>OX422213.1:539783466-540983466 GCA_949130495.1 Sambucus nigra
AGAACGAGGTATCCAACGTCCCAACTGAATCCCCCCCCCTTGTGGCCGAGGGATCTAGAGTGGCCAATACCCCATCTCTTACCCCTGATTGCTAAGGGTGCAATGCTCGTGGCTGATTGCGAGCACTCATCGCGATTGGGATCAGACCAGCTGGTGCTCAAGTCCACACAAGGACTGGCTCCGGTAAGTATTCTCTTCTTCTCATTATATATTTGTGTTCATATTTTATGTGTTAATTCTTCTTTTTCTGTCCTTGCAGTTTCTGTCGAATTTTACTACACTTCTAGATGGTCATACCGACTAGTCAAGAGAACCGAGAGCTGAAAGAGGCCTGGAAGAAGTATGAACATGACTTAGCTGATGCTCATGCTGCGCTTGATTAGGAGAGAAAGAAGCCGGTAAAATCTTATGTCAACCTTCAGATGACCAATAGCCTTGTGATCGCAGAGAAGGAGAAGTTTGTGGAGGAAAACCTGGGCTTGATTGGGAAGGTCCAAAATCTGGAGGGTGAGGTCCCAGGCATGAAGGATAAAAGTTATACAAAAGGTTGGAATGCGACCTACGACGATGCTGAGATCCATATTGCTTATGATAAGAAGGTGTCCTTTAAGAAAGGACGGGAATAATCCTTGGGGGCAGCAGGAGTCCCTCTAGAGTCGGACCTGTACCACCTCCATCCTACAGGGACTTATCCAATTGAAAATGAGGAGCTTATTGTTGGTCAGCCTTTCGACTAAGCCGATAAAGATTCTACTGAGGTCAAGGCAGCTACCGATCAAAAGGGGAGAGATGCCAAGAAACAGAAAGCGCAAGAAAGTTCTAAATAGGTGAAGGAGTAAAATCCTATAGTTGTAGGGTTTTTTTCCTTTTTATTCATGTGCTGTAGTTTTCTTTCTCTAGTTATACTAGACTATGCATCCCCTTTAATTATTAATGAAAAAGACTTCTTCTTTTACAGATTTTCTTCTTTTTATTGTTATGCTGATGTTCATTGCATTTGTTATTTATATTGTTGTTTGTAGCCTATAGTCGTAGAAGACTACATCTCTCCTTACTCAAATTTGGGGAAGGTTTTAGGCCCAGGTGTAAGTGGACAGACTCACCGGGCCTTCTTGAAGGTCTTCAAGCAATTAAAAATAAGGACTGCGCAATACAATGACTAGTCTGAGATAGTGGCCAAGTTAAAGGATGACCTCCATGTTATGTAGGAAATCAACTCCTTTGTGCAAGAGGAAATAAACTATTTAAAGGACCATCTTTCAGTGAGCAAAGATGTGGGCCAAGTAGGCGAGACAATTCAGGCAAAAAATGAAGCCTTGAAGAAGGAGGTCGCCGAGATGAAGAAAGACATCCATAGAGGGTATGTCATTGTAGCTGGTCTTCAGGGATATATCACAATATTGAGTCATCTCTTTAGAATGGGTCCTCGAGAAGATTAAGCAACGGGCTATGATGAGGGTTGGACTGATGCACCAGCAAGGTTGAAAGAACCGAGGAGGTGGCATTCAAGCATGGGAGGTTAACTGCCCTTTGGGAGCTCAAGACCCCAAAGGGATCAGAACTCTGGAATAAGCAGCAGATGGACTACCTAGCTCACCATCATCCCCCTTTCTTGAAGGATGATAAGTGGATCCCAATTGACGCCATTCCTACCCATCTTTTGAACCATTAGCTTGAAGATGATGAGGATGTGTTTTCTCCTAATCTGGACGATGGTCGAAGAGATTGTGTAGTAAAATATTTAGCCTGCCATCTATAGTTAGTCTGAGTCCTTCTATGATTTTTGGTATATCTTTATACACTTGTAATATTCATGTTTTTTGTCAAAACGTACAAAGTTTGTATATCAATTGTGTCATATTTTGAGCATGTACTGACTAAATACAATTAATAATTACACATATATTTTGGCTACTGACTAAGACGAGTTGATATTTACTAATCACTTAGGATTTTTATTAATAAAATAGTACAGTTATTCATTTTAGGCTTTTTTTTATTAAATGAACCAATATCTAAGATTAATCATTTTGGGTTTTTGCCGACTAAATGAATCAGTGACAATTGTTAATCATTTTGGGCCTTTGCCGATTAAATGTGTTGATAACTTATGTCAAACATTCTTCCAGTCCAATATGGCCTAGTAATATCATTCCATCTGCCTTACCTTTTAACTTGTGTCGTCAGACTCCCTTAGGCATAGGTGAGAAGATGGCAAGAATGCACATGGTTAATGGGTTATCCACGCGATCAGGTTTTAAATGACCAATAAAGTTGGCGACCAACCTAGGTTGGATTTTTCCCTAAAGATCCCTTGTAGGGATTTAACTGTTATCGAGGCAATTCATGAGGTCTGTTGTGTTTGTTTATGACAAAGACCTGAGGGTTACAATAACCAAAATAAACTTAATAGCTTATCGTATTTACTATGAACCCTTCTTAGCATAAGGATATTCCTTAATTGAGAATAAGTTGAATGACTTATTGTGATCTGAAAGAGTTTCGTTCTACGCAAGGAAGTTCCTTGTTGAAATAAGTTGAGAAAATTATTGTAACTAAGGGTGATTTTACTTGACATTGAGATAATAGAGCTATCATTTAGAAATGGTGCACAGTATTGAGATACATAACATGAAGTTAGGACATTTAATATGAAAAAGAAAAATACAAGAGCCAGTGGGACTTTATTCATGAATAATAACTTGAAAGCAATATAAGTTTGAAATGAAAATTTGCATAAATTAAATGTGCTAAAAGAGATAAAGAAGACAAAAAGTTTAACTTCTAAAGATTGGCTGCATTCCATGCTTTTGGTATCTCCCTACCCTCCAGTGTTTCCAAGTGATATGCTCTTTGAAGGTCGTACCTAATTACCTTAAAAGATCCTTCCTAATTTGGTCCAAGTTTGCCATCAGATGGTCTTACTGCATAGTCGAGGAGTTTCCTTAGGACATAATCCCCTACCTAGAAATTCCTTGGATTGAATTTTTTATTATACTGCCTTTCCAATTGATGTTGATATTAGGCCAGCTTGATCATGTCCTACTCTCTTCGCTCATCGACTAAGTCAAGTTTAGTGCGCAATGCATCTTCATTTATCCCTTAGTTAACCAAGTTGGTTCTCATAGTAGGAAGACCTACTTCAAGTGGGATAATTGCTTCCATACCATATGTGAGTGCGAATGGTGTTTCCTCAGTTGGTCTCCTAGGAGTAGTATGGTAAGCTCACAGGACATGGGGGATCTCGTCTGCCCAGGCACCTTTTGCTCTTTCTAGCCTCTTATTTAGACCATCAAGCATCATTTTGTTATAAGCTTCCACCTGACCATTGCTCTGGGGGTATGCCACATAACTAAAATAATGGTTGATGCCATTCTCATCACAGAATCTTTGAAAGAAATTACTTTCAAACCGCGTGCCTTTATCGGTGATGATAGTTCTTGGTAACCCAAAGCACATTATAACTCTCTTCTAGATGAACCTTATCATATCAGTGTCACTAATGTTCACTAGAGGTTCTGCCTCTACCCACTTGGTGAAGTAGTCTGTACCGACCAGTAGATACTTGCTATTACTAGGTTCGGTAGATAGTGGTTCCATAATATCTAATCCTCATTATGCAAATGGCCAAGGACTGGTCAAGGATTTGAGGTCGCTAGCTAACTGGTAACCCATCGGAGATAATTTCTGGAATTTTTCACATACTTGCATCCCTTTGCATGTGAGGCCACCAGTAGCCTTCTTTGATCACTAAAAAAGCCAATGACCTCCCTCTTTCGTGACTCCCATAAATACCATCATGAAGGTTGTTGAGAACTTACCCGGTGTCTTGTGGGTGGACGCACTAGAGGTAAGGGCCCGTGTAGGATATTTTATAGAGCTTCCCCCCTGGGTCACGATAAAAATGGGATACTTTTGCTTTCAATTGGTGAGTTAGTTTCTTGTCATCCGATAGCGTGTCCTTTTATAAATAGGCAACGATGGGATCTATCCAACTAAAGGCTCTTTTCGTGAGGAGGATTTGCTCAGCGTCCATCGTCTGTTCAATGCTAGGAATGAATAGGAACTCTAACTGAATAGTTCTTCTAATATCAGAGTCCATTGCTGAGCTTAGAGATTCTAAGGCATCGATGTGGCTATTTTACCCCCGAAAGAACTGATGAATGCGAACCTTCTCAAATTCTTCCATAAGACCTTTCACTACGGCAAGGTAAGCTACCATCCTATCATCTTTTGCGTTAAACTATCCACTCACTTTATTGGAGGCCAATTTAGAATCGCCGAGCACGTTAAGTCTCTTTTCCCCCAACAATCGGGCTTTACGCAGGCCAGCTGTCAGTGATTCGTATTTGGCTTTATTATTGGAAGCTTCAAATCCCAACTTGATTCCTTACTCGATAACAACATCTTCTGATGTGATGAGGACAATCCATACTCCTACCCTTATAATTGGAGGCTCCATAAATCTATAGGGTTCAGTCATTGGATTTTGTTTCTTTATTTATTGGTTACTCCATTACCTTTTGATTATTAGGCTTGTCCCCCATGAATTCGATGATATTTTGTCCATTAATCGTTATTCTTGGATGAAAGTGAATATCAAACCTTTCGAGCTCGATCGACCATTTTGAGAGTCATTCAAAGAGGTAAGCTTTTCGAAGAACGACTTTGAGGGGGAATAAAATGATCACTGTAATTGAGTGATCTTCAAAATGGTGTTCCAGCTTCCTAAAGGTGACTATTAATGCATAGGCTATCTTTTCCAAGGGCAAGTAGCATTGCTCGGTATCCAGAAGTGACTTGCTGGCGTAGTAAATAGGGTATTATCCGCCTTCCTTATCACATACCAGATTACAGCTAACAACACGGTCTAATACTGCAAAATAGAGGTACAACGGATCTCCGTTATTGGGGATGACCTGTAGGGGCGATTTGCTGAGGTAGGACTTGATTTCCTCCAAAGCCTTTGACCAGTCATCATTATATATGAGGCATTTACCCTTCTTTAGTAGCTAAAATAATGGTCAATAACATTTCGAGGACTTGGAGATGAAGCGATTGAGCGATGCGAGCATCCCAGTAAGCTTTGGATCATACTGAAATGTACTTGGGGGCTTAACTATATTGATCGCATCAATCTATTTTGGATTGCCCTCAATCATTCTTTTGCTAACTAGATAACCCAGAAATATACCTGACTGGACACCGAATAAACACTTGTTTCCATTAAGTTTCATCTGGTACTTCCTAAGGATTTCAATGGACCTGGCTAAGTCCGTGAGGTGGTTGTCTCAGTTCTTTCTCTTGACTAACATATCATAAATGTAGACTTCCATGGTGTCTCTTATATGTTTCTTGAACGTCTTCGTGACTAACCTCTGATAAGTCATCCCTGCGTTCTTTAGTTCAAATGGCATGAGCATGTAATAGTATAGACCAACTGGGGTTATGAAGGATTTTTTTACCTGGTTAGGGTCGAACAACGAAATTTGATGGTACCCTGAATATGCGTCCAAAAAACTCATCCTCTCATGGGCTTTCGTGGCATCAACCATCTTGTCAATCTTAGGTAGTGGGAAACTCTCTTTAGGGAAGGCCCTGTTGAGGTTTGTGAAATCAATGCAGACCCTCAAACTGTTGTTGTATTATTATACTACTACTGGGTTAGATAACCATTTGGGGAACTGAACCATCCTATTGGTTCCTGCATCCAGAAACTTCCTAAATTTATTCTCCACCGCTTTGACCTTTCGAGGGTTATTTGGCATTCCTTCAAAGTACTCGACTTAAAGGTTGGGTCATATGCAGATGATGGAAGGTTATGTCAGGATCAATTACAGGCTGATCATATAGCTCCTAGGAAAAAACATCCAGATTGCTTCTCAAGAAGGAAATCGATTCTTTCTTTTCGTGATCGGCGAGTGCATCTCTGATAGATCCGATAATTTTTTATCAATATTAACTTCCTCCAGGCTTTTAACGACCCTATCAGTAGGATGGATCTTAGTTCCCTCCACTCCCGATCAACCAAACCGTAGTTTCTATTTAGAGGGTGTAGCCCTATCTTGGGCTTCCTCTGGAGTGTGTTTTGGTTCTTTCTTATTCACCTTTCGAGGGAGAATGGCTGTGATGAAGCACTTCTTTTAGTGGCTTGGTCTCCACGAATATCGACTACGCACGGTCGGTGACACACTTTAGTTTCTGATGGTAGGTGGATGGTACGGCTCTCATGATGTTCAACCAACCTCTACCTAAAATGGCATGATATGGAGACTCTATTTCCTCCATCAAGAATTCAATCATCTTTGAGATGCTGCCTATCCTGACCAACAAGACAATTTTCCCCAGTGGTATTATAATTTTCCCCTCGAAGCCGACTAATAGAACTATGGCCTACTTGAGGTCATCTAGGTTGAGCTCTAACTTATGGAATAACTCTAGGTATATCACCTCTGATGAGATTCCCTAGTTTACTAGTAACTTATCGACGTCCCAGTTTGTAATTCTAAGAGTAATCACGTGCGCATCATGGTGAGGAGTCCTTACCCCAATTAAGTCTTCCTCTGTGAAGACAATGTGTTTGGTGTAGTCCATATCTTCTAGTTGTCAACTCTTTCAAGATTGAATTTTTGCAAGGTCAATATGGAATGCCTCCATGATAGCAGTGACCTTTTTTAGCTCCATCCGAACAACATTCCATTAGATATGCTTCAAGTCAGATGCTCCATAAATCACCGTGAACTCCTGTCCCATGTCGTCATCAAGGACATTGTCCGGTTTCTTGTCCCCATTAGTTGCGACCTTGTCAGCTTTCTTCTCTATGTATTTGTTGAGATGTCCAACCTAGGCCAACTCTTTCAAATACGACTTCAGTGCATTACAATTCTTTGTCTTGTGGCCGCCATCCTTATGAAATGCACATCTTATTTGATTATTACTCTTCGTCGGTTCCCCACCCATCTTCTTGGGCCGCTTGACGAACTAATCCTTGATCTTGCTCTAGATCTTTTAGATTAGTTCTTTGAAGAATGTGTTAATAGCATGAAACGCCTTTAAAGGATTGGTCTTGCTCCCATTCTTAGATCCATTCTTTCCCTCATTATGAAAAACTTCTTACTGAGTTAATAACAAAGTGTTATAAGTTGAGTAAACTCCGAAATAAATAAGTTGAACAAAACTCTTTTCAAAATAGAACACTAAATGTGTTAAAACGTTTATTTGAACATGTTCTCTAGATTCGTTAGTTTGATTACTTTAGGTTTTTAAAACTAAAATCTTCAATTAAGTCTTAAGTGCAATTATGTTCACCAAAGCAATTAAGAAGATTCAAAAAAATTTAACACACGATTTTTAATGTGGTAAAACCCTAAAATAAGGGAAACATCCACGGTGACCTCTACGAAACAAAACAAAAATCCACTAAAATCACAAGTTATAGCACTAAGCATGCAATACAAGATCCTAAATCTAAGCTCAAAAAATTACCTACACGAGTTACTCCATTCTCAAAGGCTTCTAACTTGATATGATCTTCCTCCCGTAGCTTCCTTGCTTTTTCTTTGTCCACTTTATTATAGCAGCTCCAACAAACAATATATCTCACCAAGAACAACAATCTCAAAGTGTTCGTGTGAGAGTGATAGTGTTTGTCAATTAAACCAAATGCATAAATGTAGCTCACATCTCTTTAACAATTATACAAGCAAATTCCTATGAATTACAATTCAATTTCTATATGCAATGCAAATAATTCCAAATATGCTATCAATAAAGAGACTTCAACAAATTTTTCAGATCTAGAATAAATCTTTTTAAATCAAGACTTGTTTCAAAATTATTGATCTTCAATCTTATTTCACAAATCGTGAAATTGTATTTTGAAACCAAAAATATTTTTTCAGATTTGAATCTATACACAACAATGAAGTCTTATTTCTCAAAACAAATATTTGAGATCACAAAAATTATTGAATCAGAATAATAACAACACAAAGATTTAATAAACAGAAATAAAGAACCCTAAAAATTAATCTATGTGAAAAATCTGGTTCTTAGACAGATATATAGTTGAAGAAGGTCTTCAATCTTCAGTTAAACCATAAATACCCCAACTCAAATAAACTCCAAACGTATTGACTCTCAAATATGGGTTTATTGTTTTAAACAAACAAGGCTTTGGTTTATTTGGGTTTGAAAGAAAAAAAACTGTGTATGGCTTGAATAGGATTTCGGTTTCTCTCACTCTAGGTTTTCTCTCAAATGGAGATCCTCTCTTTTCTCTCTCTTGGTTTATTTCCAACACCGAACTGCTCTCGCTACTCGCTCTCTATTTCTGTCACTTGCAGCGTTGTCTCCTTTTTCGATCTCTCTCATAACTCTGGCCTTTCCTCTTGGTTCGAGATGAACTCTCTTTCCTCTCTTGTTCTCTTAGGTACCGATCTTCTCTCCCTCTTATTTCGCCTCCCTATTTTTCCTAAAGAAAAAAAGAGTAAAAAAACCCTAACAACTTATATACTCTGGTATGAAGACGGTTACAAATTGATGGTCGGGATTTGATATCGTCCAACAGATGTGGTATCTAAGGCTAAGAAAGAGCTGTGGAAGAGCTGTTCTCTGATTGGCAATTTTGGAATACACACGTATTGAGCTTTGATCGATTTGGTTCGTTGATAATTCAAAAGGGAAGCTTATGGTCACGTATACGATGCTGAGATCAAATCTGTAAAAAAAAACTTCAAGCTTATACAAATATCAAACGCGAGTTTGTTTTAAAAGGTTTTGAACATTTCGAATTTTCACCACAAAAGAAATTTTACTTTTATCCTCAACGATTTTAAAACCTTATTTTAATTAATCAACATTATTTCAAATGATTAAAAAATGTTTTAAATGAATCTCTTTTAAAAAAATGTTTGATGAAGCTAAACCACCAAAATAAATTGTTCACACATATATGCAGAGTGTGTGTCCTAATGTGGTTCAAGGTTAATACTACCTTTCCTATAGAACATTGGAGTTATGGGATTGGGATTCCTTGAAGCTTGGATACCTTTTTGAGATAGAGTAACTCATAAAAAATCTAATCATATTTTGTCTCGATATCCAAACTAGTTGAAACTCCTATATGGCACAAACTCAAGTAAATCAACCATATAGTGTGTTCTCAATCTCCACCTTTGAATATTAGAGACAAAATTCCCTTGAGTATCCTGAACTCGTGGGTAAAATGAAAAAAATCCTAGATTTCCTATACAAAAATCTCCATCTACCCATTCCCATCCTAGAACCGAAAATAAGAGAAGAAAATACATTACTCAACTACATTACAGACCAATACCCTAATAAATAGAACAAGCTATACAATCAGGTATAAAAAATGCCTGAAAAGGATAAACACCCAATGGCATATTAGTTGAGTTAGTACAAGAAAAGATAAACATCGAAGCATATGTACTCAAGTTCTTCTCCCCTAATTTTGCTCAAATATACAACGGGGTAAAAATATATAAATCAGGAGATTATGATATTATATGTCAACATAAGCAATAACATATACAAGGATAGATACAAGGGTCTCCTACATTAAACAGATATTAGGAGGTGTCTTTTGTCATTTGAGAAACGTCCATGCCTCAAATCCTCAAAAACTAATTATTAGCATGCAATTACCGTGGATATGAATGATATATTGAATTAAGTAAGAACTATCATACCAATGGCATTACGAAGATACTCAAATTGAATATCATGAATAGGTTTGGAATTCTTACTAAGGTATACACACTTAATGATATGATAAGTCGTTTGAACAGCTTTATCCCAAAAATACTTAGGTATATTTTTCTCATGTAGCATAACACTATCCATCTCTTATAAAGTTATATATTTCCTTTCAGTAATGTCGTTCTGATGAGGTGTCTTAGGCGCACTAAATTCATGTTTACAACCATTGCCTATACAATATTCTGCAACACCAGAATCTTTGAATTCTCCACCTCTGTAACTTCTGATGAGACATACTTGGGTATCCTTCTCGTTATCTATTTTTAAAAGTATTTTTAAGAACTCATCGAAGGTATCGAATTTATTTTTCATAAAAGCTACCCGTGTATATCATGTATAATCATCCACAATAACATGTGTGTAACTGTTACCACAAAAGTTGACAGTTCTAGAGGGACCCATAAGGTCCATATGGATTAATTCCAAAGGTTTTGTAGTTAAAACATTTTTAACTTTCTTATGAAAGGGTTTACTTATTTTCCCTTCCTAACAAGGAACACAAACATGATAACAAGAATTTTTTATTTTAGGCAGTCCTCTAATAATTTCATGGGAACTTATCCTATGAAGATTATCAAAATTTGTATGTCCCGGTCTATTACAAGATTCAGACTTAGGAAGGACTGTGTAACAGTTATCCTCATTTATGTTTCCTGTTAAAATACAATTTTCCTTTTCATCAAGAATTTTGCAATCAGTTTTAAAAAAGGTAAAAGTATGATTGGAATCACAAAATTGAGATATGCTAAGAAGGTTAGCCTTAAGACCTTTAACTATGAGGACATCATTTATATCGGGGAGACCTTCCTCACACAATGTTCCCTTACCTATGATCTTAGACGAAACTCCATCACCAAACATAACACTACCTCCACAGAAGTTTATTTTGTTTGTTAATTTAGTTTCATCTCCGGTCATATGTTTAGAACATCTGGAGTTAAGGTACAATCCAGACGAAGTGCGTGGTGCCTTAAAAGAAGATATGATAATATTGCAGTTGAGCTGGGGTAATAAGTCATCTTTTCTAATCCAAATTGGCCTTGTTTTAACAGCTTTATTGGCCTTTGATTTAGAAAACTTTTATTGGGTCTTTCTAAATGATTTATTCTTAGTCTTAGATCCTCCCTTATTTTTATAGTTAGAGTTGTGAGTGGTCTGTCTTGGGAGAACACAAGTATTCCTACCTTTCCTAGAATAGCTCAAATTTGAATAAGTAGGTGTATACAATCTCTTTTGAAAAGATTCGGCAATAGAGTGGCCGTATACATCACAATATGAATAGTACTGATGTGCGGAGGACTTGACTTTATTACTAAAGTCTTTAAAAATTGGTTTATCCCTAATAGGAATGGTCATCCAGGTGTGGGTTTCTGACATTGATTTCTAATAGGAGGACAAACGTACCTAGCCGAAACATTAGATTTGGGCTGTTGAGTAGAATCACTTTGTTTTTCCTTAGAGACATTTTTAAAACAATTTTTTTTCTAAGTGTTGTGAAGATTCTGGCCTTGTTTTACAAAAATAACATTTTCAGGAGAAACATTTTTTCTAGTATAAACTTTTTCTCCAAAACCAAAACCAAATTTATCTTTAGAATCAAACTTGCTTCCTACAACAATTTCTTCATATGATTTAACTTGAGTTTCAAAGTGTAAGCATTTTTTAAATACGTTTCAAACTTTTTTCTTGGATTCTTCAAGTTCAACTAAAGTAGACTTTCATTTTTGTTCCAAAATATTTTTTTTCTCGAAAGATCTTCTATTTTGTGGAAAATTCCCTAGTTTCAGTCTCACGGGCAACACATTGTGATGCAAACTCTTCAACATTCTTCCTAATAGTCTGGTTAAGTAAATCAATACGCTCATTTAGAAGCTTCACCATTTTTTCAAGATGGGCACTTTTCTTAACCGTTTTAGTGTATAGCTTATGTAGTTCTAGAAGATCATCATCGAACTTGCTAAGTGTGTCGTGTGAAGTGTCTCCTATAGCTTTCATTTCATATGTGGAACTCACGCAAACTCCAGGTTTAACAATAATGCTTTCAGTTTGACACACCCTTAAGCTATCACTATTAATGTTGTTTTTATCATTAACAGTCACAACATTTTCATCAACAGATGCAACAATAGGTGCAATAGAATCACGAGTAGTCACACATTCATCATCATCATGGTATATGATCCTAGCATAAAATGACATACATGACTCATAATTATGTGTTGACTCAGTTTCATCTTCATCAGAATCACTAGAGTCGTCCCATGTCTTACACAAATTAGCCCTAGTATTCTTGGTAGGTTTATTTGGGCATTTATTAGCAACATGTCCCATTTTGCCACATCTGCAACATTTGACATCTTTCATGTCTATCTTAGGTTTGCTATTGTCATAGGCCCTTTTGTTGTCATGTCTTTCATAAGGTCTAGAATTTTGAGGGCCTTGATAACCTTGTTTGCCATGTCTGGCTTCCAATGAGTTCCTGAATTTGATTACTTTCTTAAACTGTTTGCTCATTAAGGAAATTTGGTTATCAAGATCATCCAAATCACAGTCATCATTTAGGTCAATGTTAAAGTCTAAGGGACTAACTTTAGGTGAAGTCAATTATGATGAAAACATAACATTAGATCCAGTGAGTCTCTTGTTTTGTGTAGTCATTTATTTTTTGAAATCTAATTCCATCTCAACAGTTCTTAATTTGCTACTTAGTAATTCATGAGTCAGGTTTGGGTCGTCCACTTCTTCTATGGCATATCTCTTATTGTCAAACTTAGCAGGCAATGACTTAAGAATATTTTGAACGATTTCTTTTCTACTATAGGTTATACATTTGCATGTAATTTTGTGAAAATATTAGTTAACCTAATGCAGAAACCATCAAAGGATTCATGGTCATTCATAATCATTGTATTGTACTGTTGGATAAGCATTTATGTTTTTTCGGCCTTACCTCGTTCATCACCCTCATGTGCGGTGACTAGAGTGTCCCAGGCCTCTTTTGAAGTAGGGCAAATAGATATTATTTTAAACTCATGCCCGTTAATGGACATAAAGATAGCATTCTTGCCCTTATTATTATCGAGAGATTTTTTTTTATCTACCATAGTAAATTCGCTAATAAGTTTCTTAACTCTTGTGGGATCAGTATCAGATAAATACTTAGTTTGATGTTCATAACCATTTTCAATCATATCCCAAGCATCATCACCCAGTGTTACTTGAATGGAAGCAACCATTCGTAATTTCCAATAAGAGAAGTTGTTTCCATCAAACAGTGGTGGTCGGAAAAGGTTACCTAACTTCTCAAATCTTTCATCCATATTCAAAAATAGATTTTGAAAACAATTTCTGGAGTTTCAGGATTAAAATATATTTTGATCTCTGATACCACTTGAAAAACTACTTAATAAGTTAATAACAAAATGTTATAAGTTAAGTAAACTCTGAAATAAACTCGTTGAGCAAAATATTTTTCAAAATGTAACACTAGATGTGTTAAAACGTTTTCCTGAATATGTTCTCTAAATTCATTAGTTTGATTACCTTAGGTTTTTAAAACTAAAACCTTCAATTAAGTGTTAAGTGCGATAATGTTCACCAAAGAAATTAAGAAGATTCAAGAAAATTTGACATGCAATTTTTAACATGGTAAAACCCTAAAATACGGGACACATCCACAGTGACCTCTACCCCACAAAATAAAAATCCACTGAAATCAGAAGGCACAAGTTACAGCACTAAGCATGCAATACAAGATCCTAAATCTAAGCTCAGAAAATTTCCTACACGAGTTACTCCACTCTCAAAGGTTTTTGAATTTATATGATATTCCTACCGTACCTTCCTTGGTTTTTGCTTGTCCACTTGATAATAGCAGCTCCAACAAATAATATATCTCACTAAGAACTAGAATCTCTAAGTGTTCGTATGCGAGTGATAGTGTTTGTGAATTAAACTAAATGCATAAATGCATCTCACATCTCTCAATCAATTATACAAACAAATTCCTATGAATTACAATTCAATTTATGTATGCAATGCAAATAATTCCAAATATGCTTTGAATAATGAGACTTCAACAGATTTTTCAGATCTAGAATAAATCTTTTTAAATCAAGACTTGTTTCAAAATTATTTATCTTCAATCTTATTTCACAAATTGTGAAATTGTATTTTGAAACCAAAAATATTTTTTCAAATCTGAATATATACACAACAATGATGTCTTATTTCTAAAAAAAAAAAATATTTGAGATCACAAAAATTATTGAATCAGAATAATAACAACACCAAGATTCAATAAACAGAAATAAAGAACCCTAAAAATTAATATATGTGAAAAATCTAGTTCTTAGACAGATATATAGTTGAAGAAGGTCTACAATCTTGAGTCAAACCATCAATACCCCAACTCAAATAAACCCCAAACATGCTAACTCTTAAATATGAGTTTACTGTTTTAAACAAACAAGGATTTTGTGTATTTGTGTTTGAAAGAAAACAAAACTGTGTATGGCTTGAATAGGATTTCGGTTTCTCTCACTCTCGATTTTCTCTCAAATGGAGACCCTCTCTTTTATCTCTCTTAGTTTATTTCCAACACCGAACTGCTCTCGCTACTCTTTCTCTGTTTCTATCACTTGCAGCGCCGTCTCCTTCTCTAATTTCTCTCATAGATCCGACCTCTCCTCTTAGTTCGAGATGAAATCTCTTTTCTCTTTTGTTCTCTTAGGCGCCGATCTTCTCTCCCTCTTATTTCATCTCCCTATTTTTCCTAAAGAAAAAAAGAATAAAAAAACCCTAATATGACACCTCACCTAATTAAATACCGGGCGATCACTCCTATATCAAATTATAACAGGAGTCTCATATGGATCATTCTTAGCATCACTGTCGAAAATCCATTTAATTACTAATAACCTATTAGGACGGTGTCAAAATTTTACTTAACTACTCTTTTTAACAACTACAAAATTAAAACATCCACACAGTTTTGCGGAAATGAAACTGAAATTAAATGAAATAACCGAACACTCGGTCAAAATATACAATCATATCGAATGCTGCTACTAAAAGAATAAATAGATGGTGTTGGGTTATTAACCCGAATGTTTATACAGTACCTCCTATTTAGATTACAAGAATGGAAGCGTCTACCGAGAATCCTGCACGCATCCACAGCTGCTGCAGTAGACGTCTGACTCGAAAGAAGTGTCATCCAGGCATCCATGTGTTTGGACACCTATATATATATATATATATATATAATATAGCAAGAAAGGAAAAGTAGATAAACGGGTCAGAGCCCGAGTTGTGAAAATATTTAGCAAGTGCATAAATGTTTTATTTTTAGAAAAAGATTTTTTTCTCATATTTAAGTTTGGTATCGCACTCCCATGAGATACCCCTCACCTCTCCACTAACAGTGCACTTCTAACGCATCCCTCTTACATACTAGTCAAGCTACCCTGCTAAACTAGTCTATCACCCAACTACTATCAACCCTAGATAGTCCAAGTAATGTACTAAGGGCTAAACTTCACCCCAGTCTCAACGCTATGCCATGTTCGTGCGTGGGGTGTCTCGCAGAGCAAAATCCAAACAAGGAACCCCCCGATACACTACTATGCGGCAAGGTCGATCGTCGAGATCCGCCAGTCCCTCAGTACAGAATATATATAAATATATATACCAAGAAATATTTATATTAGAGCACTAAGGATTAAACTTCTCCCCAGTCTCAACACATTTCCATATTCGTGCGTGGTGTGTCTCGCAAAGCAAAATCCAAACAAAGAAGCCTCCCGATACACTACTATGCGGTAAGATCGATCGTCAGGATCCATTAGACCTTCGATACTCGATTCATCCATATATATATTCATACTACAATATACATCCGGATCTATCTCCCGGACTGAGGATTCATATACAAAGTATTTATCAATACTTTTCATTTTTCTCAAAACTTTCCATTTCCCTTCTCATATCCAGGAAATGTATTTTAAAAGCCAATTCATTATCATGAATTTCTTTAACAAAACATATAACTTTTGAAAGCCAGTTTTATTATCATAAAAATGCTTTTTCGTTTCAAAATATCCCATTTCCCTTTTTATATTCAAGAAATGTATTTAAAAGCCATTTTTATTATCATAAAAATGCTTTTACCATATTATATGCTTCCACTTCCCTTCTTCCATCCGGGAGGTGTTACCAAAGCCAAAACCTTTATCCCATTTTCCTTCTTCCATCCAGGAAATGTAAATTAAAGACAATTTATTATCATAAATTACTTTAATACCAATAATGTCCAACATTATTGAAAACAGTTATATATATATCATATAACGCGTTTTAAGATCGCCCGTACGGTGCGCCCCTAAATGACCATCATCTTCCAGTGCCTATCAATTACGACACATGGGCACCTATACGTACAACGTCAGGAAGCAGCCATATGCCTGTGAGCTAGTCATAACCACACCCCAAGTTACCTAACCATCGCAAAAAACATAACATAACATAAACGCTCATATGGCCTAGAGGACTATATCCACCCTGCATTCGCTAGCCAGGGGGCTTCACCTCAGTGCGCGAACTTCCCCTATGATGTCATTTAGAGAGGGTGTTGACTATAAATCAGTAATTATGAAAATCATTTCTTTTTCCATTTCGAAAACATTCATATTTTATTTTCAAAAGTCATTTATCTCAATTCATATATATACTTTAATCACATAGTATACATATACCATATATTCCTCCTCGAATATATATAAATGGCCAAATTTGCCAATTTCATCTAACGATGACCAATAATCCCAAAGATTCTCTCAAAGAATCATAATCATGCATTCATATTTGCATGATACTAAACCCAAAGTATTTCCTTACTTTGATAATCGATACATACCTAAATCCCATCTATGGATTCATTTGGATATCTCCAATTATACTATTTCTCATTAAGAGAATATATATCTATATTCTCAATCTATCCTAATTATCTTATAGGATATACTCACTCCACAATCAATTATAATTATGCTTCCTATACGCATAATTACATGGGCCTAAATGCCCACTGTAAAGATCCTAGGGATTTATATTTCCCGAATAACTTTAAAGTTAATGGGTTATGGATTTCATTTCCATAAACCCAAGGACTACATCTTGTCCATATAATCAGTTAGAAGTCCCCAACATAATTTAGGAACCCTAAACCATCAATTTCTACAAATATTCAATTTTCCTCGAAAATATAGTTTAAGGGTTATACATTTAAAACCCTCACTTTACTCTCCTAACTTCCCTTAATTAATGGACCATATAGTCCTAAAAGGTCCCTTATGTTATCATATAATTAACCTTAAAGAAATATGAATTTCAATCTATCCCATCCAAAACATCCTAGAAAAAATTTCATCTTTCAGCAAGGGTCGATCGATCGACCCATGGCTGTCGATCGATCGAACCCCCATGATCGATCGATCGATCATGGCGGGCAGCTTCTTCTCCGAGAAGCTCTTTCAGCCATGGAAGCTTCCCCCAAGCTTCCATCTCCTCACCTAATGACCTACAACTCCAATCAACAACAAATACACTTAAAATACGGGTTCTAAACATCGTAGAACCCGAAATCACCCAATAATTTAGGTTAAAACTTAAGTTTCTCCAATTATTAAATTTTAGGGGTTTATTCATTTTAACTCCCGAAAACCCGTTTTATCCACGAATACCCAACCCAAAATATTTAGGGTTTAATTATACCAAACTACGGTATGAGATATTTATGCAAAAATTGAATAAAGCAAGTAAACACTTACCTCGTGGATAAAATCCAACGATCCTGAGTCGCGTTCGACGGAGTTTGGCCCGAGACCTCTTTTTCTCCTCCTCTTTCTTCTTCCTCTCTCTCTTCTCTCTCTTTCTTTCCTTCTCTTCTCTTTTCTTTCCCTTTCTCCCTCTTTAAATAAGAAGAAAAAGGTTATACCCCTTAAAACCCAAAAGCGACTCGTTTACTCAACTACGAGCCCGTTTAACTCTAAAATTCCCCGAAACTCAATTTCGACAATCGGACACTCTTTTCCGACTATCTCGGACATTCCGAGACTCACGTCACAGTCAAAATTCCCATCCGAGGTACTTGACCGCAATTCACTATTCTAACCCAAAATACCTTTATGCAGGTTTTCTAATAAAATCTTACCTCCTTTGTCGCTTTACACCACGACGACATATAATTAAAATATTTTGACCTATTTAGTCCCAAAAATAATTACAACCCCCATGCAAAATCATCTAATCCTAAAAAATCCCAAAATCACTATTTCGAGAAATTCTCCAAATTGCCAATTTATATTTAATTATGGGATTTAATTGTCTCCAAAAGGACGGGTTGTTGCACCTAACAGCTTATATACTCTGGTATGAAGACGGATACAAACCGATGGTCAGGATCTGATATCGTATAACAGACGTGGTATTTAAGGCTAAAAAAGAGATGTGGAAGAGTTGTTCTCTGATTGACTATTTTGAGATACACACGGATTAAGCTTTGATCGGTTTGGTTCGTTGATAATTCCAAAAGGAAGCCTATGGTCATGATCTAGCCTCATATCTCTAAATGGAAAGACATATACGTTGCTGAGATAAAATTTTCAAAAAAAAAACTTTCATGTTATACAAATAGCACACGCGGGTTCGTTTTAAAAGGTTTTGAACATTTCTAATTTTCACCATAAAAGTAATTTTACTTTTAGCCTCAACCATTTTAAAACCTTATTTAAATTAATCAATATTATTTCAAATGATTAAAAAATGTTTTAAATGAATCTCTTTTAAAAAAAATGTTTGATGAAGCTAAACCACCAAAATAAATTGTTCACATATAATAACACATATATGCAGAGTGTGTGTCCTAGTGTGGTTCAAGGTTAATACTACCTTTTCTGTAGAGCACTGAAGCATTGGAGTTCTTGGACTGGGACTCCTTGAAGCTTGGATACCTTTTTGAGATAGAGTAACTCATAAAAAATCTAATCATATTTTTTCTCGATATCTAAACTAGTTGGAACTCCTATATGGCACAGACTTAAGTAAGTCAACCATATAGTGTGTTATCACATTCTTGTTCCCTTTCTTTGGAGTGTCACTCTTATCTCCACCTTTACTTACTTTTGCTCGACTGTTGTCCTCTAGGGTAGAGTGAAACACATCCTCAACCTTGGTGTATTTTCCAATAAGTTCCATGAGGTTGTCGATGGTTCTAGCCTCTTTTCTCGTTAGGTACTGGTGCAACAGAGATGTGGTCGACAGAACAATCTTGAAGGACGCAACATCAACCTTCTCCGAGAAGCCCTCCACTTCATTAAAAATCTCCTAGTAACTCTTGGCATAATTACAAAGGTTCTCTTGTGGATTTTTCTTCATCGTGAGCAATGAATCCATCCTCTTAGTGTGGGAACTACTGGTTATATAGCGAGCAGTGAAAGCCTCTACTAGGGCCTTAAAACTCTTGAACGACCTGTGGGAAATTTTTTCAAACCACTTATGTGCTACATCATATAGGCTATAAAGGAAGATTCGACACATCAAGGCATCGTTGTGGCTCTATAGTGTCATCACCTGCCTATATTTCCAAACATGGTCTATGGGATCTATTTTTCCATCATAGAGCTTGATCTGGGAACGACGAACTTATTTGGGGGTTCCTCATCCTCAATCTCCCTTGAGAAAGGGGATTTCATCTAGGTATTGAGATCTCTCATGGATATCTCCCTAATATAACTGGCCCTCGAAGGGCCGAATGCTGGTTCATCTCTCTACGGACCAAAATCTTGATGTAGTTATTCTGACAATCATTACTCATGTTGCGCCTTTATGATTGGCCACGCCCTTGTTGATCATGTTCTGACCTTCCGTATTTATATTTATCTTGGTCATTCATGGAGCCCCTCCATCGGTTGCTAGTGTTTCTTTCCTTAGGACTAGGAGTCGTATCCTGAAATTTCTTGGTATTTCTATGGAGATCCCTTTCTATTCTTTAAAGTCACCTTTGTAGGCATGCATTATCTTCCATCGCCTCCTCCTTCTCTTAAGCCTGGCTTCGTAAGTGTCGACCAACTTAGAGATCTAAGTAGAACTAGGTGGTCCCTGACTTTTTTTTAGAAGGTTGCCTATCTTGGCGAAACCTGGGATTTGGTAGCTGACGAAGCTCAGACATGACCCTAGGTGGGACTAGATCATCCTGCACATCGCCAACCTTGGGGATATTGCTGTTGTGGTGAGACATTACGAGCTTTCTTTCGATAGTTGCTTTCATAGGAAAAATAATCGATTCCCACAGATGATACTAATTATGAGTGCAAGAATTATCACAATAAAATCTAAAATGCATTATTAAGGAGAAAATAGATAATCACACACATAACATCAGATGTACTTGGTTCAAAAACTTGCCTACGTCTATGGAGACGTTATTTTTCTTATTAGTGTCTCTCAATTGGTCGAAGTTACATCCCATTGTCGTGGGTCATGGTTTATATTTTATAGCTTTGAAAATAAGTGATTGAATTGTATAAGTAACTCAACCAGCTTGTAGATAGCTCATAGTTGTCCTTGAATATCTCCTCTAAGATTTTTGGTAACCGTTTTGAGTCTATCTCCATGCATTCTATCATATGTTAAATACAAGGGTCTAAAAAAATATCCCAGTTAGGTCGAGCAGTCCACTATGTATGCCTGGCTGATCAGCTGCGCTATTGGTCTTGAATAAATAAGCCCCCACACCTCCTCATATCTTATTTGTGAAAATGTTGCCTGAATCAAAGAACAATTGTGAAAAATGTTAAAGCCAATTTGTTTTAACAAAGAAATAGTAATAAACCCATTAATCAATACATGCAAACGTTAACAAAAGTATAGATCGTACACCCCCAAAAGAAATAAAGCAACAAGAAAGATCTTCATTTTCATTATCATACACGTGCTTAGACTATTTATCAGTAACCCGATAACTATTTATCAAAATACTTCACTATATTAACCAACACTGGTAGTTTCGATACACTCACCCCCCTAATAACTCACTCACCTCACACCCCTTTTACATAAACCCACACACCCCTGATAAAACTTACACCTCACATTTTTCAAAACACCTAATAACCAAATTAGATTTTATTTTTCTCTATCCTCTTTCCTCACTCATCTTCTTCATCTTTCCCATCTCAACATTTTCACCACAGCCAAAAACTCATAATCATCCAACCATACTTAACCCATAATTAACTCAAATCCACCACTCTCATCTTTCTCTACCTCCAATCCACTTACCCAAATCCCTCAACTCGAGATACAACTTGTCACCCCTGACCCATGGTCCATTTTACCTTACCCAACCAACCTGAAACCACCTCTCACTACACCAAATCCGCTGAATTATCACGGTCTTTGACCTTGATAAGTTTAACTTGTCAAGGTCAATGACCGTGACAATTCTGGGGGTGACAACTTTTGTTGTCACGGACTTGTTACGATCATTGACCATGAAAAGTTCGTTAGACTTGTCAAGGTCATGTCACGGTCCTTGACCTTGACAAGTTTGGTGTAGTGTCTGACTATCCGTTACCTGCCAACAAGACTATACCACCACCTCTATGACCTTAACCCGAACTTACCCGAACCACCCAACTACCTACCCAAATCTTTACCCCTACCCAAATCGAGACCCACTCCAGTTGGTACACACGGATACAACCCCCTATAACAGACCACACCAGGGTATGGTCAGTGTGGGTTAAGAGAGATTAAATTGGGATATAATGGGGTTATAAGAGGGTATGGCACCGTTGGAGTTCAGCGGGAGAGAGGCAGAGTTAGAGGAGGTCATAGGAGGGTTTGTGTGTTGAGGGAGGCGGCGGACCGAACCGTAGGAGTGAGAGAGAGCAGATGAGGGAGAGGGAAGGGGGGATAGATAAGCGAGATTAAAATAAGGGTAAGGTTTGTCTTTTTTGGGGGGTTCACTTGTGTTTTAGGTATGTCAGATTTGATTCTCTTTGATTCTTAAATCTAATAAGCATGTGTATGTCAGATTTGCACAATTCAAGAGTGGGTGGGAGTCAAGCGTGGTTGCATATTAAACCATCAGATATAAATCTTCAACTTTCTTCCTCAACCGTAGGATAGTCAAGACCAAAATTAATTGAAATGAGGATAATGAAAATCATGAAATCGATCAAAAACTAAGGTTAGGGGTGTAAACGAATATTTGAAAATATGAATCCGTCGAGTATCCGAGTCTGAATTTTGCAGATATCTATCTCAGAAAAAGGTTATGGACACGAATATGGATTGTGTGTCAAAATTTCTGAGAAAACGGATACCGATACAGATCTGGATAGTATGTGTATCCTACACGAATAATTCGTATCCGAGGCGAAGTATCCATATTTGCGGATATCTGTTTTTCGGATATCCATATATGTGTTGTATTTAATATTAAATTATTATTAATATTAATAATATTTAGTTATTAGATATATTTTTTTTGTTATTGTATGTAAAATATAAATGTATAATATAAAATGTTAACCACTCATTTTTTAAAAAGTGAAGAAATAATACTTTTTAAAAAATTAAAAGAGAAATAGAATGAATGGCTTAAATTTAAAATAAAGAATAGAAAAAAATAATTTTTTTAACTGGTTTAAAACAACAAAAAATTAAAAATTAGACAACCAAACCAAACACACACATCCGGTAATACCAAGAAAAGCCATAACTCAATCAATCATTTCTTTTCTTCCCAAACCCTCCATCCACCCCCTAAGCAGTGCACCTCCTCCTCCAAGTATCATTGTCGTCTCTATCTCTCTCTCTCTCTCTATGTGTGTGTGTGTGTAAGGAGACAAATTTCCAATTGAGTCCTTGGTAGTTTTGGCTCAATTCTGGACAAAAATATTTGAGTCATAGGATAGAGTTAATTGATCATCCTTCAAGCCTATGACGTGTTTGTTGAAGACGTAGAGGCCAAGAGTATAAAGCTTCATCACATTGCCGAGTTTGTCTGTGCCTCATTTCTACGTCATCAACATGGTTCCATTCCTCCTAAGGTATGAATTAATTTTGATTATATATAGGAGCTTGGAACATTTCATATTGGGTGTACGTTTATTTAAAATTGTTGTTTATTTTCAGAAAGATTTTATTAAAACTTTAAAATAAGTTTATAAAGTTTCTGGGCTAAAAATAAAATTTTCGAACTTTTTGGAAGTTCGTTCGAAATGTCGTTCGAACCACATTGTCATTCGAACGAGTTTGCCAACGATTTCCCATTTTAGCCACTGGAACTTCGTTCGAAATGTCGTTCGAACGAGATGGCTGTTCGAACGAGATTTCCAACGAGATTTCTAAAGAGTTCACACTGAAACTTCGTTAGAAGCCTCGTTCGAACGAGATTTCGTTCGAACGAAAATGTTGTTCGAACGAGATTTGGTGGGAACAGGTATTTGGCAGTTTTGAGCAGTTTTTTCCACTTTTTCCATTATTTTTCCCCACTAATTTTTGACTGAATATCTTTGTGCGGGAACCATCTCTAGAAAGTTAACTTTTTCATACACAACTATCTCCAAGAGAGAGTTTGAGAGAAAATTTTATTAAGGAAAAAGTTCATATTTTAAAGTGTTTAAGTTTCAAGAAAAATTGATTATACACTTCAGTTGTACACCCATAGTTTCTGTTTTCCAAGCTTCCATATATATATATATATATATATATATATATATATATATATATATATATATATATATATATATATATATATATATATACTTTTCTTGGAGTTTTTTGCACCGGTTTATCTCCACATCCATTTGAAGAGAAGTTTGGGTTTGCTTTTAAATCCCATAAAGAAGAAGAGCTTGTTTTGCTGCGGCATTCTCACGTGGTGAAAGACACCATGTGTGGTTGACGGTGTTCCTATGTCTCATTGGTGAAGGCCGAGATTTCGGTGGAGCTCCGGGGTTGTCTACTAGGCGGAGGTGTTTACAAGAAGAAGCGTCGGGGATTGAGAGGGATCGAGTCGTGTGTTGTAAGTCTTTCTGTCTTGTAATTTATAAATCCATACTTAGTGGACTTAAGGCTAGGGCCGTCCGAGGTTTTTTCCCGTTATGGGTTTTTCCTCGTACATCGCGGCGTAGTGATTTAATGTTTATTTTATCTTGCTATACTCACCTAGAACGCATGGTTAGGTAATTCAAGATAAAATTTGGTTTTAATCACTACATGTTTAATTTGGTGCTAAATTAAATGTTGGGTAATGTTTAGTTAATTTAATTCAAGTCATTTTATTTAATTGGATAAAATTTGGTTTGGCCTAATTTGTTAAAGTTGAGAAATATGACTTAGGCAAATTTTCTAGGACTTGGGTTAAATTAAATTGGTTTAAGTCAAATTTAAATTAATGTGTGTTTTAATTATTTTCATTTTGGTTTAATTTTAATTTAGAACCATCACCCAACGCTTCCACATAATTGAAAAGGAAATTGATTTTAAAGTATAAGAATATTTAAAATTGGGGGCCTTCGGGAAGACAACAAGTGGTATCAGAGCCAAAATGATAATTTACTTCGTTAAAGATCCTTTAACTAATTTTTGGCTAAAATGTAATTTTCCCCATTTTCAAAATTTTCTATTTTCGATGGTTCTAATTACGCGTATTGGAAAGCGCGTATGAAATCTGCACTTAAATCAATCGACGAGAGGGTTTGGATGTCTGTAGTTAACGGGTGGTCCCCACCAACTCAGTTAGTAGAAAATGAACGTGTTCCCAAACCGATCGATAGATGGAGTGAGGGTGAATTTAAACTTTTAAACTTAAATTCCCGTGGTTTAAATGCCTTGTTTAGCGCTGTCACACCGGATGAATTCCAACGCATTATGACGTGTGAGACCGCTAAAGAAGCTTGGGATATTTTACAACTCACTCATGAAGGTACAAGTGTCGTTAAAGCTTCAAAACTCCAAAACCTCACCACTCAATTTGAAACTATCAAAATGAATGAAAAAGAAACTTTTAATGAATTTTATGCTAGACTTTTCGATATTGTTAATTCATCTTTTAATTTGGGAGAGAAAATACCCGACAACCGAGTAGTAAAGAAAATTTTAAGGTCCCTACCCGATAGATTTATTCCAAAAGTGACCGTTTTAAATTCTTTATCAACTTTAGCCTCTATGAAATTAGGAGAGCTCGTAGGTGATTTACAAACCTATGAACTAGACATGTTTCCCTCTAAAACTGAAAAGAAAATTAAAAAGGGCATTGCTTTAAAAGCCCGAAAAGAGGAAAAATAAGTAGTAGAGAGCGAGAGTGACAGTGACTCGGAAGACATGGCTATGTTTGCTAAAAAATTTCAAAAATTTCTTAAATTGAACAAAGATAAATTTAAAAATGATTTGAAGAAATTTGATAAATTTAGGCATGACAAAGCCGAGAAGATCCCTAAAACTATTAATGAAAATTTAAATAGGGATGAGTCAAAAGGTGTTTTGGTTGTGAGGGTTTTGGCCATAGGGCTTCTGAGTGGCCCACTAAACTAAGGAGAGAGGGTAAGCGACCCATTTCATATAATGCGACCCTTAGTGATAGTGATAAGGATGAGGTACCCGATTCCCCCACTAAGCCCAACTTTGTGGTTTTCATGGCTAGTCATGTGAGTGATGGTGAGAACTCATCTATAGATGAAAATTTATCACATGACACTTCCAAGGTCATTGTTTATGATTTCCTTATTTTTTATGATAGTGAGAGTGAAGAAGAAAGAGAGAGTGAAAATAAAGAAGAGGTTAATGTGAGTGAACTTCAAAATGCTTTTCAGGAATTATATGAAGAATCAATTAAATTAATAAGAGCAAATTTGAAGTTAGAAGCAAATTTAAAAGAGCGTGTGAAGGTCGTCGATGATAGTGTGTTGGTAGAAGTCCTTAGGACACGTGAGAAGACTCTTCAAGAGAAGATAGAATATGTAGAAGGCGAGAGAGATAGCCTTAGGGGTTTAATGGAATCCTTGAAAAATGAGCTTCTCGAGTTTGAAGAGAGAAATGTGTTGTTAGAGTCTAAAATTGTAGAATTAGAAATTAAACTAAAAGACTCTAGCAAAGTCAAATTTGATTTGGAGTGTAGGTCCGAAAAACTTGATAAAATCTTAGGAACGGTCCAAATAAAAAATGGCACTTGTGGTTTAGGCCTCGATACTTGTAATGAACCAACTCAAAAAGCCAAAACCAGTGTTTTAGGAGAATGGCCTAGGAAAGCCTTTAGAGATCACTCCTTAGGTAAATATTTTCAACATATTTTTAATTGTGCACATTGTGGTCGAAAAGGTCATCTTAAGAAATATTATTTTGATCTTAAAAGATTTTCTAGAAAATCCCAATGTAAGGCAACCAAGGTAGCTGAGATTCCTACACCCCGAGATCATCATTCGTCATTAGCTTGGGTTAGGAGATCCGACTTGGTAGCTTTACAAGATAGGGTATTTGATTCTCATTTACTTTCACATGCTTCCTCCCTTGCAAAATCTAAATGTTGAATGTGTTAGTTTTATTTCCATACTTTAGCTTTTGTATTTCATGCTATATTCACATGCTAATTGTATGCTTATTTAATCATTTTCTAGTCTATGCTCCATGCTTTATCACATGCTAGGATTATGATTTTTGTTTATCTTTTGTATTATATTTCCTTTATTTTGCTTGCATTAAATGAAAAATACAAAAAGATGGTTTATCATTTGCATTTTTTTTTTGCAATTTGAGATTAATGAAAAATACAAATGATTTTTTTTGTGTCTTTTGAGTATATAATTTTATTTTTGGTTTAAGAATTTCAAAAACTCAAAAAGATTTTTTTTTGTGTATTTTAGTTTGACACACTTTATGTGGCATATACTTGTGTTAGAATTCCATCTTTTACGCTCCCATGTGGCTAGAACTTTTGGTTTAGATTGTCAATCCTTATTATGTTCTTTACCGTGCTTACAGGGAGTAGTTGGATGTTGTGTTGCTTAAATGGATTCTATTTTTATATGCCTCTATTCACACATGCACGAGCTCATTTGAAATTTAATTGTCATATGTTATATTTGAGCCTTGTGAGATGTTCTCCTACCAATCTTGTCATCTACATATTTGTAACCTAGGAGGACTAGTGCATGTCAAAATCCGTTGCACGTGAGATTTGTGTGAAAAAAATAAAAACATGATAAATATAAATGTGCACGGGGAAGGGCTCCAAAAGGATTTATTGTCCTTTGCGAATAGTAAGCCACCGTTTGTTTGGACCTAAAAGAAATACATGGTCCAAAGGCCTAAAAGAAAATATGGCATTAAAAAGAAAAAATATTTGTCAAGGCCTATGTTTGATTGATATATTCATTCAAAATTAATATAAATGCTTATTGAGGGAGATTGGATGGTATATTAATGGTTTGCACAATATCCGTTTATCCTAGTTGCGTTTTCAATATCACAACTCTATTGGTTTGTAGAATCATCAACATGCTAGGCTTGTATGCATTGTGTATGTTTGTTCATTGAGTTCAATCTATATTTTCACATGAGGTTATATTCAAATGTGATGAAGTTTGCAATCAATTGAGAACTCCGTGAACATATTTTAAGTGATTGGGTCTAAATTTAATTGTTGCTAGTTCACACCCCAACACTTCCGTTTTCATATGACACATTTTTGCCATACGAGTGTGAAAAGCTTATCTTATTTTGTGTCATTTGTGTGTTTATATCTATATATGTGTACTTGAGTCTATTAGGTATATATTATGTATACATATATTTGATATTTTTGTTTAGTCTTTGCCTTATTTTCTAGTCCATATATGCTTTAATTCATAATTGGTATTCATCTTATTGCATTCTTTGTTGATATCACATGCTTAATACTTATGTATCATATTGGTATCTGTTTCTTGCATCTTGGTTGGTATCCATTCTTATTTGTTGGATTAGTTATGATTTTCTTGCCCATGTTCTTTAACGTTCTCATCACTTTATGCACAATTACATGTTTTAGCTTGTTATCTCATTCTATTTATCCCTTGCTTATTTTAGATAAGTTATTTGGGTGTATATGCTTTATCTGGGGGAGGTAAGCTAATTTTTTATTCTTTAGCCTTTGTCTATTCCTGAACAAAAAGGGGGATATTAATGATAGGGTGAGAAATGGTGTCTAAACCTATGATAATCGTATCTTAGTTTGGGGGAGATTTATCTTAGGGTTCTAAGTTGATCATTGTTGATATTCATTATGTGTGTAATGTGTTTGCTTAAGTGTGCAGGAATTATATTATAAGTGGCAACTTTCACCGGTAAAGATTGTGATCCTTTGGGTTGTTTGAGTCAAGCATTGTATTTTTATTTTGGGTGGGACTTTTTATTAGTCTAGTAGAGCTTGACGACCATTTAGGATTTTTATTTAGTTTTTGTCCCGAAATAGCCAAAGGGGGAGATTTGTAAGGACACAAATTTCCAATTGAGTCCTTTGCTGTTTTGGCTCAATTCCAGACAAAAACGTTTGAGTCATACGATGATAGAGTTAATTGATCATCCTTCAAGCCTATAACGTGTTTGTTGAAGACGTAGCGACCAAGAGTATAAAGCTTCATCACATTACCGAGTTTGTGTGTGCCTCGTTTCTACGTCATCAACATGGTTTCATTGCTCCTAAGGTATGAATGCATTTTGATTATATATATATAGGATCTTGGAACATTTCATATTGGGTGTACGTTTATTTAAAACTGTTGTTTATTTTCACAAAAATTTTATAAAAACTTTAAAATAAGTATATAAAGTTTATGGGCTAAAAATAAAATTTTCAAACTTTTTGGAAGTTCGTTCGAAATGTCGTTCGAACCACAGTGTCATTCGAAAGAGTTTGCCAACGAGTTCCCATTTTGGCCACTGGAACTTCGTTCGAAATGTCGTTCGAACGAGATGGTTGTTCGAACGAGATTTCCAACGAGATTTCTAAAGAGTTCACACTGGAACTTCGTTAGAAGACTCGTTCGAACGAGATGTCGTTCGAACGAAAATGTCGTTCGAACGAGATTTGGTGGGAACAGGTATTTGGCAGTTTTGAGCAGTTTTTCCCACATTTTCCATTATCTTTCCCCACTAACTTTTGACTGAATATCTTTGTGCGAGAACCATCTTTGGAAAGTTAACTTTTTCATACACAACTATCTCCGAGAGAGAGTTTAAGAGAAAAAATTATTAAGGGAAAAGTTCATATTTTAAAGTGTTTAAGTTTCAAGAAAAATTGATTATACACTTCAGTTGTACACCTATAGTTTCTATTTTCCAAGCTTCCATATATATATATATGTAATACCCCGTACTTTTGGCTATATTTTTTTTGGGATTAATTAATTAAATGCGTATTAATTGGAAATTAATCCGGGTTAAAAATACTAACGAGATGCGAGTTGGTATTTGATTATGTGCATACATATTTTTATATTAATATTGAATTATGAAAAATTTGTCGTGAGATTGATATACGGCATTTTGGAAATTTTGTTGAGACGCGTGTGATCGCCGCGTCACGGTGTAATATTTTGATTATAAAAGTAAATTTAAATTCTATAAACCGTATGGTCGTTTTGAGTGCGCCAACGCGTCCGAAAGGGTCGAGATAGTCAAAAAACACTAGCCGGGGGTTTAGTTTGGGTCCCGGGGTATTTTTAGGCCATACCGGCAACATAAAGGGCATTTTAGTAATTTTGTATTTTTGGAGAATTAAAAGTGACGAAAATTGGGAGTTTTAATCTGATTGGGAATTGACCCACTAAACCCACTAACCAACCCATATTAACCCATTAAGCTACGGAGGTTATCATTTAGGTTTCCAACTTTCCCAAAGCAAACCCTAGCCACCATAGCCACCATTGGAGAAGAAGCTTGGGGAAAGAGAGAGAAAGGAAATTCTGCAGAAAAGCTCCATCAAACCAACATCCTAATCAGAGATAAACTCGAGGCAAGTGACTTAATTCCATTTAATTTCAGAGAATGTTCTTTCCATGTTAGAAAATTTAAATTTTATGTTTGTTCTTGGTGAAATATGAAAACCCATGTAGTTTGGAACTTAGAACTTGAAAATCTTGAGGAGAATTGCATGTAGAATGATAGGTAGATGATTATTCTCATGATATTTGGGATTGGAAGAAATTAAAACGGATTTATATTGGGTTAATTCATGATTACAAATTTTAGGGTTCATATTCTTGAGAAATTGGGGAAAAGTGTAGAGATTTGTGATTTAATGATGTTTAGGACGAATTAATTCCTTAAAACATGTTAGGATGTGACTATATATGTTTAGGATTGATTAGAGACCTTAAAACATAGTTTGGACGAAGTTTAGAGGAGATTTGAGGAGTAGAAATTTGGTGAAAAACGATTTTGGAATTTCTGGGCTCGCTGCTGGTAGCTCGTTAGAAACCAACCCAGGTCGTTCGAACGAGCTCGTTCAAACGAGCTTCTAACGAGTTGACCAGTCGCTTCTAACGATGGGCAGTTTCGTTCGATAATCTCGTTCGAACGAGATATCGTTAGAAGGTACAGTTCGTTCGAACGAACTGGATCTCGTTCGAACAGTCTCGTTCGAACGAGACTTCTAACGAGCTGACAGTGGAATCTCGTTCGAACAGTCTCGTTCGAATGAGACTTCTAACGAGTTGGCAGTCTGGGCCTTTTTGGACTGTTTTGATTTTTGGAGTCCCGTAAACTTGTTCGAGGATATAGATAACATTCCGATGATGATGTAATGATAGAATTGGGACTTTTGGGTATTTATGAGAAGGAAATTATATACGAGAGTTAAATTAAATGGACGGTTTGGGTGGAGACGTGAGTGTCTACTACGACGAGAGAATAAATTATGGCGCGTATGATTATAAACCGGAATAGTATAAATTGTGATAATTATAAGTTGGTACGAGAATGCGATATGTACTACGATTAAACTACGGTGATTACTAAGATGCGTGTTTACTTAGTATTGATGTATGATTTGTGTGTATGGCATACCTACCATACTTGCTATCACGGGAGGTTTACGTTCGCTTAGGGACCTCTAATCCTTGTGTTTCTCGGATTTACACTGGTTACCTCGATGAACATAGGTCATAGAAAGACTTATTGGGATATTAATAAGTCCGCTGATCGTGGGAGCGTAGGTATGTGCGTGACACATGTGATGTGACTGTGTTCGCCTCCATTATTTGTGATCTTGTTATTTGTGAACTATTCCTGAGAGATTCGGAATATGTAATCCTTATGTACGTGATGTACCGGGATGGATAGCAGAGTATGTGTGCACCACAGCTTAGTTCTCGGGGTGCTTGTATTGTATATTTATGATGTGAATAATATACACTTAATTAATGGAAACCTTCATGTTAATGTTGTATAAATAATTACGGTATTGTTTCGAGAAACATAGCAAGTTAGCTGATAGTGAAATATATTGCATATTGAGCATCTGAGTTTACGTTAAACCCCTATTTAATTGTGAGCGTTATAATGTTAATAGAACAGAGTAATATGGGTAGGACCTACGATAGTCTATCTAGATATGATGTCACTTAGCTAGTGGTTTGTGTCATTATAGATGGGTACGTACGTTAGGAGTGCACAGTTAGACGAGAGGTGAGAATATCATGTGAGTGCACGTCCTAACATGTACTTTGCATTTAATGTTTTAAATGTTTTTAAAGCACTTGCAGGTTTTTAAAATATCTCCACATTCGGGCTCTGACCCGTTTGCTTTCAAATCTATTTTTCTTTGTAAAACCATTTTAGGTGCCCAGCCACAAGGACCCCATGCATAGGATACTCATTCAGGTGACGAGCTGTAGCTGTTTGTGGAAGCTACAGGGATTTGCTTGTAGACGCCTCTATCACTTGGATTCCAGATTCATTATCTATCAGTTGTAGGGCATGTTGCCCATTTCTATTAGAGTTACATTTCCATTTCAGTTTTTCAGACTTTGGCATGTATTGATTTAGTATTCAGTTTACTTATCAGTTGTGGGATTTGTAGTGAGGAGTTTTCCTCCAGACTTTATTTACGTTATGTGATGGTTATTCTTTTTACTTCAGTATGGTGTATGGTATTATTATTCTTCATTACATTTGATGCATGTTAATCAGACTTAAATTAAAATTTGGCAACTTACTTTTTAAATACTAGGTGGTTAGTAATCATTAAAATGTTTTCGACAGTGATGCTATTAACTAGACCAACTGGGCATTTTGAATTAATTTAATAAAGGAGTAGCTACCCGGTATTTAATTAGTCGGGGTGTCACAGGTGGTATCAGAGCATCAGGTTCTAGTGTCCTTTAGGATCTGACGGCTTATTATGTTTCCGCTAAGTTTCTTTGATATAGAGCCCTATATTTTAGGACTATTGTACTCTTTTTGTGTATGCTTCGTTCTTCAGCTATCTTAAGTTTATAAACAGCGAACTTATAAACTTTGTTCTTATTTCAGATGCCTCCACGACGTGCACGACGAGTTCCCAGGGATGTAACGCCCGAACCCCAGCCCGCTCCATTGCAGGGCATGATGAACGCCGCTGAGGTTGCAGCTATAGTAGCCCAAGCGGTTAATGCCGTAATTGCCGTTGTTCAGCAGGCACCACCTCAGGCGCCGGTTGCCGTGCCAGCATAGGCAAATGCATTCCCGTCTGCTTGGGAGCGTGTACGTGACGTTTTTCAGAAAGCGCATCTGCCAGAGTTTGCAGGTAGCTCAGATGTGGTAGTCTCGAGCCAGTGGAGGAAGGATATGCAGAGGCACTTAAGGATGTATGAGTGCACGGACGTCCAGAAGCAGGTGCTAGCTACTTTCAAGCTAGTTGGATCTGCGCTACAGTGGTGGGAGTCTATTACCACCATGGAGGAGAGGGATACTCTCACTATTCAGGACTTCTGGGTGCGGTTTGACCGCAAGTACTTTCCGTCGGCTGTTCACACGGAAATGAGGAGGAAATTGATGAGTCTGAAGCAGGAGGGTAAGACTGTGGCCGAGTATGAGGCCGAGTTCACGAATCTGTTGAATATCGTTCCAGATGAGATACCAACAGAGAAGAAGAAGATTGAGAAGTTCACGGACGGGTTGACATGGAGGATCCGTCAGCATCTGTTGGGGAACCTTTCGTTGGCCACGTATTCTGATGTGGTTAACGCTGCTTTGTTACACTGCCAGGACCACCGCTTTCATATGGCTGAGGGCAAGAGGTCGGGAGAGTCTAGCCATCAGGGCAGGACTGGAGGACATGGTGCCGGTGGGGCACAATATGTTCAGGGGAAGAAACAGGGTGAGGAGGGTTCGCAGCAGGGGGATCAGAAGAGGTTCCGATCAGGGAACTATAGGCAGGGACAGGGAGGTTTCCGTTAGGGCCAGCAGGGTCCAAACGGCCATCAGGGCCAACAGGGGCAGAATGGGCAGCAGTTTCACCAGGGCCAGCAGGGCCAAGGGAGGAACGGTAACGGCCACCAGGGCCGGGGACAGCAGGGGCAAAGAGGAGGGAACTTCCCAGGGAAGTGCTTTGTTTGTGGCAAGACTGGCCATAAAAGACAGGATTGTCCTGATAGGGGCAGGGCCCCACAGCAGCAGCAGCAGGGTGCTCGCCAGGAGCCACAGAGGCCTATGTTTCTCGCCGCTCTCCCCGCAACGCCACAGATGGCAGCATTGCCACCCATTCCAGCAGTCCCAATTTAGCAGGGGCAGCTACAGTATGGACGTGTCTACAACGTCCACCAAGCTGCAGTTCCACAGGCACCGCCCGCGATTGAGGGTACGTTTCCTATCCATGGCACTATGGGTCGGGTATTGTTTGATACGGAGGCTACACATTGTTTTATAGCTACACACTTCGCGAAATCTTTAGGATTGTTAGCTACGGCAGAGAGCACAGTGACGTGTGTCGACTCACCATTGGGGAGTGGGTCACTTATTTTCTTTATATGCCGGGGAGTGGGGGTAGAGATTGGTGGTTTGGTATTACCTGCAGACATGTTAGTATTAGATATGCATGTTCACGATGTGATTATCGGCATGGATTGGCTCGTAGCTTATAGGGCCATGATTGATTGCTTCAGCGGGAGTATTGTTTTTGCCATTCCGGGGCAAGAGATGTTTGTAGTGGCGATGCCTCGCCCAGAGGGAGGATCGACCGCTCATCTGTATTACATTGAGGAGGATACCTCTAAGGAGGTAGTGATTCCTTTAGATTCTATCCCAGTAGTCAGGGAGTATTCGGATGTGTTTCAGGAGATACCAGGCCTACCCCCCAGTCGAGAGATAGACTTTGTTATAGATTTGCTACCGGCTACGAGACCTATAGCACGCGCACCGTACCGTATGGCTCCAGCTGAGATGAGGGAGTTACGGGATCAGATAGAGCAGCTGTTAGGTCAGGGCTTTATTCGCAGGAGTACCTCACCTTGGGGCGCTCCAGTTTTGTTTGTGAAGAAGAGGGACGATTCACTGAGATTGTGTGTGGACTATCGAGAGTTGAATAAGGTCACGATACGGAATAAGTATCCGTTAACTCGAATCGATGACTTATTCGACCAGTTGAGAGGAGCTTCTTTCTTCTCGAAGATTGATTTGAGATCGGGATACCATCAGTTGCGTATCAGGGAGGAGGATGTCTCGAAGACTGCGTTCTTGTCGAGATATGGTTCTTACGAGTTTCGGGTTATGCCTTTCGGTTTGACCAACGCTCCAGCTGTGTTTATGGACTTGATGAACAGAGTGTTCAGGGATTTCCTAGATCAGTTTGTCATTGTCTTCATTGATGACATTCTGGTTTACTCCCAGACAGAGGAGGAGCACGCCGAGCATTTGAGGCAGGTTTTGCAGACACTTCGTCAGGACGAGTTGTATGCAAAATATGAGAAATGCGAGTTTTGGTTGAAGGAGGTCCAGTTTTTGGGACACATTATTTCCGATCGGGGAATATCTGTCGATCCGGGGAAAGTATCAGCGGTGAGGGAGTGGGGACAGCCCATGACACCGACTGAAATTTGTAGTTTCTTGGGCTTAGCAGGATACTACAGGAGGTTCATTGGGGGTTTCTCGGAGATAGTAGGTCCTTTGACACATCGGACTCGTAAGGGTGTGCCATACATCTGGAGTGATGCCTGTCAGTTGGCATTCGATGAATTGAAGAACAAATTGACCTCAGCATCGGTGTTAGCATTACCGAGACCGGGAGTTGAGTATTTGGTTTACACCGATGCGTCTCTGCAAGGGCTTGGAGGTGTATTGCAGCAGGAGAGACAGGCCATAGCTTATGCTTCCCGTAAACTTAAGACTCATGAGAAGAATTACCCCACGCATGATTTAGAGTTGGCAGTGGTGGTATTTGCTCTACGGATTTGGAGGCACTATCTTCTGGGGGAGAAATTCCAACTGTTCACGGACCACAAGTCCCTACAGTACCTGTTCACGCAGAAGGAGTTGAATATGCGGCAGTGTAGGTGGATTGAGTTTGTGAAAGACTACCAGTTCGATATCCAGTATCACCTAGGTAAGGCTAACGTGGTAGCAGACGCGTTGAGCCGTAGGCCAGCAGATGAGGTGGCAGAGGTGTGGAAGGCTAAGTGGAAGGAATTGGGACACCAGGATGCAGTGGCCCGATCTTTCATGTCTGTGATGACCGTTACACCGCAGATTCTCACGAAGGTAGTTCGAGCACATGCTAATGACTCGTTCTGTCTGGAGCAGATAGTTCGATTACTAGCAGAGGGAGACGAGTCCTATACCGTTAGCTCAGACGGGGGATTACGCTTCAATGGGATATTGGTAGTTCCGGAAGGGGATGAATTGCGACACGATGTGATGGCAAAGTCACACGACTCACGGTTCGCGGTACATCCCGGAGGGGACAAAATGTACCAAGACATGAGAAGGCAGTATTGGTGGAGCGGTATAAAGAGAGATATCGCTGAGTTTGTTTCGAAATGCGCCACTTGTCAACTTGTAAAAGTGGATCATCAGAGACCAGCAGGACTGCTACAGCCGTTGGAGGTCCCGGTGTGGATGTGGGAGAGCATATCCATGGACTTTATCATAGGGTTACCTACGTCGCAGAGGGGTCACGACTCCGTTTGGGTAATTGTGGACAGGTTGTCCAAGGTCGCTCACTTTTTACCCGTAAGGACTGACTACACTACGGGACAGTATGCCCAGCTCTTCATTTCAGAGATTGTGAGACTTCACGGTGTGCCCTTAAATATCGTGTCTGACAGAGACAAGATATTTGTTTCGAGGTTTTGGGAGAGTTTCCAGGAGGCCATGGGCACGGAACTGCGGTTGAGTACGGCTTATCATCCGCAGACTGATGGGCAGACCGAGCGCACAAATCAGATGTTGGAGGACATGCTACGCATGTGCATTATTGACTTCGGGGGTGGATGGGAGCAGTACCTTCCACTGGTAGAGTTTACTTACAACAACTCCTATCAATTCACTATTGGCATGGCTCCGTTCGAGGCATTGTACGGTAGGCCTTGTCGTTCCCCAGCATGTTGGTTAGAGGTGGGGGACAACAAACTGCTTGGGCCGGAAGTGATTCAGGATACTTCGGCAAGGATTGAGTTGATTCGGAGTCGCATTCGGGTAGCTCAAGACAGGCAGAAGAGTTATGCTAATGCGAAGAGGTTTTTCAGAGAGTTCCAAGTGGGGGACCAGGTTTTGCTCAGAGTGTCTCCTACGAAGGGGATTATGCGTTTCGGGAAGAAGGGGAAGTTGGCACCAAGGTATGTGGGGCCGTTTCCTATTATTAAGCGGATCGGACCGGTTGCGTATATACTTGGGTTACCGGAGCATTTGCATCGGATTCACGATGTGTTCCATATTTCCTCGCTGAGGAAATACCTTAGAGATAATTTGGCTCATTCTCACATTGCTGTGGAGGACATCGATCTCCAGCCGGATAGCTCCTACGAGGAGGGGCCGATTGCTATTTTGGATCGAAGCGAGAGGAAACTGCGGTCAAAGATAGTCCCGTTAGTGCGTGTTCAGTGGAGACATCACAATGTTGAGGAGTCCACATGGGAGCGCGAGGATGAGATGCGCGAACGTTATCCAGAGTTGTTTTTAGCAGGTACTTTCTAGTTTCGAATTTCGGGACGAAATTCAGTTATTAGGGGGGGAGTATGTAATATCCCGTACTTTTGGCTATATTTTTTTTGGGATTAATTAATTAAATGCGTATTAATTGGAAATTAATCCGGGTTAAAAATACTAACGAGATGCGAGTTGGTATTTGATTATGTGCATACATGTTTTTATATTAATATTGAATTATGAAAAATTTGTCGTGAGATTGATATACGGCATTTTGGAAATTTTGTTGAGACGCGTGTGACCGCCGCGTCACGGTGTAATATTTTGATTATAAAAGTAAATTTAAATTATATAAACCGTATGGTCGTTTTGAGTGCACCAACGCGTCCGGAAGGGTCGAGATAGTCAGAAAACACTAGCCGGGGGTTTAGTTTGGGTCCCGGGGTATTTTTAGGCCATACCGGCAACATAAAGGGCATTTTAGTAATTTTGTATTTTTGGAGAATTAAAAGTGACGAAAATTGGGAGTTTTTATCTGATTGGGAATTGACCCACTAAACCCACTAACCAACCCATATTAACCCATTAAGCTACGGAGGTTATCATTTAGGTTTCCAACTTTCCCAAAGCAAACCCTAGCCACCATAGCCACCATTGGAGAAGAAGCTTGGGGAAAGAGAGAGAAAGGAAATTCTGCAGAAAAGCTCCATCAAACCAACATCTAAATCAGAGATAAACTCGAGGCAAGTGACTTAATTCCATTTAATTTCAGAGAATGTTCTTTCCATGTTAGAAAATTCAAATTTTATGTTTGTTCTTGGTGAAATATGAAAACCCATGTAGTTTGGAACTTAGAACTCGAAAATCTTGAGGAGAATTGCATGTAGAATGATAGGTAGATGATTATTCTCATGATATTTGTGATTGGAAGAAATTAAAACGGATTTATATTGGGTTGATTCATGATTACAAATTTTAGGGTTCATATTCTTGAGAAATTGGGGAAAAGTGTAGAGATTTGTGATTTAATGATGTTTAGGATGAATTAATTCCTTAAAACATGTTAGGATGTGACTATATATGTTTAGGATTGATTAGAGACCTTAAAACATAGTTGGGACGAAGTTTAAAGGAGATTTGAGGAGTAGAAATTTGGTGAAAAATGATATTGGAATTTCTGGGCTCGCTGCTGGTAGCTCGTTACAAACCAACCCAGGTCGTTCGAACGAGCTCGTTCGAACGAGCTTCTAACGAGTTGACCAGTCGCTTCTAACGATGGGTAGTTTCATTTGATAATCTCGTTCGAACGAGATATCGTTAGAAGGTACAGTTCGTTCGAACGAACTGGATCTCGTTCGAACAGTCTCATTCGAACGAGACTTCTAACGAGCTGACAGTGGAATCTCGTTCGAACAGTCTCGTTCAAAAGAGACTTCTAACGAGTTGGCAGTCTGGGCCTTTTTGGACTGTTTTGATTTTTGGAGTCCCGTAAACTTGTTCGAGGATATAGATAACATTCCGATGATGATGTAATGATAGAATTGGGACTTTTGGGTATTTATGAGAAGGAAATTATATACGAGAGTTAAATTAAATGGACGGTTTGGGTGGAGACGTGAGTGTCTACTACGACGAGAGAATAAATTATGGCGCGTATGATTATAAACCGGAATAGTATAAATTGTGATAATTATAAGTTGGTACGAGAATGCGATATGTACTACGATTAAACTACGGTGATTACTAAGATGCGTGTTTACTTAGTATTGATGTATGATTTGTGTGTATGACATACCTACCATACTTGCTATCACGGGAGGTTTACGTTCGCTTAGGGCCCTCTAATCCTTGTGTTGCCCGGATTTAGACTGGTTACCTCGATGAACATAGGTCATAGAAAGACTTATTGGGATATTAATAAGTCCGCTGATCGTGGGAGCGTAGGTATGTGCATGACCCATGTGATGTGACTGTGTTCGCCTCCATTATTTGTGATGTTGTTATTTGTGAACTATTCCTGAGAGATTCGGAATATGTAATCCTTATGTACGTGATGTACCGGGATGGATAGCAGAGTATGTGTGCACCACAGCTTAGTTCTCGGGGTGCTTGTATTGTATATTTATGATGTGAATAATATACACTTAATTAATGGAAACCTTCATGTTAATGTTGTATAAATAATTACGGTATTGTTTCGAGAAACATAGCGAGTTAGCTGATAGTGAAATATATTGCATATTGAGCATCTGAGTTTACGTTAAACCCCTATTTAATTGTGAGCGTTATAATGTTAATAGAACCGAGTAATATGGGTAGGACCTATGATAGTCTAGCTAGATATGATGTCACTTAGCTAGTGGTTTGTGTCGTTATAGATGGGTACGTACGTTAGGAGTGCACAGTTAGACGAGAGGTGAGAATATCATGTGAGTGCACGTCCTAACATGTACTTTGCATTTAATGTTTTAAATGTTTTTAAAGCACTTGCAGGTTTTTAAAATATCTCCACATTCGGGCTCTGACCCGTTTGCTTTCGAATCTATTTTTCTTTGTAAAACCATTTTAGGTGCCCAGTCACAAAGACACCATGCATAGGATACTCATTCAGGTGACGAGCTGTAGCTGTTTGTGGAAGCTACAGGGATTAGCTTGTAGACGCCTCTATCACTTGGATTCCAGATTCATTATCTATCAGTTGTAGGGCATGTTGCCCATTTCTATTAGAGTTACATTTCCATTTCAGTTTTTCAGACTTTGGCATGTATTGATTTAGTATTCAGTTTACTTATCAGTTGTGGGATTTGTAGTGAGGAGTTTTCCTCCAGACTTTATTTACGTTATGTGATAGTTATTCTTTTTACTTCAGTATGGTGTATGGTATTATTATTCTTCATTACATTTGATGCATGTTAATCAGACTGAAATTAAAATTTGGCAACTTACTTTTTAAATACTAGGTGGTTAGTAATCATTAAAATGTTTTCGACAGTGATGCTATTAACTGGACCAACTGGGCATTTTGAATTAATTTAATAAAGCAGTAGCTACCCGGTATTTAATTAGTCGGGGTGTCACAATATATATATATATATCTTTTCTTGGAGTGTTTGGCACCGGTTTATCTCCACATCCATTTGAAGAGAAGTTTGGGTTTGCTTTTAAATCCCATAAAGAAGAAGATCTTGTTTTGCTGCGGAATTCTCACGTGGTGAAAGACACCATGTGTGGTTGACGGTGTTCCTATGTCTCATTGGTGAAGGCCGAGATTTCGGTGGAGCTCCGGGGTTGTCTACTAGGCGGAGGTGTTTACAAGAAGAAGCGTCGAGGATTGAGAGGGATCGAGTCGTGTGTTGTAAGTCTTTCTGTCTTGTAATTTGTAAATCCATACTTAGTGGACTTAAGGCTAGGGTCGTCCGAGGTTTTTTTCCGTTGTGGGTTTTTCCTCGTACATCGCGGCGTAGTGATTTATTGTTTATTTTATCTTGCTATACTCACCTAGAACGCATGCTTAGGTAATTCAAGATGAAATTTGGTTTTAATCACTATATGTTTAATTTGGTGCTAAATTAAATGTTGGGTAATGTTTAGTTAATTTAATTCAAGTCATTTTATTTAATTCGATAAAATTTGGTTTGGCCTAATTTGTTAAAATTGAGAATTATGACTTAGGCAAATTTTCTAGGACTTGGGTTAAATTAAATTGGTTTAAGTGAAATTTAAATTAGTGTGTGTTTTAATTATTTTCACTTTGGTTTAATTTTAATTTAGAAAAAATTAAAATTTGTTTATTTATTTGAACCATCACCTAACGCTTCCGCATAATTGAAAAGAAAATTGGTTTTAAAGTATAAGAATATTTAAAATTGGGGGCCTTTGGGAAGACAACACTCTCTCTCTCTCTCTCTCTCACACACACACACACACAGATACACCTCGTTAGATACCGATATACACACAGAAACACGCATCATAGACACACACACACACACCGTGCACACTTGCATCCCAAGACTATTTTTAAGAAATATGGACTTATTTTAACTGTGTTCGGATGTAGAACTCACATTCTGAAGAGGGTTGTTTTGAAAAACTATGGACGTCTTTGATATATAATGTAGAGGGCTATTTTAAAAAAGATGGACTCACATTCTGAATAGGACACCCCGTTCTGAATTGGGTTGGGATGTAGTACTCACATTATGAAATTTGTATTATTTATAGATTGAATTATTCTGAAATTTGTATTATTTGAGATTGAAATATTTTGAAATTTGTATTTTTTTTTTTTACTTATAATGATTCAAAAATTGTAGGACAATATGTTAGGAGAGGCAAGATAGACAAACATTTGTATTAGTGCTTTGATCCTATATACAAAATGGAGTTTGTTCTATTTGCTTACGGTGAGATATATGGATCTTTGATAGAGAGTTACATACATAGAGTTCGTGCAGCTTTATATGATTTGTATGCCGAGTATAAGAACTCAAATGCTTCATCTTCTTCTTCTCCCACAACATTTAAGCATTGTTTTCGTGTGATGGTTTAAGGAATGAAAAAATTTGTGACCAGACATAATAAAAGTATATAATGGTTGTTTACTTATTTAATTATTCATTCACTAGAGTAGCGTTGGTTCGTAAAGTTAATAATTTTGTATATATCATCATTTTTAACACAGGAAAGTGTGCGCTGAGGAACTATTGACTATTCAATAGTAGGAAACGAGAACTCATGATTCATGAATATTAACACTAAAGTTTAGTTATTGATTTAAAACATTCTACTGAGTTTATATTATTTTTTTTTTTTGTTACTTGTAACAAAATTCTCTGGGGATTTAATCGTCAAATTTTTATTCAATATGAATTTAGTCAATTACAAAATTAATATTAAGTGCAATGGATAAGGAATGTAAACGAATATGGATATTATTCAAATCCGTAAAATTCGAGTGGATACGAATATCGATAGTTATTTTTGCTATCCGTATGGATATGGATAGTGCATCCAGATAGAGGATACATATATAAATAGCATGGTATCCACTTCGTATTTTTCCTTTTACTACCCTCACTAAGGTTCTGAAGAAACAAATCGAGCTCAGTGGGTGAGTCTTTAAGAAAAATCAATCAAGTATTGTGATTTCATTTGAGTTGCATAGATTGAATTACCATAAATTGTTAGTATTCAAGCCGACTCACTAAAAGTATTGGATTTAGGTAGATTGTATATTAAGTATGGAATAGGTTGGGGCAAGTCCATGGGTTTAGTTTAAAGATCTATTATGGTGACTATTTATTCATCTACGAGTTTGATTTCATTTTTTTATATCTAATGAAGATTCTAAAAATCAGGGTCACAAGTTTTTGGTCTAAGGAACAAGATGAAGTGGTTGGGGATGGGTATTTTTATCATTAAACTATCAAGGGGTGCATCTAATTGGCAATTATTGGTTTCAGATAGCAATGTTAGACATTTAATAAAGGATTTTATAAACTTCAAAGGGACAGGTCTAGTAATGAAATTATTTTAGGAGTTAAACTAAAAAAATGAATATATATATATACACAAAACACGACCACAAAATTAGCCATGTGTTCCCAGATCAGATTAGAAAATACCCCTTTAGAAAATATTTCAATTTTTTCTTAAATAAAAGAATACCACTGAAGACGATTCCGAATTTTTTGGAAAATAAATTTTTTTCCCGAATTCAAAAAAATCGAAAGCTTACAAAATATACTAAAAATTCATAAATTTCAATACCAAATTAAGATTTTGATAACTCAAAATTATCATTCAGAAAAACAAGAAAAAATGTTTGACCCAACATATAAATACATGATGATTTAACCCATTTTTAATTTTTGTAGAGTTTAGAAGGAGAGGTGCCTTTTATAGAACACTACTACTTCGGATAGCTTTATAACTACCCCCCATGTTTTGCTATTAAGGGTGATCAGGGCTCGATACTAAGATATGTCAATTGTTAGAATTAAAATATCATTCTTAGCATGTGATAGAAATATGAGACATTTACAACTTTTTTCACGAGATATAATTTGAAAAGATCCAAAAATTAATAAACAAACCAACACAATAAGATCCATCACCGTGATAAAAATCCAATAATATAAAATTCAAAAAGAATAATTTTATCAACATAACTTCTCCAAATAAAACCACTAACAAATGTGGTGTCGAATGACCCACTAAATTTCAATATAACTATCTCATAAAGTAAACGAATGGAATGGAAAACTAAATTATGCAATAACGTGAATCTCTAGTTGAAAGTCCCATAAATCTTCAAAACTATACAACTACTCAAAAACCTATCCTATAAGGTTAGTGAACAGTAATGGGTCAGAGTCCACCATAAGATATCAGCCAATCTACCCAAACAGGGTCACATCAATTCAGTCATAAGAATTACAAAAGATAAATATCACAATATAATATTTAATTAACGATAATCAATATGAATAATGATGCGACTAACGTAAAGTAAACTAACTTAACTACCCATTTCCCAATATTATTTCTTTCAGCATTTATTAATATATTTTTTATTATCTTTCTCACTATTAATTATTATCAAAGAAAAAAACACTATAGTCATTTTGTTTCCTATACGACCCTGCACTGACCATGGTGCACCAACCATCTCATCACAACAAATTCACATACATCACCCTCGCTCGATGAAACATATTGTTAACCCACATATACCATGATGTATCCAACACAATAACCATCACTATAGTCAGATTGCCTAGGTCCTGAACTTACTCTATTATAGCAAAACAACACTAGACACCTAATATACCATGGCACACACATAAAATCGTTACTATAGCTAGTTTGCATATGCCCCACCATATCGTAATGGTTAGTAAACACTAGACCCTGCACATAATAGTAACGATTTTATGTGTCAAAATAGCCAAGCTAGTGTAGGTTTCGCACATACAATTTAGTCAGTTGACGTATACCTTCGCATACAATGAAACCACAAACCATCCATCTATAATACTCGTTATTATCTTTGGTATTTGTTATGTTCTCATTATTTAACATATTAGTTTTCAACCCAGCTATGCATAGGAGTTCTGTAAAAATATATGGGTAGCACGTAAGATAATTTTGTCAAATTGAAACTAATAAACAAAGAGTTTGGTGGATATAAGAATATAAAATCAATACACATGAAGCTCTAATTCAATGAGAATATTGAAAGAGCATGTCAGCCCGTCATGCTCTTTCTCCACTAGAAATTGTGTTGCACCCACCTTCAATGTAAATGGAGTTCCAGGTAAAGTGTTGAATCTTATTATTCCTCCTAAAAATTATCAAAGAAGATATGCGATATATATATATATATATATATATATATATATATATATATAGAGAGAGAGAGAGAGAGAGAGAGATTAAGTGAAATGGTGCAATATTCAACTATTCAAGATTATTATTAAGTCTCATTATCAAATCAAAAAATTTTAATGCCCACTTATTATTTCCTTCTTTATTTTAATCATAAAATATTCATGTTATTTTCATAACTAATTAGGAAATCTAGAACACTCCTTATCTTCTAATATACATTCTTTTGAATTTAACGTCACAACTCACTCTCGACAAATTTTTTTTACCTTAGGTTAATACATCTCGATGGACTGTAGATCTTGATCTCCTAGGATCCTTGTAACTATAAAAAAAAATTAAATGCAAAAACCTCTGCAAAAAGATAAGAAAATGAAAACAAAAATAGTATAAAAAGTCATAAATCAAATTATAACATTTCTAGTGCTAGCACAAAATTTAGTGTTTTATGTTTTTGAATTTTACACAATAGTTTTTTTAACAGATGTTACAACACATAATAATAAAAAAATAACATCTAAAAATATGATTTTTAAATCAAAGGATTTTATCAAATGTTTATTGTGCATCTTAAATGATAGAGTGATGTACTAAGTATTAGCAAGCACTATATCCTATAAAATTTAACCAATAGATTATTTAAAATCATTGTTATCAACTTTAAATTAAAAAAAATCAATCATAAATGGGTTATTACAATTTAAAATAAGAAAAATTATTAAATAGAAAAAAATCCATATACATAGCAACATAGAGGTAATAAGAAAAAGAGATGCACGATTTATAACAACTATTTTATAAAAGAATTCAGTTTAAATAGAATTCCAAAACCCAAATAGTTGGTTTGTTTAATCATACAAAAGGTGGTATATTTATTGGGAAAAAACTTAAAATGTTGAACGGATATTTGTTGAAATAACAAGCCTTAATTTCGAGTTTAGAGTATACACAATGAAGGATTCGATGGTGATCTAAAAAGAGAAATATAGCGACTAACCTCCGAAGTACCAAACCTTAAATTGCAAGTTCACATTTGTGCTACGATGTCGAGATTCTCCAGAGAAGGACATCAGCGAGGAAACCTAAATACAAATATCCAAATGGAAATCTCACAAATGACTTACATCTCTCTAACACACCGTTAGAAACTATTGTCTTTAGTGAGGGTTGTATTAAAGAGATAGAGGGAGACTTACCTTATAAAGAGCAAAGGATGGGAAAGAGGTTTTTCGAGGCGGTGATGAGAGATGGAGAGAATTATAATCGGTTGGACTGAGAGAGAGAAAGAGGGAAAATAAACATTGTGAGAAAGAGTTGCTAAGGTATACTCTATCGGGGAAATGATTGGATATAGATGGAGAAGTTTGAGAGCCAAAATCCAAAACGCGTTATTAGATGAAAGAGAGAGAAGAAAAAAATAAACAGAGTGCAAATAGACAGACACACGGGACACAAAGTGAATTTAGTCCCAATAGTAAAGGATGGACATGTGGCGTTATATGAAAATGAGTTTTCATTTTTATATTATAAAATATGATATTCTCATTAGTTTCCACTAGCCCCCAAATTACTTGGGCATCACAAATCAAATCCATCCCTACTCCCATTCCCTAGAGATCACCAAAATCATATGTACCTCCTAGTACCTCGCCTAGAAAAATACCCCAAACCATAACCATCTCCTAGTATTTAACCTAGGATGAAAAATATCACCAAGTCCCATTATTAAGTAATACCCAAAACCATAAGATGGCCATTCTCTAGTCCCATACATAGAAATATCATGTATAAAAGTTTCATGTATTCTAGTCCCATACCTAGAAAGTATCAACTATACAGAATATAATCAAAGTACAACCAAATATGTAACTCGAATGTCCCAGCGATGTCGTTATTTAACATGGGCAATTACTACACTTTATAAATTTTCTCGTCCAACGTCATATTATTTATTTCATATTTATACAAATCCAATTTCATGCGAATTAAATCAAAGTCATCTTGTGATTTACATGTTCTACAAAATATCCCAACCAGTTATCAAAATCCCATATTCTAATTCGTGTTAGAATTAACTAATTCAAATCATAAACAAGTTTAAACATGGAGCTAACAATTTTCAGCAACATATTATGATGTTTTACTCCATAATAATCATTAATACATTTTGATAAATTATAAAAATATTTTTGAGATTCATATACTTTTTAACATGCAATTCGATCCAATACTCAACAATAATTAAGCCCAATGCTCTAAACATACAAAATTTCAACTATTAAATCCAAAGTCGTAAGTTTATAAAAGTAAATTTATAATTAGGTTATCAATTCACCTATTTAAGTTGCTAATAATATTTACAAAACATCCATATTTAATCTTTAGTTAACATTTAAATCAAATAATACTTGAGAAGAAAAATAGAGATATTCTAATCTTATATGAGAGTATTTTGAAAATCACGGGTTGTTCTTCTTTTAAAAATTAGTAATTTTATTTCTTTAGCCTTCTTCAAAATATTAGCGTAGAGTCTCCCAAATTAAGGTTGAAAGTTTGTTTCATGGTGTTTGGGTGTTAAACAATAGGGTGTGTAGGTTTTTGTTTGAGCACAAGAGTATGCGTACAACAATTTTAGTCACGATGTCTTAATTTAAAAGAACAAAAACTACCTCCAAAAAGAATCACCTGCCACTTCAAATAGGCTCGCAATAGCGGTCACCCAAACCCATTATATCAGTTTAGGGCTGCTTGATGATGCTGTAAACAGCACCACCAGATGAGGTGTTCATAAGCTCAACCTAGTAATAACAATGGCAACGCAAGAGTATATATATCTAGTAGAATGAGTTGAGGAGAAAAGGATGTACACTGGTATATAAGTGGTTCAGCCAATCTGTCCTACATCCACTGTGAGTGTGTGAGTAAAAATCACTAAAATTAGGGCACTAATGGCCTGTGATACAATCTCTCACTTTCTCTCTCTACTATTTATACAAACAGAGTTTTTGCTAGGGTTATAATTTTGGATCTCCCTCCAAGGTGGGACAAGATAGGTATTTATAGTGCTTGGGGGGTGTAGTGTTCCCCTCAAGCATGCCAGGAGCATGTGTGTGTTGAATGCACTAATCATAGGTGGATAACTGGCTGTGCCACATGTAAGAAATGATGACCAAATATTCCCTCACGTGAGGGGAATGATTTTATTATAACAGACTTGCTCACGTATTCCAAATCTTTCATATGCTTGCGTGTGCTCGGACTTGTGCCATCATCTGATGGAACCTCGTCTTAGCCGAGTATGAGGTTGGGGAAGTCCGATAGTGCTTTGTCCTGTCAATCATCAACATGACCTCAGCTTGGGAGACTAAACGAGGTTAGGCATGGCCAGTCGAGGTCTATGACCTCAGTATGATGTTGGTAATAACTTGAGCTCATAAGATACTGTTAACCTTGGATGCTGGCCAGTCGAGGTCGGTCGAAGAGAAGTCGACCTTGTAGAAGACGACCCTTCTGATGGCTGTTATAAGCTTACGGTCAACTCGGTTGTGAGATAGGTCGAGGTTATATACCCTGAGTACGAAGGTTCACTTTGGGCATATCAATCACCCCTAGTGTCACACCCTAACCCCATTAGGATATAATTAACTAAATAGTTCACAAACCACACTATTTATTTAGTTAGTTAGTTAGTAATACACATTAAAACAACTTCAAGGTTAAAATTCGGAATACTAAAAATCCAATCGTTTTAAGGAGACATAATTTAAAGAAAATTCCCATACCATTTAACTTAATTACAACTAGTATAATGTATAAAACAGAACTGACGAGACCCTACTGCTATTTACCCAACCTCCTAGACCTGATAGTGGCAGCCTCAAAACCTAAAAATATAAGCATATAAAACCATGAGTTTAAAAACTCAGTGAATGTACTACATCTCTATATAGTAAAAGTACTATATTAACATCTCAACATCTCAATATATCCATCTATATGCCAAATTAGTCTATATACATATCTGGAGTTAATAAACCCCACATCTCCTGCCCGTAGGCAATAATCATATCCATAGGTTTTAATAACCTAACATCTACTGAATTGCATAGCAATTCAACATATATTGACTTTTATAAAGGCATAACATCTCAACATCTCTTGACTTTTAATAAGTCATAACATCTCAACATATCATGACTTTTAATAAGCCATATCATCTCAACATATAATACATACACATCATATCCATAATAAACTCAGTAAGTACACTCACATTGGGTTGTCAACTATGTATTCACGTTTCCTTTGGGTGGAACTGAACTGGGATGATTTGACCTTACACATGTTAATCCAACTAAATCAGTACTGAATCTCAATCATAAGTATTATCTTAATATATCTATATAACTTTCAATGACTATATAATAACAATATAATTCTACTCAAGTCATATTCCATGAAACATGTGTAAAGACGAAACAATGGTATATATGTTGATAAGGTTATGAACATTCAACCATAGGAATACCTCGTAAGGAATTTATAACTAAAATCAAGTAAACATAAAAGTATACTTCTTTGGATGAAGAAATAGCTTAGAAGAAGATTTTTAAGTCGTCCAAGGCATGCCTCCTTTCCATCCAATAAAATCAAACCACTTGGTTTACTAAAAGACAATTTTCCACTTAAAGGGAATGGACAGATTTGCCCCTTGTTCACAAATTCGGCCTAACTTCTTACTCAGACATCTATTTGATGCACCATTTGTTGTCTTACAACCCTAACTAACATTTCTACAAATATATAGCTTTCACCTCAAGTCATTTGTAATGTTATAACGGTCAAAACTAGTCTGAAACAGGAACATTTCTATCAAAAATAACAAAATTTTGTGTTCGTACATAACTCGACATTTCACGATTTATGAAAGTAGGATTAGACTAAACATAATCACTTAAAATTAGATATACTAATAACAAATTATTCATATAACATAAGATAAGCATAATTTAAATATAATTTATCATAATTATATCCGGGTTGTCACAACCTCCCCCTTTAGAAAATTTCGTCTCCAAAATTTAATATGAAGTTCACTTATCAAACAAATGGGTATACTGTTTCTTCATGCTATCCTCCGTTTCCCAAGTTGATTCTTTAATACCATGGCTCATCCACATAACTTTAACTAAGGGAATAACTTTATTTCTCAATACTTTCTCCTTATGATCAATAATTTCCACTGGTTCCTCGATGTACGATAAGTCTTCCTTCAGTTCAATTGGTTGAGTTTTCAACCGATGAGATGGATCCGCCAAATACTTACGAAGCACAGATACGTGAAACACGTCATGTAAACGGGATAAATCTAGAGGTAATGCTAATCTATATGCTAGGTTCCCAATTCTTTCCAACACCTCATATGGTCTTATGTATCTTGGACTTAGTTTCCCCTTCTTCACAAATCTCATAACGCCTTTCCATGGTGAAATATGTAGGAAATATAAAATCCCCCTTTTTAAATTCCAATGGATACTTCCTCTTACCTGCATAAAATTTCTGCCTGCTTTACGCTATCTTTATCCGTTCCCGAATCATTTTGATCTTTTCAGTCGTCACATCTATTAATTCAGGACCCAAATTTTCCTCTCACCCACTTCATCCCAACACAAAGGCATTCTACATATCCTTCCATATAAAGCTTCATAAGGAGCCATACCAATGGTAGACTGATAACTATTATTATACGATAATACCATCAATGGAAGATGATCATCCCAACTACCCTTGAAGTCAAACACACAAGCTCATAACATGTCTTCTAATATTTGAATCGTTCTTTCGGATTTTCCATCAGTTTGGGGATGAAATGCACTGCTGAACTTCAAACTTGTGCCTAAGGAATTCTGTAAACGAGGCCAAAATTTAGAAGTGAACGTTGGATATCTATCTGATACAATTGACACTGGTGCCCCATGTAAACGGATAATCTCATCAACGTATATACGTGCACACTTGTCAACAGTGTAGGTGGTTTTACCGAGAAGAAAATGAGCTGACTTCGTCAATCTGTATACAATCACCCAAATAGAATCATGGCCATTTGGTGACCGGGGTAATCATGTAACAAATTCCATCGTTATATTCTCCCACTTCCATTCTGGAATAGGCAATGACTACAATAACCCCGTCGGCTTCTGATGCTCCACCTTCACTTGCTGGCATACTAAACATTTAGCTACAAATTCTGCCATCTTACGTTTCATATTATTTTGCCAGTAATACTCTTTCAAATCTTTATACATTTTGGTACTTCTAGGATGCATAGAGTAAATAGAACTATGTGTCTCTTCTAATATATCCTTCTTTAAGGATGGATCATTCGGTACACAAATTCTATTTTTATAACACAACGATTCATCATTCTTAATTTCAAAGTCAATCTCTTTACCATCCAGGATTTCCCGTTTTTTCTTCTCAAGGAATGGATCATTGATTTGCAAATTCCGTATGCATTCTGCTAGTAAAGGTCTCACTATAACGTGTGCAATTAACGCCCTCATTTCAGTTAAGTTCAACTCTACTCCCATCAGTCTTAATTCCATAATATTTCCAACTCGTGCACATTGAATACAAGATAACCTCGCCAATGACTTCCGACTTAGAGCATCTGCAATAATATTGCCCCTTCCAGGATGATGGTGAATGGTACAATCATAGTCTTTAATTAACTCCATCCAACGTCTTTGTCTCAAATTCAAGTCTCTCTGTGTAAATAAATACTTCAAACTTTAATGGTCAGTGAAAATTTCACATGTCTCTCCATATAAATGATGTCTCCATAATTTCAAGGCAAAAATAATAGCCACAAGTTCTAAATCGTGTGTAGGATAATTACGCTCATGTGTCTTTAACTGTCTAGATGCATAAGAAATTGTCTTTCCATGTGGCATGAAAATACAACCCAGACCCTGATGTGAAGCGTCAGTATAAATCATAAAGGCTTTTCCAATGGATGGAACAGTGAGAACTGGAGTTGATACTAGCCTATTTTTCAACTTTTCAAAGTTGTGCTGACATTCATCACTCCACACAAATTTCACTTCCTTTCGGGTTAATTTAGTCAACGGTAAGGCTATAGATGAAAACCCCTTTATGAATCTTCTATAATATCCAGCCAATCCTAGGAAACTCTTTATCTCCGTTATATTTCTTGGTATTTCCCATTGCACAATTGTCTCTACCTTCTTAGGGTCAACATAAATTCCATCTCCCGAAATAACATGCCCCATAAATACTACCTGATTTAACCAAAACTCACATTTGCTAAACTTAGCAAACAATTGACTATCTCGTAAAACTTTCAATACAACTCTTAGATGCTTCTCATGTTCCTCTTGTCTAGGTGAGTATATCAAAACATCATCGATAAATACAATCACAAACGAATCAATGAAAGGATGAAATACCCGATTCATTAAATCCATAAACACTGTAGGAGCATTTGTTAACCCAAATGGCATTACCAAAAATTCATAATGACCATAGAGAGAACAAAAAGTTGTCTTAGAAATGTCACAATCTCTCACCCTTAACTGATGATAATCCGATCTCAAATATATTTTTAAAAACACTTTAGCACCCTGTAATTGATCAAACAAATCGTCAGTACGAGGCAATGGATATTTATTTCGAATAGTTACCTTGTTCAACTGTCGATAATCAATGCAAAGTCGCATGGTGCCATCTTTATTCTTCACAAATAATACAGGAGAACCCCATGGTAATACACTGGGTCGAATAAAACCTCTGTTTAGCAAATCTTGTAGTTGAACATTTAACTCCTTTAGTTCCACAGGTGCCATTCTATATGGAGAAATAGAAACTGGAGCTGTACCAGGCACTAAATCGATAGTAAACTCTACCTCTCTGCTAGGTGGAAATCCTGGTAATTCATCTAGGAACACATCTGTAAAATTCTGAACTACTGGGATTGAAAAACCGAATAGGTTCGGTATGTGATAATTGATTTAAATTAAATTAAATTCGCAAGATTCCAAGTAACCCTTATTTAATTTGAGTCTATTTAGAAACAACCCATAAATAAACAACTACGTGTGTGTGTGTGTGTGTGTCAAACCATAAATAAAGTATGCGACACAAAGTTAAGGAAAAATCCCCGCAGGGCAAAACCTTTTATTTCACTATAATAAGTAAATCGCAACTTACACAGATTACAATGAAATACAGTGACACACGAATACCCGCAGGCGTCGATTGGTGTCGTCAGCAATGAATCAACACGCAGCGAACCCACATGAACCTCAGTCCAATCAACAAAGGAAGAACTGCAGCACTCCTCAATCATACGCAACCCTCGGTTGCAAAGATATCTCCACAAAGGTTTGAATAAACTAGAAGTTGTGTTCTTGAGTTACCAAAAAGATTCACAAATGATTGGAAGAATTGTGTGAATCAAAACATGAGTCTTGGGACTAAAAAAATATGAATACTAGATTAATTGGGACTCTCAAAAACGTCTTCCAAAGTCTTTAAAAAATACACCACCGAAATAGGTATATATATAGGAAAAACAAATTAGTGGTAAAACAATTCACGGAACTGCTCGAGTTTATCCCAGGCGGACCGGTCCGGCTTGGAGGCGGATCGGTCCGATTGACCGGATCGGTTCTTTTATTGCAGGCAGATGGATCCGGTTGAGGCGGATCGGTTCGATTATTTCAGCCTTCATCGGTTTGCTTGCGGTTCGGGGTATACTAGACTTCACCAAAACGGATCGGTCCGGTTGAGGGCGGACCGGTCCGGTTAGCCAATCTTTGATTCCTCTTCTTCTTTTGATATTCGGATCCGTTGATGAATGTATGAATCTTGAATTTCTTCAACGGTGTAACGGCGTACGACATATAAATTGTTAATGGACAAAAATGTCCTTACAAATCTCCCCCTATGTCTATGTCGGTACATACATAAAAACAAAACATCCGAATTATCAAACAACTAAAAATGCCTATACAAATCTACCCTTTTATGAACCCAAAACTGAAAAGATACAATTGAATAAGACTACAGCGTTTTGCTCTTCAACTCTTTCAGGAATCTCAACACTTTTCTCATCTGGGTGTGCAATCCAATGATAATCCATGTAGTACCTACACACATGAGAAAAAGAAAAATACCAAGTGACATATCGAGTTTGAAATGAGATAAACATATATACCAATTTATGAGCAAACTCAAACTTTCAAATCTCCCCCATAATAAGATAATTCTTTCTCCCCCTTTTTATGATGTCCCCAAATAGACAAATAAGAAGAATGAATCAATAAAGCAAAATCGGGGTGTCACGGTATACAAAAAAAACACAAACTATTTTTGATTTTTCAAATTTTTCATACAAAGATAGGATACCAATATGAACAAATATGATACAAAAATCACACCATGGATTTAGACTCAAACAACCACGTCATGGAAACGGAATGAATGGGTGTGAACACATTCGATAGGTAAATCAACTCAATCAATCATATGTGCACGATGCATACGTGTACTCCTAACGAATGAACATCAAAGGTATCCTTAGGTGTAAAAGTTTGTTGAATTTAGATGACATCGTCTTATGCAAATCAACAAATCAAAGTCAAATGATTTCCACACCAATAACGTCCAAAACTATATAGCGCATTTTCAAGAATTTCAAGGACGTGCAAACCCGTTTTAATTCTCCAACCAAACTTCCTCATATTTATATTCTTTTAGAGGTAATCTAAATTCTCAAACTTTGGAGAATTGGTGCAAAAACCTAAATGGCCCCTTTATGGCATGAATATCTTTTTATTGCCTTTCAATTTTTTCAGGCTCTTTTAACCTCTTTGGACCTCGGATAATAAAATTCCTCAATTTTTTAGGTCCTTTTTAACGGTGGCTTTTACGCAAAGGATAGATGATTACCTTTCGCAGCCCCTCCCCATTTTTAAATAAAGCACACAAACTCACAAAACGGTTCTTATATGCACAATTTCCTTAGTAAATTTTATCGCGCTTAGTTCGTTTTAAGGACAGGATTGAAGTGAAAACACCCAACCAACATGTGATAAGACAAGCACAATAATCAAACAAATCCGTGCATGTGTGCAATAAAGGAAACATGAGTCAAACATGTAGGAAGTAACAATTAATTACATCTTAATAACTCCAAATATTATAAAGCACATGGATGAATTGACCTATTGTCTCAAAACACTATCAAATAGTCACATGTAAAATGGAATGATGTTGTGACTCGGTCATCCAAAGTGTCCATCCATAAACGGTGCAACAAAAAAAAACAAAAATCTTTTTGTATTTTTCAAAATTTTTTCAAAAAAAAATATATGCAAAAAGTACATGTCACAACGCTAGCAAAAATATATCAAAAAGCATAACTAGCGTATGACAAACATGCAAACACAATCATCTATATGATATGGCAAGAGAAGAATCATGTGCAAGCAAACGGGAATCCACTTGTCTAAAATATAGTGCCTCTAAAAGTGATTTCCTAACCCAAATAGGTGTGAAACGTCGTGTGGGGGCTTCGGGAACCACGGGAACACTAGGCATAAACTTCCTAGGATATTTTCCAAGATCAAAACAAAAACGCCAAAGGTGACCTTTCCTACCACAATATGAACATGTGTAAACGGGTGGAATGGCACTTATGGGTTGACCTTTTCTAACATCCTTGGAATTAGTTGACCCTCTAAAACAAATAATGGTTTTGGCTTTAGCATTAGAAGCATGAGAACAAGATGAGCCATTACCATCACTATCAAACCTACTTGAGTTTGTCAAATCATTTTTTAACTTCAAAATGTTTGACTCAAGCAAAGAATTAGACTCTTCCAAAGACAAGAATTTCTTTTTCAAATTATCAATTAAACGTAACAGTTTATCACGCTCCCCCTCAATTAAAACAAACTTATCCCTAAGAGTCTTTTCACGTGCCGTAAAATCATCGATTATTTTTTTATCCTCGACGGCACAAACGGGAACCCTAGAATTTTTTAAGTCCTTCAATTCATTCTCTAAAACAAGGACTTTCTCATCACTCTTCTTTTTGGCAATTTTCAAAGAATCAAAATCAATACACAAATTACCAAAGTGCTCACGACAAATATCACCTTGAGTTTGAAACGCTTGCAAATATTCAATCTTACTTTTAAAGAGAGAATTTTCTTTTTCCAAAACTTTAATTCTTTTGCAAAGTTTCAAATTCAAACTTTTTAATTTTTCGGCACGATCGTGAACTTTTTCAAAAATAGGCTCCTCATTAAACGAGCGTTCCATTGGAAAAACTGCGATTTTTCACAAAACTGATTTTTTTTTAAAAAAAAATCAATATCACACGATTTTGCGGAAAATAGGAATACGCAATAAATTAGCGCAACCTGCTCTGATACCAATTTGACGACGTGAGAGGTCAAATTGTATCAAAAAAATAAATCCTTTAAAAAAACAGGATCACGCGATAAATTAGCGTAACCCGCTTTGATACCAATTTGAAAAACCGAATAGGTTCGGTGTGTGATAATTGATTTAAATTAAATTAAATTCTCAAGATTCCAAGAAACCCTTATTTAATTCGAGTCTATTTAGAAACAGCCCATAAATAAACAACTACGTGTGTGTGTGTCAAACCATAAATAAAGTATGCGACACAAAGTTAAGGAAAAATCCCCGCAGGGTAAAACCTTTTATTTCACTATAATAAGTAAATCGCAACTTACACAGATTACAATGAAATACAGTGACACACGAATACCCGCAGGCGTCGGTCGGTGTCGTCAGCAATGAATCCACACGCAACGAACCCACATGAGCCTCAGTCCAATCAATAAAGGAAGAACCGCAACACTCCTCAATGACGAAGTCTTTAAAAAATACACCACCGAAATAGGTATATATATAGGAAAAACAAATTAGTGGTAAAACAATTCACGGAACTGCTCGAGTTTATCCCAGGCGGACCGGTCCGGCTTGGAGGCGGATCGGTCCGATTGACCGGATCGGTTCTTTTATTGCAGGCGGATCGGTCCGGTTGAGGCGGATCGGTTCGGTTATTTCAGCCTTCATCGGTTTACTTGCGGTCCGGGGTATACTAGACTTCACCAAAACGGATCGGTCCGGTTGAGGGCGGACCGGTCCGGTTAGCCAATCTTTGATTCCTCTTCTTCTTTTGATATTCGGATCCGTTGATGAATGTATGAATCTTGAATTTCTTCAACGGTGTAACGGCGTACGACATATAAATTGTTAATGGACAAAAATGTCCTTACCGGGATATCTTCTAATTTTTTCAATTCCCTGTTTGTATCCACAATATATGCTAAAAAAGCCTTGACAACCCTTATTTAACAATTTCCTTGCCCGAAGGGCAGAAATAAGACAGTTTGGAACCACATTTCTTTCCCCAGTAAATTTGAATTCTTCCTCCCCCGGCATATTAAATGTAACCTTCTTACGAAAATAGTCAATCAATGCATGGTAGGAAGATAACCAGTCCATACCCAAGATAATATCGAAATCTCGAATATCTAGTGGAATTAAATCAATGGTCAACTCCCTCTCCCCCATATAAAATACACAATTTTTATACACAAACTCCACTAACATCACATCCCCCATAGGTGTAGAAATATATAAACCACAATCTAGATAAGAACATGGTCTACCCAAATGCATGGTGAATGACAATGCTGCAAATGAATGAGTAGAACCTGGATCAATAAGCACGTAAGCATGTTTATTCATGACAAAAAATGTACCTGTCACCACATTTGGAGTAGCCTGAGCATCCTATAAAGTCATAGAAAATATCCTTCCCGGAGCCTTGGAACCACTAGTCTGTCCTCTCCCTCCTCCTCTACCTATGCCTCCAGGTGATGAACCTAGACTAGTATTAGCTGATTGAATCCCTCCCAGTAGCTCTTTTTGGTATGACCAATTTGATGACAGTGATAACACTCTAGCCCCTTTAACTTGGGACAATCTGGACTGATATGGCCCTGAGCTTTGCAAAAATAGCATGTAACAGGCTTAGACTGCCCATTGTCATTCTACTGTTGTCTATTATGTTGGCCCATCGATCCTGCACCCCTTAAACTGCTTGGTGTCCCATTCTGAATAAAATTTCCAGACCCTCTACCACACTGAAATCTTTGACTCCCCTGTTTTGAGTATTCTATATTTCCTTCCTTTTGCTGAGATGGATCAAATCTACTCCTATTTCCCCTTTGTTCCCTATTCTTTATTGCATCATTAACATATCCTTCAAACATCATAGCTTTGTTAACTAATGAAGTATAATCTACCATTTCAAGTTCAGTGAGTCTAGACTTGATAACCAAATTCAACCCATCCTGAAATCTGGTGCATTTTCCCTCCTCATTGTGTAAGAAACATAATGAAAATCGAGACAAAGATATAAATTTAGTTTCATACTCCCTGACCGACATATTACCCTGAGTCAATGATAAAAATTCTCTATCTTTTTGCTTCCGATACATGCGAGGAAAATACTTTTCATATAAGACTTTAATAAAGGAATCCCAAGTAATTACCTCACCTCCTTTCTGAGTAAGCAATAAATATTTGGAAGACTCCCACCAATATTTAGCCTCTCCCTTTAACATGAAAGTAGCCAAAATTACCTTTTGCGCATCAGGTACATTCATCACCCCGAAGATAGTTTATGTGTCTCTAACCCAAGCCTCAACTTCTAAAGGATCTACAGAACCTGAGAATGCTGGGGGGTTCAATTTGATAAACTTCTCGTTCAGAGTATTCTTCTCCTCTCGTTGTATTTCCCTTTCTCTTCTGGCCAAATTTTGATCCTCCAAGTACTTGGCTTGTTGTTCTGCTATTTGCGTCATAAACATGTCTTGTTTTTCTTCCATTAAAGTCATGGCACGAGCCATTTTCTACATATCTGTAACTTGTTCAAGAAGCCCCTCTACATTATTTGGATTTTGTTGGTTTACTGTATTTGAAGACTCCTCATCCACCCTCTCATGAACATTTGCTCCTTCCATATCTTACTATCTGTCATAAAGCAAAACTACAGAAACAAGAATACAACATTTATTTCTAACATAATGGTTTGTATTTCTCACAAGTTAATATAAATGACCCACACCACACTATTTCTGCCACTGCCACATCTAGACTCTCTTACCCCAGAATATAAAAACGTAAAGCTCTGATACCAAGTTGTCAAGCCCAAACCCCATAAGGATATAATTAACTAAATAGTTCACAAACCACACTATTTATTTATTTATTTAGTAATACACATTAAAACAACTTCAAGGTTAAAATGCGGAATACTAAAAATCCAATCATTTTAAGGAGACATAATTTAAACAAAATTCCCATACCATTTGACTTAAATACAACTAGTACGATGTATAAAACAGAACTGAGGAGACCCTACTAGTATTTATCCAACCTCCTAGACCTGGCAGTGGCAGCTTTAAAACCTGAAAATATAAACATATAAAACCATGAGTTTAAAAACTCAGTGAATGTACTACATCTCTACATAGAAAAAGGACTATATTAACATCTCAACATATCAATATATCCATATCTGTGCCAAATTAGGCCATATACATATCTGGAGTTAATAAACCCCACATCTCCTGCCCGTAGGCAATAATCATATCCATAGGTTTTAATAACCTAACATCTCCTGAATTGCATAGCAATTCAACATATCTTGACTTTTATAAAGCCATAACATCTCAGCATCTCTTAACTTTTAATAATTCATAACATTTCAACATCTCATGACTTTTAATAAGCCATATCATCTCAACATATAATACATATACATCATATCCATAATAAACTCAGTAAGTACACTCACATTGGGTTGTCAACTATGTATTCACGTTTCCTTCAGGTGGAACTGAACTGGGTTGATTTGACCTTTCACCTATTAATCCAACTAAATCAGTACTGAATCTCAATCGTAAGTATTATCTCAATATATCTATGTAACTTTCAATGACTATATAACAACAATATAATTCTACTCAAGTCACATTCTATGAAACATGTATAAAGACGAAACAATGGTATATATGTTGATAAGGTTATGAACATTCAACCATAGGAATACCTCCTAAGGAATTTATAACTAAAATCAAGTAAACATAAAATTATACTTCTCAATGTATATACACATGAAAGATGTACTCAAAATAATCTTTGGAAAGAGGAGATAACAATATTCTTTTATGGGTTATCCAGTATGGCCTCAAATTATTGTCCTTTATACTCAACCATCCTATATTCATAAATTATATAGATACAGGTGTCCAACCTTATCAATATGAAAACATATATGAATATACTTTCTAGTACAAGTGAGGTGTAATTTTTCAAGCTTCCTAGGGCAAATTATGACCATTTATTTACAACACAAGAAATCTTCCCTACAAGCTCCTCTATTGTTCCTTCAACTTCCAAGAATTTTCATAATTTTTCTCCATCATAACTTTCCATGATTTTCAACCCATTTTCAGTAAACATAATTAATAGCACACAATTTAAAGTTTCATAATTTTTTGACTTCATTTACTATCTCAAAATCTTAACCACACTCAGGGCATACCGAAATGAAATATATAAACAACAACTATATACCAACTTGCAATCATCACTAAGACCTAACCACAAGGAGTTGAATTCTAATTCTCGGATATGATATGAATATATGAGTCTAATTTCATATCCAATTGGAATTTCTGAATTCCAGTAAGCACACAAAAATAAATGCAAGTTTGAATACAAGGGGTTTCAATACAAAGCAATAAGACTTATAAAGACCACTTATCTCACATAGGAACCAATACATATTATAACAAAGGATAATGGAATTTTTATTAATAATTCACGATTTATATACTTTTAAATATGTATAATACAAGATTAAAATAATATTAACACATAATTTTACCTTGGAAACACTTTAAGGATTTTCTTGGAATTTTCCTAGCTTTTCTTGAAATCTTTTCTTCCTTAAACTTTCACTTTCTCTTTCCTCAAGCAAACACTATCCAAAAAGGAACCTACGGTTTTATTTTATGAATAAATAGCTTAGAAGAAGAGTTTTAAGTCGGACAAGGAATGCCTCCTCTTTATCCAATCAAATTAAACCATTTGGTTTACTAAAATACAATTTTTCACTTAAAGGGAATTGACAGATTTACCCCTTGTTCATAAATTCGGCCTAACTTCTTACTTGAATATTCATTTGATGCACCGTTTATTGTGTTACAACCCTAACTTACATCTATACAACTATCTAGCTTTCACCTCAAGTCATTTGTAATGTTATAAGGGTCAAAACTAGTGTGAAATAGGAACATTTCTATTAAAAATAACAAAATTTTGTGTTCGTACATAACTCGACATTTCATGATTTATGAAAGTAGGATTGAACTAAACATAATCACTTAACATTAGATATACTAATAACAAATTATTCATATCACATAAGATAATCATGATTTAAATATAATTTATCGTAATTATATTTGGGTTGTCACACCTAGCCCTTAGTCTTCTGTGTGAGTAGGTGACTGAGGGGTATAAGGGTCAGGTTAATGAAGAGACATTTTGATATCTTGGGGTTTGGAGTGGTGCCTTGAACACATGTCATTCACTGAAGTGGCTACGGGTTTCCCCAAGGCATGGAAGATCATAGGGCATCTTTTAGCCTTTCTAGGGCAATGATGAGTGCCTCGATATTCGCGCCTCATCATTATAAGGATATTTAAACCCTTTTGTCTTTTCATTTTCTTTCTTCTTCTTTAGCTCTCTCGCCTATTTCCTTTCTGCAATTTTATCCTCAAAACCTCCAAACTTCGCTGCAACTCAAGGTTCTTGCTTCTAATTTCTTCTTCCTTCCTTCGAACTCCACCACGTATTATTTTTCACCTTCAAGATTTTCATTTCTGGATATTAATTTACATTTTTGGTTTTCCTGTAACATTTCCCTTTTCTGGTGAGGGTTTCCACCACTATTAAGTGGTTGTAGGGTTAGGATTGCAGCTGTTAGGTAATACTGGAGCCTTACCAGGATACTCTGAGGTTGTTTTAGCCACGAACTTCCCTCTTTTAGGCTTTTTCGATAACTTTTCGTTCATCTCCTCCGGTGACCTAACTTAGGGTGTTCTTGGTGTTCTTGTTAGAAAACTTTTAATTTCCAACCTTTGATCTTTACTTTAGGTAGCATAAGTTGTGTACCTGTTTACAGTTTGAGTATTCCCACAAGTGTAGTGTCGTCCTTCATATGCTCAGACCTTTGTAGGGTCGAGGCCCTTCCCCTCAGACCCATCTTTCCTCCACCTTTGAAGGTCATATATCTTGAGCCTACTGAACCTGCTGAAGTTACTGAGGTTCTTGATCCAATGTCTGAGTCAGCTTCTTCAGACCCTATGTCCACCTCTGAGGCTACTGAGTCCGTAGACTCTTTCTAAGAGTCTATGGATTACTCTCCCAAGGGAAGTGGAATCTATGAAGAAGCAGAGGTTTATTATCATTCCTCGTCTCACTGAGATGCTAACACCTCTTGTAGGTCTCCCTCTATAGAGATCTTAGAACCTAGTGTAGATTTTTATGCCCCCTATTGAGGCAATTCCTTTAACAGCTTTTCATGGAGCCCCCTCTGAGGCCATTCTCATACCGCTGAGGGCTATGATGAAGATGGTGAAGAGAATGTACTTGACACTTCTAAAGTTGATGGTCCTGAGACTTCTGTCACTGAGTAAGACCTTTTTTTCTTCATACATCTATATTCCGTTCCTTCATCTATTACTTTAAGGAAACCCCTGAAGGATGAATGGGCCTTCGACGGCCGATAGGGAGAGCTCTGCATTTTTAAGCAAATGTTCAAACTCAGCTTTTGTCTTCCAATCCACCTTGTTATCTGAGATATCCTCTTTCATATCAACCTTGATCCTTCTCAATTTTCCCCCAACGCTTGGAGGGTCTTGGTAGGGTCTATCGTTCTTTGGAAGGTGGTTCATCATACCGACGTTCCAGTTAGGGTATTCTTAGCTTGCTACATACCCTCGTTCGCTAAGAATCATCCTGGTTACTATCACTTCATATCTATAAAGTCTGAGAAGAAGATGTTATTTGTGAACCAAACATTTAATCACAACTGGAAGCCTTAGTTCTTCTTTGCCTCAGGGGCTTGGGAGTTTAGCCCTAATAAGGCTGGTGGAATGTCTATTCCAAGGACTCCTCTTAGGTGGGCCAAGGTCTCTGTCTCTACTAAAACCGATCCTAGATTGATCCAGGAGAATCATAAAAGCATTGAGGATCTTCGTAGTCAGGGTAAAGATGGAAACCTCGTCAAATACGAGCATCTGATGACCCCTTACTATTTGTCCCAGACAGGTCTTGGGAGTGGCCCTTTGGCCGAGCTTTGTAAGTATTGTCGAATAAAATTTGTTTTAAACCAAGTCCAGTCTCTTAATTTTTATTTTTCTGATCTTCTGACTCCAATATTTGTATTTTTGCAGAGAGACAGAGGGAATTTCTAAATATCTTTGGAATATATTTTCTCCAAGCATCATAAAATTACTAGAGAAGCATGATGGCAAGACTGTACCACCCCCTGCCCACACAAAGAAGTAGAAAGCTCCTGTTGACGCAACTAAAAAGATAAAGTCTACGGACGATTCTCCATATACGAGACCTCACAAAACTCCATCCATGGAGCGTGGCATCCCCATTTCTACTGACGAGGCTCTGGCTTCTCGTCTATTTAATTTGAAGATCGGTGATAGCATCATCGGTCATAGTACCAAGGATTCTAATTCCCTCGGCCAAATGATTATCCCAGATGACAAATGCTTCTTGCAATCACTGGATGTACCTCTAATAGCCAAGTTTTCTATTCATAGGGTCATTCAAGTATTTATTTGCAGTTTTTCTTGAAGGGTTACCTCTGAGCTTATTCAATCATTCTTACCAACGTATCCGACCTCTTTTTACAGGGTGATGTTTCTCTCCACTGTTTGGCCAGCTATACTCCGAATACGCTTCCTCTGATTCAGAAAGGAGAGTACATTAAGAGTCTTTAAATGGACCTCAGGAAGGAGATTGCTAACCTGACGTGGTGTTAGAAGAAGAGAGACGATAAGATTTCTAAGATGGAGACTGATCATGCCCAGGCTCTGAGGGGAAAAGATCAGAGCCTTTAATCCAAGGTCGACGCTACTGTCCAGGTTGCCTCAGAGCACATCATCCAAGAGTACAAAGTCTCAGATGAGTTTGTTAGATTTAGCTATCTGTAAAGGGGCATAAAGGCAACCAACTAATGGGATGCCATGAAGCAAGAAAGTTCTGGTAGTCTGTCGGTCGAGGACTTTATTGGCCTTGGCTTTGGAAATGCTCAGCTTGCTAAAGCCCTCTAGGAGGTTGAAGAGGGTGGCCCAACTGAGATGATCCATCTTGAGGTGAATGAGACCGAGGATGGTTGTCATCAGGATGACGAGGTTGAAGTTACCAATCAACTCCCAGAGTCAAATAAACCTACTATTGGTGGGTTGGCTGAAGCCAATGGTGAAGTTGAACTCTGAGCATCTCTTCTAGATGTTTGAACATTTTATGAAGCTTTTTATGTAACTTCTATTTCATGAACTGTGACCTCTTTCTTTTGGAAAGATGTAATATCTTTTGTTTCAAATGAATGCAATTCCACTTCTTTCACTTGTGTTGATTTCCTTTACTTGTTTCTTTGCTGTTTCATTTCTACGATGTTTCATTTATCCACAATATCACAAAATTTGGATAATGGAAATAAAAGCAAGTAACAACAGACATATATAAATTACCAAACAAATGATGTTAAAAGGTCTGAGGTCACCAAGTTAATGATGTTTCACTTCATATTTTCACCAACTAAATGATGTTTAAAGGTCTGAGATCACCAAGTTAATGATGTTTCACCTCATAATTCACCAAATTAATGATGTTAAAGTCCCGAGGTCAACAAGTTAATGATGTTTTACCTCATATTTTCACCAACTAAATGACGTTAAAGGTTTGAGGTCACCAAGTTAATGATGTTTCACCTGATAATTCACAAAATTAATGATGTTAAAGGTTTGAGGTCACCAAGTTAACGATGTTTCACCTCATAATTCACCAAGTTAATGATATTAAACGTCTGAGGTCGCCAAGTTAATGATGTTTCACCTCATAATTCACCAAATTAATGATGTTAAAGGTCTGAGGTCGTCGCCAAGTTAATGATATTTCACCTTATAATTCACCAAGTTAATGATGTTAAAGGTTTGAGGTCACCAAGTTAATGATGTTTCACCTCATATTTTCACCAACTAAATGATGTTAAAAACATATACATTGTAACAAAAGTATCAGCCCAACATTGCTATCTTTTCATTAACATTCTATATATAAACTGATACATGTATTACAAAAGGATAAGAACAATTTCAACATCATAAGTAATATTTCTTTAAGTGATTATCATTCCAAGGGTTGGAGAAAGGCTCTCCTTGAAGATTTTCTAGCCGATAGGTACCTGGTACGACCTCATCAATGACCCTATAAGGACCATTCCAGTTAAGATGGAGCTTATTAGTTTTCTTCCACATCTTCTTCAGGACCGAATCTCCCACAGCTATCGGCCTTGACTTTACCCTCTGATTATAGAACCTTGCAGTTCTCTGTTGATAAGTTGCCTGTCTTATCTCTGTATCTTCTCTTCTTTCCTCAATCAAATCAACATCAAGTCTTCTCTCTTCCCCATTCATCTAAGGGTCATATGTCTGGACTCTATGAGTGGGGAGCACTATCTCTGTTGGGATGACAACCTCTGAGCCATGGGCTAGCATAAATGGGGTTTCCCCTGTAGGTGTCCTCATGATCGTCCTATAAGCCCAAAGCACAACATATACCTCCTCTATCCATCTTCCTTTAGCCTCTTCCAGCCTTTTTTTATCCCATCAAGGATTGTTCAATTTATGACCTCGATCTGACCGTTTGCCTGGGTAAGTCAGGCTAGGAGAAGAGAAGAACTACTTGATCCCTACTCTTTCGCAGTATTTTTCTGAGGAAACATTCTTGAATTGGGTTCCATTGTCTGAGATGAGGGTGTTTGGAAGGCCATACCTGCATATGATGTTATTCCAGATGAACTGTAAAGTCTTATTCTCAGTGATTGTTATCATTGGCTCGGCCTCTACCCATTTGGATAAATAATCAATTGCCACTATTAAGAACCGATAGTTGTTTACAGCTCTTAGCAAGGGTCCTACCAAATCAACGCCCTATACTACAAATGGCCAAGGGGAACTTATAGAAGTCAGAGGTTGGTGTGACTGATGGGGAATGGTGGAGAACCTCTGACACTTATCACATTTCTTCACATATACAGCTGTATCTTTGGCCAAGGTCGGCCACCAGTACCCCTAAGTGATTATCCTCTTAGCCAACGGTCTCCCTCCTATGTTGCTTGAATAATATCCTTCATGCACATCGTGAAAGATGTGTGGAACCTTTGAAGGGTGGAAACATCTGAGGAAAGGGAGCAAGAATCTATTTTTATACAAGACATCTCCTACAATAGAGAATTTATCAGCTCTAAACCTTTGCAATGTCTTTTCTAACTTTGACTCTGGTAGTTCTCCCTCTCTAATGTATTTGATAAGAGGGTCTATTCATGGGGCCCCCAAACTCAGGTTTAAGTAAGGTTTAGCAACCTCTTCCTCTTCGATGGTCGGGTTGAGCAGAATCTCAACTGGCACTGTTCTTCTTATGTTTATTCTTATTGCTGAGGCCAACCTCGCGAGTGCATCAGCTCAACTGTTGTCTAGCCGAGGTATCCTCTTCATTTTACTTCCTTAAAGCTTTCTATCATCGATCTCACCCTCTTCATATATTTTTCCATCCTTTCGTCTTTGGCTTCATATACCCCCAGGATTTGGTTCACGACTAATCTTGAGTCACTGTGGAGTAGGAGCTGGCCGACACTGAGGGCTTTTGACAAAGAGAACCTACTATTAATGCCTCATACTTTGACTCATTTTTGGAAGATTTAAAGTTGAACCTTAGCGCATACTCAATATCTGTACCATCTGGTGCCGATACTATCAGCCCCGCTCCACTTCTGCTTTCACAGGCCGACCCATCAACGAAGAGATTCCAGATGGTTTCATTTGAAGAGATGTTACCCTATGATAGGGCCCCCTTCTTGAATAGGTATCTCTCTTCTTTATTCTCAACTGTTCTTTAAATGATAGTACTTGTCTCATCTTCGTTCAAAGTTCGGTCGACGTTTCTCTCTACTGGCTCATCTGCAGCCTCATGATTCTTCTCAAACTCGTCTTCATCCCAAGTAAACTCGACCATAAAATCTGCGAGGGCTTGTCCCTTTATGGAAACCCTAGGTTGATAAACAATATCGTACTCCCCCAACTCAATTGCCTAGGTCATTAGCCTTCTTGAATTCTCAGGCTTATGGAGAACCTGTCTGAGTGGGGAATTGGTGAGGACGACCATGGAGTGAGCCTGGAAGTATGGATTTATTTTCTTGGAAGCATGTATCAAAGCATAGGCTAATTTTTCCATCCGGGGGTACTTCTGCTTAGACCCTTGGAGTGCCTTGCTATTAAAGTACACTGGTCTCTGCACTCCATCCTCTTCTCTTACTATTGTAACACTGATGGCTGACTCTAAAACAACTAGATATACATACAAATTCTCACCCTGAATTGGGCGAGATAGGAGTAAGGGGGATTCGAGGTAGGACTTAAGCTCTTTAAAGCTTTGTCACATTCCTCATTCCATTCTAAAGATTTTCTAAGAATTTTGAAAAAAGGAAGACATTTATCTGTAGCTCTAGAGACGAAACTGTTAAGTGCAGTCACTCGTTCGGTTAGCCTCTGAATGTATTTAATGGTTCTAGGCGTCTTCATTTCCAATAAAGCCTTGATCTTATCAGGGTTAGCCTCTATCCCCCTTTGATTGACGATGAAGCCCAAAAACTTTCCAGCTCCTACCCCAAATACGCATTTGGTCGGGTTCTGCTTTATTCTGTATTTGTCCATGGAGTCAAACGTTCTTTTAAGGTCGGCTACATGAGTGTCGGCCTTCAGACTCTTCGTCATCATGTCGTCCACATAAACTTCCATGGACTTGCCTATCTGATCTTCGAACATCTTATTTACAAGACGTTTGTAAGTAGCCCCTTCATTCTTTAGGCCGAAGGGTATGACATTGTAGTAATACGTCCCCTTATTTGTAATGAAGGTTGTCTTCTCTGAGTCAGTCGAGTTTATAAAGATATGATTATACTCAGAATATGCATCCATGAAGCTCATGAGCTCATGGCCTATTTTGGCATCCATCATCTAATCTATACGAGGCAGGTGAAAACTATCCTTTAGGCACGATTTGTTTAAATCGGTGAAGTCTACACACGTCCTCCTCTTCCTATTAGCTTTAGGAACTATGACGGCGTTAGATAACCACTCAGGGTATATAAATTCTCTAATAAACTCTGCTTCTTCAAGCTTTCGAACCTCATCTCTGATGACTTCGTACTTTTCTCTTGAGTATATCCTTCTTCTCTGCTTAATGGGTTTTGCATCCTCTATAACATTGAGTTTATGGCATATAATTTCAGGATCAATGTCTGGCATGCCTGCATGGCTCCAGGCAAAGATACTTTGTCTCTTCTTTAACAACTTCACTAGCTCCTCCTTGATCTCAGGCTTTAGGGCTCTGTCGACTTGGATGGTTTTTTTGTCTTGTCCTCATTAAGGACGATGGATTCTACCTCTTCCGCAGCCTCTCCCTTTTTGAGCTTTGTTTCGTCTCTTGGGTCAAGGGTGTCAATGATGTAAGCGGTTGTTGCCTTCTTATGAGCCTTTCTCTCTTCTGTAAAGTTGAAGTAGCATTTACATGCCGACGTTTGGTCACCCTTCACTTCCCCTACCCCATAGGGGGTCGGGAATTTTAGCATCTGGTGGATCGTTAAAGGCACGACCTAAAATTCCCTGAGGGCCACTCGTCTCATGATGAGGTTGTAGGTTGAGAAGACATTTTCATCCATCACAAAGAAATTTATTTTTTTGGTCAACCTCTTAGGCCATTCATCTCCTATTCTCACATCCATCTCATACATACCCAATGGATGGACCTTCTCACCACTGAAGCCAGTCAAGGGATAATGATGATAAGGGACGAGCCTAGTTCTGCTAAGGCCCAAGCTTTTGAAATAGGGCCAGACATAACGTCTGCAGAATTGCCCCATCAACAAGGATCCTCTAAACTTCACACCCATGCACCCTTGTGGTGATGACTAAAGCGTCATCGTGGGGAGCTAAGATACCATTGAAATCAAGTCGTAAGAAGCCGACTATGAGGGTGTCCATATCTACCTTCTTTCTCTTCTCAAGTCTAACCTTGAAAAGCCCCGGATTTTAAATAATCTAAATCAATTAAAAATATTTAATTTCCTTTTAAATAAATGCGGAAGCGTTGTAAAACAGGTGATGGTTCAACTTTAAAAAAAACAACAAGTTTTAATTTCTCAAAACAAATTAAAACATAATTCAAGTCCTAGAATTTGCCTAAGTCATGATTATTCATTTAAACAAAGTTAGGTGAAACCAATTTTAGCAAATGACTTGAATAAACCAAATTTTACCCAATATTTAATTTAAGTCCCAAATTAAATGAGTGTGATAATTAAACCAAATTTTATCTTGAATTAAACCTAAAGCATGGATTCTAAATTTTGTGCAAGATAAAATAAACAATATCACACTACGCCGAGATGTACGAGGAAAAACCCAAGACGGGAAACAACCTCGGACGGCCCTATCCACAAGTCCACTAGATATGGAATTACAATTACAAGACAGATAGACTTACAACGACTGACTCGATCCCTCTCAAGCCTCGACGCTCCTTCTCGTAGAAACCTCTTCCTAGCGGACAACCTCGGAACACCACCGCGGTCTCGAAATCCACCGATGGGACTTTATATGGTCACCGTCACCCAAGCATGGAGCCTTTCTCCGTGTTGGTAGAATCTCAAAAAATGTCTTCTTTGTGATGGGGTGTAGAACCAAACCCGAAATGTCTCTTGAATTCGGTAGAGAAAACCGGTGCCAAAAACTCCAAGAAATTGATATAAATATAGAAACTTGGATAAACACAATTGGGTGTAAACTAGAGTGTGTATGAATTTTTCTTTGAAAGAATAACACTCAAAACATGATCTTTTTCCTTAAACAAATTTTGTCTCAAAATACTCTCTAGGAGTTTTTATGGTATGAAAAAGATACCCCTTAAAAAATGATTCCCGTCCTTGATAAAGCCTTAAAAAATCAGTTAAGAAACAAGTGGGATAATGGGGTGAAAACTGCCAAAAAACTGCTCAAAATCGTTCCCGCCTGGCGTCTCGTTCGAAGGAACTTGACTCTCGTTCGAACGAGACTTCTAACGAGCGACCAGCCTGGGCTCGTTAGAATCTCGTTAGATACCTCGTTAGAACGAAAAACTCGTTCGAACGACATATCGAACGACTGACCAGTTTAGGGTCGTTGGCAAACTCGTTCGAACGAAACTGGTTCGAATGACAAAACTCGTTCGAACGAAACTGGTTCGAACGACAAAACTCATTCGAATGAAATCTGGTTCGAACGAAAAAACTCGTTCGAACGACATTTCTAACGAACGACCAGGAAGTTTGTAAAATTCGATTTTTGGCCCAGAAACTTTTATATACTTATTTTAAAGTTCTATTTGATTCTTTCTGAAAATAAAATGCAGTTTTTATAACACCTAACACCCAATACACATTGTTCCAAGCCCCTATATTATTATAATTACATTCATACCATGGGAGCATGGAACCTTAGTTGATGACGTAGAAACGAGGCATGCAAATTGGCATTTTGATGAAGCTTTAAATTCTTTGCCACCACGTCTTCAATACATACTTCATAGGCTTGAGAATATTACAAATAAATACTATCCTATGAATAAATGTTTTTGTCCGGAATTGAGCCAAAACTATATATGGACTCAATTGGAAATTTGTGTCCTTACAAATCTCCCCCTTTGGCTATTCCGGGACAAAAACCAAACAAAAAATCCTAAAGGGCCGTCAAGCTCACTAGACACAAAACATAACCCGCCCAAACTTGACTCAACCCAAGGATCAAACGCTTTGCCATTAAACAATGCTGCTTTAGTAGAATACCTGCACACTTAAGCAAACTCATCAAATGCATAGGGAATATCAAAATATAAAATGCAATTAATTAAATTATTCCCCCTAAATTAATTCTCCCCTTTATCAAACACATGACCTACTTAGAAAGACGTCTCCCCGTAAGATAAATATCTCCCCAAACGAAGATACGATAATAATAGGATTAGATACCATTTCTCCCCATATCATCATTCTCCCCCTTTTTGTTCAGGAATAGGCAAAGGATAAAGAACTAATAAACAGCATGTGGAAGCTTAAAGAAAAGACATGACATCATATTGGCAATAAAAGCAAGGCAAAGACAAACAAATATCATATATATAGATACTAAAAATATACCAATAGAGCACTTGCATATATATATATATAGATATAAACACACACATGACACAAAATACAATAAGTTTGCACACTCGTATGGCAAAAATGTGTCATATGGAAACGGAAGTGTAGGGGTGTGAACTAGCAACAATTAAATTTAGACCCAAACACTTAAGAAACGTTCACGGAGTTCTCATTTGATTGCAAACTTCATCACAGTTAAATATAACCTCATGTGACAATATAAAGATTGAACTCAATGAACAAACATACACAATGCATACAAGCCTAGCATGATGATGATTCTACAAACCAAATAGAGTCGTGACATTAAAGACATCTAGGATAAACGGACATTGTGAAAACCGTTGATATACCATCCAATTCTCCCTCAATGAGCATATATATTCTTTTGTTTTTGAATGAATATATCATACAAACATAGGCCTTGGCAATTGCTTTCTGTTTAATGCCAAATATTCTGTTTTTAGGCCTTTGGATCACGTATTTCTTTTAGATCCAATCAACGGTGGCTTACTATCGCAAAGGATTTAATTCATCCTTTCGGAGCCCTTCCCCGTGCATATATTAGTTTATCATGTTTTCATTTTTCGCACAAAACTCACATGCAACGGATTTTGACATGCACTAGTCCTCCTAGGTCATAGATATGTAGATGACTAGATTGATAGGAGAACACCTCAACAAGCTCAAATATAACATGTGACATTAAGATTTCAAAAGAGCTCGTGCATGTGTGAAAAGAGGCATATGAAAATAGAATCCATTCAATCAATACAAAATCCAACTACTCCATATAAAACATGGTAAAGAACATTTTAAGGATTGAAAATCTAAACCAAAAGTTCTAGCCACGTGGGAGCGTAAATGATGGGATTCAAACACAAATATATGCCACATAAAGTGTGTCAAACTAAAATACACGCAAAACAAAATCTTTTTGAGTTTTTAACATTTTTAATCAAAAATAAATATTTACTCAAAAGGACAAACAAAAAATCATTTGTATTTTTCATTAAGCTTAAATGAAATAAATAAAACACAAATGATAAACAAAAATCTTTTTATATTATGCAGTCAATTCAAACACAAAATATAATACAAAAAGATAAACAAGTCATAATTTCTAGCATATGATATGAAATGGGGCAATGACTAGAAAATGACTAAACATGCATACATCTAGCAATGATATATAATATGAAGCACAAAAAGCTAGAGTATGCAGAAAACACTAACACATTCAACCTTTAAATTTAGCAAGGGAGGTTTCATGTGATAGTAAATGAGAATCAACAAATCTTGTATCAAGCGCATTTAATAGAGATTTCCTAACCCATATAGATTTATATTTAAAATTATGGGGATTTGGAAATAATGAAATGCTAGATAAAGATTTCCTTGGACTTCTTCTAAGATCAAAACAATATGACCTAAGGTGACCTTTCCTACCACAATGCAAGCATGTGTAAACACGAGGAATGTTACCTAAGGTGTGACCCTTTTCAAAGTCCCTGGACAAGGTTGACCCTCTAAAACAAACAATGGTTTTAGCTTTAGCAATGGAAGAATTTGAACAAGATGTGCTAGAACCATAAGAACAACTACTAGAGTCTTGAAAGTCATTTTTCAATTTTAAAATTTCGGACTCAAGTAATAAATTAGACTCCTCAAAATTATGGGACTCCTTCTTTAAATTTTCAATAATTCCTAGAAGGTTAACACGCTCTCCCTCAATATGAGCAAAATTGTCCCTAAGGGTCTTTTCACGATTTTCACTCTCTTTCTTGGACTTTTCTAAAATATCAAAATTTGAATGTAAGTCCATGTGCTTTTCACGAAGAATATCTTTTTGAGATAAGGAGATTTGCAAAGACTCAATGTGAGCTTTAAAACAAGAATTTTCATTTTCAAGAAATTTAATTCTTTTTACAAATCTCAAATTTAATTCCTTTAAATTTTCGTTACATTTGTTAAGCCCATTTAATTCCTCTCAAAAATCAAAAATTTCATTTTCATTTAAATTGGACAAATTTTCATTAAGACGTCCCATAGAGAGAGAAAAAAAATAAGAAAGTGATAAAAAATTGAACCACCTAAAAAGGTAAGGAAATACAAAAAGCCGAAAAATGGATCTTTAACGCGATAACTTAGCGCTCCGGCGCCGATACCAATTTGAAAAGCCCCGGATTTTAAATAATCTAAATCAATTAAAAATATTTAATTTCCTTTTAAATAAATGCGGAAGCGTTGTAAAACAGGTGATGGTTCAACTTTAAAAAAAAACAACAAGTTTTAATTTCTCAAAACAAATTAAAACATAATTCAAGTCCTAGAATTTGCCTAAGTCATGATTATTCATTTAAACAAAGTTAGGTGAAACCAATTTTAGCAAATGACTTGAATAAACCAAATTTTACCCAATATTTAATTTAAGTCCCAAATTAAATGAGTGTGATAATTAAACCAAATTTTATCTTGAATTAAACCTAAAGCATGGATTCTAAATTTTGTGCAAGATAAAATAAACAATATCACACTACGCCGAGATGTACGAGGAAAAACCCAAGACGGGAAACAACCTCGGACGGCCCTATCCACAAGTCCACTAGATATGGAATTACAATTACAAGACAGATAGACTTACAACGACTGACTCGGTCCCTCTCAAGCCTCGACGCTCCTTCTCGTAGAAACCTCTTCCTAGCGGACAACCTCGGAACACCACCGCGGTCTCGGAATCCACCGATGGGACTTTATATGGTCACCGTCACCCAAGCATGGAGCCTTTCTCCGTGTGGGTAGAATCTCAACCAATGTCTTCTTTGTGATGGAGTGTAGAAGCAAACCCGAAACGTCTCTTGAATTCGGTAGAGAAAACCGGTGCCAAAAACTCCAAGCAATTGATATAAATATAGAAACTTGGATAAACACAATTGGGTGTAAACTAGAGTGTGTATGAATTTTTCTTTGAAAGAATAACACTCAAAACATGATCTCTTTCCTTAAACAAATTTTGTCTCAAAATACTCTCTAAGAGTTTGTATGGTATGAAAAAGATACCCCTTAAAAAATGATTCCCGTCCTTGATAAAGCCTTAAAAAATCAGTTAAGAAACAAGTGGGATAATGGGGTGAAAACTGCCAAAAAACTGCTCAAAATCGTTCCCGCCTGGCGTCTCGTTCGAACGATACTTCTAACGAGCGACCAGCCTGGGCTCGTTAGAATCTCGTTAGAACGAAAAACTCGTTCGAACGACATATCGAACGACTGACCAGTTTAGGGTCGTTGGCAAACTCGTTCGAACGAAACTGGTTCGAACGACAAAACTGGTTCGAACGAAACTGGTTCGAACGACAAAACTCGTTCGAACGAAATCTGGTTCGAACGAAAAAACTCGTTCGAACGACATTTCTAACGAACGACCAGAAAGTTTGTAAAATTCGATTTTTGGCCCAGAAACTTTTATATACTTATTTTAAAGTTCTATTTGATTCTTTCTAAAAATAAAATGCAGTTTTTATAACACCTAACACCCAATACATATTGTTTCAAGATCCTATATAAATATAATTACATTCATACCTTGGGAGCATGGAACCTTAGTTGATGACGTAGAAACGAGACACGCAAATTGGCATTTTGATGAAGCTTTAAATTCTTTGCCGCTACGTCTTCAATACATACTTCATAGGCTTGAGAATATTACAAATAAATACTATCCTATGAATAAATATTTTTGTCCGGAATTGAGCCAAAACTATATATGGACTCAATTGGAAATTTGTGTCCTTACAAATCTCCCCCTTTGGCTATTCCGGGACAAAAACCAAACAAAAAATCCTAAAGGGCCGTCAAGCTCACTAGACACAAAACATAACCCGCCCAAACTTGACTCAACCCAAGGATCAAACGCTTTGCCATTAAACAATGCTGCTTTAGTAGAATACCTGCACACTTAAGCAAACTCATCAAATGCATAGGGAATATCAAAATATAAAATGCAATTAATTAAATTATTCCCCCTAAATTAATTCTCCCCTTTATCAAACACATGACCTACTTAGAAAGACGTCTCCCCCTAAGATAAATCTCCCCCCAAACGAAGATACGATAATAATAGGATTAGATACCATTTCTCCCCCTATCATCATTCTCCCCCTTTTTGTTCAGGAATAGGCAAAGGATAAAGAACTAATAAACAGCATGTGGAAGCTTAAAGAAAAGACATGACAGCATATGGGCAATAAAAGCAAGGCAAAGACAAACAAATATCATATATATAGATACTAAAAATATACCAATAGAGCACTTGCATATATATATAGATATAAACACACACATGACACAAAATACAATAAGTTTGCACACTCGTATGGCAAAAATGTGTCATATGGAAACGGAAGTGTAGGGGTGTGAACTAGCAACAATTAAATTTAGACCCAAACACTTAAGAAACGTTCACGGAGTTCTCATTTGATTGCAAACTTCATCACAGTTAAATATAACCTCATGTGACAATATAAAGATTGAACTCAATGAACAAACATACACAATGCATACAAGCCTAGCATGATGATGATTCTACAAACCAAATAGAGTCATGACATTAAAGACATCTAGGATAAACGGACATTGTGCAAACCGTTGATATACCATCCAATTCTCCCTCAATGAGCATATATATTCTTTTGTTTTTGAATGAATATATCATACAAACATAGGCCTTGGCAATTGCTTTCTGTTTAATGCCAAATATTCTGTTTTTAGGCCTTTGGATCACGTATTTCTTTTAGATCCAATCAACGGTGGCTTACTATCGCAAAGGATTTAATTCATCCTTTCGGAGCCCTTCCCCGTGCATATATTAGTTTATCATGTTTTCATTTTTCGCACAAAACTCACATGCAACGGATTTTGACATGCACTAGTCCTCCTAGGTCATAGATATGTAGATGACTAGATTGATAGGAGAACACCTCAACAAGCTCAAATATAACATGTGACATTAAGATTTCAAAAGAGCTCGTGCATGTGTGAAAAGAGGCATATGAAAATAGAATCCATTCAATCAATACAAAATCCAACTACTCCATATAAAACATGGTAAAGAACATTTTAAGGATTGAAAATCTAAACCAAAAGTTCTAGCCACGTGGGAGCGTAAATGATGGGATTCAAACACAAATATATGCCACATAAAGTGTGTCAAACTAAAATACACGCAAAACAAAATCTTTTTGAGTTTTTAACATTTTTAATCAAAAATAAATATTTACTCAAAAGGACAAACAAAAAATCATTTGTATTTTTCATTAAGCTTAAATGAAATAAATAAAACACAAATGATAAACAAAAATCTTTTTATATTATGCAGTCAATTCAAACACAAAATATAATACAAAAAGATAAACAAGTCATAATTTCTAGCATATGATATGAAATGGGGCAATGACTAGAAAATGACTAAACATGCATACATCTAGCAATGATATATAATATGAAGCACAAAAAGCTAGAGTATGCAGAAAACACTAACACATTCAACCTTTAAATTTAGCAAGGGAGGTTTCATGTGATAGTAAATGAGAATCAACAAATCTTGTATCTAGCGCATTTAATAGAGATTTCCTAACCCATATAGATTTATATTTAAAATGATGGGGATTGGGAAATAATGAAATGCTAGATAAAGATTTCCTTGGACTTCTTCTAAGATCAAAACAATATGACCTAAGGTTACCTTTCCTACCACAATGCAAGCATGTGTAAACACGAGGAATGTTACCTAAGGTGTGACCCTTTTTAAAGGCCCTGGACAAGGTTGACCCTCTAAAACAAACAATGGTTTTAGCTTTAGCAATGGAAGAATTTGAACAAGATGTGCTAGAACCATAAGAACAACTACTAGAGTCTTGAAAGTCATTTTTCAATTTTAAAATTTCGGACTCAAGTAATAAATTACACTCCTCAAAATTATGGGACTCCTTCTTTAAATTTTCAATAATTCCTAGAAGGTTAACACGCTCTCCCTCAATATGAGCAAACTTGTCCCTAAGGGTCTTTTCACGATTTTCACTCTCTTTCTTGGACTTTTCTAAAATATCAAAATTTGAATGTAAGTCCATGTGCTTTTCACGAAGAATATCTTTTTGAGATAAGGAGATTTGCAAAGACTCAATGTGAGCTTTAAAACAAGAATTTTCATTTTCAAGAAATTTAATTCTTTTTACAAATCTCAAATTTAATTCCTTTAAATTTTCGTTGCATTTGTTAAGCCCATTTAATTCCTCTCGAAAATCAAAAATTTCATTTTCATTTAAATTGGACAAATTTTCATTAAGACGTCCCATAGAGAGAGAAAAAAAAATAAGAAAGTGATAAAAAATTGAACCACCTAAAAAGGTAAGGAAATACAAAAAGCCGAAAAATGGATCTTTAACGCGATAACTTAGCGCTCCGGCTCTGATACCAATTTGAAAAGCCCCGGATTTTAAATAATCTAAATCAATTAAAAATATTTAATTTCCTTTTAAATAAATGCGGAAGCGTTGTAAAACAGGTGATGGTTCAACTTTAAAAAAAAACAACAAGTTTTAATTTCTCAAAACAAATTAAAACATAATTCAAGTCCTAGAATTTGCCTAAGTCATGATTATTCATTTAAAAAAAGTTAGGTTAAACCAATTTTAGCAAATGACTTGAATAAACCAAATTTTACCCAATATTTAATTTAAGTCCCAAATTAAATGAGTGTGATAATTAAACCAAATTTTATCTTGAATTAAACCTAAAGCATGGATTCTAAATTTTGTGCAAGATAAAATAAACAATATCACACTACGCCGAGATGTACGAGGAAAAATCCAAGACGGGAAACAACCTCGGACGGCCCTAGCCACAAGTCCACTAGATATGGAATAAGAATTACAAGACATATAGACTTACAACGACTGACTCGATCCCTCTCAAGCCTCGACGCTCCTTCTCGTAGAAACCTCTTCCTAGCGGACAACCTCGGAACACCACCGCGGTCTCGGAATCCACCGATGGGACTTTATATGGTCACCGTCACCCAAGCATGGAGCCTTTCTCCGTGTGGGTAGAATCTCAACAAATGTCTTCTTTGTGATGGGGTGTTGAAGCAAACCCGAAACGTCTCTTGAATTCGGTAGAGAAAATCGGTGCCAAAAACTCCAAGCAATTGATATAAATATAGAAACTTGGATAAACACAATTGGGTGTAAACTAGAGTGTGTACGAATTTTTCTTTGAAAGAATAACACTCAAAACATGATCTTTTTCCTTAAACAAATTTTGTCTCAAAATACTCTCTAGGAGTTTGTATGGTATGAAAAAGATACCCCTTAAAAAATGATTCCCGTCCTTGATAAAGCCTTAAAAATCAGTTAAGAAGCAAGTGGGATAATGGGGTGAAAACTGCCAAAAAACTGCTCAAAACTGTTCCCGCCTGGCGTCTCGTTCGAACGAGACTTCTAACGAGCGACCAGCCTGGGCTCGTTAGAATCTCGTTAGATACCTCGTTAGAACGAAAAACTCGTTCGAACGACATATCGAACGACTGACCAGTTTAGGGTCGTTGGCAAACTCGTTCGAACGAAACTGGTTCGAATGACAAAACTCGTTCGAACGAAACTGGTTCGAACGAAAAAACTCGTTCGAACGACATTTCTAACGAACGACCAGAAATTTTGTAAAATTTGATTTTTGGCCCAGAAACTATTATATACTTATTTTAAAGTTCTATTTGATTCATTCTGAAAATAAAATGCAGTTTTTATAACACCTAACACCCAATACATATTGTTCCAAGCTCCTATATAAATATAATTACATTCATACCTTGGGAGCATGGAACCTTAGTTAGACACGCAAATTGGCATTTTGATGAAGCTTTAAATTCTTTGCCGCTACGTCTTCAATACATACTTCATAGGCTTGAGAATATTACAAATAAATACTATCCTATGAATAAATGTTTTTGTCCGGAATCGAGCCAAAACTATATATGGACTCAATTGGAAATTTGTGTCCTTACAAATCTCCCCCTTTGGCTATTCCGGGACAAAAACCAAACAAAAAATCCTAAAGGGCCGTCAAGCTCACTAGACACAAAACATAACCCGCCCAAACTTGACTCAACCCAAGGATCAAACGCTTTGCCATTAAACAATGCTGCTTTAGTAGAATACCTGCACACTTAAGCAAACTCATCAAATGCATAGGGAATATCAAAATATAAAATGCAATTAATTAAATTATTCCCCCTAAATTAATTCTCCCCTTTATCAAACACATGACCTACTTAGAAAGACGTCTCCCCCTAAGATAAATCTCCCCCCAAACGAAGATACGATAATAATAGGATTAGATACCATTTCTCCCCCTATCATCATTCTCCCCCTTTTTGTTCAGGAATAGGCAAAGGATAAAGAACTAATAAACAGCATGTGGAAGCTTAAAGAAAAGACATGACAGCATATGGGCAATAAAAGCAAGGCAAAGACAAACAAATATCATATATATAGATACTAAATATATACCAATAGAGAACTTGCATATATATATATATATAGATATAAACACACACATGACACAAAATACAATAAGTTTGCACACTCGTATGGCAAAAATGTGTCATATGGAAACGGAAGTGTAGGGGTGTGAACTAGCAACAATTAAATTTAGACCCAAACACTTAAGAAATGTTCACGGAGTTCTCATTTGATTGCAAACTTCATCACAGTTAAATATAACCTCATGTGACAATATAAAGATTGAACTCAATGAACAAACATACACAATGCATCTAAGCCTAGCATGATGATGATTCTACAAACCAAATAGAGTCATGACATTAAAGACATCTAGGATAAACGGACATTGTGCAAACCGTTGATATACCATCCAATTCTCCCTCAATGAGCATATATATTCTTTTGTTTTTGAATGAATATATCATACAAACATAGGCCTTGGCAATTGCTTTCTGTTTAATGCCAAATATTCTGTTTTTAGGCCTTTGGATCACGTATTTCTTTTAGATCCAATCAACGGTGGCTTACTATCGCAAAGGATTTAATTCATCCTTTCGGAGCCCTTCCCCGTGCATATATTAGTTTATCATGTTTTCATTTTTCGCACAAAACTCACATGCAACGGATTTTGACATGCACTAGTCCTCCTAGGTCATAGATATGTAGATGACTAGATTGATAGGAGAACACCTCAACAAGCTCAAATATAACATGTGACATTAAGATTTCAAAAGAGCTCGTGCATGTGTGAAAAGAGGCATATGAAAATAGAATCCATTCAATCAATACAAAATCCAACTACTCCATATAAAACATGGTAAAGAACATTTTAAGGATTGAAAATCTAAACCAAAAGTTCTAGCCACGTGGGAGCGTAAATGATGGGATTCAAACACAAATATATGCCACATAAAGTGTGTCAAACTAAAATACACACAAAACAAAATCTTTTTGAGTTTTTAACATCTTTAATCAAAAATAAATATTTACTCAAAAGGACAAACAAAAAATCATTTGTATTTTTCATTAAGCTTAAATGAAATAAATAAAACACAAATGATAAACAAAAATCTTTTTATATTATGCAGTCAATTCAAACACAAAATATAATACAAAAAGATAAACAAGTCATAATTTCTAGCATATGATATGAAATGGGGCAATGACTAGAAAATGACTAAACATGCATACATCTAGCAATGATATATAATATGAAGCACAAAAAGCTAGAGTATGCAGAAAACACTAACACATTCAACCTTTAAATTTAGCAAGGGAGGTTTCATGTGATAGTAAATGAGAATCAACAAATCTTGTATCTAGCGCATTTAATAGAGATTTCCTAACCCATATAGATTTATATTTAAAATGATGGGGATTGGGAAATAATGAAATGCTAGATAAAGATTTCCTTGGACTTCTTCTAAGATCAAAACAATATGACCTAAGGTGACCTTTCCTACCACAATGCAAGCATGTGTAAACACGAGGAATGTTACCTAAGGTGTGACCCTTTTTAAAGTCCCTGGACAAGGTTGACCCTCTAAAACAAACAATGGTTTTAGCTTTAGCAATGGAAGAATTTGAACAAGATGTGCTAGAACCATAAGAACAACTACTAGAGTCTTGAAAGTCATTTTTCAATTTTAAAATTTCGGACTCAAGTAATAAATTAGACTCCTCAAAATTATGGGACTCCTTCTTTAAATTTTCAATAATTCCTAGAAGGTTAACACGCTCTCCCTTAATATGAGCAAACTTGTCCCTAAGGGTCTTTTCACGATTTTCACTCTCTTTCTTGGACTTTTCTAAAATATCAAAATTTGAATGTAAGTCCATGAGCTTTTCACGAAGAATATCTTTTTGAGATAAGGAGATTTGCAAAGACTCAATGTGAGCTTTAAAACAAGAATTTTCATTTTCAAGAAATTTAATTCTTTTTACAAATCTCAAATTTAATTCCTTTAAATTTTCGTTACATTTGTTAAGCCCATTTAATTCCTCTTGAAAATCAAAAATTTCATTTTCATTTAAATTGGACAAATTTTCATTAAGACGTCCCATAGAGAGAGAAAAAAAAATAAGAAAGTGATAAAAAATTGAACCACCTAAAAAGGTAAGGAAATACAAAAAGCCGAAAAATGGATCTTTAACGCGATAACTTAGTGCTCCGGTTCTGATACCAATTTGAAAAGCCCCGGATTTTAAATAATCTAAATCAATTAAAAATATTTAATTTCCTTTTAAATAAATGCGGAAGCGTTGTAAAACAGGTGATGGTTCAACTTTAAAAAAAACAACAAGTTTTAATTTCTCAAAACAAATTAAAACATAATTCAAGTCCTAGAATTTGCCTAAGTCATGATTATTCATTTAAACAAAGTTAGGTGAAACCAATTTTAGCAAATGACTTGAATAAACCAAATTTTACCCAATATTTAATTTAAGTCCCAAATTAAATGAGTGTGATAATTAAACCAAATTTTATCTTGAATTAAACCTAAAGCATGGATTCTAAATTTTGTGCAAGATAAAATAAATAATATCACACTACGTCGAGATGTACGAGAAAAAACCCAAGACGGGAAACAACCTCGGACGGCCCTAGCCGCAAGTCCACTAGATATGGAATTACAATTACAAGACAGATAGACTTACAACGACTGACTCGATCCCTCTCAAGCCTCGACGATCCTTATCGTAGAAACCTCTTCCTAGCGGACAACCTCGGAACACCACCGCGGTCTCAGAATCCACCGATGGGACTTTATATGGTCACCGTCACCCAAGCATGGAGCCTTTCTCCGTGTGGGTAGAATCTCAACAAATGTCTTCTTTGTGATGGGGTGTAGAAGCAAACCCGAAACGTCTCTTGAATTCGGTAGAGAAAACCGGTGCCAAAAACTCCAAGCAATTGATATAAATATAGAAACTTGGATAAACACAATTGGGTGTAAACTAGAGTGTGTATGAATTTTTCTTTGAAAGAATAACACTCAAAACATGATCTTTTTCCTTAAACAAATTTTGTCTCAAAGTACTCTCTAGGAGTTTGTATGGTATGAAAAAGATACCCCTTAAAAAATGATTCCCGTCCTTGATAAAGCCTTAAAAATCAGTTAAGAAACAAGTGGGATAATGGGGTGAAAACTGCCAAAAAACTGCTCAAAACCGTTCCCGCCTGGCGTCTCGTTCGAACGATCTTGACTCTCGTTCGAACGAGACTTCTAACGAGCGACCAGCCTGGGCTCGTTAGAATCTCGTTAGATACCTCGTTAGAACGAAAAACTCGTTCGAACGACATATCGAACGACTGACCAGTTTAGGGTCGTTGGCAAACTTGTTCGAACGAAACTGGTTCGAACGACAAAACTCGTTCGAACGAAACTGGTTCGAACGACAAAACTCGTTCGAACGAAATCTGGTTCGAACGAAAAAACTCGTTCGAACGACATTTCTAACAAACGACAAGAAAGTTTGTAAAATTCGATTTTTGGCCCAAAAACTTTTATATACTTATTTTAAAGTTCTATTTGATTCTTTCTGAAAATAAAATGCAGTTTTTATAACACCTAACACCCAATACATATTGTTCCAAGCTCCTATATAAATATAATTACATTCATACCTTGGGAGCATGGAACCTTAGTTGATGACGTAGAAACGAGGCACGCAAACCAGCATTTTGATGAAGCTTTAAATTCTTTGCCGCTACGTCTTCAATACATACTTCATAGGCTTGAGAATATTACAAATAAATACTATCCTATGAATAAATGTTTTTGTCCAGAATTGAGCCAAAACTATATATGGACTCAATTGGAAATTTGTGTCCTTACAAACCTCTGTGGAGGCCAAGTTCACAACCTCGGCCTTAGTCACTACTTTGGCCTCTGCCACATTAGCCTTATGATTAGCTACCTCTGATCCACCCCCTGCTAATCCTCCACAGATAGTGTTCACACCAAAAAAGATCATACCAGCTCTCTTTACTGGGACATTGTCGTCCTTTGGTGGGAGGTCAGGGCCATCGTCATCATCATCTCAGGCATTAGATCTTATGGCAGGGGCATCTTCCCGGCATTTATCATTTCTTTTATTTTTAGGGTCGTATCTTCCTCCTTATAAGTTCTACTATCCACATACTTTCTGAGCTTTCCAAACTTCAACATTTTTTCAATCTCGTCCTTCAGGGCGAAACACTTCTCGGTCAAATGGCCATGATCTTGATGAAACTCACACCATAAGTTTTTATTTCTCTTGTGTGGAGGAGCTCTCAGCTTCTCTGGCCATCTCAGAGATCTATCATTCTTTATTTCGTTGAGTATGTGTTCACAACTTATAGTTAGAGGAGTGTAGTCTACAAACTTGTCGTCTACATCCCTTTTCTTACCATCTTTATTTTTCTTCTAAAATTTGCCTCCATTGCTGCTCTCTTTTTCATCCTCGTATTTTGCATTTATAGTGTCTTCTGAGTTCTTGATCTTTACAGCTGTTGCTAACAGCTCGGCCATAGATTTAGGAGGGTCTTCAGTAAGCTTCCAGAGTAAGTTTCCCTTCTGAAGTCCTCCTATAAGGGATGTCATGGCTATACTCTCTTCATAATCTTCTACCTCTAACTTTTCCTTGTTGAATCTCACGATATAGTCTCTGAGGCTTTCATTTTTCCCTTTCTTTACATAGAGAAAGTGAGTCGTCTTCTTCTGAGGTCTTACCCAAAAATATAAGTTGTGAATAAATCGCTTGGCCAAACCTCTAAAACTCTCGAATGAATTTTTAGGAAAAGAAGTGAACCAGATATGTGAAGCCCCAGTTAGAGTGATTGAGAAAGCTCAGCACCTCAACTCATCAGAGATCGAATAAATGTCTGTTATAGATTGATACATTTCAATATGATGGACTGGGTTGGTCCTTCTATTATACTTGGGAGACACCACTGGAGGTAAAAATTTTGCAGGGGTTGTGAAGTTGACAATCCTTACCAAAAATGGTGAACCCTCTGAGTACCCCCTCTGTAATGGGTCTCAGATTTTTATGAGATCCCCTATATTCTCTTCCAGCATTTGAATATAGTCATTCTAGGGATTAGCAACATCGTCCTGGCCAAGGTTGTCCCCAGCCATTTCCAAAGGGTGAACTGAGGGTTCCCTAGCTACTGCACAATGTCGACTATTGACCTCCCCCTGACCACAGTCTCGACCAAGTGGGGGTCGGTCATTATGGGGACGACGGTCACCTCCTTCTCTTCTAGGGCCAGCGAGACTTCTTGATCTGGATAGCCTTTCTCTAAGATCATTAACTGGATCGAGCCTTTCAAAGGCCGACCCTCTACTTAAGCGATCAAAAGCTGATCCTCTTTGGCGTGCATCACAGTCTCGTCTCTCGCACTGACCTCTACTCTGATGAACTCTTCTCTGCTAAATAGTTCTTACTGTATTTTTTGAGATCTCATATAGCTCCCAACAGTCTGCCAAAGCCTCCTCTGCCCCAATGTCACCGTACCTATCCTCAGGACTAGGGTTTCTTTAGATCCCCAGGCGTAAACGCCTAGGGTCAGAAACATCCCTCCTCCGCTGAGGAGTAGGACTAGTGTGTGAGTAAGAATCACTAAAATGAGTGAACTAATGGCCTGCGATACAATCTCTCACTTTCTCTATCTACTGTGTATACAAACAGAGTTTCTTCTAGGGTTATAATTTCGGATCTCCCTCCAAGGTAGGAGAAGATAGGTATTTATAGTGCTTGGGGGTGTAGTGTACCCCCCAAGCATGCCAGGAGCATGTGTGTGTTGAATGCACTAATCATAGGTGGACACCTGGCTGTGCCACATGTAAGGAATGATGACCAAATCTTCCCTCACGTGAGGGGAATGATTTGGTTATAACTGACTTGCTCACGTGTTCCAAGTCTTTCATGTGCTTGTGTGTGCTCGAACTTGTGTCATCATCTGATGGAACCTCGGACTAGCCGAGTACGAGGTTGGGGAAGTCCAATAGTGCTTTATACTTTCAATCATCAACATGACCTCGGCTTGGGAGACTGGCCGAGGTTAGGCATGGGGTAGGATGTAACGTCGGCTGAGGCAGAGTGCGATGTTGGTAATAACTTGAGCTCATAAGATACTATTAACCTCCGTTGCTGGATAGCCGAGGTTGGTCGAAGAGAAGCCGACCTTGTAGAAGACGACCTTTCTGATCGCTTTTATAATCTTCCTGTCAACTCGCCTATAAGACAGGTCGAGGTTATATACCCTGAGTACGAGGGTACACTTTGGGAATATCATCGCGATAGTGGAGTTCCCCTACCACATCGCTGGTACGAAGACAAGAGGGCTGTCGATTCTCGTATGGTCACGGGTTTCCACAAGCCCTTCTCTCTTCTCTCTCCTTTGATTCCTAATCGTGATAGGATTCCAATTTCAACAAATTTTCTAACTTTTACTTTTCTTTTATTTCCACACGAAATTGATTTTACAAAGTCTTCCTTGGAGTCCAAGAAAAATATAGATAGATACAAATACCACTTAGGTTTATTTCAAACCCCCAAATTACATAATAATTATTTAAATTCTCAAAATATTCATTTAATTATCGAAAAATTCACCAAATTATTTTAAATTAAATGTTTTTTTACTTTAATTCAAATTCCAACTTCATAAATCATTTTAATTAATTAACTCATTTAATAATTAATTCAATTCCAAAAATATGGGGTTTTATAGTCTACCTCCTCGGAATTTGCTAAAGCATAAACGTCGTAACATAATCCATGCAAATAACATAGGCTCATATACGCCTTACCAACACATATATCATCACAAGATAAAATAAGGCGTACATATGCCTACCATAGTATTCCACAACTCGGATGCCCATATATCCAATCCCTAATGTACAAACGCCTAACGTAGTATACCAAGATTGGCATGCCCATACACCCAATCCCACGTCTAGATATCCCATAAGAATATAACTATATACCTAACTCATATAAGTATAAATCATGACCAATACATAATAAACACACCATACTAACCCCATCTCGCTTCCTCTTGAAGAGGTTCCACATGTGCTTTTGGTGGTCCAAAAGCCACCGGTGCTGGAAATCCTTGGCTCCATTGGCCCTGAGTCTTAGAAAATATCATGTCCTGATGTCCAATCTCTCCACATGATTAACAAGAACCCAAAAAAAGTACAAACTATACCCGTGCATGATCTCCATCTTTTTCTTATCCCATGTCCTTAATGAACCTGTGCAATGCCATTGCATTACTGAAAACCTTATTAATCTTTCCCACTCGAGGCTATTGGGAAAAATAACTTGGATTGAAATTTAAAATGAGGAAATTCTAATACCCCGTATTTTTTAGCTTTTAAAATTTAATTAATTCAGGCATTTTTTTAAATTACACGTGTGCGGTAATTTAATTAAATAAAATATTATGCGTGTTTATTAAATATTGATTGGGAGAAATTATGGTTAATATTTATGGAATAAATTTACTAAGTGCGTAGTAAATAACGAGTGGCAATTATTATACGCCGTAGTGAGTAATATCGATGGGACTATGTTATATATCAACCGGGAGTTGTGTGTAGGTTGTGTTAAGATCAAGATAGGAAAATTATGTAGAGTAACTCGAATGGTGATTTCAAGGTCACGGTTGATTCTGAATGGACCGAGATAGGCAAAATAGAGTACGCGGGTGTATTAATTGGGTCTCCGGGCATTCTTAGACCAACCCGATATTATGTAAGGGTGTTTTGATCATTTGAGAGTTTAAGGTTGGCAAAACTTTGAATTTTACAGTTACATATCGGCCAATTGGGTGGGGAGTCTAGGATTACAACACTTAGAAGAGACGAGAGGCCATAAGAAAAGGTAGGAGAAGGGTTCTTAATCTAACTTACACCACCGCCATTGCTAAAATCAAAATCGAAGCAAGGAGAAGATGCATCCATCATCTAGCAACGAAAATCAGACCACTCAACCCTAAGGCAAGTGTTTAAACTTTCAATTCTTTTGAGTACTTATATTACCCATGATAGTGTAGGGTTAATATTGCATAAAATTATTTTGGGGATGTATATTGGGATTTGATTCATGCTTTATTAGGATATCATATTTGAAATCAACCTTCTGTTAATGTAACATAAAATCTGATATTTGGGTTTAAAAGAATGAGAAAAGTCTGGTGTCTTGAAGATAAACATGCATGGAAAGTAAATCTAGGGTTTATTTGAATAAATTGAGAATTTGATTTTTTTTAATGAAAATCCCATGATGATTTACGGATATATTACGTTAGAAACTTCTTAAACATTCTTATATGAAGTCTGATTAATTTGGGTGGGTGTTTGGATGAGTTCCATGTAGGTTTGGTTTTGTAAATATGGAAAAAAACACGAGTTTGAAGAAGCTGGTCTGCAGTTGTCGATCGATTAATGCATCGATCGATCAATAAAAGCTGAAAATGGGATTTTTGTTTATTTACGTAGTATTCATTACCAATAATTATGGGGGACTTTGGTAATGGTTTATCAACTATATGAGGGGTTGGGAAAAATCAGTAGACCTATAGTTGAAGCTCGACTTAGTCTTAATGAGGGTAAAATGAGATTTGGACCGATGAAATGAAACGATTGTGTTAAGTATCAAGAATTTTAAATTGTATTATAGGAAGCGTAGATGTTAACCCAAAATTGATACCAGTTGGTTAGTGATGTATTAACTACTAAAATTACTTAAGGGATAACTAGGAACCTTTGCGTAGTAACTGATACCCAGGTAAACAAGAAAATAATATGAGGTGTGAATAATTAGTACGTTGGGTATTAGGGACATATGAGAAATGTACTGGTTATATTTATAGGTTGTGTGCATACCAATTATGTGAATTTTTATGTGTGTAAGCACACCTACGCTGCCTGTTATCACGAGAGGTTACATACGATGGGCAATCCCACCTTGATGATGCCAGTGAGATCTGGGTGTGTGCCCCAGAGCATAGGACTTTGGACTGAGCACTATTTGAGGGTACGGTAGTGTGATCGGTCATTTGGGTATGTTAGGTATGTGTGTAGACCTAAGGATTAAGACTATGTTCACCTCCATTATGTGTTCATTTAATTTATGGTTCGAGTGAGATTTCGAAAGAGAAGTCCTTGATGTGGCACGTAAGGTACATGGACTCGATAAAAGAGTATGCATGCATCGCGATTCTCGTTCCCGAGATGCTGTAGTTATACATCTAAAGTAATTTAAGTAAGATAAACTCAATTAATAGTTCAAATATAATAATCGACTAATATTGGTTATGGTTTTACGGTAACATATCGTATGGGCGATACGAGTGAGGTAAGCATATTAATGGTTAAATAGATGCTTATTGGGACTAGTTAGGAAGGGTAGAATTACTAGGAGGGTTTAATAGGAGATGGTAAGTGTGTACTATAGTTGAGAGGTGAGGAACTCAAGAGAGTGCGCGCAAAACTAACAAGTGTATAATATGTGCACTTATTACATCTTAAATACTTACTAAATATTTTCAAAGGTTTTAAGCTCTGGCCCATATCAAATCTATTTTCAAAACTTTTATGTGTCTAGTCATAGGGATGCCACATGATGATCCATTCCAGGGATGCATAACTACAACACTTGTAGAGTCATGCAGGACTTGAGTATACGCTTCAGTTATTTCATTTCTAGTCTAGGATTCATAATCAGTTATTTCAGTTGGTCATGTTGACCGCTCAGTTTAGAATTTTAATTGGATATTCTTCTCAGTTTCATACTCTATATTTAGATTCATTTCATTTTAGTTAGATTTATCATTTGGACATTGGATCCGGAGCCGATGGTTTATTCGACATTTACTTATTTATTTATTTATTTATTTTATCCCGCAATGTTCTAGACTTCAGTTATTGTGAGAATGGTTTATATTAATTTTATTTTTGCATATTATTGTACGTTAATGAAAGATAAAAATTTGGCACGGGCTTATTTTAACTTAGGTGGTTAGTAATTTAAAATATTTTTCGACAGTGATGCTAAGAATGTACCAAATGAGATTCCTATTTATTTTAGTAAAGGACTAATCACCCGTGATGAAATTAGGTGGGGTGCCACAGATGGTATCAGAGCATCAGGTTCTAGTGTCTATAGTATTTATGCGGCTTACTATGATTTCAGCATAGCATCCTTTGATATAGAACCTTATTATTAGCACAGTTTCATTTATATTTACGTATTTGAGATTTCGTTCTTCTGCTATTATTTTTGTATTGACTGTGAACTCATACAATTCAATCTAGTTTTAGAATCCACCAAAGAGAGGACGACCGACTAGGGCATCGGCGAGAGCCAATGAGGGGGAGGGTAATAAGGAGCCACAACCACCACAAGGTATGGTGACGACCGTAGAGGTGGCCTCTATTATGGCATAGGAAATTAATGTTGCTATGACTGCATGGCACTTCATTTTCCTGAGGCCCAACCACAACAACCAGTAGAGCCAATTGTCCATGCCCATCCGGGGCCGATTATTGGCAAAAAGTGAGGGATTCCTTCTAGAAGGGTCGCCCACCAGAGTTTTAGGGTAGTTCTGATATGATCCTTGCATGTTAGTGGAAGAAAGACATTCAATGCCACCTTCATATAGTTGAGTTCAGTGACACTCAAAAGCAGATATTGTCCACGTTTAATCTTGTAGGAGCAGCTTTATAGTGGTGGGAGTCTATCTCAACTTATGAGGAGAGAGATGATATGCTTATTACTGAGTTCTGGGTGCAGTTTGACCGTAAATACTTCCCAGCGGCTGTTAGGACGAATATGCAAAAGAATTTTAATGATGTGGTTTAAGGTGATCATTCTGTAGCAGAGTATGAGGAGGAGCTTACCCGTCTGGCTAATTTTTTTCCCGATAAAGTGAACAATGAGGAGAAGAAAAAGTTGAAGTTCATGGATGGACTCACCTAGAGGATCAAGCAACACTTGATGGTGATCCAACATTGAATACTTATACTGAGGTCGTCAATGATGCGCTTATTTACTGTGAGGATCATCGCTTCCATCTGAAGGGAAGTAAGAGAGGGGGTGAGACTACCCAGTCAGGAAAGGCAGAAGGGAATGGTGCTAGTGGGGCACCATACCAATAGATGAATAGGCATCAGGGGCAACAGGGGTATTAGGCTAAGATATTCAGATTGGGAGGTTACCGAACCGAGGGTTGTGGATTCAGGCAGGGAAGCAGGGTCCTCAGTTGCAGCAGAAGCATATTCCTCAAGGTCTCCATGGGAAAAGGAACCATGGGGGAGGCCACCATGGCGAGGGTTAGGGACAACCTCGACAAGGCGATCAGGTCCAGAGGCAGGGAAACTTTCTCGGTCGTTGCTTTACTTGTGAATAGACGGGTCACAAGAGGAGAGACTGCCCACAGCAGGATAAAGTACCACAATAGGGTACCCAGTAGGGACAGAATGCACAATTACCCCTGCAACACCAACTCCACCCGCCCCACAGTAACAGGGGCAGTTAGAACATGGACGTGTCTGTAATGTTCGGGATGCATTCTTATCGCAGGCACCACATGCGTCACCAGCAGTAGAGGGTATATTTCCTATTCACGAGCATGTTGGTAGGATTTTATTTGATATGGGGGCATCACACTCATTTATAAATGTAAGATTTGCATACGCAGTCGTTCTATTAGAGACACCGGTAGTCTCCTTATATGTGTAGCGTCACTTTTAGAAAGTGGGTCGTTTATCCACTTGATCTGTAGGGTGTAAATATTGACGCTGGGAAAATATACTTAGCAGTCGACCTTCTAGTGTTAGATATATAGGGTTACGATTTCATCTTGGTCATGGACTGGTTAACAGGGTATCGAGCGATGGTGGACTGCCTCAGGAAGACTATTGTGTTTTCTATTCGAGGATAGGAGATATTCCTCATGGTGATGACTCTTCTCGAGGGAGTGTCGAGCACACACCTATATTATATTGAGTAGGAGACTTTATAAGAGGTGGTTGTCTTTTTAAATTCGATTCTAGTGGTGAGGGAGTTCGAGGATGTGTTCCAGGAGATACTCGAATTACCACCCAGCCATAAAATTGAGTTTGTCATTAACTTAGCACTGATTACGAGGTCGATTGCCTATAGTCTTATCGCATGGCTCCTTCAGAGATGTGGGAGTTGGGGGAGTAGATTCAGCAGCTTTTGGGGTAGGGTTTCATTCAATAGAGTACATCATCGTGGGGTGTGTCGATGTTGTTCATCAAGAAGAAGTTTGGGTTGCTTCATTTGTGTATTGATTATAAGGAGCTGAACAAGGTCACAATTCGAAATAGGTATTCGGTGCCTCGGATTGATGACCTGTTCTACTAACTGAGAGGAGCAGCGTACTTCTCTAATATAGATCTGAGATCAAGGTATCATCAGTTGTGTATTAGAGAGGAGGTTGTTCCTAAGACCACTTTCCTGATGCGGTATAGGTCCTACGAGTTTAGGGTGATGCCATTAGGGCTTACCAATGTGCCAACATTATTCATGGATCTAATGAATCAGAATTTTCAGAGAGTTTCTTGACCATTTCCTGATTGTATTCATAGACGACGTTCTAGTTTACTCTCGTTCGGAGGATAAGAACGCAAAGCATCTGTGTATGGTTCTACAGAAGTTACAAGACCATGAGTTGTATGCCACATTCGAGAAAGGTGGATTCTGGTTACGGGAGGTACAGTTTCTAGGACATATTGTGTCCAACAAGGGCATTATCGTTGATCCGAGTAAGGTATCAATGGTAAAGGAGTGGGGACAGACCACGCTATCAATCGAGATTTATAGTTTTTTAGGGTTGGTAAAATACTATCGTCGCTTTATTAAGGGATTCTCAAATATTATGGGTCCGTTAATGAACCTGACCCGCAAAAGGGTGTCGTTTATTTGGGATCATCATTATCAGTTAGCTTACGAAGAGCTAAAGGAAAAATTGAGTTCAACACCTATACTCGCATTGCCTAAAGGATGAGTGGACTACCGTATTTATACATATGCATCGTTACAGGAACTTGGAGGTGTAGTATAGCAGGGGGAGAGGGATATAGCTTATGCATCTCTCAATATTAAGCCCCACAAGAAGAATTACCCCACATATGACCTTGAGCTTGCAGCGGTTGTGTTTGCCTTAAGGATTTGGAGGCATTACCTTCTAGGGGAGTAATTTAGCTTGTGCACATACCATAAAACACTTCAGTATATGTTCACACAAAAGGATTTTAATATAAGGCAGAGGGGAAGGTTAGATTTCATGAAGGATTATCAGTTTGATATTTAGTATCATCCTGGGAAGGCTAATATGGTGGCAGAGACGCTAAGCCGACGACCTACTGAGCAAATAATAGAGGTTTGGAAGGTGAAGTGGAGGGAGTTTCAAGGTCACTGGCGCTTGTATGTCCATGTTGTCTATCACTCCCGAGATTGTAATGTGGGTGGTGAAAGCATAGGCAGGGGATCAATTCTGCCAAGACAGAGTACTCCAGTTGTTAGCAGGAGGAGGAGTCCTATTCGATCAGTTCTGAGGGAGGCTTATGCTTCAATGGGAGACTCGTTGTTCTGAAGGATGAGGATTTCAGACACACAATAATGATAGAGTCTCATGGGTCGAGGTTTGTGGTACATCGTGATGGGAAAAGGATGTAATAGGATATGTGTAAGTAGTACTGGTGGTCAAGTATGAAGCGGGACATAACGGAGTTTGTTTCGATGTGTGTTACCTACCAGTTAATAAAAGTAGACCACTAGAGACCGACGGGAACGTTACAGCCACTAGAGGTCCCACTATGGAAGTGGGAGAGTATCTTTATGGATTTCTTTACTAGGTTACCGACATCGCAAAGAGTTCATGAATCCATCTGGGTTATAGTGGATCATTTTACTAAGGTGGTCCACTTTCTACAAGTTCGTACAGATTTTAAGACGATGCAGTACGGGCAGTTGTTCATTGTAGAGATAGTGAGGCTACCCGTGGTTTTAATTAATATCATGTCGTATCGAGATAAGATATTTGTGTCCCACTTCTGACAGAGATTTTAGGAGGCTATGGGCACAGATTTGCGTTTGAGTATCGCGTATCACCCACAGACGAATGGGCATATGAAGTGAGTTAATCAAAGGATATCTTGAGGATGTGTCTGCTCGACTTTGGGGGAAGATAAGAGTAGTTATTAAATCGATAGATTTTGCTTATAATAAGTCCTACCAGTTTACCATCGGCATGGCACCATTTGAGGCATTATATGGACGGCCTTGTCGTTCGCCCGTTTGCTGGTTAGAGGTGGGGGGGATAACAAATTATTAGGGCCAGAGATGATTCAGGATACCACTGCCAAGATTTAGCTTATTCGACTGCACATCCATATAGCTCAGGATGGGCAGAAGAGTTATGTCGATGCAAATAGGAGGCATATATAGTTTGAGATTAGTGACTAGGTTTTGGTACCGGTGTCTCCTATGAAGGGAGTCATGGAGTTCGAAAAGAAAGGGAAGTTAGCACCGAGTTATATGGGACCTTTTTCGATTATTTAGAGGGTGGTACCGTTTGCATATAGGTTGGGCTTACAAGAGCACTTACAATAAATGCACGACGTGTTCTACGTGTCATCGCTGAATAGGTACCGTAGGAGCAAGAGGGCTTATTGGCATGTTCCATTATAGGAGATCGACTTGCAGAAAGATTTCTACTGTTCAGTTACTATACTTAATCATAGTGAGCATAAGTTACGCTCTAAGGTCGTGCCCTTGATCCAAGTACAATGGGGACACCATAATATAGACGAGTTGATGTGGGAGCGGGAGGGAAATATGTGAGAGCAGTATCCAAAGTTATTTACTACACATACATCTAAATTTCGGGGACGACATTCCTTTATAATGGGGAAGTATGTTATACCTTGTAGTTTTAAGCTTTTAGAATTTAATTAAATTGGGCAATTTTTTAAAATTACACGTCCGTAGTAATTTAATTAAATAATATTTCATGTGTGTTTATTAAATATTAATCGGGAGAGATTATGATTAATATTTATTAAATAAATTTACTAAGTGCGTAGTAAATAACAAGTGATAATTATTATACGGCGTAGTGAGTAATATCGACGGGACTATGTTATATCTCAATCGGGAGTCGTGTGTAGGCTATGTTATTATCGAGATAGAAAATTTATGTAGAGTGACTCGGATGACGATTTTGAGGTCACAGTTGATTCTAAATGGACCGAGATAGGCGGAAAAGATTACTCGGGTGTATTAATTGGATCTCGGGGCACTTTTAGACCAACTCGGCACTATACAAGGGTGTTTTGGTCATTTGGGAGTTTAGGTCTGGCAAAATTCCGAATTTTACAATTATATATCATCCTCTTGGGTGAGGAGGCTTGGGTTACAACACTTGGAAGAGAAGAGAGGCCATAAGAGAGGGTAGGAGAAGGGTTCTTAAGCCAACCTACACCATTTTTCACAACCATCGTTACCGAAATGAAGATCTTAGTAAGAAAAAGATGCATCCATCATCTAGCAATGAAAATCGAACCACTCAACCCTAAGGCAAGTGTTTAAATTGCAATTCTTTTGAGTACTTATATTACCCATGATAGTGTAGGGTTAATATTGCATGAAAACATGAATTTTGGGATGTATATTGGGATTTGATTCATGCATTGAGAATAGTGTGCTTGCGTTCAAATAAGGAAGTTATTTAATTAAACACAGTTTTTACCACTTAAGTCCTAAACATGCATCTATATGTGATTAAATACGATGATGAAACATGCAAGAACACATATATGAGGAAAAATCCCCCAAAGGGGCAAAACCTTTTATTTTCACAATAATTTTGTAGGAAAACGGCTTACATGGATTACAATGAAAATATATGACACAGAAATACCCTCGGGTGTCGGTTCTATTATCGACGGCTGGAACTATCCCTTTCTAGTGGGGCAGTAGTGAAGAAGAGAGCGACTTCCTCACAAATTACTCCAGATGAGTAAATGATCTTCTTGAAGGTTTAAAGATTCACACACATATATGGGAATGGTTTTGTGAATCAAAAAAGGTTTAGAAAACCTTAAAAGGTGAAGTCTTATTCTGGGCTGTTTTCGCAGAATTTTGAGATTGCAGAAAGACTTGAAAAACGTGTAGAAGGAGATCAGTTATTTATACAAAAATTGAGGCGGCGGCTCGTTCGAATGAGATAGCCATGTCTCTCGAACGAAGGACAAAAGTTGTTCGAACGATATCGCACGACATGCCTATCTCGCGCGAACGACTTTCATAGTCGTTTGAGCTAGCTCGTCGATCGAGGCCATTCACTTCTACACTTAGAAAAATTCTTCTTTTGATAAAAAATAAAACCAAACTTCAAAAATAATTTTCAAAAATATTTCCCAAATATTTATGCAAATATTTAAAGCTCCAATAAAACATTTTACTAATAGAGCGTAGTGGAGTAGTGGGAATGAGCTGAGCAGCACGTTGCATGTAGCATGATGCACGTGAAGAAAGTGGATGCATTGAATTCGAATACAGGTCGTCGAGGATGATCGTGTTGACGTGCCAAATGTAGCGGTATCAGACATATGAACTGTGATCTAGGAGAAAATAAAAAATTCCTATAATCTACCCCGGACATTTATAAAATTATGTCCTTACAAATCTCCCCCTATGTCTATGCCGGTACATACATAAAAAATTTGAATTATGCAATCAAATGACATACAAGATAATATTCCCATTAAACCCTCAAACTGAGAATATTAAATGACATATCTTCCAAATCTTCAGCTCTCCTGTACCTTCCAAAGCTTTTCTCATCAGGGTGTGTAATCAAATAATGAGCAATGTTGTACCTACACACATGAGATAAAGCAAATACCTATGACAAGCAACAGATTGAAAATATAATGCTATGCAAAAATCGATGATCAATTAAGCTCAAGCAAATCATTCATGCAGCAACCAAACACCAAAACAATTCTCCCCCATAATTCTTCTCCCCTTTTTTATGATGTCCCCAAATAGACAGATATGAGAAGCAGAAATGTATGCACATGGAGAATGACACACGGGAATAAACTGCTATTTTTGTATTTTTCAAAATTTTTCACACATAGTATACAACAGAGAATCACACCATGAAAGACCACAAAAACAACCAAGTCAATGATAGCGAAAATGAAGGGGTGTGATCAAATTCGATAGGAAAATCAATGCATACAAACATGACATATGTGCACGATGAATATCGGATACTCCTAACGAATGAACTCAAAGTCTTCCTTTGGTGTAAAAAGGAGGTAATATGAGACATTGACTCAATCAAATCAACAAATCAAAGCTCAAAGTGATTTCCACACCAATAACATCCAAAACTATTTCATGCTTTTTCAGGACTTTCAAGGAAGTGCAAACCCGTTTATATTCTCCAACCAAACTCCCTCAGATTTTTATTTTGAATAGAGGTTTTCTAAATTCTCAAACTTTGGAGAATTGATGGTGAAACCTAATGGCCCATAATTGGTATAAATTTCTTTTTATTGCCTTTACATTTTTTTTCGGGGCTCTTTTAACCTCTTTGGACCTCGGATAATAAAACTCCTCCATTTTTAGGTCCTTTTGAACGGTGGCTTTTGCGCAAAGAATAGATAATTACCTTTCGCAACCCCTCCCCGTTCTTAAACAAACACTCAGTCTCACAAAAAAAAACGGTTTTTACATGCATTCCAATCTTGTCAAGTTTTATCGCATATTGTTAGTTGTATAGATAGAATTGAGATGGAAACACTCATGCCAACATGTGATAGACAAGTACAATAATCAAATAAAGCCGTGCATGTGTGCAATAAAGGAGATATGAGTCAAACATATAGAAAAGATATCACGAATCACATCTCAAAGACTCCAAGCAGTGTAAAGCACATGGACGAAATGATGTAGCGTCTCAAATCTCTATCAAACAGTCACAAAAATAAATGGAATGAAATTATGACTTGGCTATCTTAAATGTTCATCCATAAAAGGTGTATAAAAAATACAAAAATCTTTTTGGGTTTTTCTGAAATTTTTATATATAAAAACAAAAATCTTTTTGGATTTTTTCAAAAAAAATAATACAAATTAATGGTACATGCTAGCAATAGGCAAAAGAGACATTATGAAAGCCACCCTATGATAGCAAACATGACAAGACCTTAACCGGGAAGAGCGGTGGAGTTTTCCAAAGATGGTGACATCTTTTGAACCAACTCCATAAGATCATGTGTGGTCTTGATAAAAAACTTCACTTGCTCGCGAATGTGTGCAAACTCTCTATCATTATGTGCAAGCAAGGTATCATGAGTGGGTGCATGTGCATGAATGTGTGAAGTGGAATGATGTGACACAAAACCCAACTTAGAACAAAACTCCCTAAGATGTCCTCTTTTCTTGTGGTGGGAGCAAACATAAACTGATTTAGGAACTAATTTATCAAAAATCCTAGGATGAACTATCCTAGATGGACACCCATGAGAATCACTCACCAAAGTGGAGATAGGCTCGAGTGCATTAGGAGTAGTGAATGCACCGTCATGACATTTTCCAACATTCTCACCATTATTCAAACCGGGATAGGGAACATTCTTATCAACCTTCTCAGATGTGTTCTCTAATGAGACTTGAACCTCCTGTGCTTGTGTGAGATCATCCTCAAGATGGGATACACTTGTCGTCAGACTAGACACCGTGTTGGTCAAGTCACATTTTTCCCTTTTTAGCTCAACATTCTCTTCCTTCAACTGACAAATACGAAGACCTAGAATTATATTTGACCTTTTTATTTCCATGGTCTCGATAAATAACTTTCTAAAAGCTTTTTGGATCACACATTCATCACCCTTCTCATCCCCACTATCGCTTAGGGTAACGGGATTGGAAACTTTCTTGCCCTCTCTCCTACGTCTGGTGGTACACTCAAATTTCTTGTGCCTTGTCCCATCACACTCAAAGCATCTTATTTTCTCAAGGTTTCATTTCTCTCTTTTTATTTCTCACAAATACTTTCTCTCTCTCCAAACAATCTTAACTTCTCCATTATGAACACACTCGTTTTCAAAAGTCAATTTTTCAGAAAATTGATATCTTAGAAAAATTTTGCGAAAAATTACACGGTAAAATTGTGTAACTGGCTCTGATATCAATTTGAGAATAGTGCGCTTGCATTCAAATAAGGAAGTTATTTAATTAAACACAATTTTTACCACTTAAGTCCTAAACATGCATCTATATGTGATTAAATACGATGATGAAACATGAAAGAACACATATATGAGGAAAAATCCCCCAAAGGGGCAAAACCTTTTATTTTCACAATAATTTTGTAAGAAAACGGCTTACACGGATTACAATGAAAATATATGACACAGAAATACCCCCGGGTGTCGGTTCTGTTGTCGGCGGCCAAAACTATCCCTTTACAGTAAGGCAGCAGTGAAGAAGAGAGCGACTTCATCACAAATTACTCCAGATGAGTAAATGATCTTCTTGAAGGTTTAAAGATTCACACACATATATGGGAATGGTTTTGTGAATCAAAAAAGGTTTAGAAAACCTTAAAAGGTGAAGTCTTATTCTGGGCTGTTTTCGCAGAATTTTGAGATTGCAGAAAGACTTGAAAAACGTGTAGAAGGAGATCATATATTTATACAAAAATCGAGGCGGCGACTCGTTCGAATGAGATATCCATGTCTCTCGAACGAAGGACAAAAGTCATTCGAACGATATCGCGCGACATGCCTATCTCGCTCGAACGACTTTCAAAGTCATTTGAGCTAGCTCGTCGATCGAGGCCATTCACTTCTACACTTAGAAAAATTCTTCTTTTGATAAAAAATAAAACCAGACTTCAAAAATAATTTTCAAAAATATTTCCCAAATATTTATGCAAATATTTAAAGCTTTAATAAAACATTTTACTGATAGAGCGTAGTGGAGTAGTGGGAATGAGCTGAGCAGCACGTTACATGTAGCATGATGCACGTGAAGAAAGTGGATGCATTGAATTCAGATACAGGCCGTCGAGGATGATCGTGTTGACGTGCCGAATGTAGTGGTATCAGACATATGAACTGTGATCTAGGAGAAAATAGAAAATTCCTAGAATCTACCCCGGACATTTATAAAATTATGTCTTTACATGCATTGTTGGTATATCATCTTTGAAATCAACCTCCTATTAATGTAACACGAAATCTGATATCTGGGTTTAAAAGAATGAGAAAATTTTGGGTTCTTGAAGACTAATATGAATGGAAAGTAAATCTAGGGTTTATTTGAATAAAGTGAGAATTTGATCTTATTTAATAAAAATTCTGTGATGATTTGAGGATATATTACGTTAAAAATTGTTTAAACATTCTTATACGAAGTCTGGTTAATTTGGGTGTCGATCGATCATTTTTGTCAATTGATCGATGAAAATTGGAAATGGGATCTTTATTTATTTACGTAGTATTCGCTACTAATAATTATGGAGTACTTTGGTAATGGTCTATTAATTATATGAGGACTTAGGGAAAATAGGTAGATCTATAGTTAAAGCTCAGTTGAGTCTTAATGAGGGTAAAATAAGATTTGGACGTACTAAATGAAACGATTGTGTTAAGTATCGAGAATTTAAAATTTGGTTATGGTAAGCGTAGATGATAACCCAAAATTGATATTAGTTAGTTAGTGATGTATTGACTATTGAAATTAATTACGGGATAACTAGGACCTTTTGGGTAGTAAGTGATATTCGGGAAAATAAGAAAATAATATGAGGTGTGAATCATTAATACGTTGGGTATTCGGGACATACGAGAAACGTACTTGTTATATTTATAGGTTGTGTGTGTACCTATTATGTGCATTTTATGTGTGCAAGCATACCTACATTGCCTATTATCACGAGAGGTTACGCGCGATGGGAAATCCCACCTTGGCGATGCTAGCGAGGTCTGGATGTGTGCCCTAGAATATAGGACTTAGGCTTGACCACTATTTGAGTGTTTGATAGTGTGTCCGGTCATTTTGGGTACGTTAGGTATGTGCGTAGCCCAAAGGCTTAGGACAATATTCACCTCCTTTATGTATTTATTAAATTTATGGTTCGAGAGAGATTCCATACAGAAAGTCCTTAATATGGTACGTGAGGTACATGGACTCGATAGCAGAGTATGAATGCATCGCGGTTCACATTCACGCTATATATATATATATATATATATATATATATATATATATATACATATGCACGTGTGATTTGTTCTACTCTTGTGTGGTAGTAAAAGATAGAGATAATGTATATCTAAAGTAATTTAAGGAAGAGAAACTCAATTAATAGTTTAAATATAATAGTCGGCTAATATTGATTGTGGTTTACAGTAACATATTATATGGGCGGTACGAGTGAGCTAAGCATATTAATGGTTAAATAGAAACTTATTGGGACTAGTTAGGCTAGGTAGCATAACTAGGTGGGTTTTATATGAGATTTGAGGTGTGCACTATAGTTGAGAGGTGAAGAACTCAAGGGAGAGCGTGCGAAACTAACATGTGTATAATAACTGCTTTTATTTCATTTTAAATACTTGCTAAATATTTTTCAAATGTTTTGGGCTCTGACCCGTATCAAATCAGTTTTTAAAATTTTTAGGTGTCCAGCCACAGGGATGACAGACATGATCCATTCTAGGGATGCGTAGCTGCAACACTTGTGGAGGCATACAGGACTTGAGAAGACACTTTAGTTATTTCATTTCTAGTCTAGGATTCATATTCAGTTATTTCAATTTGGCATGTTGCCCGCTCAATTTAGACTTTTAGTTGGAGTTAATCTTCTCAGTTTTAGACTCTATTTTTAGATTCATTTCATTTCTGTTAGATTTATGATTTGGATATTAGATTGGGATTCAATGGTTTATTCGGCATTTACTTATTTATTTATTTTATACTGCGATGTTCTAGACTTCAGTTATTGTTAGAATGGTTTATATTAATTTTATTTTCGCATGTTACTGTATGCTAATGAAAAAATAAAAATTTGGCATTGCCTTATTTTAAGTTAGATGGTTAGTAATTTAAAAAGGTTTTCGACAATGATGCTAAGAATGTACCAAATGAGATTCCTATTTATTTTAGTAAATGACTGATCACCCATGATTAAAATAGGCGAGGTGTCACATAAATAATTAGCCCTAAGATCTTTAATTAATCTTGCCTTGAAAAGAAATCAAGAACTAGGTTTAATGATTAAACCTAAGGTTTAAATAATATAGTACCATAGCGAATCATGTTGTGATTCATATGAGATGAAAAAGGTTGAAGAAGATGAATATATTTCAACCCTCCTTGGTTTCCAAAAACCTTGTTAGAAAGATCTTAAATAACTCGAATCTTCTAACATATGAACTATCTAAAGTAAGCCTTGTGTCTGGGCACTTTCAGAGATTAAACCATGTTGAAATATGAGAGAAAACACTTTCTTGCTCCTCACCTCTTCACAAAAACATAGATAGTATTTTTTTTCTCTCTTCCTCTTTGATCCTCTATAATGGATCATCAACCTAAAAGTCTACCTTACACCAATATAAATAGGCATTTTCCATGGGCTTTAGTTAAACTTGGAATCCAGAGAGTCTCAGGACTACTACTTGGTTATTGAACTATACTAAGGACCCAAGACACAATTAAATTACCTTCCAAATAGATGCTCGAAAATTCCAATTAAAATTACCGTAATTATTTCATTTTTTTATTTATTATTAACTCCACTAAATAATCATGACTGAACTTTAATTTAATTATATCTAAATCGCTCGCAATTAAGAGGTGTTATTTGCAAAGGTTATTTTGGTACATAATATGATTATCCACGTTACGATTTTGTTACCCGTTGCTCAAATTAATTTGTCACAAATTGATTTTAATCGACCTTTAATCAATTCCTTGATTCTCAGACTTAACTTATTTGTTACTCCATCAGGATTAAAAGATAATCCACGGGTCGAGTTATACTAGTGAATACAAAACATATGAGTCTATTAAAGGGGTATCATAATCAAAGATATCTCCCGGACGCCAATTCCTCCAAATTATCAATTTAGACCTACTCACACAAGTATTTCTTAACTAGTGGAGATCATCTGATTCAATCTAAAACCGAATCAAACCCATAAAAGTCAAAGAAACAATCATAGAACTATCACAATCCTCATAATTCTCGGGACTAAGAATATATGAACCCTTTGCAAAGGGTGTGAAATTATCTAAGCCTAATCAATATAGACCTTAGACTTAAATTTCAAGGGTGGTCTTGTTAAATACATTCTTGGATGTAGCGGTCACAATCCTCTTTTGAACTATCGTACAAGTTCTCGGACCATCAGTCGGGTTTCGATAATTTAAGATAAACCACTAAGTTTTTATCGTAATCATTCTGATAGGATGTCAACTCCCTATCTAGGTTGTGAACTATTCAATTGTACTAGAACCGGAATTTTGATCTCCTGTGATCTAGTCGAACCAAATTCACCAAAATTCTTACAGAGTACAGTTGAACCACATGTCTATAATATATTTAAAGAATAAATATAATGCATTATCATGACCATGATTCTTATTTCAAAATGAACTGACACACCTTTACTCAAAAGTAAACGTCATACATGATTTTAATAATAAAACTACAATAATCTCCCACTTAGTCTTAAAGCCATTTATCAAACTCCTAACCCATCACGAAAGTTTGATGCTTATCGGTAGAGGATTAATCGAGTGATATTTGATAAAACCTTGGTCATAAATATATCATCTTTTTGTTCAATTTCAAGAACTAGGCAAAACCAACACTCAATTTGTTTAACCCTTTATGGGTTACGAGTTCTCTCGAACTTCCAATCGTACTTCTATGAAAATTAAAAATGTAGTATCTAATTTCACTTGAAGGAACCTCACCCAAGTTATTTAGGAAGTAATCGAGATATATATACTCTTTAGTTCCCACCGAAATGGCAATAACTTCTCCCTCCTTGATGGATTCATCAATCCAAGATTGATTCACGTTCCTCCAACTTTCAACTCAACCTCCTTGGTTAAACACATATTTCGAGGTAGAAAACTTATAAGGGTCATTTACTGTTTAGGGTACGTTTCTTTATAATATTTTGTTCTTGGGATACATTTATTTTCGTATTAGTTCGTTGGGTCCAAAACTAACGAAAACCGTTAGTTGACTAAGTTGACTGTTAACTGACATAACAGTTGTCTCTCACATAGTAAATGGCATCTTTGCCTTTACTCTATATATATATATATATATATATATATATATATATATATATATATACGTAGGGTTTTAATATTTAGAAAAAATAGATAAATTCACAAATTAATATAAATTCCAGCATAATATTAACGTTTTTTAAGAAAAAAATAATTTCCACCAAAAAAAAAAACATTTATATATAAACAAAAAAATATATAAACTTATTTTTATATATTAACTTTATATATATATATTTTTAAATTCCCACAAAAAAATAAATTCGACCGTTTTTCCACAAAAAAAAATCCACACAAAAAAATAATTGTTTTTCACTTGATAAAAATAGAGTTGTTTTCGTTTAAAATATATGTTTCCTAAAAAAAATATATTTCCAAAAAAAAAATCCAGCCTTGGAACAAACCTCCAAACACATGGCCACGGAACAAACCTGATTTCAACCAAAAAAAAGTAAAAATAAAAAATAAAACATCCAGCCAATAAAATAATTTCCAGCATAAAAAATTATTATCGAAAAAAAAGGTTTCCAGGATATATAAAAACTGTTTTCGCTTAAAATATATATTTCCAAAAAAAATATATTTCAAAAAAAAAATCATGCGAACAAAATAATTTGCCCAACAAAAAAAAATTCCAGCAGAAACATCCAACTTCCAAAAAATAATTTCCAGCCAAAACATCCAAAAAAATAATCTTCGTAAATAGAAATAAATAAATTCCAGCATAAAAATAATAAAAATAATGTTGATTTTAGTTAAAAAAGATTATTTCCCAAAAAAAATAATTCTTGTATATATGTATAACTTTTTTTTATATATAAAATAAACTTTTTATAAATAAAAATATTAACATTTTTTAGGACTAAAAAAATATTACAAATCTTTTTTTTGAAATGAAAAAATTGAGAACACCAAACGAAAAAATTCGGAGCTATTACAAATCTCAGAACACCAAATCTCAGAACCAAACAAAAAATTTGAAGCTTGAACAGCAAATCTCTGAACACCAAACAAATCTCAGAACACCAAACAACAAATCGAACAATATCTAAAATCTCAGAACAAATCCGGAGCTTGAACAACAAATCGAACCAAACGATCGGAGCTTCAACAATCCGGCCATGGAAAAAAACATCCGAATCTTGAAATCTCATAAAAAATTGAACCAATCCGGAGCTTGAAATCTGAGAACAAATCCGAAGTCTGAACAAATCTGGAGCTTGAACAATCCGGCCATGGAAAAAAAATCCGAACAAAACTCTCTTTTTTAGACAGATGTGAAAGAGAGAGAGAGAGAAAAGATTTGAGGTTTTTAAAATGGAATAAGGGTATAAGGGTATTTTAATATAAGGGCATTTAGGATAAAAAACATCCGTTAGAGAGTTGTTAGCCAAACCATTAAAATAACACTCAACGAACTAATACGAAAACAAACATACCTCAAGAACAAAATATTATAAACAAACGTACCCCAAACAGTAAATGACCCAACTTATAATCCTTATATGACTTATAACCTAATATTTGTACCTAAAAGGTATAGGAATATTAGATTGAAATCTACTGACCATGCCGAAGGCGTCACATATTTTAGTCTAGCACACAATATAGCATACCTGAGTCTACCCAGTGCCGAATCATTAGGTATATTCCTCATACTTTCTATTTAATAAAGCATCTATGGACACTGATTCCTAGATAGAGTAATTCCTCACTAGAGAGGAAAAACTTTCATGGAATATAATGCTAATCTCGTGCATAAGATACCGATATAATTGACTTGGGATAAGCCCAACATCTTTTGTATCTAATCTAGAAACATAAGGATGTGTATGGCTTGTCCTAAATTCTATATATCAAATTAAATGGATAACCACACTCTTATGTAAGAAAATACTCCCACATTATTCCCGATTAGGAAAATATTATCCATAAATTTTACTTTAGAACACCACAACATTTTCGCCATTCTTCTTATATAAACAAGTATTATTTAAACTTTGATCAAAATCAAAACTTGATTACCTGATCAAATCGAATGATCCAAGACCTTGATGTCAGATGAATTCCATAAATGGATGTTACAAGCTTACATCACTTTCATTTCCTGACTTCTTACTATGTATGTGTCAAGAAGATCGTTCAAGAATATATTCTTGATGTCAAAAAATCCGGATAGACCTTGACATGGCTATCACTATAAGGTTTTATCATAATCAATCCCTTTATTTTCGAGTAAACCTTTTCACAAGCCTTGCCTCAAAGGTTTTTACCTTCCCATCCATCTATTTGTTAACTTCTTGTAGTCCACTTGCACTCGATGGGTTTTACCCCATTTAAAAGTATACAAGTCCCAAAACTATATTCAAATACATCGAATCATTTTTGGTATCCATAGTCATAAGTGAAAGAAATACTCCTTGTCTTGGAATGCGTTGTTATAATTTCTGGGACCCGGTTTGTATTTTCCTGAGATCTGTCGAAATGATCATCCAAAACACTAACCACTCAGAATGCCTCCTTATTCTGCCACTACAATGTGGTAATTCAGTAAAAGTGACACGTGTATCTTGATCATCAGTAATACACCTAATATTGTGAGGCATTGTATTATCGATATTAGGTTGCATATCATTGTGTATGGGTCGTCTAGAAACATTAGTAATAAGATGTCTCAATTAATATTGTAAGAGTAGCTTACATTTTGGCCCATGATTTATTACATAATCCTCTTTCAAGAACTACACATTGATGAAATCAATGAACTTCTTATATGTAGGAATATGATATAAACCAACTCTTTTAACCTTTGGAATAACTAACAAAGAGACATACTGTTGTTTTAATTCTACTTCTTTGGCTCCTTCCACATCATGAGTGTCGAGCACCCCTAAAATTGAAATACCCTAAAATGATCTTAGGCCTAATATAATATTCTAAGGGAGTTAAAGAGACCAATTAACAAGAAACTAATTTGGAAAATATATGTCGTCTCTTATGTAACTTCCTAATGTGAATGTTGCATTCATGAATAGCTAACCATGGAATTTATCATTCTCAAAAGATTCTTACCCATTCTTATCATTCACATCATTCCAAAATGGAATGACCGATGTTGATGTTGATAAGATAACATGGATGCTATTTTAGTGGCGTCAACACCCGATATAAAAAATTGGGATAAAAACCCACACCTCCGATAAATAATCACTAAATTGTCCTAAGAGGTAAACAGATCTACAATCATATCGTAGAATTAGGATTACTTTACCTCACCTATGTGCCACCATAGTCTTATACACTTTGAACTAATCAAAGGCTTCAGACTTGTGGTTTAAAAGGTAAATACATCCAGATAGTCATCGAGCCATACTAATCAAAATCATTCATTTCCAACACATATGAGAAAGTGGTTTCTTAATGTATATGCTCTGATACTAATTGAAAGAGGCGAATGCCCCCAAATTTAAAACATACAAACTCTGAGATGGTTCAATAATATTCCAATTAAAAAAAATTATTTTCAAATTTTAACTTCTTCAAAATTAAAATTAACTCAACAAATAATTAAACTTAACCAAAACAAAGTTAATTCCAATTTTACTTTTAAATTCAAGTAAATTTAACTCAATTCCAAAAAGCCTAACAAAAATTAATTCATGATTAAATATAGGTCAAACAAATTAAACACCAATTTCCCCAAATTAATTTTCTAACTTGAATTAAATTAAACTAAAATTACCTAAATATTAATTAGCACCAAATTAAACTATAATTGTGATTTAAACGAATTTTATCTTGATTAACCTAACATGCATCTAAGTAATATATTTGCAAGATAAAGTAAATCACAAACATTACGCCGTGATGTACGAGGAAACCCCAAATGGGAAAAAGCTCGGGCGGCCCTGCCTACAAGTCCACTAACTACGATATTTTTACAAGAGACACGATAAGAAAAATTTACAACAACGACTTGACTCCGTCCAAGCCTTTACGCCCCTTCGCTTTTCAACCTCCGCTTAGTCGACAACCACGGACTCCACCGCAATCTCGAAATCCACTGATGGGGCATGACTACCGTTAACCCATACACGGTGCCTTTCACCGTATGAGTACCCCGCAACGAAATAATTTCCTTTTGGGGGTAGAGAATGAACCCAAACAATCACCTTTGATGGGTAGAGAATAACATGATGACAACCACTCTCCAAGCAAAGATATATATATATATATATATATATATATATATATATATATATATATATATATATATATATATATATATATATATATATATATATATATATATATGAACTTGGATTTAAATAAACATAGGTGTAAACATGTGTTTTTGAAAGATATTTGATCTTGAAATCATAACACATAAAATGGTACTTTTGTTTCAAGCATTTGCTCTCTTAGAAAACTCAAAGTATGTTAAAAGTCATTATGAAAAAGTCACACCCCAAACTAAATATCCATACTAATCATTTCTTATTAGAATAATTAGATCATAATCTTGAGCCCATTGAAAATATAATTCATTTATCAATATTTTCCTACATAATGTGCACAATGAACATAATATTATTCTTATTCCATACCGAAATCAATATCAGAGTCGTAATTAAGCAGACATACAATAATGTGATTAACTATGATCAACTCAATCCATGCTAACTCAATATATACAATATGTGAGTGTATTAAAACCTCAGTGTGACAATGACAAAACCCGTTTTCTAATCCCCATCTCTTTCTAATGGTGCAACTCTCAAATCACTGATCATATGACATCCTAGCTGGCAGCTTACAACCCTGAAAATGTCAAAATATAAACCATAAGCATTAAGCTTAGTGAGGTACTCCTTCTCTGAAATGAAATAACAGTTTTATATCAAATCTGTGGATATTAATCCAACCAATCATGCCATACAATGAATTAACAGTTATATATCAAATTTGTGGATATTAAATCCAATCAATCCTGCCCGTTGGCAATAACAAATCCTGGACCATAAGGCCCAAATAATTATGTCCATTGGCAATGATAATTCTGCCCATCGGCAATAGTATGTCTGCCCATTAGCAATAGTAATTCTGCCTGTTGATGCAAAAAACTGGACCAAATTCCATTTTTATGATCACAGATAAATAGATGAAAGCAATCCAATCAAGCACATGAGAAACAAATATTTTTAAAGTGGTTCGGCTATAAGAAAAAGCCTACGTCCTCTGTTATTTTATTTCCAGGGGTTTACAATATCACAATGTGGTGTAGAGAGAGAAAAAGGTGTGGATCGTGTGTATGGTGTCTCTCGATTCTCTCGGATCTCTTCCTTTTGGCTAAGGGAATACATGTATTTATAGTGATGGGAGATAAAGAGATTCATTGTATGTAGACATTTATGTCTACATTCAACGAATCTAATTGTTGAATTGCTTGGTATGCTATGTGTTGTCATCTATTAATACAGTATAAATGTACATTAAGGCTCATTAAATGCGATGTCATCTTCATTAATGCACATTAAATGCATAGTCATCCTTTGATCTTCCTGGTTGGTATGCCGACCAACTCTCCTCGGGTGCCGACTAACTCTCCTCGGGTGCCGACTAATTCTCCTCGGGTACTGACCAACTCTCCTCGGATGCTGACTAACACTCCTTGGGTGCCGACCAACTCTCCTCGGATTTCGACCAACTCTCCTCGGGTGTCGAATATTGCCACGTAGGATGACATGTGTCCTTTTATGATTGGTCCTCGTAGATGCAGAATTTTTGCGTTAACACTGCCCATTGGCAGTAATAAGTCTGCCCATTAGCAATAACAAATCCTGGAACATAAGTTTCAACAAATCATTAGATCTTTGTCCAATTCCAATCCTGGATCATAAGACCCAAACAAATTCTGGATATTTTAATATCCAAACAAATCCTGAATACAGAAGTATTCAAACCAATCCTGGATCATGAGACCCAAATAAATCCTGGATATTTTAATATCCAAACAAATCCTGAATACCGAAGTATTCGAACCAATCCTGGATCATGAGACCCAAACAAATCCTGGATATTTTAATATCCAAACAAATCCTGAATACCTAAGTATTCAAAAAAATCCTCTCTTAGAGCTCTATTCATATTTATATATGAAACAAATCATAAGTACACTCGCCCAAGTAATTTAATAGGCTTTCATTTTCCTTTGTTCGACACTTGTTCAACTGGTTCTTATTCCTTTCCTATCATTCTTACAATATTAGTATCATCATAAGAATATCAACAATCCAAGGAATATCTCAAACATAACTCAATTCATAAGTATCATGTGATTCTATTCAAATCATTTATCACACGTTAAGTTCCATCCAAATTCATGTTAATATATTTGACATATTCAAACCATAGACCAAGCATACATTAATTTCTTGTTGGTAATTAAATCCTTATCATATTAGGATTCCAATACAAAAGACGGTACATAATTTCAAGTCTCCTAAAGCAAGATAAGCCCATTTCTTTATCACATAGCAAATCTGCCCTATAGGCTCTTTATCGTTCATTCAAATTCCAAGAATTTTCATAATTTTTTTACATAATAAATTTCTATGATATTTCACCCAACATCAGTAAATATATTTAACAATACAAAATTAAAGTTTCATAATTTTTAAGGTTCGTTTTCTATGTCAAGCAAAACATCGAACACATGGCGGACATACTTTCACCCTTAGGGCAGATTTCATACCCTAACTTCAAACCATCACCCAAGATTAATTTCTTGGTATTTTCATATAATTTTCAGATATGTCACACATATATGAGTCTATTTTAATCGTCAATTGGAATTAATCAATTCGAGTAAGCATAGAAAAAGATATGAAAGTTTTAATAAACAAGGTTACTAAACGAAGCAATTTAAGGGTTTACACATTCAACTTTGTTTAAACTTGCATATATCCATACATATGCACCCAAGAATGAAAGGTCAATAAAAAATCAAGTATTTATATCATATAAATCATAAGTACAATAAAAATAACAAGATTTGGGGTTAGTATTACCTTCGGGACTTTTACGTAATTTTCACGGATATTTTCCCAAATTTTTCTCCTCACTTTCTTCCTAAACTTTCCAATTCTCTCTTCCTCTCAAGCCAAAATCTTTTATGGATGAACTATGCTAAAGGAGGGGATTATTTCAAGCCTTTAAAGTTGGCCAAAACCAACCTCCTTCTTTAACCAATCAAAATCCACCATTTGTTAGCCTAATAAGACGAAATATCATTTAACGAATGGACAAACTTGCCCCTGCTTCGTAATTTCAGTATAACTTCTCGCTCGGACCTCTGTTCAACACACCCTTTGTTGTTTTACAACCATAACTCACATGTATACAACTATCTAGTTTTCACCTCAAGTCAATTGTTACGTCATAAAGGTGAAAACTAGTCTTAAACATTAACATTCCTATCGAAAACTTCAAAATTTCATATTTGTAACTAATTCAATATTTCATGCTTTATGACGCTCGGATTGGACTAAATATAATGACTTAACATTATATATACTAATAACATATTATCCATATCACATAATCTAATCATGATTTAAACATAATTTATCATAATTATATTCGGGTTGTCACAGAAAAACTGTTGCTCCCGCACTTTTAAGTCTGGTAAAAAGTTAGTGGGGAGTGGGAAAAACTGACAGGACAAAACTGTTCCCGCTGAAATGTCGTTCGAACGACATTTTTAGTTTGTTTCTAATGACCATTTCGAACGACATGACAGACGAGATTGCCAACGAAATTTTAGAAAACATTTTTTTTGAATTTTCGTTCGAACCAAACTTCAAACGATAAAATAGGAAAATTCTTGTTAGTAGTTCGTTCGAACGACCTGGGAATTTCGTTCGAACAAGATTCTAGGTTCGTTCGAACGAATTTTCAATAAATCTTTAAAATTCTATTAAAGCCCAAAAACGTTTATGAAAATTTCTAAAATGATTTTCTAAAAAAATAAAAAGTCATTTTGACATAACTTTATAAAAATAACACCCACAAAAAATATTCCAAGCTCCTATATATATATATATATATATATATATATATATGGGTGTTCCCGTGCCGATGGCACAATGATAAATTTATTCTCGTGATATTTTGAACTCGTGCTGATGAAACGACGATAAATTTGTTTTCGCAATAAATTTATTCCCGTGATATTTTGCACTGTAAACATTTTGCCAATAGTATAACCCGTGTTGATGGCTTGGTTAGCATGGTTAACATATTGATCCAATGCTTGAGGCATGGTCACAATTTTAATACGGTGCATTTGTGTCTTAAAAATATCTACTTTAGATTTATAATCAGTATTGTTATATTATAACATTACAAACTTTAATGAACCAAATTTTATAAACTTTACTGACATTGTGATAACATTAAACGAACTGAGAAGAAATTATAAGTTAATGAAAAATTATCAAACTTTAATAATTTATATTGCAAGCCAAGTATAATAAAAAGATACCAGGTTCAGTACAATTTACAAACAATTAATTTACAGTTGGAACATAAATTTTGAGGGTTAACACTTCAAACCTGAAAAATATTGTGCAAGTTCAAAGAACACCCAATGGCACATTCGTTAACTTGAACATGTTACGATTAGTGAAACTCATTTTTTATGCCCATGTCGATGGCACGATTGCACATTCGTTACGATGCCTTTATTTTTTTTATTGCCCAAGAATATGTAATTTTGCTCAGATTTTTTCGTAATTGCGATAAACTTATACTTAATTTGCGACACACTTATAAATATGTCCGTGCATAATACTTTTGGCACATTACATGACTATAGGATACAACACACGAATAAAAATAAAATACATACCCAAAAAATGTTTATAGATGAATTTTATCTAGTGTACTTTTTTTTAACACAGAAGAAAATTTGTCCCAATAACACGTGTCATAGTATTTTTTTCCCGAGTGCAAACACGACCCAATTAAAACACAAACATAATCCAATAAAATGCGACACGTCAAAATGTTATTTTAATTTATTTACAAAAACAAAAACACGATTGAATTAAAATTAGACCCAATACATAATCTTTTTTTACAAAACACAAAAATGGCTAAGTAAAAGTGACAACATAATTCTTTTTTTCCAAACACAAATAATAAAAAAAATTACCAAAATAAAGCTCAAAATTTTATTATTTTTTACCCAATACAATGTCAATCGAAATAAACACATTGGATTATGTTTGTGTTTGGTAAAAAAACATGTGTCTCTTTCACTTGGTCATATTAGTAAATATGTATAAATTAGAATTGTGACATTTTCTTTGTACCAAAACAATAGATCTGTAACCAAAAAACTTATGCCGTAAAACCCCAAAAATTAAAGAGTGTTGATAGGGAGACCCACTTTTGGGACCCAATTTTGAAACCCACACATAAGACAAAAATGGGTACAAATCTTTAATGCACATTTTGATGCCCTGACGGGACCCACAACAATAAGGTATAAGCTTTTAATGCAGTGGATTTCAAAATTGGGTTTTTTTTCTGGATCTCCCTAGATTTATTCAAAATTAAAACCCAACGAAATCAGTTTCCATCATAAACAGCGATCTAATCCATTGCAGCCCCAGCAATAAATGCCACAAACTGTACCTGGGGAAAAAGCGTGCATGTGGGTATGAGAGAGAGAGAGAAATCACCAAACACACATTCAATCTCAGAGACCCATTTCCTGTGGTTTCAAGGTTCGAAATAGAGTCCCATTTCGTGTGTTTTCAAGCTAAGAAAATAACTCACCTATAGCAGCACAATAAAACACCAAAACTAAGAAAATAACTCACCTATAGGACCTAGGCACATTGAAACACTACGTCGAAATAAGTACATAATCTGAACCAAAAAAAAATGAAAAATAAGAATGTCATAAAATAAAAAGAATGTGGAGAAAATACTGTTTGTAAATATGAGTCTGCTCTCAAGAATCTAAGGGTCGAAGTTTTTTGGACCACATTAGAAATGACAAATGAAACATAAATGACAATGAGTTAAGAACATAGCAGTTCAAAAACATAAATGAGTTAAAAACATAAATGACAAATGAGTTAGTCAGACGTTTTAGTTCCAAAATGAAAAATGAGAGTTGATTATATATGAGAAATATAATGAGGTGTTGAGACTTCATGATTCAGTTCATAAATGAAAAGATGAGAATTAGACAAGTGACAAATGGCAAATGAGAGTTGGTTGGTTCAAAAACTTAAATGAAAAAACATCTCCAGTTCATAAACATACAAGGCGTGGTTCAATAACGTAAATGTAAAACTGGGTTTACAGAAAAACTGATTAAACGGGGTATTGTATATATGGACATTCTGAAACCCAATAAAGAACAAAGTATAACTTTTGTCTGTTTCCGAGCTAGAGTTAGAAAAGAAATGGTCACTATGAAGACTCTCAGAAACACGCCCAAATGTAAGTGAGTTCCATTGTATGGTGGTGATCTAGGCAGGACTCTCAGATACATGCTATACACGTTACGAACAAAGATTCTCGTATATACACGTTATACACCAACCTGACACTACCTAGAAAACCCACATGCTATACATGTTACCAACCAAGACCCACAATCATTCTCAAATGCCCCAACCAAGAAACAAAGAATGCTAAAAACTGAGAGTATGCTAAAAGTTGAGTTTACTGCTAAAATATATTTAAGAAGTTGGTTTTAATGTAGGTAGGAATTGTAAATTTTATTAATATACGAATGTAGGTAAGAACTGAAAATAAAGAATGCTAAAAAAGAGTTATTTGCAGACCAAAAATTAACCCAACACTGAACTGGGTTTTAAACTTATATGCTTAAGCCGACGCTGTTTAAAGAGATGTTCAAAATTAATCTACATAAAAACCATGTATACCAGCTTAAACAGGTATACATGGTAACATATATTCACTATTATGAATTGTATGTTCAAAAAACTTGGTATACACAAACCTCCATAATGAATATAATACACAAATGTGTATGTTTGTCTTTCTTTAATGGGCTTATTGTTTTAATCACTGTCTTTTTTTTTTAATGGGTTTCCCTGCTGCCATAGTTTTTGCCGGATCAACACTAATAGACAAAAAAAATCATGAACAAAGAAAGAAAAATGGTTGATCTTCATATTATTTAGCAAGAGAGGTGAGGTTACCTATAACGAAGAGATTTGATATCAGCTTGAGTGAAATGTTGGGAGAGAAATTGTTGTTTAATGTGACGAGGGTCTAGCGTAAATCATGCCATATTTTATGGTTCATGTTTTGTTCAACTTTAAGTTCTTTTTATTATTTGATGTTTAGTGCATATTTCCACTCATGTTTTGTGGAGAGTGTTTTATGGAGTGTTGTCTCCTTAATTTATGGGATGTGACCTATTGCATTATTATGTATTATATATGTATGTTGAATTCGTAAGAAATGCAACGGATGAAAGAAAAATAAAGCTTTCATAAATTAAGTCTTTCTCATCTCTCTCTCTCTCCAGAATACAAATTCCTCTTCTTTCATATTCAACTTGTTCTAAATACAACCCCAAGGGTTGTCCAAGTTGGTAGAGCCAGGGTGTAGCTGTAAACCCAGGCACCTGGGTTCAAAACTTGGCAGCTGCGTCTTGGGGCCACGGACCGCAGGAATTAAACGCCTATTATAGAAAGCCTTGTTCGGGGAGGAGGGATTTGTCCGAGGTGCGCGCAAGCTGGCCCGGGATTACCCTTCTTTACCCAAAAAAAAAACTTGTTCTAAATACAAAAGCACCCAACATAAATGGTATCAGAGCTTTGTATCAAAAGGGCGTAATTCTGTCCAAAAAATTTCAACAAGTTGTTGTCCAAAAAATTCAAGTTGCTGTCCAATTTTTTTTTCATAAAGTTGTTGTCGTTGTCCGAAAATTCAAGAAGCTGCTGTCAAAAAATTCAAGAAGTTGCTGTCAAAAATTCAGAAAGCCAAGGAGTAAAAAATTTGAAAAAAAATTATCATGGCAAGCTCAAGCAATTCCACTCTAAATATTCAACAACCTTCGATCCCAATATTTGAAGGTGAGAATTATGATTTCTGGTGTATCAAGATGAAGACTCTCTTTATATCCCAAGATGTTTGGGATTTAGTCCAAAATGGGTTTGACGAACCCGAATCAATGGCAACGTTGTCAGCCGCTCAAAAGGACCAATTGAAAGTTTCAAGGAAGATGGATGCTAAAGCTCTCCTTCATATTCAACAAGGCCTAGGAAACTCCATTTTTCCAAGAATCATGGGAGCAACCAAGGCCAAGGAAGCATGGGACATTATTCAAGAGGAGTTTCAAGGAAATACACAAGTAAGAGCTGTTAAACTTCAAGCTCTTAGGAGGGGGTTGGAAAATATGGAAATGAAGGAGAATGAAACTCTAAAAGAGTTCTCTTCCAGATTCACAGAACTTCTCAACCAAATGAAGGCGCATGGTGATCAAATAACCGACGGAAGAGCTGTAGAGAAACTTTTAAATAGCCTACCTCCAAAATTTGATTCTCTGGTGGCTGTTATTGAGCATACTAAGGATACTTCTAAGATGACGATCCAAGAATTGTTAGGGTCCTTAAAGTCATTTGAGCAAAGATTGTTACAACGCTCTGAAAAATCTATTGAGAGCGCGTTTTAATCTAAACTCAGTTTCAAACCCCAAAATAGTGAAAGAAGCTCTTCAAGTCATGATGGAAGAGAGTTTGAAAGAGGTGGCAGACAAGCAAGAGGCCGAGGAAGAGGCAGAAGCAGAGGCAGAGGAAGATTCAATAATTTCAGAAATTTTAGAAATGAATATTTCTTACAGTCTCAACGATGTAATATATGCAACAAAAGTAGCCATGTGGAGAAAGACTGTTGGTTCAAAGGAAAGCCTCAATGTCACAATTGCAAAGGCTTTGGTCATTTGCAAAAGAACTGTAGATACAAGAACAATCAACAAGAAAGCTGTGCGGAAGAAAAAGAAGGTGAAGGAAATTTATTCTATGCATGTCAAAGTGCCTCTGAGCAAAAGAATGATGTTTGGTTTCTTGATAGTGGTTGTAGCAATCACATGACCGGTGATAAAAACGTGTTTGTTGACATAGATACAACCATCAACTCTCAAGTAAAAATGGGAAATGGTGCGTTAGTCCATGTAAAGGGCAAAGGAACAATTGGTGTTTAAACCAACAAAGGAGCTAAGTTCATTCACGATGTTTTACTTGTTCCAAACTTAGCACAAAATTTTCTAAGTTTTGGACAACTAGTAGAACATGGATATGTTGTCCACTTTGAAGAAAACAGGTGCACTATTTATGACAAAGGACAAGGAAAAAAAGTCGTAAAGAAGATAAAGATGGAGAAGAACCATAGCTTTCCACTAATTTTTAAATATGGTGGAAATTTTGCCTTGAAGGCAGAATCTGTTGATGAATCGTGGTTGTGGCACAGAAGACTTGGTCATTTGAATTTTCATGGCCTCAAGTTACTTTGCCAAAAGAATATGGTTCAGGGGCTGCCCACTTGCATTGAAAAAACTAATGAAGTATGTGAAGGTTGTGCTCTCGGGAAGCATCACAGAAAGCCTTTTCCAAAAGGAGTTTCATGGAGAGCAAAGGAAGTACTCGAGCTAGTTCACACTGACGTATGTGGTCCAATGACTACTCCTTCTCATGGAGAAAATAAGTACTTCATACTCTTTATTGATGATTTCACAAGAATGACATGGGTATTTTTTATGAAGCAAAAATCTGAAGTTTTTACAATTTTCAAGAAGTTCAAAAGTTTTGTGGAGAAACAAAGTGGGAATTTTATCAAAGTTTTGAGAAGTGACAATGGAAAAGAATATACTTCCAATGAATTTGGAAAGTTTTGTGAAGATGAAGGTGTAGAAAGACAACTCATAGTTAGTTATACTCCACAACAAAATGGAGTATCAGAAAGGAAAAATCAAACTGTGATGAAGATGGCAAAATCAATGCTTCATGAAAAGGGGCTGCCTAAAGTATTTTGGGAGGAAGCAGTATACACCGCGGTATATTTGATAAATCGATGTCCAACAAAAACGGTCTGGAATCAAACTCCCATTGAAGCTTGGAGTGGGAGAAAGCCATCAGTGCGTCATCTCAAAATCTTTAGTTGCGTATGTTATGCTCAGATTCCGAAAGAGAAGCAGCGGAAGCTAGATGAAACAAGTGAGAAGTGCATATTTATGGGTTATAGCTCTCAATCCAAGGGCTATAGGCTATTTAGTTTGAAAAGTAACAAAGTGATCACAAGCCGTGATGTGTTATTTGACGAAGGTGCTATTTGGAACTGGGAAGAAGGCAAAGTCAAGGAGAAGACAATTCTTGTTGAGGAAGAGCAACAAAAATCAACAATTGATAATGAGAGCAATGAAGATTCACCTCAAACATATCCACGATCAAGATCATCATCACCATCATCAAATGGTTCTCCAAGTTCATCCTCATCATCACAACCTATAACTCCAAAAAAAATGAGGAGTTTAAGTGATGTATATGAGAGATGCAACTTTTGTACTACTGAGCCAGAAAGTTTCGAAGAAGCCGTAAAAGAAGAAACTTGGAGAAAAGCGATGGAGGAGGAAATTAATGTTATTGAGAAGAACAATACATGGCATCTTGTTGAAAAGCCAAAAGACAAAGTTATCATTGGGTGAAGTGGATTTACAGGGTCAAGTATCATTCTGATGGCACCATGCAAAGAAATAAATCAATATTGGTGGCAAAAGGCTACACACAACAACCCGATATCGATTTTCATGAAACATTTGCACCAGTTGCACGTCTTGACACTGTAAGAGCCATTATTGCTATGGAGGCTCAAAAAGGTTAGTCATTGTACCAACTTGATGTTAAATTGGCATTCCTGAATGGAAAGTTGGAAGAAGAAATTTATGTTGAACAACCTTTGGGTTTTGTTACCAAAGGAGAAGAAGAAAAGGTGTACAGGTTGCAGAAGGCCTTGTATGGTCTAAAGCAAGCCCCACGAGCATGGTACAGTAACATTGATGGATATTTCACTGGGAATGGATTCAACAAAAGCAAGAACGAGCCTACCTTGTATGTCAAATGCAAAGGTACATCTGATATTCTTATCGTTGCACTTTACGTTGATGATTTAATTTTTACTAGAAGTAATGAAAAGACGGTTGAAGATTTTAAGAATGAAATGATGAAGAAGTATGAAATGAGTGATATGGGTTTGCTACATTATTTTCTTGGTATTGAAATTTATCAAGAAAAAGATGGTGTGTTCATTTGTCAAAAAAAGTATGCTGAAAACATTCTTAAGAAGTTTGGAATGTTTGGGTGCAAACCGATGACAACACCACTGGTTGTAAATGAAAAACTCGTGAAGGAAGATGGAGAAAAAAAGGTTGATGAAACACTCTACAGAAGTTTGGTTAGAAATTTGTTGTATTTAACATCAACAAGACCAGATATCATGTTTGCATCAAGTCTACTTTCTAGATTTATGCATTGTCCTAGTCATTTCCATCTCGGGGCAGGAAAAAGAGTGTTAAGATACTTGCAAGGCACACTGAATTATGGAATCAAGTATTACAAAAATGTGAATGTGAAGTTAACTGGATTTTGTGATAGTGACTGGGGCGGCTGTGTTGATGACATGAAAAGCACCTCGGGTTATGATTTTTCTCTAGGTTCTGGTATATTTTCATGGGCGTCAAGGAAACAACAAACTGTGGCTCAATCCTTAGCTGAAGCAGAATACATATCCGCATCATTAGCAACTTCTCAAGCTATTTGGTTACGGAGAATTTTGGAAGACGTGAAAGAAAAGGAAGAAGAAGGCACAGAGTTATTTTGCGACAACAAATCAGCAATAGCAATGGCAAACAATCCGGTCTATCATGGCAGGACAAGACACATTGCTATCAAATATCATTTCATCACGGAAGCAATTACAAATGGGGATATAAAACTCAAATATTGCAAGTCAGAATATCAAGTTGCAGACATTTTCACCAAAGCTCTGTCGCCAGGAAAATTTCAGCAATTAAGGGAACTCTTGGGAATTAAGGAGCATTACATTAAGAGGGAGAATGTTGTTTAATGTGATGTGGGTCTAGCATAAATTATGCCATATTTTATGGTTCATGTTTTGTGCAACTTTAAGTTCTTTTTATTATTTGATGTTTAGTGCATATTTCCACTCATGTTTTGTGGAGAGTGTTTTATGGAGTGTTGTCTCCTTAATTTATGGGATGTGACCCACTGCATTATTATGTATTATATATGTGTGTTGAATTGGTAAGGAATGCAACGGATGAAAGAAAAACAAAGCTTTCATAAATTAAGTCTTTCTCATCTCTCTCTCTCTCCAGAATACAAATTCCTCTTCTTTCTTATTCAACTTGTTCTAAATACAAAAGCACCCAATAGAAATGTTGGCAGAGAAATTATGTTTTATGGAGATTTAGTGTGAGGAGGGGCTCTTGGAGATGAAAGAGAAATAAAAAAGCAAAATCAAGTACAAAGATAGTCCATGAGGAGGTGCTCTAGGTGTACTTCTTCGTACATAAAGATGTAAATTTCAAGTATAGGTGTACCTCTTCCTACATAAACAGTAATCATTTTAAAATTTAAAAAAAAAGTAGTATAGTTGAAATGAGCGGGGCTTTCGAAAATATATAAGGTCCATCTGTCACATACATGTTACACGTGGCAGATTTTTAAACCTTTAGATAGATACAAAACATGTTTATATAGGTTTTGTATACAAAGGTTTATGATGTGGAAAAAATCCCTCCTCATTTATTATATACTAGATGTAACCCATGCAATGCATGGGCAAACATAACACGTTTCAGTAATTAAAAAGAGAAATACAATTAGCTAACCGATTGTTAATTAAGAAATTGTTCTAATTAAACAAAAATTATTCATAAAAGTTTTTGTGTAATTTCAAAAAGGTTGAAAAATAATTAGTTAAAGAAACATTAAAAAAAGCTATTTAAAACAATGAAGATGTTTAGAGCATAATGTTTTTGTTTCATAGAGAAATTTACAAAGAATGTGGTAAATTTCTCCTAATTAGGGGATTGCGTTTCCATACAATGTGAAGGAAAAAATTTATATATTTATCAACATTGAAAAGATTAATTTGAGAAAATTGAACTTTTAAAGTATATAAACACAACTGTGTATTTTTTAAAAGATTGTGTGGGCCTAATAAAAGATTCTCTCCATAACGATGTATAAATTCACTATAGAATATTAGCTTCAATTAAACACCATTTTGTGTTGTGTCGCGTCTTGTCATTTTTATTTTAGTGGAACTCGTTTGTTGTTAAAAAAAACATTTTGTATTGACATTTATTTGAGACATGTTCGTTTTAGGTAAAAAAAAAAGATTTCATGTCGTGTCGCGTTTTATATTAGCCATATTCATGTTAAGTAAAAAAAAAATTATTGTCGTGTCATGTTTTAATTAAATATTTTCTCTCTCACCAGAAACACCCCACAAATCAAAAATTTGTTGTCCCCCACACCTCCACCTACTATCCGTCTCTTACCTAAAACCCTCTCCTATTCTCCTCACCCGCCCGTACAATCCTACAGTGAAACAATATTGTTTAGATCCCCATTCAAGAAACTTAAAAGGTATTGTTCGGCCTTATTTTTTGTAAACATGTCCAGCCTTATTTCATGAACTCTGTAAAAAATGAACTAATGAAAAAAAAATGAATTCAAAACAATTATTTTATACTCACTACACAACTTTACCAATGAGAAATAATCTGAAAACATTGACAAAAAATTTAGACACCCTTTCAAGAATGTATATAGAATTAAGTTCACATCCAGGTAAGAAATTATTCAGGTTAGGTGGCATCCGAATCAACACCCATTTCAAACCAAAGTTCTCCCCGAAGCAAAATGAAAGTAATTAATGAAAGAGAGGACACTAAACATGTGTACCTATTTTATGAAAATCTGATTATACGAACATTGCAAACAAAATGGAGCAGAATTCATGTACACAAAACATGGCAACACATTATAGACATAAATATTTCAAAAGAAAGATTTAGTATGAAATCAACTTCAAATCCCCAACATCTTGTACATTCTGCAACCAAACCGGTTTATAATTCTATGGTCCAGATCACCAAAATCACCCACCACTGAACCATCACATATCTGTAAGATGAACACAAATCATTTAAAATAAGTTAGTAGAAAACAAAAAAAAATATCAAGAAAACCTATGCGTGTGATATAGTTAAAGCAACGATTCACCAGTAAAAAAATGATTCACCAAACAACAACGATTCACCAGTAAAAAAAAGTGACTCAAGCGTCAAACCAGTAAGCTTCAATGCACGCCATCTCTGAGACCTCCTAATTTCAAGCGTCAAACCAGTAAACACGATTCACCAAAAACCAAGAAATAAATGGAAACACTATAAAATCATAAGATGCATTTTAGAGTCGGTACAATGATATTCACAAACCCACTATAATCTTCACAAACAATGCGTACAAAACAGAAGACAAAAGCAGGTTCATAAACGTCAGAGAAAGAGAGGATACCTCCATTTGTGCTTCAAAATGGTGATTTTCTCAAGCCATTTGGTTCTGTTAACAAAGAGAGAAACAACATCAGGTAAGACCCGAGACACAAACAGGAAATAGCAGTGCATCAAACCACACAACAACGATACCCATCAGCACAAACTCTTTGTTTGCACACAGAACAAAAAATATAGAGCTGAAAAGACGAATGTTACAACTCACTATTCTAACACGAATGTCATTATTCTAGAACAAATGTCATGTTAAATCTAGCGCAAAAAATCTAGAGCTGAAATCTAGAACAAAAAAGTGAACTGTACATATTCTAGAACAAAAATCTAGAACAAAAATATCAATTAATCAATCTAGAGCAAAAAATCTTTAGCTGAAATCTAGAGCAAAAAAGTTAGAACTTACTATTCTAACACGAATGTCATGTTAAAAATAATATATTAAAAATCTAGAGCTGAAAAGACGAAACGAAAAAAATATTGAAAGGGCAAAGTAGATAATAAAAAACAGTAATTTTTAACACACCACACCATACATAAAACCCCATAACACCTCTTACAAACTCATTAAACTTAAATGTACATTATATTTTAACACTCTCAAAAGCCAAGCCAACTCATTTAAAAAACAATGGTCACCAACCAAAAACACGATTAAGTTTTTAGTAAATCCATATATACAGTTAATTTTCTGTAAATGGGCCTAAAATATTTCCAAAAAAATATATAAGAAATTGGAGAAGAAATATGTACCTGGTTTATAAGAAATTGGAGAAAACGCATCTGAAATCAGAAAACGCATCTGAAATATGTTCGTGCTAAAAATTTAATCAAAAAACGCATCTGAAATCAGAAAAAATTTAATCAAAAAATGCATCTGAAATAAAAAAAACGCATCTGAAATTGGAGAAAACGCATCTGAAATCATGATCCACGCATGAAGATAACCAAAAATGATTAGATGCCAAAAAATCGAAGAGGAAGATAACCCAAAAGATTTAAACTTACAATAAAAGAGAAAGTGTATCTGAGATCTGATCTTGAACCGATTTGAAGCAAGGTGGAGGTCAACGTGGTTGTAAACATGAGTAGAGGTGGAGGTCAGCGTCGTTGTAAACATATGCATGGTTGTAAACATATTCGTGAGTGAAAATGGTGTGGGTGGGTTTACGATGTTGATGGTGACGGTGACGGTGACGGTGGATGTGGGTTTTTACTAGGACCTTGAGATTTTTGTAGGGTGTGAATATGAGAATGAGAAGATGCATATGGAGTATGGAGAATGATACGGAGTATGGGTATCCCTGAGTATGGAAATTAAATCCTCTTTTCTGTCTCGGGGCACGAACTTGTTGTCTTGAGACACGGATAAAGAATGCCCAATCCACTTGAGGTGGGATATGGCTTAGGTTGTCTACTTCAGCCGCACTACTTCTGAAAAAGCTCCAAATCCAAAGGTTTTTTAAGCTCCATATCCAAAGGTCCGAAAAATTTAAAAGGGTCTAAAAGTTTTGTAAAACACTCCCATCATTCTTTGGTGTATGGAGGAATCTAAGCCATCGGATACAAACCTCTAAAATTTTATTCCAAAGATTTCATCATAACCGTCAGTTGATAAAGACCAAACTCATCAACTTTTGATCTCAGCCGTGAGTTAGCCAAGACCAAAAGTCCCTCCTCCTTTATATATATATATATATATATATATATATATATATATATATATATTAATGCATTCATACCTTTAGGATACACTGGAATCCACATGTTAATGACGTGAAACTTGGCACGAAAACTGGCAAGGATATATTCTTCAATTTCTAGCGCTACATCTTCAACATACACTTGTCATAGGCTTGAAAGGATACAACATCAACATCTATCCTATGACTCAAATGATTTTGTCCGGAATTAAGACAAAACTTCATATGGACTCAATTGGAAATTTGTGTCCTTACAAATCTCCCAATTTGGCTATTCCAGGATAAAATCAAACAAAAAAAATTCCTAAGCGCCGTCAAGCACGTCTAGACACAATCCCACCCAAAGAAAATAAAAATACAGACGCTTGAATCGACTCATAGGAAATGCTTTTCCTCTTTAAATAATGTCGCTAAAGATAAAATCCAACACACTTAAACAAACCATCATATGCATAGGGTATATAACAATATAAAGTGCCTTTAAATAATGCCGCTAAAGATAAAATCTTGGACACTTAAACAAACCATCAAACGCATAGGGAATATAACAATATAAAGTGCGTAAAATTAAATACTCCCCCTTAATTAATTCTCCCCCTATATCTAACATGATCTACCTAAGAAGGCCGTGTCTCCCCTTAAGTTAAATATCCCCATACTAAAGGATTAGATACCATTTATCCATCTTTTTATTCAAGAATAGACAAAGGCTAAAGAATTATAAAATTGCTTATTTCTCCCTTAATTAAGACAAATATCACTTCCCCCCCTTAAGTCTACACAAGGGTTATGAACTAAGGGAAAACAAGTTAAACATGCAATGATGCATAAAGTGACAAGAGAATTAAAGCATATGGGAAACAATGAAGAACAACTAATCCACAAAAAGATTAATAAATATCAACTATGATGTGATGACAAAAGATACCATTAAGATGGACTATGATAAGCATGGGATATCAAACAAAATTTCGCAACAAGATAGATATCAATTTTGAATTCAAAGAATATATGGAGTAGCTAGCATAGCAAAGACTTAAAAATAAAATAATACCATATATATAAATATACACAAATATACCAGAAACGCACACACACATATATATAGCTATAAAAATAACACAAGAAACAAAACATTAAGCCTTCTACAATCGTATGGCAAAAATTTATTTAAATACATATGGTACACGAAAGTGAAGGGGTGTGAACTAGAGACTAAAGGAATATAGACCCAATCACCTAAACATTTTCACGGAGTTCTCATTTGATTGAAAAACTTTATCATACTTAAATATAGCCTCATGTGACAATATAGAGTGAACTCAATGAACAAAGATACACAATGCATACAAGCCTAGAATATCAACGATTCTACAAACCAATGGCGTCATGATAAGAATAGCATAACTAGGATACAAATTCATTGTGTAAACCCGTTGATATATCTAACCAAACTTCCTCATTAATATTCCTTTTCTTTTTCTTTATGAACATTCCAACTAAACAATGAAGTCCTCAACAACTTTTGTTTTATGCCGCATTTTTTTAGGACAAAATTTAATGGTGGCTTTTCACGCAAAGTAATTTTGTCTTTCGCAGCCCGACTCTATTGATAAACAACTACAACACCGGATACATATTTTTCTATTTATTTTTTAAATCGGAGAAATGGTTATTACATGCACAAATCCTCCATAGTCATAGCAATATGTAGATGACTAAATTGATAGGAGAACATCTCACTTAGCTTAAATATACATGTGAAGTTACATTTCAAGTGATCTCGTGCATGTGTGAATCGAGTCATATAGAAATAGAATTAATTATGCAACACAATATCAAACTACTCCATGCAATCATAAGAAAGAACGCTTTAAGGATTGAAAATCGTAACCAAAAGTTCTAGCCACATGGAAGCGGATAAGATGTTTGATTCAAACACAAGTATATGCCACATGAAGTTTGTCAAACTAAAATACACACTAATTTTATTTTTATTTTAGTTTTGCAAATTTTTAACCAAATAAAAAATTAATTTAAAAAATATATAAAAATCTTTTTGTATATTTCAATAACACCAATCAACATAAAATAAAATACAAAAGATAAACAAGTCATAATTCTATCAACAATTTTTATAGTTAAGTATTAACTAGAAAATGACAAAGAAATATACAACTAGCAAGAATATATCATGATGCACATAGGCTAGTGTATGTAAGCAAAGCTAACACATTCAACCTTTAAATTTAGCAAGGGAGGTATCACGTGCAAGCAAATGAGAATAAAAAATCCTATCTTGTAAAGCCGCTAAATCGAATCTCCTAACCCAAACTAGTGAAGCGTGACACTCTGGGTTGGGAATTTTGGTGACTCTACCATTTGACTTCCTAGGACCCGATGAAAAGTAGTACCTAAGGATTGACCTCCTAAAGTGTTCCTAGTAAATTCTCTCAAACTTTTGGTTTTGGCTTTATTAGTCAAATCATTTTGAGTATCGAAGCCAATACCACACAAGCCATTTTTAATTTGGACGATTCCATGAATTTTATCTAATTTTTTGGACCTACATTCCAAATAAAATTTGGCCCTACTTGAATCTTTAAATTTTTATTCTAATTCTAAAATTCTAGATTCAAGTAAACACTTACTCTCTTCAAACCCATGAAACTCTTTCCTCATAGCCTCCATTAAACCTCTAAGGCTATCTCTCTCACCTTATACGTACTCAAGCTTCTCACGAAGAGATCTCTCACGTGTCCTAAGGTCTTCCACTAAATCACACTCATTATTAACCTTGGCACGTTCTCTCAAACAAGCTTTTAACTTCAAGTTTTCAATTTTTAATTTTATCGATTTGTCATACAACTCTTGAAAAGCTACTTGAAATTCACACTCATCAACCTCCTCCTCATTCTCACTCTCACTTTCTTCTCCACTCTATATACCATCAAATTTTTTGGAATATACAAACAATGGCCTTGGAAGTGTCGTGTGTTAAGATATTATCATTGGTCGATTTCTCACTTTCACTTACATAACTTGCCACGAACGTCGTAAAGTTGCTCTCAATGGGGGAATCGGGTCCCTATTCTTATCACAATCACTAAGGGTGGAATTATATGAAATTGGTTGTTTGGCCTCCCTCCTTAGTTTAGTGGGACATCCCTAAGCCATATGGCCATAACCCTCACAACCATAACATATATTCGACTCATCCCTATTAATATCTTCATTATACTTTGTAAGGAATTTCTCGACTTGATCATACTTAGACTTATCAAATTTCTTAAAATCCTTTTTAATATTGTCTTTATTAAACTTAAGGAATTTTCTAAACTTCCTAGCAAACATAGACATCTCATCGAAATCGCTGTCACTCTCATCATCCGAAACTTATTTTCCCTCCTTTCAGGCTTTTAAGGCGATGCCATTATCTTTCTTTTTCTCATCTTTGGAGGTAAAGATGTCAAGTTCATAGGTTTGTAAGTCACTTATGAGTTCTTCAAGTTTCGCAGAGGCTAAAATGGGTAAAGAATTTAACACGGTCACTTTTGGAATAAACCTATCGGGTAAGTACTTTAAAATTTTCTTTACTACACGGTTGTCGGGTATCTTTTCTCCCAAGTTAAAAGATTAATTAAAAATATCATAAAGTCTAGCATAAAGTTCATCAAAAGTCTCACTTTCAAGCATCTTAATGGTTTCGAACTGAATGGTGAGGTTTTGGAGTTTTGAAGCTTTAACGACACTAGTTCCCTCATGGTTGAGTTATAAAATATCCCAAGCCTCTTTTGCAATTTCACACGTCATAATACGTCGAAATTCATCGGGTGTGACCGCACTAAAAAGAGTATTAAAACCACAGGAATTAAAATTTGTTAATTTAAGTTCATTCTCACTCCATCTTTCTACGGGTTTAGGTACACACTCATTTTCAACTAGACATGTAGGTGGAGATCACCTATTAACTACAGAATGCCAAACCCTCTCATCTAAGGACTTAAATACCGATTTCATTTGCACTTTCCAATACGCGTAATTTGAACAATAAAAAATAGGGAATTTTGTGAAAAGTAAATTTTCCATTTCTAAACCAAAACACAATTATGGATCTTAAAGCAATAAATCAACGCTCCCGCTCTGATACCAATCTGAGAAAGTGGTTTCTTAATGTATATGCTCTAATACTAATTGAAAGAGGCGAATGCTCCCAAATATAAAATTTCCAAACTGTGAGATGGTTCAATAATATTCCAATTGAAAAAAATTCTTTTCAAATTTTAACAATTATAAAATTCAAATTTTAATTTCTTCAAAATTAAAATTAAATCAACAAATATTTCAACTTAACCAAAACAAAGTTAATTCCAATTTTACTTTTAAATTCAAGTTAATTTAACTCAAGTCCAAAAAGCCTAATAAAATTTAATTCATGATTAAATATAGTCCAAACAAATTAAACACCAATTTTCCCAAATTAATTTTCCAACTTGAATTAAATTAAAGTAAAATTACCCAAATATCAATTAGCACCAAATTAAACTATAATTGTGATTTAAACCAATGTTATCTTGATTAACCTAACATGCATCTAAGTGATATATTTTCAAGATAAAGTAAATCACAAACACACTACGCCGTGATGTACAAGGAAAACCCAAATGGGAAAAACCTCGGACGGTCCTGCCTACAAGTCCACTAAGTACGGTATTTTTACAAAAGACACAACAAGAGAAACTTACAATAACGACTTGACTTCTTCAAAGCCTTGATGCTCCTTTGATCTTCAACCTCCGCCTAATCGACAACCACGGACTCCATCGCAGTATCGAAATCCACCGATGGGGAACAACTACCGCCAACCCATACACGGTGCCTTTCACCGTATCAGTACCCCGCAACAAAAAAAATCTCCTTTGGGGGGTAGAGCAGGAACCAAAACAATCTCCTTTGATGGGTAGAGAAGAACCCGGTGCCAAACACTCTCCAAGCAAAGATATATATTTATAGGAACTTGGATTTAAACAAACATGGTGTAAACTTGTATTTTTGAAAGAGATTTGATCTTGAAATCATAACACATAAAAGGGGAGCTTTGTTTCAAGAATTTGCTCTCTTAGAAAACTCAAAGTATGTGAAAATTCCTTATGAAAAACTGTTGCTCCCGCACTTTTAAGTGTGGTAAAAAGTTAGTGGAAAGTGGGCGAAACTGCATCAACCTGACAGGAAAAACTGTTCCCGCTGAAATGTCGTTCGAACGACGTTTTTAGTTCGTTCGAATGACCGTGTTCGAATGAGATGATCAACGAGATTACTAATTTTTGAAAAATTTCCGTTCGAATTTTCGTTCAAACCAAACTTCTAACGATAAAACAGGAAAGTTCTCGTTAGTAATTTGTTCAAATGGCCGGGGAATTTCGTTCGAAAGAGATTCCAGGTTCGTTCAAATGACTTTTTAAAAAATCTTAATATTATATTAAAGCCCAAAAACTTTTATGGAAGTTTCTAAAATGATTTTTTGAAAAAATAAAAAGTCATTTTGACACAACTTTATAAAAATAACACCCATAAAAAAAATTCCAAGATCCTATATATATATATATATATATATATATATATATATATATATATATATATATATATATATATATATATATATATATATATATATATATTAATGCATTCATACCTTTAGGAGACAATGGAATCCACATGTTGATGATGTGAAACTTGGCACAAAAACTGGCAAGGATATATTCTTCAGTTTTTGGCCGCTACGTCTCCTGAAAGAGTGGCGTGCGTTCAAATAGAAATATTATTTAATTAAACTCAATTTTATCAGTTAAGTCCTAAACATGCAAGAACATTCAAACACACATATTTGAGGAAAAACTCCCCAAAGGGGAAAAACCATTTATTTTCATTATAATATTGTAACATACAATTTCTCGAATTACAATAAAAATACAGTGACACGGAATTACCCGCAGGCATCGAATCTGTAGTCGGCGGCTGGAAGTTTCCCTTTCCAGGAGGGCAGTAATGAAGAAGAGGAACGGTCTTCTCCACGAGGGTATGAAAGACACACGATTGTGTTCTAGGGTTGCAAACAGATTCACAAAGGTTTCGACAGTTGTGTGAATCAAAACATGAGTCTTGGGACTCACAAAGGTGAAGACTTAGAGTTTTTGGACTCTGAAAATCGTCTATGAAAGTCTTAGAAAACCACTCCCCGAAGTTGGTTTAAATAAGGAAATCTGGGCCTAAAAAATCTCTGCACGATCTTCTCGAATTTATCCCAGGTGGACCGATCCGGTATGGATGCGGATCGATCCGGGGTCGGACCGGTTCGTTTTTGAAAGAGGTCTCTTCGGTTCGCATTCGATCCGGGGTCTACTGGTCCAAGAGCAAGGCAGATCGGTCCGGCTTGAGGCGGATCGATCCGGGGCGGACCGGATCATTTTTGAAACAGGGGGACCGGTCCGACTATCCAGAATTTTGATTCCTTTCTTGAATTCTTTGATATTTGGATCCGTTGATGATGATGCGATCTTGAATTTCTTCAATTATGTAACGGCGAACAACATATAAATTGATAATGGACAAAAATGTCCTTACAAACCTCCCCCTATGTCTATGCCGGTACATACATAAAAACAAACATCCGAATTATCAAATATCAAAATGCCTATACAAAGCTCCCCGTCCATGAACCCAAAACTGGAATGATACAAATGAATAAGACTTCATAGTTTGCTCTTCGAATCTTCAGGAATCTCAACGCTTTTCTCATCAGGGTGTGCAATTCAGAGATCATCAAAGAAGTACCTACACACATGAGACAAAGCAAATACCAGGTGACGTATCGAGTTTGAAATGAGATAAACAAAGATTTGTATAATATGATAAACAAAGATTTGTATAAACAAAGCTCAAAATTTCAAAACTTCAAAACTCCCCCAGAATATGATAATTATTCTCCCCCTTTTTATGATGTCCCCAAATAGACAGATATGAGAAGCAAAAATGGATGCATATGGAGAATGTCACAAGGTAATAAACCACTATTTTTGAATTTTTTTTTAAAAAATTTCACACAAAGAACAAAGAAACACACCATGAACAGGCACAAAACAACCAAGTCGATGATAACGTAAATGAATAAGAGTGAACAGATTCGATAGGAAAAGCAATGCATATAAACATGACATATGTGCACGATGAATATCGAATACTCCTAACTAATGAACTCAAACTCTGCCTTTGGTGTAAAAGAAATTGGAAATATGAGACATTGACTCAATTAAATCAACCAATCAAAGCTCAAAGTGATTTTGACACCAATAACATTCAAAACGATTTCATGCTTTTCTAGGAATTTCAAGGAAAAGCAAACCCGTTTAAATTCTCTAACCAAACTCCCTCATATGTATATTTTGAATATAGGTAATCTAAATTCTCAAACTTTGAAGAATTAATGGTGAAACCTAATGGCCCATATTTGGCATGAAATTCTTTTTAGTGCCGTTAAATTTTTCGGGGTCTCTTTTAACCTCTTTGGACCTCGGATAATAAAATTCCTCAATTTTTTAGGTTCTTTGAAACGGTGGCTTTTGCACAAAGGATAGATAATTACCTTTCGCAGCCCCTCCCCGTTCACAATTAAACACATAATCTCACCAAAACGGTTTTCTCATGAATTCCACTCGTGTCAAGATTTATCACATAGTGGACGTTGTATAGACAGAATTGAGATGGAAACACTCAAGCTATTATGTGATAGATAAGTGCAATAATCAAATATAACCGTGCATGTGTGCAATAAAGGAGATAGGAGTCAAACATGCAGAAAGATATCACTAATCACATCTCAAAGACTCCAAACAATGTAAAGCACATGGATGAAATGATGTAGTATCTCAAATCTCTATCAAACAGTCACATGGATAAGTGGAATGAAGTTGTGACTTGGCTATCTTAAATGCTCATTCACAAAAGGTGAAAATAAAATACAAAAACATTTTTGGATTTTTCAAAAATTTTATCAAAAGAAAATATTTTTGAGCTTTTCTAAAAATTTTATAAAAAGAAAATCTTTTTGGATTTTTTAAAAGAAATAAAATAACACAACAAAACATATGATACAATCTACCAATAGGCATCAGATGATATGAAATAAATGCATCATATGCTAGACACGGACCTACCCTTCAGTCAACTGTTCAAATCCCCAAAGACTTTCTAAGACTCTCGAATCTAAGGGCATCTAAAGGTTTTGTGAAAATATCGGGTAATTAACGGTCCGTGGGAACAAAACTCAGGGATACGACTTTCTCCTCAACTAACTGACGTATAAAGTGCTCGCATATCCTAATGTGCTTTGTGCGTGAATGCTGGACTGGATTTTGGGATATGTGTATCACGCTCGTATTATCACAGGAAATGGTCATGGTGTCCTATGAAATCCCATAATCCTCCAGCATCTGCTTAATTCATAAGAGTTGCGTGCAACAACTCCCGGCGTCGATGTACTCAGCCTCTGCTGTGGACAAAGAGATGGAGTTTTGCTTCTTGCTCAACCAGGAGACAAGAGAAGAACCAAAATAGAAACACCCACCAGAAGTGCTCCTACAACCATCTACATTCCTAGCCCAATCAGCATCTAAATAGCCAGACAAACAGTCATTAGTATCAAAGGAATACCAAATACCACTGGAGAGAGTCCTACCCACGTATTTGATAATACGTTTTAGAGCGAGTAAGTGTGACTCTTTCGGGGACGCCTGATATCGCGCACAGGCTCCAACACTAAAGGTTATGTCGGGGTGACTGGCAGTCAAGTAGAGAAGACTACCTATCATACTTCGATACAATGTTTTATCTACGTACATTCCTAAAGTGTCCTTACTAAGCTTGATAAAAGTACTCATAGGTGTACGTGAATTCTTAGCGGAGTCTAAACCAAATTTCTTCACTAGGTTTCTAGCATAATTGGATTGGGAGATGAACATCCCATCCTCTAGCTGACGAACCTGGAGAACAAGGAAAAAAGTGAGCTCACCTACCATGCTCATCTCAAACTCACTTTTCATCTCCTTCTCAAAGTGGTGAGCATGCTTGGAGCATGTGGATCCAAAGACTATGTCATCCACATAGACCTGGGTAACCAAAATAGCACCGTCATCTCTCCTGACGAACAGCATCATATCAACTCCCCCTCTCTTGAAGCCACAGGCTAAGAGATAGGAAGTAAGCCTTTCATACCAAGCACGGGGTGCTTGCTTCAAACCATACACGGCTTTCCTCAGATAATAAACGTGCTCAGGGTGCTTGGGGTCTTCAAACCCTTTTGGTTGTTCCACATAAACTTCCTCCTGTAGATTGCCATTCAGAAAGGCACCCTTGACATCCATCTGATATAACTTAAAGCGCAAATGACATGCGAAGGCGAGTAGTAAGCGGACGGACTCAAACCTCGCAACAGGAGCAAATGTCTCCCCAAAGTCTACACCCTCTATCTGTGTGTAGCCTTAAGAGACCAACCTAGCCTTGTTTCTGATTATGGTACCATTTCATCCACTTTATTCTTGAATATCCACCTGGTACCTATCACATTAGTCTCACTAGGTCGGGGGACAAGTTCCCAGACATTGTTCTTTTTAAACTGAAGCAACTCATCCTGCATAGCAGATATCCAGTGTTCATCCTTGAGTGCTTCTTTGTGATTCTTGGGCTCGACTTTGGACGTGTAGCAAAAGTGGCTAATGACGTTCTCTAGCTGAGCACGAGTCTTGACCCCAAGAGAGGGATCGCCTAAAATGGAGGCAGGGTCATGACTCTTGCGAACCCAAGAACGTGTGTCCCCTAACACAGGAGTAGGTTCCACAATGTGTGGGTAAGGGACAAGTAAATCACTGCCAGAAAAGTCCTCATCCTCACACTGAAGGTTCGGATCAATATCCGTCGGAGGTTGGTCATCTTGCACGGTGATGTTTATTGACTTCATAACCTTAGAACTTTTTAGGTTAAAAACCCGGTACGCTCTACTATTCGATGTATATCCTAACAATATTCCCTCATCACTTCGGGAGTCAAACTTCCCTACTTGTTCTCTATCCCGAAGGATGTAGCATTTACTCCCCAAAACACGAAAATATGCAAGGTTGGGTTTCTTACCAGTCCACAATTCATAAGGCGTCTTAAGTGTGTGTGGACGTAGATAGACCGTATTCACTGTGTGGCATGCAGTAGACACTTCCTCTGCCCAAAATCTCCTAGAAACATTACGACCAAGAAGTATAGATTTAGCCATTTCCTGGATCGTCCTATTCTTTCTCTCAATAATCCCATTTGCTGAGGAGTCTTCACAGCAGAAAACTCATGTTTGATCCCAAGGCTATCACAATACATATCTACCTTTGCTTCCTTAAATTCTGTGTCATTGTCACTATGGATCCTATTAATAGTGACTCCATGTTGATTTTGTAGGACACGGCACTTGGTCATTATAAACTCAACAGCATTGGATTTCTCCCTCAGAAAACCTACAGTAGAATATCTTGAGAAATCGTCTACCATTACGAGAATATACCTCTTACCACCCAAACTCTCAGTATGAGTAGGACCCATAAGATCCATGTGAATCAGCTCAAGTACTCGGGAGGTGGTAATGGAATGCAACTTCCTATAAGGGCTCCGAATTTTCTTTCCCAACTGACAGGGTCCACAAACCGTGGAAGTTGACTTTCCAAGAGATGGTAAGCCACGTACTAGGTCCTGTTTGGCTAAACGAGTCAAACCTCTAACGTTTACGTGACCTAGACGTTGGTGCCACAGATCCATAAGAGAGATCGTGGCACTGTTGCAGATAAGTGAGGAAGTGGGAACAGTCCCATAGCAATTATCCTCGGTCCTCACCCCTTACACTAAAATTTTATCGGCTTGATTATAAACATTATACGCGTCCCGGTCAAACTTTACTGTAAAGTCAGTGTTGCACAGCTGGCTAATGCTGAGAAGGTTTACTTTCAAACATTTGACGTACAAAACATTATCTAGCTTAGGAAATCCTCATAACTCTACAGTACCTCTTCCTATAATGCTGGACTTACTCCCATCTCCAAAGGTGACTCTACCATCCTTATAATCCTCAAGGTGGGTAAAAAATGAGACATCACCTGTCATGTGTTTGGAACATCCACTATCAAAATACCACTGTGAGGTATTATATGCTTTGAGAGAAACATGAACAACTAGGGCTTTCTTATCTTTCTTAGGCACCCAAGAAGTGGTGACCTTTTGTTTACCCTTGTTGTTGTTGGTTTTAGCCGGAATGTGAGAAGCATTTACTGACGGCAAAGACATCCGTCCGAATTCCTCCATCAAACTCTGTGATGTGGTGGCTAATAACTCAACACGCTCTCTTAGGCTGGCAAACTCATCAGTATGACTTGTTGGAGCAGAAGTACGTCGTGTTCGACCCAAACTATAGTAAAACTCCCTAAGGTGGACTTTTCTTTTGCAATATGTACAAAAGAACACAGTCAAAGATGGGCCTTGGTTTGCTTTTCTTGGTCGAACTCTCCTTCGAGGTTTTTGGCGATGACCATAAGGAGTAGTAGAAAACTCAGGGATTGGTCCTGGTGCAATTTGGGATGTGTAGGCACCGTCATAACCAATTCCCTTCCGATCACCAAAACCTAAAGTGGGGCCGAGGAGCATCTTTCCCATCTTTCCAGATCTGTCCTCAATTTGAACCTTGACTTTTCGTGCTCTCTCAACATCCTGAGTAAGCTGGGCAACAAGGGCTTCAAGTTTCTTCCGAGACTCCACGGAGGAATGGAGCTCACTTGTAAGACTAGCCACTTATTTAGTCAAGTGCCCTCTCTCTCTTTCTCAAAATAACTCTCTCTCTCTCTAAACAATTTCTCTCTTTCTCTAAACAAACTCTCTTTCTCAAAACAGGCAGACTCTCTTTCTCTTAAGGAAGTGCATGTGGATGACTCTCTCTCTCGCTTTTCCTAAATCTTCCTCTAAAGTGGTGATCCTAAGAACTAACGCTTTATTACGCTTTTTAGTTTTAAAGGACTCAGAATATAGTTCGGCGTAGGCGCGTTGAAGATCACTCTCGCTCTCACTTGTGTCATCCTCCCCCTCACTCACATCGGTCTCACTGTCGACGTGTCTCTGTGATGCAACATCCTCATCATCGTGAGGAGAACTAGAAGTGCTCACATGACTAGCCATGAATGCGGTGAAGTTACAATCATGCGGTGACTCGTCTACAGAATCCACCGACTCGACCTCACTGTCGTCACTAAGGGTAGCATTGAGGACAGCTTTTCCCTTTTCTCCGTTTAGCCTAGTAGCACACTCAAACGCTCTATGGCCCCTACCATCGCACTCAAAGCATCTCTCACTTTCTTTCTTAGGAGGATCTTTAAAAACTTTTTCATTTTTCTTTTCAAACTTATTTTTCTCAAACTTCTTTTTATCTTTAAAATTACCATTTTTCTTGAATTTGAGAATTCTCTTAAAATTTTGAGCAAAAAGAGCCAAATCATCTAAGTCAAAATCACACTCAGAATCAGACGTATATGTCTCTCTTTTTCTAGTTTACTCTCCCCTCTTTCTTGCCGACCCCCCACTCTTTCTTTCTTGGGCATTAAGTGCAATTCCCTTATCTTTAGGCTTAGCAGTTTTAGGAAACATATCAATTTCATATGTTTGCAAGTCGCCTACAAGTTCTTCTAATTTTAGCGTATTTAAATTACCCATAGAATTTAGCACAGTGACTTAAGGGATAAAATGCTTAGGCAGAGAATGAATAATCTTTTTAACAACTCTAGCATGAGGAATATATTCACCAAGATTAAAGCTAGTGTTAACAATGTCTGAAAGCCTAGCATAAAAATCATCAAAACATTCAGTTTCATGCATGGTGATGGTCTCAAATTGAGTTGTTAAATTTTGAAGTTTAGACTCTTTCAAAACATTTGTACCTTCATGGGTAAGTTACAAAAGATCCCATGCCTCTTTTGACGTGGTGCAAGTCATTATACGTCGGAACTCGTCAAGTGTGATGGATCCAGAAATGGCACTTAATCCTTTAGAATTGAATGATGACCACTTAAATTCTTCTTCAATCGAAGAAGTGACGGGTTTTAAATTGATCACATTATCAACAGTGATGGAGGGAGGAGTCCACCCCTTTTTCAACCAAGATCCAGACACGTTCATCAATGGTTTTTAAAGCAGATCTCATGCGGCGGATGGAAGTTTCCCTTTCCAGGAGGGAAGCAATGAAGAAGAGGAACGATCTTCTCCACCGGGGTATGAAAGACACACGATTGTGTTCTAGGGTTACAAACAGATTCACAAAGGTTTGGACAGTTGTGTGAATCAAAACATAAGTCTTGGGACTCACAAAGGTGAAGACTTAGAGTTTTTGGACTCTGAAAATCGTCTATGAAAGTCTTAGAAAACCACTCCCCGAAGTTGGTTTAAATAAGGAAATTTGGGCCTGAAAAATCTCTACGCGATCTGCTCGAATTTATCCCAGGCGGACCGGTCCGGTATGGATGCGGATCAGTCCGGGGTCGGACTGGTTCATTTTTGAAATAGGTCTCTTCGATTCGCATTCAATCCGGGGTCTACTGGTCCAAGAGCAAGGAGGATCGATCTGGCTTGAGGCGAATCGGTCCGGGGCGGACCGGTTCGTTTCTGAAATAGGCGGATCGGTCCGGCTGTCCAGAATTTTGATTCCTTTTTTGAATTCTTTGATATTCGGATCCGTTGATGATGATGCAATCTTGAATTTCTTCAACTATGTAACGGAGAACGACATACAAATTGATAATGGACAAAAATGTCCTTACATCTTCAACATACACTCGCCATAGGCTTGAAAGGATACAACATGAACATCTATCCTATGACTTAAATAATTTTTTTCGGAATTAATTCAAAACTACATATGGACACAATTGGAAATTTGTGTCCTTACAACATATTTAGCCATTTATCTTTTAGTGGTGAATACCCTTTGGTCATTTTACCTTCGAAATGGGATTTAAGACTAAGTTCCTCCACTTCCAATGAACTCAATTGTCCATTTAAACAAGACTTCGAATTCCTTTCAGAATAAATAATTAGTCATAAATGTCAAACTTGTGTTTGGTTCTAAAATGGAATCCTTGTCTTTAATGACCTTGTCCATAAAATTATTCAATTCAATGTTTAGTAGTATTGGTGAGACATACCTTATAATGTATAAATTATTTTTCAATGTACCACAACAGATTAAAGATATCCCAATTTTGATAAAACAATTTTATTAAATCAATCAAATATCTATTCAAAACTAATTTAGAAAACCAAAACCAACTTTTCTAAAACCCAGGTACATTAAACAATTTACCTACATTATCTTTATGTTTACACCAAAATCTATAAATGATTTCCAACTATTTATAATATTGCCATATTTTAACTTCCCATAACTAGGAATACCTCTTTTTTAAGTAATTTCCCGGTTACCTGGAACCTGTGCAATGAATTATAGTCCTAATTTATGGTCCATGAGTCTACACATTAGGTGTCATAGATCGACCATAAATCATGCATTTACTTTAAGAGAAAAAACATTACCATGTCATTTTCCTTATACAGCAAGAAAAATTCGATATCATTGCTATAAAACTTCAAATTACTTGTAGTGAACTATCAAATAATATGAACCTTTCTCAAATCAAATTTTTGTGCTTCAAACTAAGTCTTATCCTCCTACTTTCCTTTCGAGAAAGAAATAATTTTCTTCTCCAACAACTAACACCAACCTTTGGCTACCTATGATCCTCACTCCTAGATTACACAATGGTACCGGTTTTTCCCACCATGTCTAAGCGTCATCAACTAACATCGGTGTTTTCAAATTCTCATCGGTCACTTCTTTATAATTAATGCAAGGACATATTTTATAAGTCCTTATTTACATTTGAGTATGTCGTATACCGCTACAACCATCGAAGATTTATTCAAGACCTATCATGCATCGAGATGGATCCAAATATCAATGTTCTTCAAATAGAAAAGCCTCTGCGAGTTTAATTTGGGTAAGGTTGTGTTTAAGTTCCTTTACGGTTCATTTGAAGTGTTGGGATAATTTTCTTAAGTGTTTGGAAAAAAATTCTAAACTGTTTTAAATCAGTTGAGGCACTATTTTTTGTCTAAGGAATTTTTTCTAAGTGTAGAGGCGACCTTATTTGTCGCTCTGGGCGTTCGGGGCGATCTGCTAATGTCATTCAAATGACATAGTAGTCTCACGCGATGTCATTCAAACGACACGTGTGATCATTCGAACGACATTGATATCTCGTTTGAGCGATAACACCGACTCAAGATTTTTATATAAAGCGTGTTAAATGTGTCCTTTTTCGTTAAGAAGACCTAACATTTTTCAGAACCTAGAAACTACAAAGTGCAGAATACTTTGTCATCTTCAATTTAGGGTTCAATCTTTTTGTTTTATAATCCACAAAAATTCCAAATGCTGTAGTGAATTGTTTTGGAACCCAAGTTACATCTTTGCTAGAGTTTCTCTTCTACGAAAGTTTTCCTACTGTTGATATAGGGAGGTCCTGGGCTAATGATTGCGTGTCTTTGGGAGTACTCATGGGTGATCTTTGTTATCTTATGGAGTTGCTATGGAATTACATCACTGACTCAGAACTGCATGTTCTTATGGGTATCAGCAGATATTCATTGCAAATACCGCATGTAATCTTGTGAGTATTATTAAGTGAAACAAAAGGTTTTCCCTATTTGAGTTTTTTTCCTGAAATCTGTGTGTTAGCAATTTGTTTATCTTGGTTTGATTTTACCCACATAGTTGCATGTTTTAGGGATAAAGTTATTTTGGATAAAAATTAACTCGAATTAAATAAGTTTACAATAGGAATTTGTGAATTTGGTTTAATCAATATCACATAGCATTCTCAAATTGGTATCAGATCGGGTCTCTCTAATTTATCGACTAATCCCACTTTTCGCAAAATTTTGTGATATTAATTTTTTTTAAAATTCTGATTTTCAAAAATAGCAATGTTTCCAAATGAAAAGTTATATAATCAGTTGCCAATTTTTATGGGTCTGATTATGCATATTGGAAAGCCAGCATGAAATCACATTCAAAAGCAATCGATGAGTGTGTTTGGGTAGTTTGTGAAAGAGGCTGGACTCCTCCCACTGTCACCGCAAGTAATGTCACTAATTTAAAACCCTTGGCAGACTAAACTGAGGATGAGTTTAGGTGGAGAACTTTTAATTCACGAGGAGTGAGTGCAATTTTTGATACTGTCCTCCTGAGGAGTTTTGACGTATTATGAGGTGCACCATGTCTAAAGAAGCGTGGGATGTTTTACCACTTACCCATGAATGCATGAACGCGGTCAATGATGGTAAACTTCAAAATTTAACTACTCAATTTGAAACAATTACCATGCTTGAAACTGAGTGTTTCGATGAGTTGTTTACACGTTTGTCTGATATTAAAAATACTAGTTTCAATCTTGGTGAGCACATTCCTAATGGACGAGTGGTTAAAAAGATTTTGTGATCGCTGCCTAAACGTTTTATTCCTAAAGTAACTGTTTTGAATTACTTAGGTAATTTGAGAACCTTAAAATTGGAAGAGCTGGTAGGAGACCTCGAGACATATGAGATTGACATGTTGCCTGACACTGTCAAACCTAAGGATAAAGGGATAATACTTAGAGCCCAGTCTAGGAAGGGTCTAAAAGTGAGAAGAAAAAGAAAGTGAGAGTTTGTGAGTTCGAGTCTGAAGATGAGTCTGATTTTGATATAGCCATGATTGCAAAAAAATTCAAAAAAATTCTCAAGTTTTCAAAGAAAAATTCTTCCAATAATAAGGTTTTGGAGAATAATAAGAAGAAAGATGAGGTTAAAGAGGGAGGTGAGAAAGATAAAGAGGAAGAATAAAGATGTTTTGAGTGTGAGGGTAGAGGGCATATAGCATTTGAGTGTCCCACTAGGCTAAAGATAAAGGATAAAAAGACTGCCATGCCAGCCACTCTTAGCGATAGTGAGGAAGAGGTGAAAGACTCCGGGGATGAGTCTTCACATGGAAAGTTTGTTGCAATTTTAGCTAGTCACGTTAGCACAACTAGTTTGTCCCACAGAGATGAGGATACTTGTGCACGTGCGACCCCCAAGGATGATTTGAACGTTTTTAGAGAGTGTGAGAATGAGCTCCAAATTACATTTAGAGATTTGTATGTCGAGACCTTAAAGACTAAGAAGTTAGGTCTTAGAGTGATAGATTTGGACAGAGCGATTGAGTGTTTGAGGATATTTAAGGCGTCGGCGAGTCAACTAGCGAAGGTGAAGATTACTTTGAGTGAACAGTTGATCGTCATGAATTAGTAGAAGAGTGACTTATAGCCCGTGCATCACAATTAAAGAGAGATATTGAACATTCCCGAGAGGTAAAGGTCACTATAGAGGATACATATAGGAAGGTAGGAAAGATGCTCATCGGTCCCGCCTTGATTAATGTTGAGACTAGGGATAGGTCATGATGGTGCGTCCACTTCCCAAGTTGCACCTGAGCCGATTCTCGAGTTTGTGATTGATCCATATGGCTCTCAACCTAACCCACCTAGGCGTTCCGTACCTGATAGGAGAGTGCGTCATAGACATTTTGAGAGAGGTGTTCCTAGGCCCGTGTATGTTTTCACCCAATTTAGAAGAGAGTACACCTTAGGGAGTTTTGCTTTAAGTTGGTTAATGTGTCACATTTTGCTACTACACGAATTTCTACCACACATGCACCCACGCATGATAATTTGGATCCTCCGGATGATTACATGATAGAGTTTGAACATATTAGGGAGCACATTAAGTTTTTGGTCAAAACTTCTTATGACTTGATGGAGTTTTTTCATAGGATGTCACCATCTTTAGAAAACTCCACTGCACCTAATAGTTGAGGTTTAGACTTATTTGCTAGTATAGGATAATTTTCATGATGATATTTTATGCCTATTACTAGTGTGTACCATTTTTGTATCTATATTTTCCATTTTTGATATAGTTAACCAAAAAGATTTTTGTTTTTGAAATTTTTTAAAAAATACAAAAAGATTATCTATTTTTTTAAGAAAAAAATTGAAAAGGCCAAAAAGATTTTATTTTGATAAAATTTTGGAAAAAGACAAAAAGAGTTTTGTATTTTTTTTTACACCGTTTATGAATGGATATTTAGGATGATCAAGTCACAATTTCATTCCATATTCATGTGACGATTTGATAGTGTTTTTATATGCGTCATCATTTCGTTTTTGTGCTTTATAATGTTTGGAATCATTAACATGTAATTTGAGATTACTACCTACATGTTTGACTCTTAGTCTCCTTTAATGCACACTTGCACGAATTTGTTTGAATATTGTACTTGTCTATCACGTGTTGGTCGAAGTGTTTCCATCTCAATCATGTCTTTAAAATGAACTAAATGAAATAAAACTTGACAATGAAAGTAATGCATGTAAGAACAATTTACCATCGAAGAGTCTTAAAGATCATTCTATCATCAAGACGGATCCGAATATCAAAGTTCTTCATCAAAGAAATTTTTGCTAGATTAATTTTGGTAAGGTTGTGTTTAAGTACCTTAACATTTCACTTAGGATATTGGAATTATTTTTCAAAGTGTTGGAGTGGAGCTTTAAATGTTTTTCGTCAAAAATATATTTTTTGGAATTTTTGAGGCAGTGCATTTAACGACAAAAAGGAAAAAAAAATATTGAATTTTACTGTCATCGTTCGAACAGCATCGTCTGTCATTCAAATGACACTTGATCTCGTTCAAACGACACGCTATTTCGTTTGAGTGACCTTCCGCCTTAAGTCTTTTATAAATAGGACTCTCCAACTCCATTTTTCATAAGAATACCTATGTAAAAACTATCTACGTTTTCTGCATACAGCAGTACGAATGTGTCTTCTCACTTTAGAGGTTTAATCCTTTGTTTTCAATTCACAAAACATCCCAATCTTATGTGAATTGTTTTGGAACCCAAAATACGATCTTGCTAATATTTTTCTTGTACAGAGGGTAAATCTACATCATATGGATGCCTGTCATTGAGGATCTTGCTACGTGAAGATTCTTTGTTAATTTGGACAGATGTTCATAGGGAGAGTTGCGATATTCCTAGGCTGAAGATAGGACTCCGATTCTTATAGGATCATTGCACGTGGATCTATTACTGACGACACCGACCAACGCCTATGGGTATTCGTGTGTCAAAATCTATTTTGTTGTAACCGTGTAAGTGGCGATTTACAATTATAACGAAATAAAAGGTTTTTCCCTTCGGGGATTTTTCCTGAAATTGGTTTCCTTTGCATGCTTATTGATTTTATATTATCAAATCACCTAGATGCATGTGTTAGGGTTTAACTAATATTTGGGTTAATTAAAATTGAATTTATTTGAGAAGTTTCATTATTCCGCTGCAGCACTCTCAAATTGGTATCAGAGCCTGTTGCACTAAGTTATTGTGTTTTGATCCTGATTTATTTTCAAATCTGTTTTTGAAATCCCAAATTTCCTAAATATGCCTTTTGGGGGATTTGATGATTTTAGATGTCACGTGTTTGACGTAACTATTTAGAAATCTAGGTTGAAATCTTCTTTTAAAACTCTCGTTAAAAAGAAAGAATCTAAGAGATGTCTTTATTGTGAGGGGATTGGCCATAGCATAGATGAGTGCCATGCCAAAGTTAGGGAGAGTTTTAATAAACCAATTGCTTATGTTGCCACCCTTAGTAAGAGTGAACTGAGTGAAGAAATTTTTTATGCAAGTAATCGTGTCCTTCCCAACTGTGTGTCTACTCATGAGAATGACGATGATACTTCTTCCACAGCCACTGATAGTGTATCCCATGAAAGTGAAGGTGATGGGAGTGGGGATGGATGTGCAGATGAGCGAAACTTTCAAATGGATTTCAATGAACTTTATGCAGAAGCTTTGAAAACAAAGAAAGAAAATTTATAATTAAAAGCTCAATTGAAAGAGTGTGCCTTAAAAATAATGATGTTTTAGTTTAAGATCTTAGGAAACATAAGAAAATTTTGAGGGAGAAGCTTGAGTACGTCGAGGGAGAAAAAGATAGTCTTCAAGGGATGATAGAGGCTATGAAAAAGTATCTTTTTAAGTTTGAAGATTCTAGGCGCGTACTTGAATCTAGGATAGGTGAACTTGAGAAAAGTTTGAGAGAATCGAGTAAAGTAAAATTTGATTTGGAGTCTCGGTCAGAAAAGTTAGATAAATTTTAGGGACTGTCCAAATTAATAAGGATAGGGGTGGTATATGCTTCGATGAGAGTGTCGCAACCATTCCCAAAGCTAACCCCACACTCCTAGGGTTGTTAGGACAAAGGCACGTAGGGTTGTTAAAAGAGAGGAACTAAGGGTTGTCAATCGAGAGCCACCTAGGATCATTAGAAGAGCGCCACATAGGAATTTGAGGAGAGGGCCAGCTTTAGGTAACATTCACCGCCCGATTTACATTTGCACACATTGCCATATGCAAGGTCATCGTAGGCATTTCTGTTACAAACTTTTAAATGGACCTAGGAAGTTTAATAGAAAAGTAAATTCGATTCCTCAAACCCCCACTTGTCATTATAAATATGTTCGAGTTAGGAAATCGTATTTAGAGGCTTATGGTCTAATTGTACATGACTCTCATTTTCTTGCACGTGATTCACCCCATGTGAGATCGTTTGGTTGACTATGTTGATATTTGTCATACGCTAGTTGTGCTCTATGATATACTCTTACTCGTGTTATGACTCACTTTGTAGTAGCATACATTGTTTTATTAGTTTAACTACTGTTTTAGCACTGTTATGGATCTCTCAGCACCTTCCATATATCCTTTTCTGGAATATAATTCATTGGGCAACACTGTTTAACATTCTGGGGAATCTATGAATTTTTTTTCTTATTCAAACGAGATAAGTTTTCGTTAGAGAGAATTCTGATCTCATGGGAAGCCTTCTCGCTAGATGTTATGTCATTTGAATGACATGGAGTCTCGTTTGAGCGAGTTGGTTGACTTTCACCATTCTGTTTACAGTACGCTGTGTTCTTTGGTTACATTATTTGGTATTACTGGGTTGATTATGACAGTTTATATGCAGTCATTCTTAGTTTTCATGCATAATTCCTTATACTACATTATTTGATTCATTTATGTGATTACCATTTGCTAGCATAGGATGTTGCTCGTGCCGATATTATGCCTATTGCTAGTGTGTACCATATTTTTATTTATGGTTTTTATTTTTGAAATTTTTTTGGAAAAATACATAAAGATTTTCATTTTTTTTGGAAAAATTGAAAAATACAAAAAGAGTTTTGTATTTTGTTTTACACCGTATATGAACGGGCACTTAGGATGACCGACTCACTATTTCATTCCACTTATCCATGTGACAATTTGATAGTGTTTTGAGACAATATATCATGTCATCCATGTGCTTTATAATGTTTGGAGTCATTAAGATGTTATTAGTTGATAATTCCTACATGTTTGACTCATTATTTCCTGTAATGCACACATTCATGGATTTGGTTGACTATTGTACTTATCTATCCCATGTTGGTCAAGTGTTTTTATCTCAATCATGTCCTTAAAACAAACCAAGTGCAATAATACGAGAGTAATAAAAGAAGTGCATGTAAAAACCATTGCCCATGAGGAATTTGTTTATATTTAAAAATGATGAGTGTAAAGAAAAGGGTTACGATAGTGTAAAATAGACTTAACGTGAAAGCCACAGTTTGACAAGAGCCGGCATAAAAAATTAAGGCAATAAAAAGATGAAATGTGCCAAAATTTGAGCCAATAGGTTTTCTCTAAGTTGAGAATTTAGTACCTCATTAGATATAAAAATTATATTTTTTGGTTTGAAAGTAATCAATGGGTATACACGTCCTTTGAAAAGTTCTCAAAATGGCACTAAATTATTTTGGACGTTATTAGTGTGAAAATAACTTAGACTTCGATTTGTTGATTTGATTTAGTCGATATCATCTAAATTCAACAAGTATACACCTAAGGATATTTTTTATATCCAATCTATACGAGTACACTTATGCATCATACACATATGCTTGATTTGAGTTTTATTACTTATTGAATTTGTTCACACCCAATTATTCCATATCCATGATTTGTTTACCATCATGTTATTCCTGGTGTGAATTTTGTAAATTGTTTTTGTTTAAAAAAATTGAAAAATAGTTAATAGATCTTTTAAGTATTTCCTCTACATGCGCGTAGTTTGATCCATATTTGCTCTATTTATCGTGACACTCCATGTTTTGATTGTTTATTCTTTTTCTTGTCTATTTCGGATAAATAAAAAGGGGGAGAACGAATTATGGGGGAGTTCAGATGAATGTGTAAAAAACGGGTTTGCACATCCTGACAAAGTCTTGAAAAAGCATTACATAATTTTAGACGTTATTGGTGTGAAAATCACTTTAGACTTTTATGTGTTGATTAGATTGAGTCAATGTCATATAAATTCATTTGTTTACACCTAAGGACGATTTTGAGTTCATTCGTTATGAGTATCCGTATTTATCTTGCACATATGTTATGTTTGATTGCATTGATTTTCCTATCGAATTTGTTAACACCCATTGATTCCGTTTCCTCGATTTGGTTATCTTAGTGTAAATTCACGGTGTGTGACTTTTGTAAAATTATATTTTGTATTTTTGTTTGAAAAAATTGTAAGGACATAATTTATAAATGTCCGTTATCAATTGAGTATGTCATATACCGCTATAACCGTCGTAGAGTATTCGAGATCATTCTAGCATCAAGACGGATCCGAATATCAAAGTTCTTCATCAAAGAAGTCTCCGCGAGATTAATTTTGGTAAGGTTGTATTTAAGTACCTTAACATTTCACTTAGGATATTGGTATTATTTTCATAAAATATTTTCTAAGTGTTGGAGTGGAGCTTAAAATGTTTTTCGTCAAAAATATATTTTTTGGAGTTTTTGAGGGGTTGCATTTAACAAGAAAATGGAAAAGAAAAAATATTGAATTTTATTATCGTCGTTCGAAAGACACCGTATGTCGTTCAAACGACATAGTATGTCGCGCAAAGTACTAGTTGTCATTCAAACGACACTGGATCTCATTCAATCTACACACTATTTCATTTAAGAGACTTGCCGCCTTAAGTCTTTTATAAATAGGACTCTCCAACTCCGTTTTTCTTAAATATACCTGTGTAAAAACTATCTACGTTTTCTGCAAATAGCATTACGAATTTGTCTTCTCAGTTTAGAGGTTTAATCCTTTGTTTTTCAATTCACAAAACATCCCAATCTTATATGAATTTTTTTGGAACCCAAAATACGATCTTGCTAGCATTGCTCTTGTAGAGAGGGTAATTATACATCATATGGTTGCGTGTCATTGAGGATCTTTCTGGGTGAAAATTCTTTGTTGATTTGGACAGAGGTTCATAGGGAGTTCTGCGGTATTTCTAGGTTGAAGATAGGACTGCAGTTCTTGTAGGTTCGCTGCGCGTGGATCTATTGCTGACGACATCGACCAACGCCTGCGGATATTTGTAACACCATGCGAGCTCGAAAATAGAATGAGGCGTGCTACTATAATAAAACTAAACTAAATCCATCAATCAACAAGTACAGATCATCTAAATGTCCACAATTTAAATACAACAAACCCACAATTTCTATTTCCACAATAATGATTACAATAACATTTCTCTCAAATACAAAATTCTCTAACTAAAATTACACCACTAATTTAAATATCAAAATGCATCTTCCAATCCATGCTCTAAAATAATTCTCCAAATAGTCCATAGCATCCCAATCCACGCTCACCTGCCAATTAAAAGAAAATACGGGGAAGTACATAATATGACAGGAATAGATGCTCAAAAATAATTAGCACGGTGAATAAATCGCATATACAAATCAAATGCAATACTCCAGCATTATATCAATATTAATTTCTCAACAACACATCAATGGGTCACCAGGCCTCACCTCACCGCGCCCATGCATTCTTAAGCATATCCGAATTTTGGACTATTGAAGAGTGCCCAATCTCCGTGCCATATTAAAATCTCATGACATGATGCTCAAATCACAATATAATATACCACGATGAATCAATATCAAGATTCCAACAATTTTCAGATTTCAAATGAATATCATAATTCAACATGAGTGCGATCGACATAGAAAAATAAACGGAATACTCTCGAGAGAATTTAGGAGCATATTAGGTAAGTCCCATACCTCAAAATCATCGCATAAATTTCATTCTCAAAATCTAAACACACCATCACGTTCTTCTTGCGAAAATAATCAAATCTCATTCTAGCCCAAACTAGAGAAAATACCAAATAAGCCTTCTAATCTAAGGTTGAATTCTTGAATAAGTTTGGGGCTATGGTTTGTAGATGAAAGGGAGTAATTTTGGAGAGGTCTTCTGGTTGAAAAGTTTGAGAAAAAGTGATTTGAAAATCCAAGCCACGAACTTGTTGATATATAAAGGATTAAGAGTTTGATTAAGAAAAGAGTTCTAATCAGATACAAAGACTAAAAATTTTATTCTAGACGATCGGACTGTTGGAATGGCTTGAAATTTTAGTATTTAGTAGAGAACGGAGAGACAGGACTGTTGTGAAAAATTCAGCTCAATCGGAAGGTCGGATTTCTAAAAAATATTATTTTTTGTTAGAGAGTTTTATGTTTTGAGGACTCTTACAGAATTTTATGTTTTGAGGACTCTTCTATATAATAAAAATCCAATTAAAACTCCATTTTAATTTTGATTCCAATTCCGTTTGAAAATTTATTTTTCAAATATAAAAACCAACATTTGAAATTACAAAATTTATAAAATCCAAAATTTCATTTTTCTCCGATTTCTAAAATTAATTTAAAAATTCCCATTTAAAAAATTCGGGTTGTTACCATATTCGTGTGTCACAATCTATTTCATTGTAACCGTGTAAGTTGCGATTTACAAATATAATGAAATAAATGGTTTTGCCCTTCGAGAATTTTTTCTGAAATTGGTTTCATTTGCATGCTTATTGATTTTATGTTATCAAATCACCTAGATGCACGTGTTAGGGTTTAATTAAGATTTTGGTTAAAGAAAATTGAATTTATTTGAGAAGTTGCATTATTCCGATGTTGCATTATCAAATCACTAAGTTGCATTAAAATTTGGGTTAATTAAAACTCAGATATTTTTATTTTGTACCTGCATAAATATAGGGAGAGATTTGTAAGGACATATTTTATAAGTCCTGCTTTACATTTGAGTATGCCGTATACCGCTACAACCGTCCAAGATTTATTCAAGACCTATCATGCATCGAGACGGATCCTAATATCAACGTTCTTCAAATAGAAAAGCGTCTGTGAGATTAATTTTGGTAAGGTTGTGTTTAAGTTCCTTTAGGGTTCATTTAAAGTGTTGGGATAATTTTTCTAAGTGTTTAGAAAATATTTTTAAACTATTTTAAATTAGTTAAGGCACTGTTTTTCGTCTAAGGAATTTTTTCTAAGTGCAGAGGCGACCTTATTTTGTCTATTTGGTCATTCAAGTGACCTGCTAATGTCGTTCAAACGACACGTGTCATCATTCGAGTGACAATGATATCTCATTTGAGCGACAGCAACGACTCAAGTTTTTTATATAAAATGTGTTAAACGAGTCCTTTTTCGTTAAGAATAACTGACGTTTTTCAGAACCTAGAAACTACAAAATGCAGAATACTTTGTCGTCTTCAATTTAGGGTTCAAACCTTTTGTTTTTCAATTCACAAAAATCCCAAATACTTTATTGAATTTTTTTGGAACAAGAGATACATATTTTCTAGAGTTTCTCTTGTAGGGAAGTTTTCCTACTTCTGATCTAAGTGCTGCTTGAGGGAGGTGCTGGGCTGACGATTGCATGTCTTTGAGAATACTTGTGGGTTATCCTTGTTGTCTTATGGAGTTGATGCGGAATTCCATTGCAACCTCAAAACTGCGTGTTCTTATGGGTATCTGCGGATATTCATTGCAGATTTTGCTTGTAATCTTGTTAGTATTATTAAGTAAAATCAAAGGTTTTCCCTTTTTAAATTTTTTTCCTGAAATCTGTGTGTCAGCCATTTATTTATGTTGGTTTGATTTTACCCACATAGTTGCATATTTTAGGGCTGAAGTTAATTTGCATAAAAATTGACTCTAATTAAAAAAGTTTACAACTGGACTTTACGAATTTGGTTTAATCAATATCACATATCATTTTCAATTAAACATGTACACATAAAACTTCCCCATTGGGGGGGCCGAACACATAACACTTAATTTAAAAGAATCACCATATAGTTTAAAATACCATGATTAAAACCATTCGATGGGAGTCCGGGCGAACTGACGCGAGGAGTTAATCACCTAACAATTTTAAAACATTAATGGAAATCATGGGTTAAAATAGTTTGTCATCCCCTTAGGTTAAAACAATGTTCAATTATATTTTCATCCTTTGAAACTCATTCCAATTAAATCTTTAAGACTAAATTAGTGAGAATTTTTTTTATTACTTTTTAAAAGCTTATAATCATAATTGAAAAAAATAATTTCCAATTTAAAAGTGAGGATAAATTCAATTAAATTTTAAATTTGGAATACCTTTTCTGCCAATTAAAAAGCTAATCCCATCGGACATCCTAGATCCTTTATGAGGTGAGATTTCATGTTGAGAGCTTAAATCACCTCACCTTGAACTTGACAGATTTTCATCTTCCATTATGTTATCTGGACTGTTCAATAACCTTATGTCAAACATAATGAATAGCCAACTACTTTTGATCCCATAACTAATAGCAGTGACTCTTTTGGGGAGGATATCATTAATTTATTTAAGTGTATACCATCATTTCATTCCTCAAATCTAAATCCCCTCGTGAAGAACTTCTCATTAAGAGGATCGAACTCAGTCTCATTCAATTCTTAAAACTATCACTTAACAGTCTCTATAAAACTAGCTCTGACTAAATCCATTCGTTGGGGGCATAGACTAGTTGACGCGAGGAAATAATCACATCACAATTCTCAAAACACCAATGGAGACTGGGGGATTTATGTGGAAACCCATCTCCCACTTAATATTTGAAAACTTGAAGGTTTATGAAAAAAATATTCATTCAGTTCTAAATGTCCGAATTTAAATCCTTAGTAATTTACCAAATTTACTTGTACAAATGAATTTACCCGATCTCATTATTTTCATTTTCCAAAAATTAAACCATTTTTAATTTAAAATAAAACTCGAAGATAAAAATTTAATTTATACTTTTAAATAAATTACCGGATTAAATTCAGTTAAAAAAAGAATCAAATAGATTTCCCAGAAGAAACGGTAATCTAGGCCGATCTCAAAATGAAATCCATTTTGTACATAAAACAAGTGTTCCTAATTGACCAATTAGCATGCCAAATTATGCAACATAATAATAAAAACATAACATACAAACATAAATAATAATTTCAAAAAATATAAGGACAAAAAAGCCACTATCCAGCATGCCCCATAATCCTTCTTCATGCAGATGTCTTGAAGACCTGGAAACCCACTCCAAGTAGACTTCTTTTCGAACAAGAATCCTTTTCGAAGTAATCCTTTTTGAATATTAGATAAACCTTTGTAATTTATCCTCTTTGGTGTGGAAACTTGAAGGAAGAAGAACCACCATGAAAACTGGTAGGAGAACACTATAAGAGGAACCACCACCTACACACTACTGCTACCAAATAAATTTGGACTGGACATCATATCAATCTAACCCTCCTTTGTATCGATTCGACGGGCCTTTAGATCGATCTGGGCCTATAGCACAACACTTCATCTTCATTACAAGAATTACATGCAAAAATAACCATATTTTTTTCCCAAAACTTCATGAAACTTCATAAAATTTGTCCAGTACCCAAACCCATGTAAATACATGTTTATAACTATAAATAAACACTAAAATCCTCCTCTAACACCTCCAAATACAAAGATAAAGCAATAATTACAAAAACAAAATTATTACAACCATATCGAACCTAAAAGTGAAAAATAACTATGGATAAACCACTATAGGTTCAATCACACAAAATAAACATATGTAACCATGATGGAGGGATCTAAACATATCATCTTTACAAAATCATGTTAGGACGATACCATACACAAGAATTTATAATCATACAACATGCAAAACATACGTTTTCATGGTGGAAAACATGGACCTTTCCAAGACATGATCAATCTCAACTAGAGCTATGATACCAATTGTTGGGGAAACCAACTTGGGATTAACATCTAAAATATGAAAAACTTATCCCTAAGATCTACGATTAATCAGGCATTGAAAAGAAATCCAAGAACTAAGTTTAAAGATAAAACCTATGGTTTCAAGAACACAATACCATAGTCCATGTTGTGATTTATATCAAGAAAAAAAGTTAAAGAATATAAAGATATTACTGCCCTCCTTGGTCTGCAAAAACCTTGTTAGGAATCTTTGAATGCCACAAATCTTTTAGCATATTATCAATCCAAAGTAATCTTGTGTATGGGAACTTTTGGAGATGACACCATGGTAAAATATGAGAGAAATAACCTTTTATCTCCTCATCCCTTCAAAAAAATGTGAATAGTTTTTTTCTTTTCCTTCTCAAAATTTCCATAATGGATCATTAACTTAAAATCCTATCTTACACCAATATCTCCTGGATATGGATTCCTCCGAGTTATAATCTCACACCAACTCACATAAGTACTTCCCAACTAGAGAGATGTAAGAACAAATATTTTAACATGGGCTTTAATTTGTATTTTGGCATATTCCGTTACAAACCAACTCGTTAAACCCAACTCCAACATCTCCAAGATTAAAGATGCCACAACATCTCAAGAAGATATAAAACTATGGGTGTTCATAGATTTTCTAAATCGAATTTGGGATGCTATTTTTATAAAATCGAAGCTCCCTTTTTGAAAGACATTAAAATAAAAATTTATTTCTTTGGCCTCGTTCAAATGAGATACTATCTCATTCAAATAAAAATGTGATTTCGTTAGAAGTCTCTTATAACGAACTTCGAATGAGGTTGGCTCTTCCTAGAAGAACTTTTTCATTAGAAACTCGTTTGATGTAAGCTTCGAACGACATTTCTTTTTTATTAAAACGAGATACTTTCCCTTTCAACCTAAAGCTTGTTTCATTCGAACGAGCTTGATTCTCATTCGAACGATCCGTTGCCCAAATTTTTGTGTCAGACCTATAAATACCTGTTTTAAACTCTTTTTTCATGGGATTTTGGGAAAAATGCAAACAACATATCTTTGCCAAATTTTTCATATTTTGTTTCACAAAACACTTTTCAATTCACAATCTTTATATCCCCCGTATGATTTGTGAATCTTTGTGAAACCCTACACTTTTCATATCTTTCATAAAACCTTGTGTAGAAGAATCTTGGCTGCTGACTTATGAACCGAGGGTTCATTGCTGAAGAAGGAAGAAGGTGGATCTGTGGATACCGAGGGTAGATCGCTGCCTGGGGGCAACTCTGGATTGAGTCGTACTCTATTGGAAGTTTTAAAAACTCTGGGAGCCTAACTTAATGTTGCTAAGTGTTTTGTAAGTCGATTGTCTGTTAAAACTTACGATAGTGCTGAATATATGGTTTTACCCGTTTTAGGGATTATTCTTCATTTACTATGTTGATTGCATGCGGAGTTTATTAATTGTGATTGGAACACATCTTGTATGTAAGCCTAATTTAATCAAAGATTAAAATTTGGTAAAAAATTGGATTTGTGTGTTCGAAAATTATATAAATCAATTTATAAATCACACGCACTCTCAAATTGGTATCAGAGTCGGTTACACCAATATGTCGTGCGATCCTTGTTCGGTAAAAAAAATTGATATCAATTTTTTTTAAAATTGTTGATCTTTAAAAAGCCGAAATTTAATTGATTATTTGTATAAACGAATGGTTATTTTTAATGGTTGTAATTATGCTTACTAGAAAGCTAGGATGAGGTCTACATTAAAATTAATTGACGAATGTGTCTGGTTACTTTGTGAAAGAGGCTGGACACCACCCAGTGTAATTGTTGATAAAGTCGTTGGCCCTAAACCTGTCTCTCAACGGACAGAGGGCGACTTTAAATGGAGAAATTTTAACTTGCGCGATTTGAGTTCCATCTAGAGAGTCGTCACCCCTGACTAGTTCCACCGTATTATGACGTGCACCACGTCTAAAAAATCTTGGGATACCCTCCAGCTCACTCACGAGGGAACCAATGCTATTAAAGATTCTAAGCTATAAAATCTCACCACACAATTTGAAACTGTCACTATGCCTGAATCTGAATCATTTGATGAGTTTTATGCACGACCGTCTAACATAGTAAACTCCAGTTTCAATTTAGGTTAGAGAATACCCGAGACGCATGTTGTTAAGAAAATTTTGAGATGGCTCCTTACTCGTTTTATACCTAAGGTTACCATGCTAAATTCGTTAAGAATCCTAGACCCTCTTAGGTTAGAAGAACTTGCAGGAGATCTTTAAACGTATGAGATAGATATGTTTCCTACAATTGTTAAGCCTATGAAAAAGGGAATTACACTGAAAGCCCATCTAAAATAAAGAAGAAGTGTCGTCAGATTCCGAGTATGATTTTTATTTAGACGATTCAGCCCTTTTGGCTAAAAATTTCAAAAAGTTTCTCAACTGAAAAAGAAAAATACTTCTAAAGAAAGGAAAAAATTTGAGAAAGACAAAAAATAAAAATCGGGTAAGAAAAATTTTGAAAATGAAAAGAAATATTTCCCAAATGAAGAGGAGCATAGATGTTATAAGCGTAAGGGAAAGGGTCATAAAGCTCATGAGTGTCCGACTAGACTAAAGAGATAAGGGAAAGTAAAAGTTGCCTTCAACGTTACGCGTAGTGATAGTGAGGTCGAGTCGGTGAGTTTAGGGGATAAATCACTGCATGGATGTAACTTCATTAAATTCAAGGCTAGTCATGTTAGTACACCGAGTGCACCTCACGTCGATGAGAAAACTACTAAACATGGACACTTCGATAGTGAGTCTAGGCATTCCGATGAGAGTGAGGGGAAAATGTTTTAAGTGAGAGAAATAGTGACCTACACGCGCCTATCCCGATCTTTATGCTGAGTCCTTTACAACTAAGAAACAAAACAAAGGTTTAGTTATAAGAGTTTTTGCCTCAGAGAAGGAGTTGAGAGAGGAAAGTGGGAGAGTCCTCGGTGAGATAAGTTTTAGGAGAGAGAGTTTGTTTAGTTGATAGATAGAACACAAACTTCACTAAAAAAGTGGCTAGTCTTACGAGAGATCTCCAAGCATCCGTGGAGACTCGTGAGAAACACGAAGCCTTTGTATCCCAACGTGAGAAAGATCTCAAACATTTCCTAGAGGTCAAGCTAACTATCGAGGATACATCAAAGAAGGTAGGTAAGATGTTCCTCAGCCTCGCTTTTGGTTTTGGTGAGAGTCATGAAATAGGTCATGACGGTGCATCCACTTCCAATACCTCAGAACCGGTTCCTAAATTTTTGGTTAATCCTTACGACCCTCAACCTAAACCATAAAACAAAGTTCAACCTAAGAAAGCAAACCAAGGTAGACCCACACAATTCTATCCTTGCACCTTTTGCAAGAGAATATGTCACCTTAGAGAGTTTTGCTATAAACTAGGTAGAACTGGGCGTACACATACTCCCACGCACCGCTCTAGCGACTTTTCTAGTCTTAGAGATCAAGTTGAGTTCCTAATCACTACTTCGCATAGTTTAATGGAAGAATTTCAATGGATGTCTTTGTAGTTTGAGAACTCTTCCAATACTCCTACAAGAGGCAACAACGAAAAGGGAAAATAAAAGGTTACCTCCACTTGGGTACCTGAGCAAGACGTCAAATCCCTTGTTGTGCATGTTGTTCTCAAGGTTCAAAATACTCCCTAATGGTATTTTTATAGTGGGTGCTCTAGGAACATGACTGGTGTCATTTTAGTTTTTCTTCGCCTTGAGGATCACAAGGAAGGTAAAGTCACTTTTAGAGATGGGATTAGGTCTAGTATTTTAAGGCATGGATGTGTTGAGATACCTAAACTCCCTAAACTAGACAATGTGTTATACGTGAAAGGGTTGAAAGAAAACTTAATTAGCATAAGCCAACTATGCGATGCAAAATTTGCTATAAAGTTTGATTGGTTTGAATGAAATATTTATGACCAATCTGGTGAAATTTTACTACGAGGTGTGAGGATCGAAGATAATTATTATGTTCGTGTCTTACCATCATTTGGGTAACCAACTTCCTCGGTTTGTGAACCTTTCCAACAAGGAAAATAAATTTGAAGTCTCCATAAGAACTTAAATACCATTACCACCTCCCGCATTTTGGAGTTGATTCACATGGATCTTATGGGTCCTACTCATTCGAAGAGCTTATATGGTAAGAGACATATTTTCGTGATAGTCAATGAATTTTTTAGATATTCTATCATAGGATTCATTAAAGAAAAGTTTGATATAATTAAGTTCCTTACAACCAAGTATCATGTCCTACAAAACCAACACGGTGTCACTATTAATCAGATGCATGATGATAATGACACTGAGTTTAAAGAAGCTAAATTAAATAGATATTATGATAGAGTGGGCATCAACCATGAGTTTTCGATCATTCGTAATCCTTAGCAAAATGAAATTATTGAGAGGAAGAAACAGACGATACAAGAAATGGGTAGATCCATGCTTCTTGGTAGAAACATGCCTACGTAATTTTGGGCAGCGGCGGTGAACATCGCATGCCATTTTGTGAATAGGATGTATCTTTGTCCATACACACTTCACACGCCTTATGAGTTGTGGACAGAGAAGAAGCACAATCTATTATATTTTCATGTCTTTGGGATTACTTGATACATCTTATGAGATAGAGAGCACTTCGGAATGCTTGACTCCCAGATTGACGAGGGGATATTTTTAGGATATTCATCGACGAGAAAGTCTTATAGGGTTTTTAACCTTGTTATCTCTAAGGTTATGGAGTCAATAAACGTCATGATTAGAGATGACGATCCACTGTTATTTGTTTCTCCTAGACGTTAGTGTAAGGATCATGCACCCTTGGTGATGATTCCACCCTTCCTCATGTTAGCACAGTGAACCCCATTCCTGATTTAGGGGAGACACCATCTTAGGTTGAAAAAAGTTATGACCCTTTCGCTATACTTGGTGATCCTACACTAGGTGTCAAGACTCGTGCTTAACTTTAAAATGTGATTATCTATATGTGCTACACATCATTATTCGAGCCCAAGAATGTGAAATAAGCACCCAAGGACGAGCATTAGATATCCTCCATGCAAGATGAGATGCTTCATTTTTATAAGAACGATGTCTGAGAGTTAGTCCCCCAACCTAGCGAGTCTAATGTGATTGGTACTAGATGGGTTTAAAAGAATAAGATGGATGAGAATGGTACCCCAGGTTGTAGTAAATCTAGGTTAGTAGCTTAAGGATACACACATATCGAGGGTGTAGACTTTGACCAGACATTCACTCATGTTGCTAGGCTTGAGTTTGTCCATTTACTACTCATCATAGAATGTCATTTGCGCTTTAAGTTTTATCAGATGGATGTCAAGATTCTAATGGAATTCTAAAAGAGGAGGTTTACTTGGAATAACCAAAAGGGTTTGATGACCCTAAGCACCTGGGACACGTCTATTATCTTAAGAAGGCCTTGTATGGTTTGAATCAAGCACCCCGTGCTTAGTATGAGAGGATCACATTCTATCTCTTAGCTCGTGGATTGAAGAGAGCAGGAGTGAATAAGATGTTGTTTATGAGGAGAGAAAGTGTTCTATTTTGGTTGCCCAAGTCTATTTTGGATCCACGTGCTCTTTCTATGCTCGCACTTTTGAGGAGGAAATGAAGAGTGAGTTTAAGATAAGCATGGTAGGTGAGCTTACGTTATTCTTAGGGCTTTAGGTCCATCATCTTGAGTATGGGTTATTCATCTCTCAATACAAATATGCAAGAGACCTTGTGAAGAAAATTGGTATAGACTCCGCTAAGCACTCATGCACCCCTATAAGTACATCTACAAATCTTAGCAAAGACGCTTTAAGCAAGGACGTAGATCAAACCCTTTATTGGATTATAATAGGTAGTCCCCTCTACTTGACCCCTAGTAGTCCTGATATTGTCTTTAGTATCGGAGTTTGTGCATGATACATGCACTCAAATGAATTATTATATACATAAGTGGAACTCTTTCATATGGCATTTGGTATTCCTTTGATACTAATGGCCTTTTGTCCACCTATTCGAATGAGGATTGGGTCAGGGACGTAGATGGTTGTAGGACCACTTCAGGTGGGTGTTTCCACTACACTAAAAATAGAAATTCGGCACACCTGATATTAAAAATCTGGCACAGTTTAAAACTGTGCCAAATTATGGCATGGTTTAATGACAATCTGGCACACTTTAAAACAGTGCCAAAATTTGGCACTGTTTTAAAGTGTGCCAAAATTGAGTACACTTATTAAAATATAAAATACCTAAAAAACATTATATAATATTTCTTTCATTCCCGGTCAAGCCCCTCTCTCTTTCATATCATTGGCTCTCTCACCTCTCTCTCTCCGGCCAACTCTTTCTCTCTTTTTTTCTATCTCCGGACAACTTCATTATCTATCCGGCCAGATCTTTCTCTCTCTCTCTATCTATCTATCTATCTCTCCGGATAGCTCTTTCTTTATTTGTCCAGGATGAAACTTTCTCTCTTCGGTAAAAAATAACCTCCTCCGACTGATTAAAAACTCCGATCGATGAAATCGAGACTTCAATCGACTAAAGGTAGCAATTCCATCGTGTTTGGCCACTGAGAAAAGCTCCGAATCAAGGTAAACTCTGACCAAAGCTTTGAAATGTAGTTTTGACATTTTAAACAAATATATGTAACAAGTTTACTTTATCTTTATTCTGATGATTGTGAAATCTTGACCACAACCTTAAAACCCAAAATCCGGTGACCCTAGTTCCAGCTACGGTCTCAGAAACTTGTTGCCCAACTCGTTAAATCGGATCAATTGGATTGTGGTGGTGTTGACGGCATTTTTTCAATTTTATTAAATACAAATCGATTTAAATCTGTTATATATCTTTTTGTTTAAAGAATTTACAGAGCGGTTTTGTAAATAGTTTGTTGTTATACTAATTGAGATTTAAAAGTGAGGGACAAAATCAATTTTGATTTTTGGGATTCAGTTCTGGATTCGTTGGGTTTCAAAGTCAAAAATTGGATTTGGGGTTTAAATGAAATTGTGTGATACTTATGATTTGTTATTTGGTGATAAGAGGGTTATTAATTTGTTGCCTAAGATTTTGGGTAAGAATTTTTTAGGCAGAAGAAGTTACCATTACCTGTGAATTTGGTTCATAAGAATTGGAAGGAGAAAATTCAGAGGGGGTGTTCGTCGGCTTTGTTGCATGTGAAGACAGGGACATGTAGTGTTGTAAGGGTTGGGAGGGTTTCCATGGAGATTGGGGAGATTGTGGAGAATATGGTTACTGTGATTAATAAGGTTGTTGAGGTTGTTGTACCAAAAGGTTGGTCGGGTGTGAGGTCGTTGAATTTGAAGTTTTTAATTCATTGGCTTTGCCGATATATTAAACGATGCTGGCTATGAAGTTGAAGATTCAAGGGATTAAGGATAGTGTGTAAGGTGGTGGTGATTTGGAGGTTAAAGGGGAGAAAAAAAAGGATGCGAATTCGGGTAAGAAAAAGGGGTCGAAGAAGGGAAGGATATAATAGTTATATAACTGTTATATAAACAATTATATAAAAGTTTCCAAAGGCGATGGTAAAGTAGTCAGTAGAATATGACTTTAGAATGTTTACATTCATATTTCTTTATGTAAGTAACTACTAACTTCTAAGTTGACATAACACTAACTATGCTCTCTTTTGGTAGACTATTTTAACAATGGAATTTTTTATCAATTGCAATTATTTGATGAATTAATTGTACTTCTTGGTCTTGTTTTTCAAGAGAAGGCCCCAAGAGAAAATTAAGGTACTAATTTATATTCCATATATTATATATAGAATCTCTTGTATGATGTTTATAGAGTTAACAATTAAGAAGGTTATAGTTGTCTAATGAGAAATAGATCCAACTGGTATGGACCTTAATGAGATAATTTCTTTTGCGTCTTACCAATTTTTCCTTAATATATTTATTTGCAGGAGATTTAACATGCTATTTAAATCTAAAATCCATGTATTCATTTTCTACACTCATCATGACTTACTTTTTAAGTATTTTGTGTCGAGTTTTCTAAGTGGTCTAAAGGAGCAAATTCCATATCTAGTTAATGTGTTTCATCCCACTACTTTGAACCAGCCCATTTATTTAACAACAATGCAAGAGGAAAATATGGAGAGCACCTTCAAGAAATTGAAACCAATATCAATTTTTTACTCAAATACAATAATATCCTATTTCAACAATCCAAAACTAACTAATCAAAGTAATCCCAAATATTTCACTGATGTCTGAATGTAATTACGTGTTTATTTTCTTGATTCTAGGAAGCCCTATTTTTTGTGGTGACTGAGTGAGCGCATGTTGATTTGGCAAGTGGATTATGGATGAGGGGAAGATATTGGGGCATCTAAGTATGATTAATAGGTCTCCCACAATAACACTACATTGCTCACTAATGGACTAGAGGTACGCCCCCACCCTAATATCTTTCATTCTTATTCTATGTATCTCACTCAATTCTTATATCTCTAGTTCTTATTTTTCTATAATAACTGTCTCTGAAGTATATTATTTGTTCCAAACAAATACTTCGGTCCAATTTTCTTTAAATGGTGTAGCATTAAATAAAAAAATGGCCTAAAATAGCGGCAACAAGTAGCCAAACGTAAAATGGCTTAATTTATTAGCTTATTTAGTTAAATTGGTGGAAGGGATTTGCTGGTGGTTCGGTTATGGAATTTACTGTTGCTATTGAGTTTATTTTAAATGTTAAAGCATGTTGGATTTAACGAATTAACAAATGAAACTATGTCAAAATTTTCTAAAATCAAAAAACGTTCAAAATTGATGAAAAACATAACGTTATAGGATGAAAACCCAAAACAACCACCAAACAACCCCCAATGTAAGAGGCACGAACACCTCGCACAGGACCAATGTAACTTATAGGAACTGACCACGTAGTCACGGGTTTCCCAGTTTGATAACATGAAAGTAATATAAAAATATCTAGATTCAGCTTAAAAATAAGACGCTAAAGGGTGAAAACCTAACTCAGCCCCCAAACGTTCCCGTAAGAGACACGAACACCTTGCACGGAACCAATGTAACTTGTAGGAACTGACCGCGTAGTCACAGGTCTCTCGATTTGAGAATATGACAATAATTTGAAAATATCTAGATTAGGCTTAAAAATAAGCCGCCAAAGGATGAAAACCTCGCACGGGACCAATGTAACTTGTAGGAACTAACCGCGTAGTCATGGGCCTCTCGGTTTGAGAATATGATGATACTTTGAAAACATATAGCTTAGGCTTAAAAACAAGTTGTTTGAGGGTGAAAACCCGAACCAGTCGCCAAACGACCTCGTAAGAGGCACGAACACCTTGCACGGGACCAATTAACTTGTAGGAATTGACAGCGTAGTCGCGGTTCTCTCAGTTTGAGAATACGATGATAATTTGAAAATATTTAAATTAGGCTTAAAAATAAGCCGTTTGAGGGGAAAACCCAAACTAGCTCGCAAACGGCCCCGTAAGAGGCACGAACACCTCCTACGGGACCAATGTAACTTGTAAGAACTAACCGCATAGTCAGGGGACTCTCAGTTTAAGAATTGATGATACTTTGAAAATATATAGATTAGGCTTAAAAATAAGCTATTTAACGGTGAAAACCCAAACCAGCCGCCAAACGGGCCCGTAAGAGGCAAGAACACCTTGTACGGGACCAATGTAACTTGTAGGAACTGATCGCGTAGTCACTAGTCTCCCGGTTTGAAAATATGACGATAATTTGAAATTATCTAGATTACGCTTAAAAATAAGCCGTTTGAGGGTGAAAACCCAAACCACCCGCTAAACGGCCCCGTAGGAGGCACGAACACCTCGCACGAGACCAATGTAACTTGTAGGAACTAACCACGTAGTCACGCGTCTCCCGGTTTGAGAATATGATGATAGTTTGAAAATATCTAGATTAGGCTTAAAATAAGCCGTTAAAGGGTGAAAACCTAAACCAGCCCCCAAACGGCCCCATAAGGGGCGCAAACACCTCGCACGGGATATATGTAACTTGTAGGGACTGACCGCATAATCGCGGGTCTCTTGATTTAAGAATATGATGATAATTTGAAAATATACAGATTAGGCTTAAAAGCAAGTCGTTTGAGGGTGAAAACCAAAACCAGCTCACAAACGGCCCCGTAAGAGGCACGAACACCTCACACGGGAACAATGTAACTTGTAAGAACTAACCGCGTAGTCACAGGCCTCTCGGTTTGAGTATACGATGATACTTTGAAAACAATAGATTTGGCTTAAAAATAAGCCGTTTGACGGTGAAAACCCAAACCAGCCGCCAAATGACCACGTAAGAGGCAAGAACACCTCGCACGGGACCAATGAAACTTGTAGGAACTGACCGCGTAGTCACGGGTCTCCCAGTTTGATAATATGAGGATAATTTGAAAATATCAAAATTAGGCTTTAAAACAAACAGTTAAAGGGTGAAAACCCAAACCAGTGCCCCTAAAAGTCCCTATAAGAGGCACGAACACCTCGCACGGGGCCAATGTAACTTGTAGGAACTGATCGCGTAGTCACGGGTCTCCCAGTTTGAGAATATGAAGATAGTTTGAAAATATCTAGATTAGGCTTAAAAATAAGCCGTTAAATGGTGAAAACCTAAACCAGCCCCCAAACGGCCCCATAAGAGGCACGAACACCTCGCACGGGATATATGTAACTTGTAGGAACTGACCGCGTTGTCGCGGGTCTCTCGGTTTGATAATATGATGATAATTTAAATATATCTATATTAGGCTTAAAAGCAAGATGTTTGAGGGTGAAACCCCAAACCAACCCCAAACGGTCCCATAAGAGGCACGAACACCTCGCACGGGACCAATGTAACTTATAGGAAGTAACCTCGTTGTCACGGGACTCTCGGTTTGAGAATATGATGATACTTTAAAATTTTATATATTAGGCTTTGAAACAAGTTGTTGAAGGGTGTAAACCCAAATCATCCCCCAAACAACCCCGTAAGAGGCAATAACACCTCGCACGGGACCAATGTAACTTGTAGGAGATGATCGCATAGTCATGGGCGTATCGGTTCGAGAATATGATGAATATTTGATAATATATGGATTAGGCTTAGAAATAAGCCGTTGAAAGGTGAAAACCCAAACCAGGCCTCATATGATCCTGTAAGAAGCAGTAACACCTCACATGATACCAATGTAACTCGTAGGAATTGATCGGGTAGTCATAACTTGCGTAAGATTTTCAATTTTAGAATATTATAATAATTGCAACTCTTATATGCAATTTTTTAGCTTGAGCAAACTTTTTTTATAAATTACTTGGTTACTAATGTCGTCTCTTTTTTGTATCCTATTTTTTTTGCAGGATAACATTTTTTCGTTAGCATTTATTCATGTGGAACACACGGAGAAGTCAATGGTTTACAACAAGGGGTTTATTTATATAATGTCGTTAATATTCATGATTCTATTTTTTTGTGTTATGGCAGTGCGGGCTTTTGTAGTTTTATTGTTAAATTTTATGGACGTGAGGGCTTTTGTAAGTTTATTATTATATTTTGTGGTCGTGCGGGCTTTATATTACGCAGGTGATTTTAGAATGTCTATAAAATAGAGGAAACTCAGCCCAATTTTTTTTGGCCTGTGAACTACTAAAGACTTGCAATATTTTGAAGTTTGTATGTACATTAATTTATCAACAACGTGCAAGATTTAGAATTTGTGAATTTTCTTATTTTCAAATAATTAAATTCTTTTCTCTTATCCAAAAATTTGGCACAGTTCAAAAGCTTGCCAAAAGTGTATTAAGTTTTGGCATGATTTTGGACTGTACCAAAAGTTTATCAAAATGTGCTCAATCTGGCACAGTTCAAAACTATGCCCAAAGTGTGTCAGAAATATCAAATTCTGGCACAGTTTAAAAGTGTGCCAGAAGTATTCCTGTTTGGTCAAATCTGGCACACTTTTAAACCGTGCCAAAAAAAAATGGCCATTTTGGAACACCTAATTCTGGCACGGTTCAAAATCGTGCTAGATTTGATCTGGCACAGTTTTAACCCGTGCCAGGTTGCTATTTTTAGTGTAGTGTTCTATTTTAGGAGTGATCTTATCTCATGATTGAGAAAGAAGTAAAACTCTATATCTTTATCCACGACGAAGATTGAGTGTATTGATGTCGGGATTTATTGCACGCAACTCTTATGGATGAAGCAAATGTTGGCGGATTTTGGTATTTCACAAGGCACGATAACTATTTCTTGTGATAATATGAGTGTGATCCATATTTCTCGAAATCTTGTCCAACATTCGTGCACGAAGCACATTAGGATACACGAGCACTTTATACGTGACCTAGTTGAGGAGAAGGTCGTGTCCTTGATATTTGTGAGCACCGATCATCAATTAGATGATATATTCATGAAACTTTTAAATGCACTTCGATTTGATGATCTTAGGAAATCTTTAGCTATTTGCACTATTGACTGAGTTCGGATACTTTATTTAGTGTAGGATTTTCATGATTATATTTATTATTCCTATTGCTAGATTGTATTATCATTGTGTCTATATTGTTCATTTTTATATTTTTTTCAAAAAACCAAACAGAGTTTTGTTTTCAAAAAATTTTGAAAAATACAAAAAGATTTTTTATTTTTATGAAAATGTGAAAAAGGCAAAAAAAAATTGTTTTTGAAGTTTTTTTTGAAAAATCCAAAAAGAGTTTTGTACTTTTGCTTCAACATATATGGATGAACATTTAATATTTCTGGACCACTCATTCATTCCATATTTCCACGTGACTTTTTTGTAGTGTTTTGAGACATGGCGTCGTTTCTATAGTGTGCTTAATAATGTGTGGTGTCATTACATTGATATTTGATGATTACTTTCTACATGTTTGACTCCTAGTCACCTTTAATGCACATGTGCACGAACTTCTTTGAACATTGCACTTACTTGTCCATATTCGAATACGATGTTCTCATCTGAATTTTTCTTTATACCGAACTAAATGTAAAAAGAGATAATGTTGTGCATGTAAGGACCATAGCTCGAATTTAAACTATTTTTGAAAAAAATATTGTGATATGTTAAGCAATGAAAGGGCTGCGAAAGATCAAAGGTCTTTGCATTAAAAGCTACCATTTGCATAAAAGAGCCTCAAAAGATTAGAGGCACATAAAAATATAAGTGTTAGGCCAATTTTTGATACATTGATGCTTCGCTACATATGATCATTGATTCCTTCAAAAATCATTAAGATTTTATCATCATGTATGTGAGAATTTGAGGGAGTTAAAAACAAAGATCACTAGGTTTGCACAACTTAAATGTCTCGAAAAAATATTACATAGTTTGACGTTATAGGTGTGAGAATCATTTATGTTAATGACATGTTGATTAAGTCGAGTCAATTTCACTTGAGTTCACCACTTTTACATCTAAGTTAGACTTTGAGATTTTTCATTGTAAGTGTCTCAAACCTTTGTGTACATATGTTACGACTATATATGTTGATTTTTCTATGAAAATTGTTCACACTGATTACTCTTAATTTTTGTTTTCCTTCGGATATGGATTTGAGATGTCGTTACGGTCAAACTTAGAGTATCAAAATTCCTGGAATCACCTATAAAACTTGTTACAAATTCAGTATGGTGGCAAATTCGGGTATCAATCCAATTTCAAGAATTAAAATGGTTATAATGAAAACTTGCAATTTCAATTTTTATTAAAAATCTTTTTGTATTTTTATTATGTTTAAAAACAATTTCAAGGGAGAAAAATGAAAATTTATGCAATTAAATTACTGCTAAAATTTTAAATGTAATTGAGTTTAGAATTTATGAGAAGCGACAAGAGGTGGGATTACACCGCATGGTTAAATTAATTTAATTTTCTAATTATTTAATTGAATAGTTCGAAATAATATTGAATTTAAAATTTAACTCTCGTTACAATCCTAATTTTAATTTTATCCTTTTCAACAATTAAATCGGGATTTGTCACTACATATAAAAAAAATTAAGATTCACACTCATTTTAACAAAATATCCGCTAAAATTAATTTATTAAAATTTGTGCGAATCTTTGAATTGCCTACACAGAATTAATATTTGAATCTAAGAATAATACTTATCTCTAAGTCAAATCCACAAATAAAATATTAATTTTCAACATTAATTTAATTAGCCTAGAACGCATCAATGAACAATTATTCAAATAAAACAAATCAATATATGCGTTTCATCCCACTCCTTGAATGGGGTGTTTAGCCAAACATGGTTAAAAATCAAGAATAGTCACAAACATTCAACAGGAAATTAAATAGAAAAGGCAAGAAATACAATACGCAGTAATTCCTCAGTCAAATGTGTGCATGAATGCACATCTCAACTCGTCACAAAAATTCAACTGGATTACAAAACTAAATTAAAAGACCGAACCTAAAAAAAATTCTAATCCTAAACTAATTATGTTTATGTTTTTTCTGATTTTTTTTTACCCTCTGCAATCTCTTTTTTTCTTTTCTGTCTCTCCTTCTCTCTATGTTGATACCCGAGTCTAATACCTTTCACCTCTTCTCTTTTATATCCCACGATTAAGATTTATGGAGGATAGCTTTGAGGGATTTGAGGCTTGGAATTCCCCCCCCTCCCCCCCCTGCGGGATTTTTTGGGATATGGCAGGTATGAGATGGGTTTTGTTGAAAGAGGTAGGTGGTGGTTGAGTATGGGTAGGTTGGCAGGTGGGTTAGGTTTCTGAGTTTGGGGAAATAGCAGGTATTGGGGTATGGTGTTTGCTGGGCACCATCGGGTTTGGGCGTGAGTGGCCTCAGGTTAGAGGGTCCGGGTTGTTGGGTACCGCCGGGTTTAGTGGAGTTGGAAGGTGGGTCTCGGGGTATGGAGCAGGTGGGTTTAATTTCAGGTATGGGGGTTGAATGAAATGGGGTTTCTGGTCTTTGAGTTGAAATGATAAATGGGTTTGGAATGTCCGATTTGTAGAAGGTGTGAATCCATGGGTATCCGGGTTTAAATGGGGGCTGCCAATGGGAAATGGGTTCTTGGGTTTAGAGATAGAGTGTGATGAGTTGTGAGGGTGTATGTTAATGGGATTTTTGGTTGGTTTAATGGAGATGGTGGTGGTTGTTAATGATGGGTCTTGGAAGTGTTGTTAATGGGGGAAAGAAGAGAGAGAGTAGTGGAAGGTTGAAGATGATGGGAAGTTAAATTGGGTGTGTGAGGGTGTAGTTTGTTAAGGTGAGGGTGAGGGAGTTGTTTGTGTGTATGTGAGTATGTATGGTAGTAGGGTGTGTGTGTGTGTTAGTTTGTGACCCTTAAAAAAAATAAAGACTAACTAATTAAAAATAAAGACTAATTAAAATCTACTAAAAATATAAAATCCTAATCTATAAAATAAAAGACACAAATTAAAAAAATATATTAAAACTAAAATTAAAATCCTAAAAAAATGTAAAATCTAATAAAACTAAAAATAACTGAAATCCGGAAAAAAAAAACTAATCCAAAAAAAATAAGAACTAAAAACTAATAAAAATAAAACTATTCTAAATAAATCTAAAATAAAAACGACTCAAACTAAAAATCTAAAAAAAATAAAAAGGTACAAACTAAACACACACGGGCTCGGGTGAAGGTTTGGGAAGGCCGGGGCTAGGCTAGGACTACGGGACAAGGTATTTAGCTCCATTCTTGACACAATTGCCTTGAAATAACACTTTTGACACCGCAACTACAATCAAGCCTGCACATTAAATATTTACGCGCATAAGACTCAAATTATCAAGAATTAGCAACTAAAAATCGTCTATTCAGGGTATAAAATGTACACTTTTGGGTACTTATCACACCACCCCCATACAGAACATTGTTATGTCCTCGAGAAAAATTAGAGAGAAAACCGAGATAAGTAACCAAAAGTGTGTCACTTTCGTACGCACTGGCGTTTGCCCTTAGCATGTGCAATAAGCCGTTAAACCTATAGGTTTCCCTACAGGACGAGTGGTGTCTCGTGAGGATTTGAAGTGAATATACCTGCAAAATTCCAAACGCTATACAACCCCACTAAAAAGGCATCAAGGAACACCATATTCAACAATCAAAATGAGATATAAAATTACTTAATACCAAAAGCGTAATCCTTCCTAAAACTCAGCGTGTGTTAGAGTGAAATAATATTAAGTGTCATTAGAGTAATTTCTAAATCACCTTTTTTAAGAATCAATATTTTGACTTCAATTCCCATTAGATATCTCTCTCTGAGAATTGGACAAGTGTATCTCTCGAGTGTATGAGGAGGTGAGTAAATGTAAACGAGTTCAAACGTCTCACACACTTTATAAAAAATGATGGATACATGAAAGAAAATTGATTTCATGAAGGAATGCTAACCACTATGTTGAGAATGTCGAGTTATTCACCATATAGTCTTCTCGTTTGCCCGAAGACATCACCAAGGGTGAAAACAGGGTTTATGTAGGGTATAAGGGAAAAATGAAATGAAAAAGATATGCTGGTAAGGTTTTTGAAAAGAGTGTGACAACTTTTGACTGACTATTATCTTCATCTTTTGAATTTATGATCGCATCTTTTCTTTTCTTTTTCTATTTTTTTCTTTTTCTATATTTTTCTTTTTTTTTTTTGCGATACATTTTCTTTTCATATCTCAAATGAAGACAATTTACATTGACAATTTCAAACACTCTTTTTTCTCAAAAATGATGATAGTGATTGGGAATAATATATGGATGGTATATAGAATGGACAAGGGGAATATGGACAGATAATGGGTGAATGATAATGTGATAGGGAAAAAGATGATTGTATGGTAAAATCAGTTTAGTGCTCGAGACAAACTACAAGACACATGTTTCTTACAACTCGAAGATGATGTCATTCTAAGTGATTAAGCCAAATTTAAAAAAAATAATGAGACCATGCAACAACTAAATGTAGTATCCGAAGAAAGTTGAATCAACTTGTGACTCGAAGATACGTAAAAACCCTCAAGAAGATGAAAAGCTAAAATCTCACGGGTGTAAGTCGCCACTAGTGATCTTTTAAGTCTCTCTTAAGAATATAATTACTCTTCAACTTTTTATTGTAAACCGTGATAGTGCAAATTGTCGAGTTTAGGACTTAATAGTGCAAGTACGATTTAAGAGGTATTAATTAATTTTTTTGTAAAAAGCGTAATTTTAGGGTCGAACATGGGTATTGTGAGATTTCTAGAAGAGGAATGAATGACAAATCATATCATAAAAATTTATTTTTGAATGCACAAAAAGGTTAAAGTGACCTGTTTCTGAAAATTGTCAAAAGAGGTACGATTTTGATAAATTTCCCACCCCCAAACAAAAGAGAACATCATCCTCGATGTTTAAAACCATATAGAAAAAATAAAAGCACAGGGGAGGGAAGATATTACCATAATGAACCCGTGTAGGAAAGTGTACCGCGAGATGGAACATAAATAAAACCTGAAGAATAAAAGCGATACAAAAATATGTACAAGTCTAGAAATTATGTGAAAACCATTGGGTGGTGTGAAACACCACTCCCAAACAGGATAACACTCATACTCAGAAACAATAAACGATGGGCTACCTCTCGGTAGTGCTAAGTTTAATGTCTTCAGCCAGACTGAACCATTCTCACCCTAAAGATAAGATTTATGAAAGTGCGAGGAGGCAGAAAAATTGGGTGATGAGAATCACCTCCAAATAAGATTGAATCGTCAGTCTTTATAGATCGGGTCAACAAGGTCAATTTCTTCAACTTGAGTGGGGCCTACCTCTAAGAAAGGCTTCAAATGTTGACTGTTGACTTGAAAAAGGCTACCATCCTTGGAATTCTGAATGGTGATGGCACCATAAGGAGTAACTGACTCAACAACGAAGAGCCCAGACCACTTGGTTTCAGTTTCCCGGAAAAGAGATGAAGACGGGAATTATATAACAAAACTTTTTGACCCGGGTAGAATTCCTTTCAAATGATGCTTTGGTCATGGATCCACTTCATCTTGTCCGTGTACTTCTTGGACAAATCATAGGCATCATTTCTTACCTCCTCCAATTCATTAAGTTGTAGCTTCCTATGGACTCCTTCCTCGTCTATATCAAAATTAAAGGCTTTGACAGCCCAATATGCATGATGTTCGAGCTCGACGGGAAGGTGGCAAGGCTTGTCGAAGACCAATTGATAAGGAGACATGCCAATCGGAGTCTTATAAGCAATACGGTATGCCCACAATGTGTCGTTCAAGCGTAAGGACCAATCTTTCCTATTAGGATTAATGTTTTTTTCAAGAATTTTCTTGATCTCGCGGTTGGAGACCTCAACTTGACCACTAGTCTGAGGGTGGTAAGAGAGACCAACATTATGTGTAACACCATACTTTTTGACAAGGTATTCAAAGGCTCGATTAAAAAAATGTTTATCCCCATTACTAATAATAGCTTTGGGGGTTCCAAAACGTGTGAAAACATACTCTTTAAGGAAATTGACCACAACACAATGGTCATTGGTCCGACAAGCGATTGCTTCAATCCATTTGGAGACATAATCAATCGCAACAAGAATATATTAGAAACCATGAGAGGAAGGAAATGGTCCCATAAAATCTATACCCCACACATCAAATATTTTAACAATTAATATGGGTGTGAGAGGAATCATATGACGTCGATATATACGCCCAGATTATTGTCATTTGGAACACGCTTGGCAATAGTGATGGGCATCTTGAAACAGGGTTGGACAATAGAAACCACTTTGCAAATTTTGGATGCAGTTTTCTTGGAGCCAAAGTGGCCACCACAACCACCATCATGGCAAAAGCACAGAATACTGAGTTATTCACACTCGGGAACACAACGACAAATGACTTGATCAGTTCAATACTTAAAAAGTAATGGGTCATCCCAAGAGTAATATTTCACATTCGCCATGAATTTGGATCTATCCTATTTTGACCAATGATTGGGAAGTTGGTCGGTAATGAGGAAATTTACAATATCAGCGTACAAAGGCGAGCTGAATATTGAGAAGGAAATGACTCGGTAATGGGGACATGATCAGAGTCAGACGTAAAAATAATATGGGAAAGATGGTCAGCAACAACATTTTCACAACCTTTCTTATCGCAAATTTCAAGGTTAAACTCTTGGAGTAAGAGAATCCACCGTATCAATCATGGTTTGCAATCCTTTTTATGAAGAAGGTGCCTGAGGGTAGCATCATCAGTGTACATGATGATAGGGGAACCTATAAAATATGATCAAAACTTATCAAGAGCAAACACTACGGCTAATAACTCCTTTTTCGGTAGTCGTGTAATGAAGTAGAGCATCATGAAGGGTTTTGCTAGCATAATAGATGACATGTGGGCGCTTGTCAACTCTCTAGCCAAGCACGACACCAAGTGAAAAATCAGAAGCATTAAATATTATCTCAAAAGAAAGAGACCAATTGGGAGGTTGGATTATAGGAGCGGAAGTGAGCTCGGTTTTGAGGCGCTCAAAAGCTGTGACACATGCATCATCAAACACAAATGGGACATCTTTGGATAAAAGGGTTGTTAAAGGTCAAACGATTTTTGAAAAGAATTTAATGAAGCGTCGGTAGAAGCCCGTGTGTCCTAAGAAGGAGAGAATGTCCTTAACAGACTTAGGAATGGGAAGCGTGGAAATCAAGTTGAATTTCACTTTATCTACCTCAATACCGGAGTTAGAGACAACATGACCTAAAACAATTCCCTTTTTTAACCATAAAATGGCATTTCTCACAATTCAGGACCAACTTCTTTTCTTGGCAGCGCTGGAGAACCATAGTGAGGTGAGACAGGAATTTTTTAAAGGATAAACCAAAAACGGAGAAGTCATCCATGAAGACTTCGAGAAAATGCTCTACCATGTCATTAAATATACTAGTCATATACCCTTTGAAAAGTCGCAGGTGCATTGCAAAGGCCAAAGGGCATACGAGAGTACGTAAATGTGCCAAATGGACAAGTAAAGGTAGTCTTCTCTTGGTCTTCAGGGGAAATTGGTATTTGGTTATATCCTGAATATCCGTCAAGGAAGCAATAGTAAGCATGGCCTACTAAACACTCAAGCATTTGGTCAATGTACGAGTGAGGGAAGTGGTCTTTGCGAGTGACGGCATTGAGATTTCTATAATCAATACAAACACGCCAATCGGTTTGTATACGGGTGGGTACAAGCTCATCGTCACTATTTTTAATGATGGTGATGCCAGATTTTTTAGGCACCATATGAATGGGACTGACCCACTGGCTATTCGATATGGGATAAATGATATCGGCATCAAGAAATTTTAAAATTTTAGCCATTACAACTTCTTTCATAGCAAGATTGAGTCTACTTTGTGGCTCATGAGAAGTCTTGGCATTTTCCTCCAAATGCATGCGATGGATACAAACATTGGGGCTCACACCGTGAATATCTGAAATGGTCCACCCTATAGCAGTGCTATGTTTGGTGAGAGTGTGGACCAATTGCTCTTCTTGAGTCAAAGTCAAGTTGAAAGCAATTATGACTGGGTGATGTTGGTTTAGGCCTAAGTAAGTATATTTCAACTCAGCAGGTAATGGCTTAAGCTACAAACTAGGTAGCGGTTCAGGAGAAGCATCGGACTCAGACTCATAAATAGAGTCCGAGGAAATATCGGAGCATGGGTTAACTGGGTAATCCACAGAATGAAGAGTGTCGACAGAAAGGGATTCGAAAGGAGTAGCCCAAGTGGAAGTGTCCATCAGTGGTGTAGAATCTAACAAGTCATTTAGTTTAGAGATGGAGGAATCAATATCAAAGTCGGACCCAAAGTGAGCCAAACATTGTTCGATAGGATCTTCGAGATATGTTTGACCCAACATATCTTGGACCAAGGAGTCAATCATACACACCTCATCAATAGAATCGATGTCGGCCTTTTATTGAATAAGGTGTAAGATGTTGACTTCAACGGTCATATTGCCAAAAGAAAGATTCATGGACCCATCACGACAATTGATGATGGCATTTACAGTTGCCAAAAAGAGGCGACCCAATATGATTGGAATATTTGTTAGGTCGGGAGCAGGAGTGTCTAAGATGATGAAATCCAAAGGGTACTAAAAGTCATAAACTTTTACTAAAACATCTTCAACTATTCCTTTAGGCACTTTTACGGAACGGTCGGCAAGTTGAAGAGTAACTCGTGCAGGTTTCATATTTTGTAAACCTAACTCAAGGTAAAGGGAGTAAGGTAACAAATTAACATTAGCCCCAAGGTCAAGTAAAGATCGAGTAGTGAACTTATCTCCTAACATGCAAGAGACAGTAGGATGACCGGGGTCTTTGTACTTCACAACACTGTTCTCATGGATAAGGGAGGTGGCTTGCTCAGTGATGAAGGCATCACGAGGCATATTCGTTCGACGCTTCACAGTGCACAAGTCCTTTAAGAATTTGTCATAGGAGGGAACTTGTTGAATTGCGTTGAGGAATGGAATGTTAATGTTAACATTTTTAAATACTTGCTTGATCTCATCAAATTATTGGGCTTCTTGGTCGGAGACAACCAATGAGGGAATAGTACTTTGGGCACATAGGCATGGGTGGGCTCTTTAGGTTTGGAGTCAGTTTTTTCTGTGGATTTTGTAGGTGGTAGAATCTTAGGGAGAGGATTTAATGCGCATTTCGGGATGGGTGGGGTTTGCACATCACGGGGGACATCAGCGCCATTATCAACCTGTTTGCCGGATCTTAGAGTACTTACCGCTTTCATGTTTGCTTGGTATCTGGGTGGAGTGGAAATGGATCCAACCTCATAAGCCAACTCTTTTCCATTCCCCTTAGGGTTAGCAGTGGATTGACTAGGAAAATTACCTTTCTCTCGCTCGGACTCAAACTGGTTAAGATGTTGCTCAATCCTTTGGATGGCTTGAGTCTGCGCGCGAAAATGTGGAATCCCGGGTTTTAAATAATTCACTCGATTAAAATATAATTTCCTTTTAAACAAATACGGAAGCGTTGAATGATGGTTCACAAATAAACAAAGCCAAATTTTGTTTTCTCAAAAACGAATTAAAACAAAATTCAAGTCCTGGAATTTGCCTAAGTCATAATTACCAAATTATATCCAAAGTTAGGCGAAACCAATTTTAGTACATGACTTGAATAAACCAAATTTACCCAATATATAATTTAAGCCCCAAATTAAATATAGTGTGATAATAAACCAAATTTTATCTTGAATTAATTCTAAGCATGCGTTCTAAATTATGATGCAAGATAAAATAAACAATGTCACACTACGCCGAGATGTACGAGGAAAAACCCAAGACGGGAAACATCCTCGGACGGCCCTAGCCACAAGTCCACTAGATATGGAATTACAATTACAAGACAAGAGACTTACAACACTCGACTCGAACCCTCTCAAGCCCCGATGCACCTCCTTGTAGAAACCTCTTCCTAGCGAACAACCTCGGAACACCACCGCGGTCTCGGAATCTACCGATGGGACTTTATATGGTCACCGTCACCCAAGCATGGAGCCTTTCTTCGTGTGGGTAGAATCTCAACAAAGGTCTTCTTTGTGATGGGGTGTAGAAGCAAACCCGAAACGTCTCTTGAATTCGGTAGAGAAAATCGGTGCCAAAAACTCCAAGCAATTGATATAAATATAGAAACTTGGATAAACACAATTGGGTGTAAACTAGAGTGTGTATGAATTTTTCTTTGAAAATTAACACTCAAAACATGAACATTTTCCCTAAATAAATTAGCTCTCAAACTCTCTCTAAGAGATGGATATGGAATGGAAAAGTTGTCTTGGAAAATGTGTTTCCCGCACATAATAATGTATGAAAAAGTTGGATAAAAACCAAGTGGGGAAAGTGGGAGAAAACTGCAAAAAATTGAAAAACTGTTCCCGCCCTGGCGTCTCGTTCGAACGAACTTGACTCTCGTTCGAACGAGACTTCTAACGAGCGACCAGCCTGGGCTCGTTAGAATCTCGTTAGATACCTCGTTAGAACGAAGAACTCGTTCGAACGACATATCGAACGACTGACCAGTTTAGGGTCGTTGGCAAACTCGTTCAAACGAACTTGGTTCGAACGACAAAACTCGTTCGAACGAAACCTGGTTCGAACGAAAAAACTCGTTCGAACGACATTTCTAACAAACGACCAGAAAGATTGAAAAATTCGATTTTTGGCCCAGAAACTTTTATAAACTTTTATATACTTATTTTAAAGTTTCTAATTGATTCTTTCTAAAATTAAAATGCAGTTTTTATTTCTCCTAACACCCAATACAAATTGTTCCAAGCTCCTATATACATATAATTACATTCATACCTTGGGAGCATGGAACCTTAGTTGATGACGTAGAAACGAGGCACACAAACCGGCATTTTGATGAAGCTTTAAATTCTTTACCGCTACGTCTTCAACATACACTTCATAGGCTTGAGAATTTTACAATAAATACTATCCTATGAATAAATGTTTTTGTCCGGAATTGAGCCAAAACTATATATGGACTCAATTGGAAATTTGTGTCCTTACAAATCTCCCCCTTTGGCTATTCCGGGACAAAAACCAAACAAAAATCCTAAAGGGTCGTGAAGCTCTACTAGACTCAAAACATAACCCGCCCAATCTTGACTCAACCCAAGGATCAAACGCTTTGCCATAAAAAGATGCCGCTTTAGAATAATTCCTGCACACTTAAGCAAACTCATCAAATGCATAGGGAATATCAAAATATTAAATGCAATTAATTAATTACTCCCCCTAAATTAATTCTCCCTTTAAACACATGACCTACTTAGAAAGACGTCTCCCCCTAAGATAAATCTCCCCCAAACGAAGATACGATAATAATAGGATTAGATACCATTTCTCCCCCTATCATCATTCTCCCCCTTTTGGTTCGGGAATAGGCAAAGGATAAAGAACTAATAGACAGCATGTGAAAGCTTAAAGTGATAAGACATGAAAGCATATGGGCAATTAAAGCAAGGCAAAGACAAACAGATATCATATATATATATACTTTAAATATACCAATAAGTACATGTATATATAAATAGATATAAACACACACATGACACAAAATACAATAAGTTTGCACACTCGTATGGCAAAAATGTGTCATATGGAAACGGAAGTGTAGGGGTGTGAACTAGCAACAATTAAATTTAGACCCAAACACTTAAGAAACGTTCACGGAGTTCTCATTTGATTGCAAACTTTATCACATTTAAATATAACCTCATGTGATAATATAAAGATTGAACTCAATGAACAAACATACACAATGCATACAAGCCTAGCATGATGATGATTCTACAAACCAAATAGAGTCATGACATTAAAGACAACTAGGATAAACGGACATTGTGCAAACCGTTGATATACCATCCAATTCTCCCTCAATGAGCATATATATTCTTTTGTTTTTTAATGAATATATCATACAAACATAGGCCTTGGTAATTGCTTTTTGTTTAATGCCAAATATTCTGTTTTTAGGCCTTTGGATCACGTATTTCTTTTAGATTCAATCAACGGTGGCTTACTATCGCAAAGGATTTAATTCATCCTTTCGGAGCCCTTCCCCGTGCATAGATTAAGTTATCATGTTTTCATTTTTTCACACAAATCTCACATGCAACGGATTTTGACATGCACTAGTCCTCCTAGGTCAGAGATATGTAGATGACTAGATTGATAGGGGAACACCTCAAAAAGCTCAAATATAACATGTGACATTAAGATTTCAAAAGAGCTCGTGCATGTGTGAATAGAGGCATATAGAAATAGAATCCATTTAAACAATACAAAATCCAACTACTCCATATAAAACATGGTAAAGAACATTTTAAGGATTGAAAATCTAAACCAAAAGTTCTAGCCATATGGAAGCGTAAACGATAGGATTTAAACACAAATATATGCCACATAAAGTGTGTCAAACAAAAATACACACAGAACAAAATCTTTTTGAGTTTTTAACATTTTTAATCAAAAATAAATATTTACTCAAAAGGACAAACAAAAATCACTTGTATTTTTCATTAAGCTTAAATGAAATAAATAAAACACAAATGATAAACAAAAATCTTTTTATATTATGCAATCAACTCAAATACAAAATATAATACAAAAAGATAAACAAGTCATAATTTCTAGCATGTGATATGAAATAAGGCAATGACTAGAAAATGACTAAACAAGCATACATTTAGCATATGAATATAGCATGAAGTACAAACGCTAAAGTATGCAAACACTAACACATTCATCCATTAGATTTAGCAAGGGAGGAAGGATGTGAAAGTAAATGAGAATCAAAATCCCTATTTTGTAAGGCAACCAAGTCGGATTTCCTAACCCAAATTAATGAAGAATTACTATCTTGGGGTGTAGGAACATTAGCTATCGTGGTTACTTTACTATGGGATTTTCTAGGAATTCGTTTAAGATCTAAACAAAATTTCCTAAGATGACCTTTTCGACCACAATGAGTACAAGTAAGAATATGTCGAAAAGATTTATCTAAGGAGTGATCATTAAATGCATTCCTAGAAAATTCTCCTAAAACATTGGTTTTGACTTTAGGGTTAAAGTCATTACAAGAATTGAAGCCTAAACCAAAAGTGTCATTTTTAATTTGGACCGTTCCTAACATTTTATCTAGTTTTTCCGAACGACACTCCAAATCAAATTTGACATTACTAGAATCTTTTAATTTATTTTCCAATTCTAAAATTTTAGATTCTAGTAAAACATTTCGCTCTTCAAAAGCAAGAAGCTCCTTTTTCAAGGATTCCATTAAACCCCTAAGGCTATCTCTCTCGCCTTCTACATAGTTAAGCTTCTCTTGAAGAGTCCTCTCATGTGTCCTAAGGTCTTCTATTAAGGCACTTTCATCAAAGACCTTGACACTCTCTCTTAAACTCGCTTCTAACTTCAAATTAGCTCTTTTCAATTTAATAGATTCTTTATATAATTCATGAAAAGCATTTTGAAGTTCACTCTCATCAACCTCTTCTTCATTTTCACTCTCTCTTTCTTCTTCACTCTCACTATCATCAAAAATAAGAGAATCATGTACAATGACCTTGGAAGTGGCATGTGCTATAATTTCATCATTCGATGAGTTCTCATTATCACTCACATGTCTAGCCATAAAAGCCACAAAATTTTTCTTAGTGGGGGAATCGGGCTTTTCTTCCTTATCACTATCACTAAGGGTTGCCTTATATGAAATAGGTCGCTTACCATCTTTCCTTAGTTTAGTGGGGCACTCATAAGCCCTATGGACATAACCTTCACAACCAAAACACTTATTAGACTCGTCCCTATCTAAATGTTCATTACTAGGTTTAGGGATTTTCTCGGCTTTAGAAATCTTCTCGCTTTTATCATGTTTAGAAGTATCAAATTTCTTAAAATCATTTTTAACTTTATCTTTGTTAAATTTAAGAAATTTTCTAAATTTACGAGCAAACAAAGCCATATCTTCCGAGTCACTATCACTCTCGCTCTCTACTACTTGTTTGACCTCTTTTCGGGCTTTCCAAGCAACGCCCTTTTCAATTTTCTTTTCAGTTTTAGAGGGAAACATATCCAGTTCATAGGTTTGTAAATCACCTACAAGCTCTTCTAATTTCGTAGAGGCTAAAGTGGGTAAAGAATTTAAAACAGTCACCTTTGGAATAAATCTATCGGGTAGGGACCTTAAAATTTTCTTTACAACACGGTCGTCAGGTATTTTCTCTCCCAAGTTAAAGGATGAATTAACTATGTCAGAAAGTCTAGCATAAAATTTATCAAAAGTTTCATTTTCATCCATTTTGATAGTTTCAAATTGAGTGGTGAGGTTTTGGAGTTTTGAAGCTTTAACGACACTAGTTCCTTCATGAGTTAATTGTAAAACATCCCAAGCTTCTTTAGCGGTTTCACACGTCATAATACGTCGGAATTCATCCGGTGCGACAGCGCTAAATAAGGCATTTAAACCACGGGAATTAAAATTTGCAAGCTTAAACTCATTTTCGGTCCATCTATCGATGGGTTTGGGAACACGTTCATTTTCAATTAGATGAGTTGGTGGGGAGTACCCGGTAACAACAGACATCCAAACACGTTCATCGATAGATTTAAGTGCCGATTTCATTCGCGCTTTCCAATACGCGTAATTAGAACCATCAAAAATAGGAAATTTTGAAAATGGGGAAAAATCCATTTTAGCCAAAAATTAAAGGATCTTAACGAAATAATTTATCGTTTTTGGCTCTGATACCAATTTGAAAATGTGGAATCCCGGGTTTTAAATAATTCACTCGATTAAAATATAATTTCCTTTTAAACAAATGCGGAAGCGTTGAATGATGGTTCACAAATAAACAAAGCCAAATTTTGTTTTCTCAAAAACGAATTAAAACAAAATTCAAGTCCTAGAATTTGCCTAAGTCATAATTACCAAATTATATCCAAAGTTAAGCGAAACCAATTTTAGTACATGACTTGAATAAACCAAATTTACCCAATATATAATTTAAGTCCCAAATTAAATATAGTGTGATAATAAACCAAATTTTATCTTGAATTAATTCTAAGCATGCGTTCTAAATTATGATGCAAGATAAAATAAACAATGTCACACTACGCCGAGATGTACGAGGAAAAACCCAAGACGGGAAACAACCTCGGACGGCCCTAGCCACAAGTCCACTAGATATGGAATTACAATTACAAGACAAGAGACTTACAACACTCGACTCGAACCCTCTCAAGCCCCGATGCACCTCCTTGTAGAAACCTCTTCCTAGCGAACAACCTCGGAACACCACCGCGGTCTAGGAATCCACCGATGGGACTTTATATGGTCACCGTCACCCAAGCATGGAGCCTTTCCCCGTGTGGGTAGAATCTCAACAAAGGTCTTCTTTGTGATGGGGTGTAGAAGCAAACCCGAAACGTCTCTTGAATTCGGTAGAGAAAATCGGTGCCAAAAACTCCAAGCAATTGATATAAATATAGAAACTTGGATAAACACAATTGGGTGTAAACTAGAGTGTGTATGAATTTTTCTTTGAAAATTAACACTCAAAACATGAACATTTTCCCTAAATAAATTAGCTCTCAAACTCTCTCTAAGAGATGGATATGGAATGGAAAAGTTGTCTTGGAAAATGTGTTTCCCGCACATAATAATGTATGAAAAAGTTGGTTAAAAAACCAAGTGGGGAAAGTGGGAGAAAACTGCAAAAAACTGCTCAAAACTGTTCCCGCCCTGGCGTCTCGTTCGAACGAACTTGACTCTCGTTCGAACGAGACTTCTAACGAGCGACCAGCCTGGGCTCGTTAGAATCTCGTTAGATACCTCGTTAGAACGAAGAACTCGTTCGAACGACATATCGAACGACTGACCAGTTTAGGGTCGTTGGCAAACTCGTTCGAACGAACTTGGTTCGAACGACAAAACTCGTTTGAACGAAACCTGGTTCGAACGAAAAAACTCGTTCGAACGACATTTCTAACGAACGATCAGAAAGATTGAAAAATTCGATTTTTGGCCCAGAAACTTTTATATACTTATTTTAAAGTTTCTAATTGATTCTTTCTAAAATTAAAATGCAGTTTTTATTTCTCCTAACACCCAATACAAATTGTTCCAAGCTCCTATATACATATAATTACATTCATACCTTGGGAGCATGGAACCTTAGTTGATGACGTAGAAACGAGGATCACAAACCGGCATTTTGATGAAGCTTTAAATTCTTTGCCGCTACGTCTTCAACATACACTTCATAGGCTTGAGAATATTACAATAAATACTATCCTATGAATAAATGTTTTTGTCCGGAATTGAGACAAAACTATATATGGACTCAATTGGAAATTTGTGTCCTTACAGCGCGTGCATGGATTGTTGTTGAGTCGTGATAAATTGAGTGAGAAGATTCTCAAGAGAGGAGGTGGATTCTTGGGGCGGCGGGGCATAAGGTGATTGGGGAACCAACTCACGGTGAGAACTAAGAGGCAGGGAAGACTCGTAAGAGGGAGGTGGAACTGGGACAATTTGATGATGGGAGTTTAATGATCCTCCGTGGGGGACAAAGGGTGATGGATGATGTGGTTGATGGTATGGAGCATGGTGAATCTGGTCGGGAGGGCAATGTTGCCTTTGTGAGTTTTGTTGAAACCTGGGTGGACCATCTACATTTTGTTGTGGGTGTATTTATAGGAAAAATATGAATGGTTCCTATTATTTGGATTGTAATTAACGACTGGGGAGCGAGTTTCCTAGTGGTATCAAAAGCACATGTCAGGTCCATGGTGGGTTTGGGATCATCTTGAACAAGGGGGAACAAATTAGTTAAATGATCTTGACTTAAACAAACATTACAATAAGAAGGAATAGACTCGTTGACATTCATCACTTGTTTAGAAAGAGAAACATTTTATTGCATAGAACAACTGAGAGCGTCAACGGTTTTAGTCAAAGTGTTTAAACAAGTGATGAATTTACAATATCAGCGTACAAAGGCGAGCTAAATATTGAGAAAAGTTATTCATGGGAAAATGACTCGGTAATGGGGACATGATCAGAGTCAGACGTAAAAATAATGTGGTAAAGATGGTCAGCAACAACATTTTCACAACCTTTCTTATCGCGAATTTCAAGGTTAAACTCTTGGAGTAAGAGAATCCACCGTATCAATCATGGTTTGCAATCCTTTTTATAAAGAAGGTGCCTGAGGGTAGCATCGTCAGTGTACATGATGATAGGGGAACCTATGAAATATGATCGAAACTTATCAACAGCAAACACTACGGCTAACAACTCCTTTTCGGTAGTCGTGTAATGAAGTAGAGCATCATGAAGGGTTTTGCTAGCATAATAGATGACATGTGGGCGCTTGTCAACTCTCTAGCCAAGCACGGCACCAAGTGAAAAATCAAAAGCATCAAACATTAGCTCAAAAGGAAGAGACTAATTGGGAGGTTGGATTATAGGAGCCGAAGTGAGCTCGGTTTTGAGGTGCTCAAAAGCTGCGACACATGCATCATTAAACACAAATGGGACATCTTTGGATAAAAGGGTTGTTAAAGGTCGAACGATTTTTGAAAAGTCTTTAATGAAGCGTCAGTAGAAGCCCGTGTGTCCTAAGAAGGAGCGAATGTCCTTAACAGACTTAGGAATGGGAAGCGTGGAAATCAAGTTGACTTTCGCTTTATCTACCTCAATACCGGAGTTAGAGACAACATGACCTAAAATAATTCCCTTTTTTACCATAAAATGGCATTTCTCACAATTCAGGACCAACTTCTTTTCTTGGCAGCGCTGGAGAACCATAGTTAGGTGAGACAGGAATTTTTTAAAGGATAAACCAAAAACGGAGAAGTCATCCATGAAGACTTCGAGAAAATGCTCTACCATGTCATTAAATATACTAGTCATACACCTTTGAAAAGTCGCAGGTGCATTGCAAAGGCCAAAGAGAATACGAGAGTACGTAAATGTGCCAAATGGACAAGTAAAGGTAGTCTTCTCTTGGTCTTCAGGGGCAATTGGTATTTGGTTATATCCTGAATATCCGTCAAGGAAGCAATAGTACGCATGGCCTACTAAACACTCAAGCATTTGGTCAATGTACGAGAGAGGGAAGTGGTCTTTGCGAGTGACAGCATTGAGCTTTCTATAATCAATACAAATACGCCAATCGGTTTGTACACGGGTGGGCACAAGCTCATCGTCACTATTTTTAATGATGGTGATGCAAAATTTTTTAGGCACCACATGAATGGGACTGACCCATTGGCTATTCGATATGGGATAAATGATACCTGCATCAAGCAATTTTAAAATTTTAGCCATTACAACTTCTTTCATAGCATGATTAAGTCTAAGTTGTGGCTCATGAGAAGTCTTGACATTTTCCTCCAAATGAATGCGATGGCTACAAACATTTGGGCTCACACCGTGAATATCTGAAATGGTCCACCCTATAGCAGTGCTATGTTTGGTGAGAATGTGGACCAATTTCTCTTCTTGAGTCGGAGTCAAGTCGAAAGCAATTATGACTTGGTGATGTTGGTTTAGTCCTAAGTAAGTATATTTCAACTGAGCAGGTAATGACTTAAGCTCCAAACTAGGTGGCGGTTCAAGAGAAGGATCGGACTCAGACGCATAAATAGAGTCCGAGGAAATATCGGGGCATGGGTTAACTGGGTGATCCACAGAATGAAGAATGTCGACAGAAAGGGATTCGAAAGGAGTAGCCCAAGTGGAAGTGTCCATCAGTGGTGTAGAATCTAACAAGTCATTTAGTTCAGAGATGGAGGAATTAATATCAAAGTCGGACCCAAAGTGATCCAAACATTGTTCGATAGGATCTTCGAGATATGTTTGACCCAACATCTCTTGGACCAAGGAGTCAATCATACACACCTCATCAATAGAATCGATGTCGGCCTTTTATTTTATAAGGTGGAAGGTGTTGACTTCAACGGTCATATTGCCAAAAGAAAGATTTATGGACCCATCACGACAATTGATGATGGCATTTACAGTTTCCAAAAAGAGGCGACCCAATATGATTGGAATAATTGTTAGGTCGGGAGCAGGAGTGTCTAAGATGATGAAATCCAAAGGGTAGTAAAAGTCATAAACTTTCACTAAAACATCTTTAACTATTCCTTTAGTCACTTTTACAGAACGGTCGGCAAGTTGAAGAGTAACTCGTGTAAGTTTCATATTTTGTAAACCTAACTCAAGGTAAAGGGAGTAAGGTAAGAAATTAACATTAGCCCCAAGGTCAAGTAAAGATCGAGTAGTGAACTTATCTCCTAACATTCAAGAGATGGTAGGATGACTGGGGTCTTTGTACTTCACAACATCGTTCTCATGGATAAGGTAGGTGGCTTGCTCAGTGGCGAAGGCATCACGAGGCATATTCATTCGACGCTTCACAGTGCACAAGTCCTTCAAGAATTTGGCATAGGAGGAAACTTGTTGAATCGCGTTGAGGAATGGAATGTCAATGTGGACATTTTGAAATACTTGCTTGATCTCATCAAATTATTGGGCTTTCTTGGTCGGAGACAACCAATGAGGGAATAGTACTTTGGGCACATAGACAAGGGTGGGCTCTTTAGGTTTGGAGTCAGTCTTTTCTGTGGATTCGGTAGGTGGTAGAACCTTAGGGAGAGGATTTAATTGGCATTTCAGGATGGTTGGGGTTTGCACATCATGGGGGACATCAGCGCCATTATCAACCTGTTTGTCGGATCTTAGAGTACTTACCGCTTTCATGTTCTCTTGGTATCTGGGTGGAGTGGAAATGGATCCAACCTCATAAGCCAACTCTTTGCCATTACCCTTAGGGTTAGCAATGGATTGACTAGGAAATTGACCTTTCTCTCGCTCGAACTCAAACTCGTTAAGATGTTTCTCAATCCTTTGGATTGATTGAGTCTGCGCATGCATGGATTGTTGTTGAGTCGTGAAAAATTGAGTGAGAAGATTCTCAAGAGAGGAGGTGGATGCTTGGGGCGGCGGGGCATAAGGTGATTGGGGAACCAACTCACGGTGAGAACTAAGAGGCAGGGAAGACTCGTAAGAGGGAGGTGGAACTGGGATAATTTGATGATGGGAGTTTAATGGTCCTCCGTGGGGGACAACGGGTGATGGATGATGTGGTTGATGGTATGGATCATGGTGATTCTGGTTGGGAGGGCAATGTTGCCTTTGTGGGTTTTGTTGAAACCTGGGTGGACCATTTACATTTTGTTGTGGGTGTACTTATAGGAAAAATATGAATGGTTCCTATTATTTGGATTGTAAGTAAACGACTAGGGAGCGGGTTTCCTAGTGGTATCAAAAGCACATGCCTGGGCCATGGTGGGTTCGGGATCATCTTAAACAAGGGGGCACAAATTAGTTAAATGATCTTGACTTAAACGAACATTACAATAATAAGGAATAGACTCGTTGACATTCATCACTTGTTTAGAAAGAGAAACATTTTGTTGCATAGAACAACTGAGAGCGTCAACGGTTTTAGTCAAAGTGTTTAAGCCATGAAGCAAAGTTTTAAAATCAGGATCATTTTGAGTCTCATAAGTGCTCCCTATGCGTGGTGGCTTGAATCTCAAAAAGTCTTTGGTGCCCTCCCAATCTTGAGAGTCATCGCCTAATTCTAGGAGAAAATTGTAGACGACAGTGGGAGTTAAGTGCATGAACTTCCCTTTATGCATGGATTCAATCATGGTTTGGGAAGAGGGAACATGACCATTGTAAAAATTATGGACTAAGCGACTTTTATCGAGACCGTGATGTGGGCAACTATCGATGTAACCTTAAAAACAGCCCCATGTTTCACAAAATTGCTCGGTGGGCTTTTGACAAAAAATCTTGGATGGCTTGGCGCATCTCATTGGTTTTGCTCATTGGATAAAAATTTGACATGAACTTCTTCACAAGTTGTTCCCATGTAAGGATAGAATCCGGTGGCAATGAATGGAGCCACATGGATGCACTATCATTGAGAGAAAATGGAAACAACAGAAGACGTACATTTTCTTCATCTAAGTTTTGATTTTCAAAAGCAGCACAAACCGTGAGAAATTTTCGCAAGTGACTGTATGGAGACTCACATTCAAGGCCATGGAAAGTGGGCAACATTGAAATTGTTATCGGGCGAATTTCAAATTGGACTGTTGGGGTGGGTGGAAGAACGATACATGATGGTGGGGTTGCCGTTATCGGGGCAAAATAGTCCCTCAAGGCACGCCCGTCAGCCATGGTATGTGGATGAATGGATGAAGTAGAGATGTCGATTCAGGGACAACTCGAAGTGACCGGTGGTAGGGAAAAATCAAGGGGAACACGAGGTTCTCCTAATGAGGATGACATGGGAGAAGGGCTACGGGAACGAATTAATCGACGATTAACTCGTTGCCACGTGGGCATGTAAAGAGTGAATTTTTGGAATATTTTAGAAAATGAGGGGAAGAAAATATTTTTGGAGAAAGGGAAAAAAATGTTTTTAGATTTTTGGAAAATGGGAAAGAAAATGAAAAATAAAATATTTTTGAATTTTTGTTGAAAAAAGGAGCGATTGACTCAACTTGAAAATAAAAAATGAGGGAGCGTAAAAATGACTACCTAAATAGCAAAGTAGATACGTACAAGCAAGGTAAAAATTCCTAACTAGCACATAGCCAATTTTTCTTCAATTCAGATGAAAGGGTAGTCAATTTTAATTACTCCGCTAGCGATAAAAAATCACAGAATTTATCTTTGTGATCGCCTTTGCAAAACTACGTGTTCCTAATTTAATCACAAGGTAACTAGAGGCTTGCCACAGAGATTCACTACGAAGCTACTACGACGAAGCGGACGGCCGGTACAACGCCGGGGACAGTACAAACCCATTTTACTGGGCGGCCGCACTTAAAACCCAGTTTCCCCGGACACTTGCATGCCTCAAAGCGAACCATTCGAGGATTTTTCGGGTAGAGAGGACTCTACGAGTTATCCTATAAGTCAAATTGATCAAAAAGGGGCCTACGAACACCGTATCCTATGGGACTATCGAGTTGATTGATTTTAAATTTAATGATGGCTAGGGTAGCACACAATGGATAAATGAGTGAGTCGGGTGATGAAATCCCTTCTCGTGAATGACCGGGTGTAAGTCTTAGTTGAATAATTCATCACACCATTCAAAAATAAATGCGAGAATAAAAATAACATAAGAGCAAGTAGGCACACAAAATATTGGCTCGCTGCAGGAGATTCGCGAGTGCTGAGAAATGTACCTCCCACGATTTTTACACGCATGGGGTGAAGATAGAGTTGAGACCACCGGGGGGATATTTTTCCTATCTCAGTCGGCCCTGGGAGTCGTACCGACCCAAAGTATAGAGGCATATTTTCCTCACCTTTCGACGCCCTCTCTCTACCTTGTCCGATTTCCCTTTTTGCCTTTTTTTTTAATTTAATCATTACAAATAATAGGTGTCCAAAGCACCACGAATAAATGTACAAGGCCTCAATAATCCTCAACAACCAGTCTAAGGAGGGAGAGAATGAATAACTACACTAAAAATAAAAAATAAAAATAAAAATTACAAATCTTCACGGGTTTCAATCTTCAAAAACCCGCAACGGCGCCATTTGATTACTCTTAATTTTTGCTTTCCTTCGGATATGGATTTGAGATGTCGTTGCGGCCAAACTTAGAGTATCAAAATTCCTGAAATCACCTATAAAACTTGTTACAAATTCAGTATGGTGGAAAAATTCGAGTAGTAATCCAATTTCAAAAGTTGAAACAGTTATTGTGAAAACTTTCAATTTCAATTTTTATTAAAAATCTTTTTGTACTTTTTTTTTATGTTTAAAAATAATTTCAAGGGAGAAAAACGAAAATTTATGCAATTAAATTACTACAAAAATTTTAATGTAACCGAGTTTAGAATGTATGAGAAGAGACAAGAGGTGGGATTACACCGCGTAGTTAAATTAATTTAATGTCCTAATTATTCAATTGAATAGTTCGAAATAATATTGAATTTAGAATTTAACTCTCGTTACAGTCCTAATTTCAATTTTATCTTTTTCAATAATTAAATCGGGATTTGTGACTACATATACAAAAAATCAAGATTCACACTCATTTTAACAAAATATCTACTAAGATTAATTTATTAAAATTTGTACGAATCTTTGAATTTCATACACAGAATTAATATTTGAATTTAAGAATAATACTTATCTCTAAGTCAAATCCAAAAATAAAATATTTATTTTAAACATTAATTTATTAACTCTCGTTATATAAATTAATGTGTGATTTTTCCAAATTTAATTAGCCTAGAACGCATCAATGAACAATTATTCAAATAAAACGACTCAACATATGTGTTTCATCCCACCCCTTGAATGGTGTTTAGCCCAACATGATTAAAAATTAAGAATAGTCACAAACATTCAACAGGAAATTAAATAGAAAAGGCAAGAAATACAATACGCAGTAATTCCTCTGTCAAATGTGTGCATGAATGTGCGTGCCAGCTCGTCATAAAAATTCAACTGGATTACAAAACTAAATTAAAAGACTGAACCTAAAAAAATTCTAATCCTAAACCAATTTTTTTTATGTTTTTCTGATTTTTTTTTTGTACCCTCTGCAGTCTCTTTTTTTCTTTTCTATCTCTCCTTCTCTCTGTGCTGATACCTGAATCTAATACCTTTCACCTCATCTCTTTTATATCCCACGATTATGGTTTGTGGAGGATAGCTTTGAGGGATTTGAGGCTTGGAATTCCCCCCCCCCCCCCCCCCCCCGAATTTTTTGGGATATGGCAGGTATGAGATGGGTTTTATTGAAAGGGTTGGGTAGTGGTTGAGTATGGGTATGTTGGCAGGTGGGTTAGGTTTCTGAGTTTGGGGAAATAGCAGGTGTTGGGGTATGGTGTTTGCTAGGAACCATCGGATTTGGGCACGTGTGACCTCGGGTTAGAGGGTCCGGGCTGTTGGGTGCCGTCGGGTTTCGTGGAATTGGAAGGTGGGTCTCGGGGTATGGCGCAGGTGGGTTTAATTTTGGGTATTGGGGTTGAATGAAATGGGGTTTCTGGTCTTTGAGTTGAAATGATAAATGGGTATCCGGTTTGTAGCAGGTGTGAATCCGTGGGTATCCGGGTTTAAATGGGGGCTGCCATGGGTTAAATGGGAAATGGGTTCATGGGTTTAGAAAGAGACTGTGATGAGTTGTCTAATGGGTGTATGTTAATGGGATTTTTGGTTGGTTTAATGGAGATGGTGGTGGTTGTTAATAATGGGTCTTGAAAGTTTTGTGTGACATCCCGCCTAATAAGATACCGGACGATCACTCCTATATCAAATTTTAACAGGAGTCTCATATGGATCATTCTTAGCATCACTGTCGAAAATCCATTTAATTACTAATAACCTATTAGGCTGGTGTCAAAAACTTTTACTTAACTACTCTTTTTAAACAATTTCAAATAAAACATCCACACAGTTTGCGTAAATGAAACTGAAATGAAATAAAATAACCGAACACTCGATCAAAATATACAAGCATATCGAAGGATGCTCTAAAAGAATAAATAAATGCAATTGGACCATTGACCCGAATATTTATACAGTACCTCATATCTAGAGTACAATAATTAAAGCGTCTATCGAGAACCTGCACGCATCCACAGCTGCTGCAGCGGACGTCTGACTCGAAGGAAGTGTCATCCAGGCGTCCCTCTGTCTGGAAACCTATATAATATATATATATATATATATATATATATATATATATATATATATATATATATATATATATATATATATATATATATATAACAAGAAAGAAAAAGTAGATAAACGGGTCAGAGCCCGAGTTTGAAAAATATTTAGCAAGTGCATAAATGCCTTATTTTTAGAAAAAAGTTTTATCTCATATTTAAGTTTGGTATCGCACTCCCATGAGATACCCCTTGCCTCTCTTATATTAGTGCACACCTAACGCACCCTAACAACATACCCTAGTCAAGTTATCCCGCCTAACTAGTCTAATTTACCCGTCTACTAGAAACCTATACATCCCGAGTACTAAGGGCTAAACTTCCCTCCATTCTCAACGCTGCACTAAGTTCGTGCGTGGGGTGTCTCACGAAGCGAAATCCAAACAAGGAATCCCCCCGATAAACTACTACTTGGTAGGGTTAATGGTAGAGATCCATTTGGCCCGTAGCACAAAACTAATGTATAAATACATATATATATACATCTTAGAATATACATCCGGATAATATCTCCCAGACTGAGGTTTACCAATTCAATTTACAAAGTATTTATCAATACTTTTCATTTTCATCTTAAAACTTTCCATTTCCTTTCTTACATCCAGGAAATGTATTTAAAAGCCAACTCATTAGCATGAATTGCTTTAACATATCATATAACTTTTTAAAAGCCATTTTTATTATCATAAAAATGCTTTTCCGTTTTAAAAACATCCCATTTCCCTTCTTCCATCCAGGAAATGTAATTAAAAGCCATTTTTATTATCATAAAAATGCTTTTATCATATCATATGCCTCCACTTCCCTTTTCCATCCGGGAAGTGTTTCCGAAGCCAATTCATTTATCCCATTTCTCTTCTTCCATCCGGGAAATGTATTTAAAGCCAATTTATTATCATAAATTGCTTTAACATATCTAAGACCGCCCCTCCGGGTTTTCCCACTAGATGCGCCCCTAAATGGCTATCATCTTCCAGGGCCTATCAAACAAGACAACCTGGGAACCCAACAAATCTTTGATAAGCGGCCATATGCCTGCGGGATAGTCGTGACCACACCCAAAATCACCTAACCAGCGCAGAAAATATATAATCCCCCATATGGCCTATAGGACTATATACACCCTGCATTCATTAGCCAGGGGGCTTCACCATACGCACGCAACTTCCGTTATGATAGCGATTTAGAGAGGTGTGTATCCATAAATTTTCATTTATGAAATTTATTTCTTCACCATTTGAAAACATTTATTTTTACATTTTCAAAAGTCATTTACATCATATCATATATATACTTTATCACATAGTGTATATATATATATATATATATATATATACAGCATATATTCCTCCTCGAATGTACATACGTGGCCATAATTGCCAACTACATCTCGCGATGACCATTAATCCCAAAGATTCTCTCAAAGAATCATAATCATGCATTCATATACCCATGATACTAAACCCAAGTATTTCCTCACTTTGATAAGTAATAAATACCTATCTCCAATTATACCACTTTACAATAATTGAATATATATCTATATTCTCAATTTCATCCTAATCAACTCATAGGATTTGCCCAACAATAATCGATATAACTATGCTTTCTATACGCATAATTATATAGGCCTAAATGCACGGAAATATTCCAGGGAGTATTCATTCCCGAACTTAAACTATGTCCGTTCCCCGGGTTATGCCCTACACCAATCCAAGGCATTCTCTTTCATCTAAAGGTTTATTTACCCTCAAAACCCTCATTTAGGAGTCCCGATATCATAACTAGGATCCCCCATATAAGACCCCAAATTGTATTTTAACTCCCCAAACTCTTAAGGGAAGAAACTAACAATTCTGACCAAAGCGAATCGATTCGCCCCATTTGCGAATCAATTCGGGTGGGCGAATCGATTCGGCCCCCAATCCGAATCGATTCGGAAAGTGTTCTGCAAACAGGTCCTTAATGGCGAATCGATTCGATCTAAATCCGAATTGATTCGGCATACTGCAATCACAGATCCCCTTAGGCGAATCGATTCGGCCTGGACCCGAATCGATTCGGCCTGTTCGAGGGTCACGATTTGGGCAAAAAAAATTTCAATCTCCAAAATACCCAAAACTCAATCCGATCTCTATTTAATTCATAACTTGGATTTATTCCTACAAACCCAAAGTTTTCATATCTCCTCAAGTTCTTTAGAGGTCCTAACACTCCAGTTGAGAACCCGTAATATTTATCTCCAATAAGTTCTAACTAATGATTTCGATATCGGACAGCTTTTCGTAGAAAAATTACTATAAATCCAAACAAAATCAGAAAAATACGCTGTCGGCGTCCACGCGACCATATCGAAAAGATCTACAATTTCTATTTTTGACCAGGAGCCTAATCGATTCTCATGAAGGACGAATCGATTCGGAAAGACGCAGGTCACTATTCATCGTCTTCTCCGAGACGGTTTCGGCCATTAAAGATTCTCCCAAGCTTTTGTCGCCTCACCCAACGTCCTACAACCTTAACCAACTACAAATAAACATATATTAAGGGTTCTAAACATCCTAGAACCCTAAACCACCAATTTATTTCCATTAATTTCTAAGTTTCTCCAATTACGAAATTATAGGGGTTTATTCGTTTTAACTCCCGAAAACCCGTTTTATCCACGAAACCCAACCCAAAATTTTAGGGTTTGTTAATACCAAACTACGGTATGAGATTTATGCAAAAAGTAAATAAAGAAAGTAAACACTTGCCTCGTGGATATAATCTGACGATCCCGAGTCGAATCCCACAGAGGTTGGTCGGAATCTCCCCTTTTCTCCTCTTTTCTCTCCTCCTCTCTGTCTTCTTTCTCTTTTCTTTCTCTTTCCTCCCTCTCTCCCTATTTATAAATAAAGAAAAAAGGTTTAACCCCTTAAAACCCAAAAATGACTCGTTTACTCAATTACGAGCCCATTTAACTCTAAAATTCCCCGAAACTCAATTTCGACAATCGGACACTCTTTTTCGACTATCTCGGACATTCCAAGACTCACGGCACAGTCGAAATTCCCATCCGAGGTACTTGACCGCAAATCACTATTCTAACCCATAATACTTAATGTGGGGTTTCTAATCAAAATCTGACCTTTTGGTCGCTTTACTCCACGGCGACATATAATTAAAATACTTCGACCTATTTAATCCCAAAAATAATTACAACACTCATCGAAAATCATTAAATCCTCGAAAATCCCAAAAAGGACGAGTTGTTACTTAATCATGCCAATTTATACTTAATTATGAAATTTAATTGTCTCCAAAAAGAACGAGTTGTTACATGTTGTTAATGGGGGAGAGAGTAGAGAGAGAGTGGTGGGAGGTTGAAGATGATGGGAAGTTGAATTGGGTGTGTGAGGGTGTAGTTTGTTAAGGTGAGGGTGAGGGAGGTGTTTGTGTGTATGTGAGTGTGTATGGTAGTAGCGTGTGTGTTTGTTAGTTTGTGACCCTTTAAAAAAAATAAAGACTAACTAATTAAAAATGAAGACTAATTAAAATCTACTAAAAATATAAAATCCTAATCTAAAAAATAAAAGACACAAATAAAAAAGAATAACAAATAAAAAATATATTAAAACTAAAATTAAAATCCTAAAAAAATATAAAATCTAATAAAACTAAAAATAACTGAAATCCTAAAAAAAACTAATCCTAAAAAAAATAAAAAAAATAAAAACTAAAAACTAATAAAAATAAAACTATACTAAATAGAAAATAAATTCTAAAAAATTCTAAATAAATCTAAAATAAAACCTAAAAATAAAAACGACTCAAACTAAAAAAATTTTAAAAAAAAAGGCACAAACAAAACACACACGGGATCGGGTGAAGGTTTGGGAAGGTCGGGCTAGGCTAGGGTTACGAGACAAGGTATTTAGGTCCATTCTTGATGCAATTGCATTGAAATAACACTTTGACACGGCAACTGCAATAGAGCCTGCACATTAAACATTTTCGCGCATAAGACTCAAATTGTCAAATATTATCAACTAAAAATCGTCCATTCGGGGTATAAAATGTACACTTTTTCGTGCTTATCACACACCCAAAAATTCCGCATTCACGGTTCGAATATTTTTGTGTTATTCCATTGTGTGTTGTATTTGATCATTTTATGCTTTATCTTTAAAAGAAAAATGAAAATTTTCAAAAATAGTCGGTTGATACATGCCTTTGTGATCATCATCACTTAAGCTTCCTTGATTCTTTTTGTGTTGATAGCTTACTTCTTCGTGTGATGCTTTATATTTCATGTTTAGTTTCTACTCCTTTGTCTATTAAGGATAAAAAGGGGGAGAACAAATTAAGGGGAAGTTTTTGATTTTTTTGTTTAAAACTCTATGCATCATGGTATCTTTTTATTTCATGTGTGTAGGTTTCTTCTGCGTTAATGATGAATTCATGGACTACACCGGATGAAGAAAAAGTTTTTTAAGGGAAGAACAAGTTGAGATTGAAGACAACATTTCACTTATCCCATACCATTTCTAGGGTTTGGGAGGGCGTTAAGAATCATTGTCATATGAGGGTTTTTTATTGTAATTTGGGTTTTGGTTATTATTTTGTAGCGGAATAGCCAAAGGGGGAGATTTGTAAGTAAAATATCTTGGGTTTTAATTTGTATTTTGGCATATCCTGTTACAAATCGACTCGTCGAACCGAACTCCCACATCTCCAACATCGAAGACACCCCTATATCTCAAGAAGGTATAAAAGAATGGGTGTTCAGATATTTTCAAAATTATATTTGGGATGTTATTTTTATAAAACTGAGACTGCCTTTTTGAAAGACTTTAAAAATTAAATTTTTTGGCCTTGTTTAAACGAGATATTATCTCATCCGAACGAAAATATGATTTTGTTAGAAGTCTATTCTAACGAACCTCTAACGAGGTTGGCTCTGCCTGGCAGAACTTTCTCATTAGAAGCTTGTTTGATGTAAGCTTTGAACGAGATTACTTTTTTGTTAAAATGAGATACTTACTCGTTCAAACGAAAACCTATTTTGGTTTGAATGAGTCGTTGCCTCATATTTTGTGTCAAACCTATAAATACCTGTTTTGAACTCTTTTTCACGGGATTTCGGAAAAAAATGCAAACAATATATCTTTGCCAAAGTTTCTCATATTTAGTTTCATAAAACACTTTTTAATTCACAATCTTTACATCCCCCATATAATTTATGAATCTTTGTGAAACCCTATAGTATCTATTTCTTTCATAAAACCTTGTGAATAGGAATATATACGGTTGTCTTGTGAACCAAGGGTTCACTTCTAAAGAAGGATGATTGATGGATACCGAGGGTAGATCGTTACCTGTGGACAACTCTGGACTAAGTCATATTCTGTTGGAAGTTTTAAAGACTCTGCACATCAAACTTAATGTTGTTAAGTGTTTTATAAGTCGATTGTCTGTCAAAACTTATTATATTACTGAATATATGGTTTTTCCCTTTTTAGGTACTTTTCCCCATTTACTATATTGATTGCCTGCATAGTTTATTAATTACGATTGGAACACATCTTGTATGCAATCCTAATTTAATCAACGATTAAAATTTGGTAAAAAATTGGATTTGTGTGTTGGGAATTAACTAGATAAATCAATCCATCAGAACATACGCACTCTCGAGAGATTGTCTTGGTTAATCTAAAATCAAATCGCACCCATAGAAATCAAAGAAATAATCGTGCAAGAATTTCAATCCTCATAATTCTCGGGATTAAGAATCTATGAACCATTTACAAATGGTGTGAGATTACCTAGGTTTAATTACGACAGACCTTAGACTTAAATTTCATGGGTGGTCCTATTTAATACATTCCTGGATGTAGTGGTCACAATCCTCTTTTGAACTACCATCAAACTTAAATTCCATGGGTGGTCCTATTTAATACAAGTTCTTATACCATCAGACTGATTCCTGCCATTTGAGATGAACCACTAGGATCGCACCTTAATCTTTATGATAGGATGTCAAATCCATATCTAGGTTCTAAATTGTTAAATTATACTAGAACCGAAATTTCGATCTTCTGTGATCAAGTCGAACCGAGTTCACCAAAATTCCTACTAAGTAAAATTTATCTACATGTCTGCAATATATTTAAGGAATAAATATAAGTCATTGTCATAACCATGATTCTTATTTCAAAATGAACTGATACACCTTTACTTAAAAGTAAACGTCATAAATGGTTTTAAGAATAAAACCCCAATGGAGGCTTATTCAATGTCTAGTCATTTCGACCCTTATGCTCTCCACCTATTTTGGTTCCATCTGTACCACTCAACTCGTTTATCTTACCCGACTTCTTTTAGTAAGTCACTTTTTCTTGCTAAAGCATCAGTGCGATATCCACCACCTGAGCATAAGTGGTGTGTGGAACACAACTTTCTTAATAGACTAAGTCAAACCATTAATGAAACATTCTTTCTTTTCCTCCTCAGTGTTCACCTCATCATGTGAAAACATAGATAAACTGGTGAATTCTTGCTCATATTTAGAAACATTGCTCGAAACTTTGTCCCAATTAAGAAAATATTTTTTCCCCACGATCATAATAACATAAGGAAAATATTCCGCATTAAATTTCACCATAAAGTCACCATAGTTCAAATAATCCCTATCCTCAGATGTGGTCAGACTCTCCCACCACTATAAAGCTTCCCATTTTATCTTAAAAGTGGTTAAACACATCAGTGCAGTCCACCATCCTCGAGTGTCTTTCCATATCACGCCAACACTAATAAGCAACCGTCGGGTTAGATCTCCCAAAAAAAGTGGGAGGATTGCCTTTGTTGAAGCAATCCCTCACCATATCCCATATTTATGAAGATACACCATATTGCTGCACCCCTTGGCTTTCCCATCTATGCCTACCAAGATCAATACTTGTCGTTGTAACCTCATGAATAATGGTCGCTAACTTGTCGACTCCCAAAAGAAATCCTTGCCTATCTTGACCCGAGGAACCAAAATTGAACCCTCTCTCCTAGATCAATCTTTCATAATGTTAATAATCTGAAAAGATTCGAATAAATGAACGTCGGAGTCAAATCCTAAAGAGTACAAATAAAAAAAATGAATCAAAGTTAGGAAACACAAAAAACTATAACGAACGCATAACCCTCGAAACCTAAGGCCTTACTCTTATACAAAATGTAATATCCCTCATATAATTTCAACGAGAGTGATCAGCCCCTGGTACAAGTATATGTTGACTGTTAGAATTAAGATAATAATCCCAGCATGCGACAGAAATCTGAGATATTAAAAACTTCTTCTAGAAGATACAATTAGAAAAAATCCAACAATAAATAAACCATCCACCATAGTGAGATCTGATGATAACATATTTATAGACTCCGCAACTTCCTCATGTAAGAACAAAGGTCCTAAGGTCAACCCTTAGCCTCTTCCAGACCACTACTGAGTCCTTAAGACCTATGATGCTCTTAATAAAGAGCCACAGAAGTATCGCATGTCTCATTCACTTATCCAATCTCTTAGAACGAACAATCGTTCTAATATATCCCTATAACCAAGCACAGAAACCTCGACGCCAGCATCTCATCATGTCTGACGTACATAGCAGACCTCATTCTGAAGAGAACTGGACTTAAAAGATCATCTAACCCTCAACCCAGAGGTATTTCATTACAACATACCTCCAGACCATCCTTTGGTAAGCCACTGATGATTTCAGGCCTCCTAGACGTCTTAGTAAACTCCTGAAGTTCATTTGTTAAGTAGGTGAAAATCAAAACACTATTCCACCTACCTCTACTACTTAATTCTATTTGCATTTATGACTCTTATTTGTATTAAATGCACCCGATAATTACTTTACACCACTTGCAAAACCTTTGACCCACACTCCACCACCCATCTGAGGTTATCAGTCCCTAGAGAAACCATATCCATGCTATGACACTCCACTCATTATCTCTCCAAGAAAATTCCTATATATGGGGAGATGGAGAACAGTTGAAGAAATATTCAAATCATCATAAACTAGCAGAATAAGGAGTATTTGCTTATACAAATATTTCTTCATTGTTCCATACACTCTCAGCTCACTGTTATGATTATAAAACCATAGCTTGGATCAGTTCCAGATATCTTTCTTATTGTATTCCTTATTGAGCCCTAAATTAATACTTAGGAACCCTATGAAAAGTCTATCAGTTACTTCCTAAGTTCCTTTGGAATAGTGATAAAGGCCCGGGGACCTTAGACTTTCTTGGCCAAGGCCAAGATGTCTCCTAGATTTTAATAACCATTTAATGATCCAATAAATAGTGAAACACTATAATACCCCACCCTAGAAAAATAAGTATTTAATGATAATCGAAGTATTTCATTCAAAAAAAATTGAGGAATAAATACATTAGAGAATTATGTCCAATGGCACCAAAAGTGACGCATTACAAAAAATAATTAAAGAGAAAAATCCCCACATTACATTGTTCGCATGGATGCGTATTTAAGTTCTAATAGTCCTAGTATATATGTTGACATGGTCATGGTTAATATAACGCGATTTTTTTCAACAAGCACAGCACAGGACGCGAACTTGCACGATTTTTATAGGACAATTCGAGAGAGATAAAAATAGTGTGGTCGCATATTTGGAGCCCTAGGAATATAAGAAAAAATACCATGTAGAGAAAAAATTAAAAATAATATAAAAGTTAATCTAGAACTTTTTGAGAGTACGTGACATTACGAAAAGGCAACTTTGTACGCATTGTGTATGACACTTAGAAGACCCAAAAAATACATTGAAAAATTCCATGTAAAGAAAAAATGAAAAAAAATTGGAGTTTGATTGCCTCAGTCCCCCCCCCCCCCCCCCCCACACACACACACACACCTTGTTGGGCGGACAGCAGACTTGAATGGGCTTTTTTTATTGGATGCTGATTGGAGGAATTATGTAGTACCTTTCAACTTGCAATTCAGGTCTTGGTAGACTCGTTGTTACCTCTTTAGTGTAATGGAAGAGCTTAAACATGGACTTATGAATTAATATTAGAGTAGAAATGGGTGATAAGAGATAGAGATGGGTTCCATGGTTTATCACCCGCAAGATATAAGATTTTTCCATCCTTCCTCTATCACTTGAAACTATTGCAAACCAGAATAACCTCTCAAATTCGTATCATTCCCTCCACCTATATTTTTCCCCACCCAAACTCCATTAAATTAGCCTACAAAATCCATCAAATCTCCACTCCAAAGTGGGATAGCTTGTAAGAGCTTTTGAGAAGGATTTTCTTGAGTTTGAAGAAGGATTTCATGGAGTAGTCTTGGAGTACTTTTGTCTGACAACCCGCTTAAAATAATAACGGGTGGCCAGCCCTATACTACTTTAATTCAGGAATCTCAGATGGCTCAGTCTCAACATCAATTAACGATACTAAATAATATAAGACTAACTACCCGAAATCATATAAGCGAGATGTTAAAATTTAATAAAACATACCACAAACCACAACCCAACACTATAGAACTACTAACAAAGGTAAAACATACACGAGTACATGATAAAAGAAGTGCTAGAATAAAATGAAATGAGTATATACAAATGAATATACCTGAATAAGTTGTCGGGTCACAGACAGTACAACAACCGTAAAGGAGAAATATAAACATCTATAAATATCCCTTGGGTATAAACCCGATATACAACATGAATCCTACCTAGATTTACAAGAAGTAGGAAACGACTACCATCTAAATCCTGCAACAGTCCGCACCTGTTACGGCTCCCACGACTCTGAATAGAAGGGCATCCAGCATCCATGCGGTAGGACACCTGTAGTAAAACGTACATATATATATGCAAGAGAGAAATATAAATGGGTCAGAGCTCGAGGTGTAAAAATGTTTAGCAAGTGTGCTAACCGTGCATAATAAATATAGATACACTTATATCATAATTAAAGTGGAGTCGCACTCTCGTGAAACCCCCAAACTTACCTCTCATCTAACAGCGCGCACCTATTCGCGTCCTGGAATCTTAATTAAGTTACCCCTACCCACAAGGACAACCTAACTTACCATAGGCACAGCCTGTACCCACAAGACCTTATATCCTAACATAACCCAAGAATCCTTCCCATTCTAATCACATATAATTATATTTACACATATATATTATATTAGGTTTAGTTTCAATTCCGATTTATAATTTAATCAGTTAGAATTCTTAACACATTACCCATTTGCATTGGGTTTGAATCATATGATTTAATTTCTAAATAACATGCATACAAATTAATAAGGACAGAACTTCTCTCCACTCTCAGCATTGCACTACGTTTCGTGTGTGGGGCGTCTCGCAAATCGAAATCCAAACAAGGAACCCCCCAATACACTACTCCTTGACAATGTCGATCGTAGCGATCCATTATGTCATACACACAATTCTACTATTACAGCTACCAAAATTAGATTACTCTCTAAGAGTGACCTCAATATCTCCAATAATATCCTTGGGATGATGTAACCAAAATATTCCTTAAATGCGATACATCAAGCCCCAACAATCTAGTACACCATAATCACCCAAGATGTACACCATAGAACTTTTATATCCTTCCATCTATAGGATATGTAAGTATATATGTATTTACTCTAAACATATATATAGATACAATCATTCATTCCCATAGCCAAGTGTACATACCACATATGATGTACAATGGCCATTCACATAATATAACCGACTATATATATCGTCAGTATACTGCACCATGCTATTATCTTTCGAGTTCCTGATCCATGTAGCATACTGGGGACCAAGTGGTGGGGCTAAACGACACCCACCTCGTGATAAACTCACACACACAACGTCCGAGAAGCAGTCATAGTTTCTAACCGAAAATGAGACGAAACATACCCACCACGTCTCATCCCAAAAAAAATATAAATCACATAATAATACAATGGACGACTATCACCTGGGGAATATCCACACTCTGCTCCTCGAGCCAGGGTGCTCACCCTCATCGCGAAAACTTCCCAATGATAGCATGTGCGGGGTATGCTTAACCATACAAGTATATATATCATTCACATGCACAATATATATACATCCATATGATCCCATCATATAATTAAACCATCACATATGGTTTAGATATTTACAACATTAGTATACTCATATATCCATATCTATACAATTATATATATATCCACATATCCACATAAATATACACACTTTCTCTCGTCCGTACGTATAAGATTTATAAACTCGTCTATAAGTATGCATAATCCTCAATATACTAGCCGTCGTCCCAACACATTTAATTTACCTCAATATGTGAATACGATCCCTCACTTGAAGCATATTCATCCATTTTTCCTATCATGAATAGTCTTCCAACATATATATATATATATATATATATATATATATATATATATATATATCCAACATTAAGGTAATCACCCAATGTTTAGTGTAGGTAACAATCACTACCTATCGCATCGATATCCGAAAGCACCTCAATATCACTAGTACTAATTCGACCATTGGTATACACATAACTAATAGCCTATAAACCTCGAGTTAAATCTTAAATTCATCTCATGGTCCCATCACTTAGGGAAAATGCCCTTTGTAAATCACACACCGATATATAACAACTATCCCGACTAGATTTACGCACGCTATTCTAATTGGTAATATGATCCCATCGCTCTCAATTTTGACTACTGTTCAATCACTCTTGTGAATCCCCTAGTCTAACGCCTTTATGATTTATTCCTTGAATTTATCATTACTAAGGAAATGCGACCAGTCTCTCTCATTGGTCCCCAGATTGTATCTTAATAGTATCCTATCTCTATAAGGATTCGATACAAATGTCGGCCTAGAATTTCACAACGTACCCTCACAACTCTCTCTAAGAGTTCTTGACTTCACATCATATCTAGACTCACTTTTGATCTATAATTAGGATTGCCACCCCCAATGCGGCTTCCCACTATCTCCGGACACACACACAACTCCAATGCATACATGTAAACATATACCTTCCTTAAACTATTTAAAGAAGTCCCCATAATCATAATAAGTGAGAAACCCCTTATATGTCGCCAAAACATAACTCTTACATCATAAAATAAGGTCCCACATCGATAAACCCAATCAAAAAGGGGTAGAAATCATTCTAGAAAAACTCCACAAAACAGCCTTGTTTCCGAATCGATTCAGCCTCAAGGGCGAATCAATTCGCTCCAACTGCGAATAGATTCGATCCAAAGGACCTGGGACTTTGTCTCAAGCCGAATGGATTCGCCTTGGGTCCGAATCGATTCGTTCATGCAGACCTGCCACTTTTTCGTAGGCCGAATCGATTCGCTTAAGGGGCGAATCGATTCGGGTCTGCAAAACCCTAAAAGTCTCTTCTTCTCCATTAAACCCACGAATTCTAAACCCTAAAATTTCACTTCTAACCCCTAAACCTTCGTCATATCATGATTTTAAGCTAACAAATCAACCCAAAGTTGGTCCCAACCATTTCTACACCATCAAACCCAAATATAAACATCAATTTCAAGATTAAATCTTCAAAATCTAGGTTTTGTTATAAATACCCATAATCCAATTTTCTTATCCACAAATTATGAAATGGAATACACAAATGAAATATTTAGCAAGATTAAACACTTGCCTCGAAATTGTAGAGATTGGATCGTCCCCGAGATCGCGTTTGGGCCGAAATCTCCAAGCTTTCCCTTCTCTCTCTCTTCCTTTCTTCTTCTTTTTCCTTTTTCTCTCTCTTTCTCTAAATGAGAAGGCTTGATCCGTAAGCCTCTTAAATCCCTTAAAACAATAAACCCACTTTTAAATGTTAATACACACTTTAAAAGGCTCGTTTACTCCAATTCGAGTCAAACATACTTAAAAATATTTCGGAGCCGAAATAAAACCCAATGACAGTCATTTTGACTATCTCGACCCATACGGAACCAATGGCGCACTCAAAATTATCATTCGGAATACTTTAAAATTTCCTCAATTTTTGGGCTTCAATATCTGAATTTTAAAATTCTCCAATTTAAATAAATTTTATTTCTCCCAAAAATTAAATTTCTCAGTTCCAAAATCGTGGGGTGTTACATTTTGGAGCTATTATGGTGGATTTTTTGTGACTCCCTTTAAGGCCACCTTTGGAGGTGGGGGAGTCACCTGTCTTCCTCATTCCTTCCACCATTTTCAGAGGCATTTTAGGTGGAAAGACTAACCTTGGAATAGGTTTATAGTTGTGTTACATCTTACTTATTTTCATATATTAGACTAAATAAATGTTGGATATGAGTTATTTTGCATCTATAGTTTAATTAGTTGCATTCTAATCATTTTGGGTAAAAATGAGTTTAAAATAGAGGTTTTAAAATGGGTTTTCAAAATGCATAAATTTCACAATGTATGTCTTAAATATTTTATTAAATAAAATATGTTAAAAGGATGTTTTGAAGGCAAATAATGTGATTTTAGAGTTAAGAAATGTATTAGGCTTGATTAATCCATTTTATGCGAATAGAGTATATCTTCCTACATGAAAATAATGAAGATAATGATAAAAATTAAACCTTTACCTTAATGGATTAATCAAAGTTGTTGAAACTTATCCAGATAGTAAAATGGGTTTAATGTGTAAATATGTGAAAGTGAGGTTTTTACATAAAGTTATGACTTAATGTAAATAAAAGAAGTAAAGAAGTCCAAATATGTAAATAATGACTAAATGAGTATTAAGATTTAAAAATCCAAGAAGAAATTATACATATCAAATATGTGTCAAATGGGACTTTAGTATGTAAAATGTGTGAAATTATATATTAAAGATATTGGAGTGTTAAATGTGAGTTTAGTCAAATGACGTATTGAACAAGTGTTAAAAATGGTTAAATGTGTTTAGGTGTTGAGTCGAAACTTAAATTACCATTTTTGGAAAATGACACTTGTCAAAGGACTATATGGAATTTTTTTGTAAATAAAGGGTAAATTTGTAATTTACTTAAAGTGAAATATTTTTTGGGAATAAAAATGTTGATGAATATTTTTACACTAGTGTGGGTGAAAATAAATTAACTCCTAAAGCGTGAATGATTTTTGGTATAAAATCAACGTGTGTGTGAATAAAGGACTTAAAGGAGAAAGAAATAATTTTTCAAGTGTTAATAGAAAAATGGACGGTTAAGTCCGGGATCTTGGCTTCGGCCCATACATGTGGATTAATGTAAGCAAAATGGATAATGTTGTACAAGTTGACAAGATAATGGAGTACACGGGTGATGTTGGAAAAATTAAGAAGGGCATGACGTCCCTAGTGGCGAAAGGCCACAAAGTAACTGATCAGTAGCATATGGTGCTCGCTACCGGTGGTGAGGAGCACGTGAAATCATGGTTATTGGATAAATCCAAAAGATAATGATGTAATAGGGAACATGATAAAAAACGGGTTATAAGATATAAATAACCTAACTTGTGTGAATGATTAAGGTCCCCTTCAGTGTAATGTGGACAAGTAAATTGAGAATAATGACTAATGTCCATAAGAAAAGCAAAATGGTTAAGCAAGGTGACTTAATGGGTAATAATCCAACTAATAAGGTTTAAACACATAATAATACAAATGTTCGTGTTATATAAGGCTTTCAATGTTAATGAATATTTTATAACATGATGTGTGCGTATGTTGAAAGAAAGTCTTAGGTAATGATTAAGCAACTCTAGTTTGAGTTAATGAACGTTGAGTAATAAAAAATTTGAAAGTAAATTAACGGCTTTCCCAAAAATTCTAAATTGTTTAATTGTGTGAGTTAATGAGAATAATATGACATTTTTAAGTATAATGATACGAAATGACAAGACAAGGAGAATAAACCGTATTAAACAACGTTTTTGGAATAAAAATTATTTCATGCATTAGAGAATCTTTTTTAAATAGGTATATACGTAGATATATTCGTATTTTCACAAGCATGTACTTGTAGAGTGTGAGTATTCTTTCTGCCGTTCATTTCTATACTGAGTTTTCCCATTGAGCATTCAGCTCATTCCCTTCTTTTGTTACGACAGGTTGTATGTTGTCCCGTATTTTGAGAATGTTGTATAGGTAAGTACTTAATTTGCATTTACGTTAGTAGGTCTGTTTACTTGGACTTTGGCTCACTCTCCTTAGGTTACATCACGTAGTTTTATGAAAATTGAAATCATATGCTAATAAGTGTAATGTTAAATAATAATAAAATTGGATTAAAAACATTATTTAGGTTGTTCCATTGCACTTCGCAATTAACGTGCGAGCCAAATCAGGTTGATCATTTATTAACCCTTGGGGAGTTACAACTTGGTATTAAAGCTTTAGGTTCAATGTTCCTTTCTGGTGTGACGTAGTGAGGTTGGTAGTGATTATTTCGATGTTAATGTTAGTTTGGTCTAGTAACGCTGGATTAGTGATGGTTTCAATTCGTATCCTGGACGGCAAAGTCAAGAAAATTATCACAATATGCAACTCCTTATGAGATAGTAAACGGCTAAGTTATTATCCTTTCATGTTTCGCGACATTTCTGATGTAGTTGTGTTGGTAAGCCAAGGGTGTTAGTGTATACCAATAGCGCAACATTGTAATATTTTGCATAAGATGTATTGTGTGGCAACTTTGATAGTGAGAGTATCCTTAGTAGTAGTACCAACGTCAAGTAGTGTTCATTGAGACCTAGTTGTAAAGGTTGTATATTTCATTTATGGAGGTTAGGAGACTGAGTGGCATTCATAAGTATTCATTATGTGGTGAGAACGTATTAGGTCCCTTGATTGAGGACTTGGATTTAGTGTATCTTGATTATAATGTGGGTCTAAATAATCATGATGATTTGAAGTAACCTAAGAGTAAACCTAGAAAATCTCGGTGATTTAGTGTTAAGTGCTAGCGTTGTGATGCCCTAGAATAGGACCTCTTGCGGTGTCACTAGGGTAAGCCTCCTCTTAGGCAATACCCAATGTCTTGTGTCCTACCAAAACTCTGGTGGTATTAGTTTACAACTTTAGAGATAATAATGGGGTATCAAGGAATAATATCCCTTATAGTGTCCGTGATATGGTCCGGGATGTTTATTGGTAATACCCGATGTCCCGTATCCTACCAAAACATATAAGCGTTAGCTTGTGATTTATCTCATAAGTGTGGTGATTGCATAGTGAGATAAGTTAGTTGTTGTGGTTGAACACTCATTGAGTTTTAATAATGTGTTTTGATGAAATTGACTTCGGGTTAGTAATATAGATAGACATGTGAATCCGTACTAATAATTCATTGGAGGTGTATACTAAGGTTTAGCTAGTGAGATGTTAATGCAAGTGGTATACGTTCCCTAGTAATAGTGAATTTAAGGTTGTGTACTGTGTATTACGGTGAGAATGATGTCTCTCCTTGAACCTTTGGAATTACTTAGGGTGCTAGGGATATAGACTTACAGTTGGTATAACACGTAATGACTAGGTTTGATTCCTTGAGGTTATGATTTGGTGGCCGTGATCTGTTGTCATACATAATAGAATTCTGCCATGATGGCTCTTACACTGGGATGTGTATGTCCATTTTGAGGATGATTAAATTGGTGTCTTTTCCATAAAGCGTCTGGAAGGATTATTGTTGCATTGAAGCTTTCATAGTGATGATATATCATTAATTATTGTAGTATGGTTAAGTCATGTTGACTTGTGGCAGTGCCTTGGAGCAAGTTTTATGATTTGGTTTATGAGCATGTGCCATGATATAACCTTTGAGGATAATGTCAAAAATAGATTGATAAGTGCTAGGTTATTCACCTGGGAGACGTAGAAAATGATGGTTTCATCATGGCTTTAGAGATAGCATTTGGAATGGAGTCTTAGGATTGATTACAACACCAAAGTGTGCTACCTATATGGTTTGATATGATTCTGGTAAGGGAAATCATTAGGTCTTAGGCATGGGTAATGCTTGAAATTTTATAATGCCATTAAGGTAGTTATTATTCGGGATTATGTAGGACATTACTAAGGGTCGTAGAAAATTTTTGAGTGACGTGTTTCGCTTGATAAGAGTGATCTCGAAAGTTGATGTTAACTATCGCATGCTGAAATTATGGATACCTAGGTATGATAGGGTAAGCATTGAACAGAAGTAATTTCATTTAGTTTAGATGGTTGTTCTTGCCAATGACAATGATGGAAAGGTGGCACTAGTCTTAAGGAGGTAAGCCCAGCGTTTCAACTTCCCAAAGAAATTGATGTATTATTTCATTTGTTCTGCAAGGATGGGAGATTCATGGCTAGGACACATCAGGGTTAATGGGTATAACCATGGTATGGGGAAAGGCTGAGACTTTAGCAGATATCAGTGCGAGTGGGTTTGTACTTCGTGTGACATGGTTTGTCGTCGAAATTCAATTATTTTCTTTTGGGCATGGATGTCGCCTGTTTCGTTGCATCTTTTCTAACTTCTTTGATCCCGGTAATGGGAAGTTATTTTCAGTTATGATTCGGGTGTAGTGTTGCATAAGCTCAGTAGTGTAAGACTTATTACTATTGTGGTTGATGTGTCATGGTATATGAGTGCTCTCTTCTTCGTAAGCATCCCTATTGTACACCAGTTTGTGTGTACGCTAGGTCTCGCATTTGTTCTATGTAGTTTGCATGTGTTATTTGATTACATTAGGTTAACATATTTCATTAGTTAACCAGTATAGCTAGTTATGACTTGGTCATGTGTTCCAAGATTATGACTTGAGAATATTATGAATATCAAAATCTGATGAAACATTAGGTGCTAGTGTTGCACTCTGCTAAAAGTTATGCGGTTATGGAAAGTATTTAATGATAATCAAAGTATTTTATTCAAATAAAAATTTGAGCCATAAATATATATGGGAATTAATCCAAATGGCACAAAAAGTGACGCATTATGAAAAGTAAATAAAGAGAAAAATCCCAATGCTGCATGGTTCACATGAATGCATGCAAAATGCCAAGGAATGATTTTGACACGGTTATCGTTAATATAACGCGATTTTTGCCAACATGTGTCGTACAGGATGCAAACTTGCACGATTTTTATAGGACAATTAAAGAGGGATAAAAATAGTGTGACCATTTATTTGGAGCCCAAAAAATATAACGAAAAATACCATGTAGAGGAAAAATAAAAAATAAAATAAAAGTTAATCAAGCACTTTTTGATAGTAAGCGACACTGCGAAAACACAACTTTGTACGCATCGTGTAGGACACATGGAAGACCCAAAAAATAAAATGACCAATTTCATAAGGTAACAAAAAATACATAGAAAAATACCATATAAAGATAAAATGAAAAAAAAAGTATTTTTTTTTAGGAGTTGGTCTCCCCCCCCCCCCCCCCCCCCCCCCACACACACACACACACACACCTGTTGGACAGATAGTAGCCTTGAATGGGATCTTTTTATTGGATGCGGATTGGAGGAATTGTGTAGTACCTTTCAACCTGCAATTCAGGCCTTGGTAGACTCATTGTTACCACTTTGGTGTAAACGAAGTGCTGCAACATGGACTTATGAATTAATATTGGAGTAGAAATGGGTTATAAGCGATAGATGAGTTCCATGCTTTGTCACCGATAAGATATCAGATTTTTCCATTCTTCCTCTCTCACTTGAAACTCTAGCAAACTAGAATAACCTCTTAAATTCGTAGCTCTCCCTCTATAAATATTTTTCCCGGCCCAAACTCCATTAAAGTAGCCTACAACCTCCATTAAAGATCCACTCCAAAGTGGGACGGCTTGTAGGAGCTTTTGAGAATGATTTTCTTGAGGTTGAAGAAGGATTTCATGGAATAATCTTGGAGTACTTTTGGAGATATTATGGTGGATTTTTTGTGACTTCCTTTAAGGCCAACTTTAGAGGTGGGGGTTTCACCCATCTTCCTCACTCCTTCCACCATTTTCAGAGGCATTTTCGGTGGGAAAATTAACCTTGGAATAGGTTTATAGTTGTATATATTTCCAGCTTACTTAGTTGCATATATTAGACTAAATATATGTAGGATATGAGATATTTTGCATATATGGATTAATTAGTTGCATTCTCATCATTTTGATAAAAATGGGTTTCAAAGAGAGGTTTTAAAATGGGTTTTCAAAATGCATTAATTTCATAATGCATGTCTTAAACATTTTATGAAATAAAATTTGTTAAAAGGATGGTTTGAAGGAAACTAATATAATTTTAGTGTTAAGAAATGTATTAGGCTTCATTAATCCATTTTATGAGAATAAATTATGTCTTCCTACATGAAAATAATGGAGATAATGATATAATTGAAACAATCACTTTAATGGATTAATCAAAGTTGGTGAAACTTATGTAGAAACTAAAATGGGTTAAATGTGTAAATATGTGAAAGTAAGGTTTTTACATGAAGTTGTGACTTAATGTAAATAAAAAAAGTAAAGAAGGCCAAATATGTAAATAATAGCCAAATGGGTATTAAGATGTAAAAACCTAAGAAGAAAGTGTACATATAAAATATGTGTCAAATGGGACTTTAATATCTAAAATGTGTGAAACTATATATTAAAGGTGTTGGAATGTTAAATATGAGTTTACTCAAATGAGGTATTGAACAAAAGTTAAAAATGGCTAAATGTGTTTAGGTGTTGAGTCGGAAACTTAAATTACCATTTTGAAAAATGACACTTGTTAAGGGACTAAATGGCATGTTTTGGTAAATAAAGGGTAAATTGGTAATTTACTTGAAGTGGAACATTTTTATGACATAAAAATGTTGGTGAATATTTTTACACTTGTGTGGGTTAAAATGAATTAAGTCTTAAAGCGTGAATGATTTTTGGTATAAAATCAACGTGTGTGTGAATAAATTACTTAGAGGAGAAAGAAATAATTTTTCAAGTGTTAATGGAAAAATAGACGGTTAAGTCCGGGCTCTTGGCTTCGGCCCGTAAATGTGGATTAATGTGAACATTGGCATAATGTTAAACATGTTGAGGAGGCCCTTATGTGTATGTGCTTTAGGTAAAGACAATCTTTTTTAATTTTCTTAATTTTATTCACTGCACCATAATGGCTATTTTGCAACTAATATATTATTTGATTTGTAAGTATTTATAACACTTACAAAACTTACAATGGTTTTGGACACTTACAAAATTTGTAAGTGTTCAAAACAGTTGTAAAACTTGTGATAGTTACTTAATTTGTAAGTGGGATAACCTAACAGGATTGAATAAGAAAAAAATGTCAAAATATCCTCACTACATTTCCCTTCCAAAACCTTTTCCTCCAAGCATTCCAATCAGACATTCATGCAAAATCCCATCCCTCCAAACCTTATCTTATCTAGACCTCCGTGCGATCTTTCGATTTGATCTTTTCATTGCAAAATCAGAAGGTAAACTTTACACAGCATTTGGCTCTCCTCCATACTATATTTAATTTGTATTCGTGTATGTCTAATTTGGAATAATAGATTCATACACGATTAAAGATAGAACCGTCTAATTTGTGATTTTTCACCCAAGTAGGAATTAGCCATTAAATTAACAATTTAGATCTGCTAAATGTGGGTTTTGAAGGAAGTCTAAAGGCATTTGGGTCTACCAAATCTGTAATGCCCCGACCCGAATTTATGGGTTATCCGTGAGTCAACCCGGTCCGAATCAAATATTAGGTGTGAAGTGCAATGAAAAAACCTAGATAGTGTTGCTAGTTTTATTTTATTTAAATTATCGTTTAACTTGTTTAGCATGTGAGTCCATTTTTAAGATAAACTGCGTGTGGGACCCATAGGGAGCACCCCAAGTCTAAGTAAACAGATCTAGATAATAACATAAAATAAATAAAGTAAACTTATCAGTACAATTCCCTCAAAATACGATCCCACACCCAACCTATTGTAACAAAGCGAAGGTGTGAGCCTATGCCCAGTGGGAATATACATGCAGTATAGAAATGAATGGATGAAAGAAATAATCACACGCTATAATCACATGCATGTGAAAATATATATATCTACATATATTTAGGTATACCTTTGAAAAATGCGTATTCAAATACATTAACCGTTTACTTCCAAAAGCCTTACTTATCTAGATCAAATTCCTTTAATCTTGTAAAGACGTTCTTATTTATAGTTAGCATTTCTCACTTCGTTTAACACACCTGGTTCCATGTTTAACACCACTACACTTGATTTATTACAACCTATTCTTTTGCTAGAACCACCCCATTTTATTCATTTAGAATATAATTTAGTATTTTCATTGAAAAGTACCATTTCAATACACGCATTCACCGTGTTAGAAAATACTTGTTTATTTTTTGGAAACCTCTTCATTTCATACTCATGCAAATTATGGGTTTAACAACTTAAGTTACACAACTACCTATTTTTCCACTTTACTTTACCCTTTTTACCCCAACTTATGGATATTTATAGATTTACGCATTTTCTTGCCCATTTACCTTTACTGGAACATTTATTTCATTCATTCAAGTTAGTTTGTATTAACACGTTTTACCATGCAACCCATTTCTTGACATGTTCCATATTCCTTTTATCTTTTCTTGGAATCTTCCTTGATCGCATACTTACACGGGCCTCACACCGACAGCTATGCGCGCCATATGCTTTAGACATTGATTTAGGACTTTTCACCCAAGGGCTCCAGACCCTTATTGCTTTATCCCGGTGTCATTCGAGTTATTTTTATGAGTTTGAACATTTTACAAATGTCCATATTATCCACTTCCTTACTTTTACCCGACCAAAGCCAAAATCTAGACTTAACCGTCCGTTTTTTTATTAACACTTGGAAAATTATTTCTTTTCTTCTAGTGCCTTACCCATACACACATGATTTATACTAAAATCATTCACGCTTTTAGGAATTAAATTTATTTTTACACAAATTAGTGTAAAGACCTTCTTTAATATTTTTATTCCATAAAAATGTTCCATTTTAAGTAAATTACAATTTTACCCCTTTATTTGCCAAACTCGCCATTTAGTTCCTTAACAAGTGTTATTTCTCAAAATGGTTATTAAGTCTATAACTTATCATTTACAACGCTTTAACCCTTTAAAGACTTGTTTAATATCACACTTTTGCCCGATTTTTACACTGGTCACTTTAACCCCTAGCTCATTAATATCACCCTTTACATTTAAGCTCCCAAATTTATCGTCTGTCTTATTTCATGCTTAAACCCAACAAGACTTTCTTTAAACTTGCTCACACATTTATTATCAAAATACTACAAGTTTATATACATAGAAAGTGGACTTTAAACACTAAAATCCTACCGAGTGGAATAACACGTATTTCAAGTAATAAAGACATTTTATCAATTTCTTTAAAGTGGACAAATGTCCATTCATTCACAAGGTTTTCATTTTGCACGAAACTCAAAAATATTTATTTCATAAATATTTGGACAAAATTAGCATTATTCTACATTTTTATTTCTTAACAATGCCCAATATTTCCTTTGGCTAGAAATACACCAAACTAACATTTCCTTATAGTTTTATTCCATAAAAATGATTATTATTAGTTTTTCTCTAGAAATATACCAAAATAAGATTTCTTACATTTTTATTCCATGAAAATGTTTATCATTCTTTTTACTAGAAATACACCAAAAATGACATTTCTTACATTTTTATTCTGTAAAAATGTTTATCGCTTCTTTTTACAAGAAATACACCAAAAATGACATTTCTAACATTTTTATTCCACAAAAATGTTTATTATCTGTGGTGACAATTATTATGCAACACAAATAGATAAGAGAAAAGCAATCACCAAGCAAGAATAAGGAATGTAAAATGACAATCACACAACAAGGGATGTATGTGGTTCAGCAAAGATATGCCTACGTCCACGGTGGTGCAGTCAGTATTATTTCTATGTATCTCGGAGTGTGATTACAGAGAATACCACTTGTCCTTTGCCCCGGACCTAGGGTTCAATATTTACATGTTCATTTTAGTAAGTGGGGGTGTTGGACTCCCCCACGTTTTCCATCTCACCCTAGAACCTCTCTTAATGGGAACATGGGAGGAAACTGGATCATAATCAGTTAAGAGATGGAGGGTCTGGACTTTGGGCCGCCAAAATTGGACTACTCGTCCAGGTCCATCATTCTAATTTCGGGTACCCATAATTTCCCCTAAGTTTGTTGGGCCATGCTTTGGGCCCAATAAATGTAAATGATTTGTCATAATGGCTTTTTCGTACATCGTGCAACTCTTCAAAAGTTGGAGAACTGATTCTGGCGGCACCCGCTTCGTGGTCTGTGTATAATGATTAGCAACACTTAAAGGTTTTCCAGAGCAGTTATTTTTCGACCGTCGTTTCAACCTTCTCAGCATTCTTCCATTTTCTGTGAGCTCTAGCGATTCACACTTTCTTCTCTCAGTCTCCATTCTTATTGCTTCCGTGTTATTTGGGCTCGTAATTCTTCATTGTTCGAGTCGAACTTCCATCTTGTAAGTCTCCTATGCCTTCTCTTTGTATTTTCTCTTTGAATTTGTAGTTTTCTAGGGTTTTCCAATGGCAAAGATTGGTAATAGGTCGGTCTCCGAGTTTAGGAAGTTTTATAACATCCCAGAGTGGGTAGAGAATGAGTGATGTGCCTTTCCCCCTAAAAACGTTAGAGAGATAGAGGATGCCCATTGGATCCATGTCTTGTTGCTTTCCCAAGGGGGACTCACTTTTCCTCCCAACAATCTATTCTTGCACTTCTTTATTTATTTCAATATTGTTCCTGCACAGTGTTCGTCCAATGCGTGGAAGATAATTAATGGTGTCCATAGAATAAATCAGTTATATGGTACCAAGTTAGGGCTTGCGGAGATCGGTTTTTGCTACTCTTTTTCTCGAACTAGTTCTAGTGTTCTCTACCTCAAAGCCAGGAGCCCTGACAGGGTATTGGTAGTAAACCTACCTGATTCCCATAAGGACTATTGGCAAGAAGGTTTCCTTGCTAGAAACTGGCAGTTTTCTCCCCAGTTTAAAGGGTCGAGGTCTGATAGGTTCTCTATTCCCTTTTATGGGGAAGAATACATAGGTAGACTTTGTTCTTTTCTTTTATTTTTTGTTGATTTGTGATCTTTCTGATTTTTCTCCGTTTTCTCTTCAGTGAGGTGGAAGAATTTGAAACCTGCTCTCAGCGAGGTTCATCTCTCTGAATTGGTCAAGGCCTGGAATATCAGGGAGCCCTTAGCTGACGGCGAGCATCCCCGATCTGCTGCTTTTCTGCTCGAATATAAGAACGTTGGTTCCAGTTTTATAGTGAGGCCGGTGGACAGTATCCCTGAGTTTGATACCTCTGAATAGACTGCTGCGGATCCTATTCAGTTGGACGAGGAGGAGAGCAGCTCTGAAACCGATACCGCAGGTGGTGCTGGAGGCAATTTGGTTGAAGGGAGCTCCAGTAGTAGCAGCTCCTCTGATTCGGGGGAAGTTTTTGAAGTTCGAGAGTCGTCGAGCACATCCAGCAGTTCAAGCGAGGAGATGGCTCCTCCAAGGAAAAACTTAATTCGGGATGATGATGATGACGATCACGTGCTCCTCGCTCAGAGGTTAAAGAAGCAGAAGTCCAGTACTAGGGCTGTAGCTACTGGCTCTCGGTCTTCTACTCAGGAACAAGAGAGGAAGAGGAGAGAGGAAGAGAAGGTGAGAGAGAGGGAGAGAAAAAAAAAGGAGGAAAGAAAGAAGATAGAGGAGAAGAATAGAATGGAGGATAGGAGGATAATGGAGAGGGAGAAGGAAGAAGAGAGGAGAAATATGGAGGCAAGGACGAAGGTTGGGCAAGCCTTAGTCCCGGTGTCTGCCTTGCCTGAGGGGACTTCAGTTTCCATTTCTCCTCAACTGGCTCCTGCGCTGCTCGAGAGGGAAGTTCTTCCTGCAGATCGCCAGAGGGCGCTGGGGTCTGATCAATTGGTCCTACAAGCTATCCAGAGGTTGGCCTTGGTAAGATCTTTTCCATTTTCTAATGCTTTAACTAGTTTTAGTTGTTTCTCTTTTCTGGTCTCTTCTTTGCTTCTGGCAATTTTTGACTGACTTCGTCGTACTCTATCTCTCTCGCGACGAGCTGGTGAAGAGGAATGACGAGCTGGAGCAGCAGAAGGTTGCTTTGGAAGTGAGGGGTACTCAGCTGGAGGCTAATTTAAAGACTACTGACGCCGATCGAGTTTCTTCTGATCTAGCCCTTGTCAATTCTAATCGAGAGAGGGATACGGCGATTAAGGACCTGAATGAACTGAGGCAGGCCTATGACCTGGTATGCTTGAGCAAGATGGCTGTCGTGGAGGAGAATAAGGTTCTGACCGAGTAGTTAAAGGAGAAAGAGTCCCAGGTAGCCACCATCAAGGAGGATTCATATAACTCCGGGTGGACTGCTGCTTACGAAGATGTCGAGGTTCAGATAGGCTACATCATCCCTCTGAACTTTAAAAAGGGCTAGAACAAGGCCCTCTTAGCTGCTGGTGTAGATGCTGAATCTCCTTTATTCAATTAGCATGACCCGAGTCCGAAGCCAACTGTGGACGAAGAAGCCCCTGTCCCAGCCATCGAGGGTGTTAATCTTGCCTCTCAGACAATCCCTGCCGGCACTCGTCCTACCCAGGCGACTGAGGTCATCCCTGTAGAGGGGGATGCCTCTGTTGTTGCTGATAAGGGGAAGCAGCCTAGTTAATCTATTTTTAGGACTATTTTTGTATTTTTGCTTGTAATTTTCCCAATTTCTGCTCGATGTACTTTAACTTTTATCAATGAAATGAAAAGGCTTCTTTTTCTAGTGCATTGATTGATTTTTCTTTCCATTTCCCTTTTATTGCTTGTAGTCGATTGATATTGATGATTATATTCCTGCCACTTCTCAATTGGGAAGGATGCTTGGGCCTGATGTAAGCTTCGAGGTTTGTCATACTTTTGTGAGGATTTACAAATCACTGCGGTTAAGGAACAAGCGCTTCATAGAGCAGACTGAACTTGTGGCTAAGCCGAAGTTGTGGCTAAGCCGAAGGATAGGCTCTAAGAGATGGAGGATGTTGGTGCCTCAGTCCAAGAGGAGGTTAATGCGCTGAGAGAGAAACTATTAGAGGCTTTTTAGATCAATCAACTTGGGGAAGTTCTTCAGCAGGAGAATGAGGCTTTGAGGAGAGAGGTCTCGCGACTTAGGGAGCACGCGCTGAGCACTTCTCCAGAAGTTTTATGAGGTTCTTCCTCATCGCGAGCTAGAACTGGTCAGGGAAATATCCCCCTTGCATTGCAAGGCTCTTCTATTCCAGCCATTCCGTAAGCTCGCAGGAACACCAGAGGTTCAACTAGGGAAATGGAAGAGCTTCGTGATGATGTCCAGCAAGCGTATGTGATTGCCGTTGGGCTCCAAAGGGATGTTACTCGGTTGTGGCACCCGTTTAAAAGAGGACCTCGGCGAGTATGGGCCGACAGTTACGACCAAGGTTAACTAGATGCTCCGACGAAGCTGATAGAATTTGAAGAGCTTACCTTCATCAGGGGGTGGTTGAGTGCTTTGAAGGAGATGCAAGTTCCAAGGAACTCAATGCTCTGGTATCTCCACGAAATATCTCCTTCCACTCGGATGCCCAATCCCTTCCGGAGCGATGATCAGTGGATACCCATCATGCCATCCCTCGGCATCTATTAGAGTCGAACACTAACGAGGTTGAGGAAGAGTTAGTTCCTGCTCCCGATGATGGTCGAAGTTCTCAAGTGGTTGATTATCTCATTTAGAGGCCTCACTCCCACTGAGATTTTGCCAGTAGTTACTCTGTGTATTTAGTATTGATGTTATGTCAATATTTTGGGCGAGCTCGCCAACTAAAATTGTATTGTACTTGTTGTAAATATGGTGGATTAATATAAAATTTATGTTTTGGGCTAATTTAGCCGACTAAACAAGTGTATTACATTTTCCATATTTGATCTCTAAATTTGTATTATCACACAAGTGTCCTTCCAGTCCAGTATACTATCGAGATACCATTGTGCACCACTTTACCTTTTAGGTCCTGTCGTCACACTCCCTTAGGCCTAAGTGTGGCAATTAGCGAGGACACACCTGGTGTTGGATGTTCTATCCGATCAGGATTTTATTCAACCAAAGATGGTTTGGTGACCAGTTTTAATTTGGCCATATTGCCTAAGGATCTCCTGTAGGGCTTCATATATTTCCACGGGAAATGCTAAGAGGTCTTTCGTGTTTCATAACGAAAACTTGAGGAGGGGCATATCCCTGCTATGGTGTAATGATTAGCGTGTCTTTCACTTGGAAAGGGTGTGTGAGTTGTAGAGTCTAAATCCTACTAGTTAACTGATACTTCGTAGAATGCAACTGCTAAATAACTTTGATTAATAAGTTTCAGTCTCATAAGTACAATGCAAAAGAAGAATCTAAAAATAGAATTTCTTAAGATTGGCTGCATTCCATGCTCGGGGTATATCTCTGCCTTCCAACGTTTGTAACTGATAGGCACCTTGCAGATTATCCCTTGTTATCTTGAAGGGTCCTTCCCAGTTTGGCCCTAGCTTGCCGTCTGATGGTTTTACTGCGCTTCCCAGGATTATCCTTAGGACATAGTCCCCAACTCGAAATGTCCTCGGGTTGACCCTCTTGTTATAGTGCCTCGCGAGCTGTTGCTGATAGGTCGCTAGTTTTACTAGGGCTAGCTCTCGACGCTCGTCGGCTAGGTCGAGCTCAGCAAGAAATGCTGCATCATTATGGCCTTGGTCGACAAGGTTGGACCTCATTGTTGGCAAGTCTGCTTCTAGTGGGATAACTGCTTCCATTCCATATGTCAGCGAAAATGGGGATTCTCCCGTTGCTCGTCGTGGAGTGGTTTTGTAGGCCCATAGAATGTGTTGTAATTCATTTACCCATGCGCCTTTGGCTAGCCGTCGATCATAGTCTTGTTGGAAGCCTCAGCTAGGCCATTGCTTTGAGGATAGGCCAACAAGCTGAAATGGTGTCTAATTCCATGTTCGTTACAAAAACTCTGAAAAGAGTCGCTTTTGAACTGCGTTCCATTATCGGTGATGATTGTTAACGCAAAAATTCTCCATCTACGAGGACCAATCAAAAAAGGACACATGTCATCCTACGTGAAAATATTCGACACCCGAGGAGAGTTGGTCGGCACCCGAGGAGTGTTAGTCGGCACCCGAGGAGAGTTGGTCAGTACCCGAGGAGAATTATTCGGCACCCAAGGAGAGTTGGTCGGCACCCGAGGAGTGATAGTCGGCACCCGAGGAGAGTTGGTCGGCATATCAACCAGGAAGATCAAAGGATAACTACGCATTTAATGTGCATTAATGAAGATGGCAGCGCATTTAATGAGCCTTAATGTACATTTATACTGTAACACATAGCATACCAAGAAATTCAACAATTAGATTCGTTGAATGTAGACATAAATGTCTACATACAATGAATCTCTTTATCTCCCATCACTATAAATACATGTATCCCCTTAGCCAAAAGGGAAGAGGATAGAAGAGATCGAAGAGATCCGAGAACGATGAGAGACCATACACAAGATACACCATTTTTCTCCCTCTCTCTACCACATTGTGCTATTGTAAACCCCTGGGAATAAAATAACAGTGGACGTAGGCTTCTTCCTTATAGCCGAACCACTTTAAAAATCTTTGTCTCTCATGTGTGTGATTGGATTGCTTTTATCTATTTATCTGTGATCATAAAAATGGAATTCGGTCCAGTTTTTTGCATCAACAGATTGGCGTCGTCTGTGGGAAACGTGTTACAAGCATTGTTCTCCATCAAAAGATAACTTTTTATTTGTCTACGTATAATCAATTATACATACATCTTTTTTATTCAATCATGATTTTTATGTTTATATACATAAATTAATTGTCCAATTTTTATCTGCAAAATGTTGCATATCATGATTTTTAAATCATAACTGTTAGATTAATTCTTATTTAGAAATCTGAAAAATAGTGGATTTCATAAATCATAACTTTTTACTTGATTCTCAAGTTTCAATTTTATATCATGGAATAAATATTTTTAATGATTACATATACCAATATATACGACGGTGGTAAGATTTGATAATTTTCATTGATAATTTTCATTATAAATTTTGAAAGATCTTTTATGACTATTCAAATTCCCATTATATTTTTAATCAGCGAATGGGAAAAGGTTAAAGACAATAAAAAGTTTTCTCATGGAAATCATGACCCAGATCTATTTTCTCTCTCTTCAAGTTTGAGTCTCTTTGCATCCATTTTTATGAACTATATACTTAATTTGGTTCATCTTCCATCTATGTTAATAAAGTCTCATTGACTGATTTTTGATATAAATTTGGTAATAACTTCGATCATTCAACATATTTTTATCTCTCCAAATAGGGAATAGGAAAGGATCAATATAAAAAATAATTTTCTCTCACCTGAAAAATCATTACCCACTTCTTATAAAAGAGGATCAGTAAAACAAATCATGACCATATCAAGACTCTTTGGCACAAATTTGATATGTTGGCCCCTCGTTCATCACATCACATGGTTTCTTTATCAGAATCACACGATATAGTGGATTAGATAATTATTCATTTAATTAACATTCTTAATGCTTAAATTTTACATCGAATGTTATTTTTTTGATCTAAGGATTCGAGATATTCTGGTCAGCCATCTATATTATTGGTCGGCATCATCTTGGGCCATCTTTTATTAAAGGGAAGCTTAACCAGACCAATTTTGTTTGTCGGAGATAAGATGTGAAGATCCATCAGCAACGTTGAAATAATTTTATCCAACTACGAGGTATCTTATTATTGGTCGGAGCCCCATATTGTAGCTTGGTGTAACCAATTGCAGGTCGACGGTCATCTACTTCTTGATCGGCGACATCTCAGTCTTGTTCAGAGGGTTCAATTTACTGGTCGACAACTATCCAACCATTCACTTTTTGGTCGGTGACATCTAATGTTGTTCGGTTCTGTCAATGCACCATTTTTGTTGATCGGCGAAATTGCTCAGCTGGTCGGGGACCATTTGCTTCTTGGTCGACACCATATATTCTATAACTTGAGATATCCTTAAATGTTGGTCGGAAACATCCATGCCGCTTCTCGGCAGCAGTAGAATCTTGGGGTATTAAAAAATGCGAAGCACCCCAGATATTTCTTTAAACACGAGTTCAGCTCGGGGACAAACAGGGGGCTTAAGTTTTTTTAACTTGTGATCACCCCAAAAATATTTTTAAAACCAGGTGATAAATAATTTTCAAACAGCAACTTATACCTGATTAGTTGTTGGAGATTAAATAACTTTACAAAAAACTCTACGTCTTATTTATGATGCATATTTGATAAAAATTTGTCCATCTCACACACATTTGGCACAAAAATATTATATTTTGAAAATTTTATGCTTATACACATCACATATTGTTTAGATGAATAATTATTCCCATGATAATAATTATTTTCTCTAGTCTCGACAGGTGCTCGGGCAGCCTATTAAAATTTCATAGGGACGATATTCAATCCCGATGAAAGCTCTCGTAAACCTTTGGAAAAGTAGTATTGCTGGACATCATGCAATTGTGCCTCGACATATCAGCCAACATATATTATTTCATTTTTTAAAATTAATATGTTTATTTCTCAAGCATATACCTATCATATATTTATTGAATGATTAAATTATTCTCATGACTAATCAATTCAGCCTACACATATGGTAGAGCAAATTATTAATTTTTACAGGTACAAGATTCAACACCGACGAATGCTCGGAAACAATCTGGAAACTATTATCATTTCACTCGGAGATATCGGCTCAAGCACAAATTATTCTATATCCGTTGGGATTAATATTTTATATTTATCTCAGCATGGAGCTCGGTGAAATACTCATTATATATTCAGCTCCGAGGAAAAGCTACAACAGTTATTATATTTCACCCCCAACGGATAGTTGGTCGGGGCAATTCTTATTTATATTCAGGCCTAGATATCGGCTCAAGCACAAATTATTCTATATATCCCTTGGGATTCATATTCTATATTCATCTCAACATGGAACTCGGTGAGATACTTATTATCATATTCAACTCCGAGGAGAACTATAACATTTATTATATGTCACCCCCAACGGATAGTTGGTTGGGGTAATTCTTATTTATATGCAGGCCCAGCAAAGTTCTCGACCATATTCTTATGTTCTGAAAAATATTATTCTTATTCGGCATTATGCAATTGTGCCTCGACAAGATACTTATTCAGCTTTGAGGATAATTACAACATTCGTTGTATTTCACCCCCAACGGATAGTTGGTTGGATAATTCTTATTTATATTCAGGCCTGACAACGTTTTCGGCCATATTCTTATGTTCTGGAAGATCTTATTCTTGTTCGGCATTATATAATTCTACCTTGACAGATCAACGAGGCACTTTATTATTTTTAATTATTCTTTATATCTATTTGGATGCATATTCTATTCTTATTTTAGCAAGGAGGTCTCCAACATATATATTATCTTATTCCCAACAATCTGTTGGTCAGCTCCAAGGATGTCTCCAGCATTTATTATATCTTATTCCCAACAATATGTTGGTCAGCTCCAAGGATGTCTCCAGCATATATTATCTTATTCCCAACAATCTGTTGGTCAGCTTCAAGGATATCTCCAGCATATATTATCTTATTCCCAACAATCTGTTGATCAGCTTCAAGGATGTCTCCAGCATTTATTATATCTTATTCCCAACAATCTGTTGGTCAGCTCCGAGAAAGTCTCTAGCATTTATTATCAATTACCACCAACTCCGGTTGGTCGGGAACCAAATCCAACTCCGGTTGGTAGATAAAATCCAACTCCGGTTGGTAGATAAAATCCAACTCCGGTTGGTAGATAAAATCCAACTCCGGTTGGTCGATAAATCTCTTCCAACTCCGGTTGGTCGGGAACCAAATCCAACTCCGATTGGTCGATAAATCTCATTTAAAGTTCACATTCCACACTTGGGGGCTTCTATTACAGATATATTTGTTCATTTGGTGGCACATTCCTATAACATCATGCAGTCGAGCATCAAATTCAACTCCACAAACTCACACGGTCGGGGCCCCGACCAATCATCATTCAGGAGTTGTTTTTCTTGCTCAGGAATTACTTTTGATATTGAAGTTCAGGAGGCTATTGAAGTTCAGGAGGCATACTAAGGAGTTATTATGCACATGCTATTGAAGTTCAGGAGGCATATTGAAGTTCAGGAGGCATTCAGAAGTCCAGGAGGCATATTCAGGAGTTATTATGCACATACTATTGAAGTTCAGAAGTCAAATTCAGCATCTACAGCACTGAGATCTTTACTACTACTGCCCGACCAACATTGAAAAAGAAGTTGTGTGAAAATGTTTTGAAGTCCACCACTAGCTTGGTACTAATCAGATTGAAGAGTTGGGTTTAAAAGCTAGTATGTTACTCGACAAAGTATTCAGAGGAGGATAAATCAGAAGAATCAAGCACGTGAAGTTAGCACTCAGTTGCTCGGCACAGGAGGCAGTTGGTCGGCTAGCAAACCAATCAACATACTTGAAGATTATGACAAGCTACAAGCTGCATACTATGGCATGGCTGCATCCAAATTCCCAGGGGTGATACATAGCACACGGAGTTCCTCTAAAGAAAGATTAGCAACCATCGATCAGCCTACATCATATGTCGTCCAGGAGATAATGAACTTTATGTTGAACAAATCAAGAAGGTATATCAAGAAATTCACGAGCACTGAGCATCACTGCAGAATAAATACTCCATCCTTTCAAGTAAACAATCAAGCATGGAGCATTGTGGGCTTCTGTTAACGCAAAAATTCTCCATCTACGAGGACCAATCAAAAAAGGACACATGTCATCCTACGTGGAAATATTCGACACCCGAGGAGAGTTGGTCGGCACCCGAGGAGTGTTAGTCGGCACCCGAGGAGAGTTGGTCAGTACCCGAGGAGAATTATTCGGCACCCGAGGAGAGTTGGTCGGCACCCGAGGAGTGATAGTCGGCACCAGAGGAGAGTTGGTCGGCATATAAACCAGGAAGATCAAAGGATAACTACGCATTTAATGTGCATTAATGAAGATGGCAGCGCATTTAATGAGCCTTAATGTACATTTATACTGTAACACATAGCATACCAAGAAATTCAACAATTAGATTCGTTGAATGTAGACATAAATGTCTACATACAATGAATCTCTTTATCTCCCATCACTATAAATACATGTATCCCCTTAGCCAAAAGGGAAGAGGATAGAAGAGATCGAAGAGATCCGAGAACGCTGAGAGACCATACACAAGATACACCCTTTTTCTCCCTCTCTCTACCACATTGTGCTATTGTAAACCCCTGGGAATAAAATAACAGTGGACGTAGGCTTCTTCCTTATAGCCGAACCACTTTAAAAATCTTTGTCTCTCATGTGTGTGATTGGATTGCTTTTATCTATTTATCTGTGATCATAAAAATGGAATTCGGTCCAGTTTTTTGCATCAACAGATTGGCGTCGTCTGTGGGAAACGTGTTACAAGCATTGTTCACCATCAAAAGCTAAGTTTTTATTTGTCTACGTATAATCAATTATACATACATCTTTTTTATTCAATCATGATTTTTATGTTTATATACATAAATTAATTGTCCAATTTTTATCTGCAAAAAACTGGACCATAGGAGCGTGAAGCTGGCATTTCAGGCACTTGCGGACATACGCCGCAGAGTCCATTTGCATATATGGCCACCAATAACCCTCCTTCATTGCTCGGAAATCTAGAGATCTTCCTCCAATATGGCTTCCACAAATTTCTTCGTGAAGCTCATGTAGAACTTGCTCGACATCCTTTGGGTGAACACATTAAAGATAGGGACCGAAAAATGATCTCTTGTATAGCTTGCCCTCATGAGATAAGTGAAAGCGAGCAGCTTTGACTCTTATCTGGTTAGCGTGCCATCCTTCAAATAATCCCTTAGTGGGTCCATCCAGCTGGGTGTTGACTCAATATAGAGCACCTGCTCCACGCTTTGTAACTCTTCATTATGGTTAATTCTTGGATGAGCGAGGAAATCGATGGGGATTGTTCTTTTTAAGTCAGAATAGATTGCTGAGCTTAGGGTTGCTAGGGCGTCAGCATGGCTGTTCTGTCCCCTAAGTAATTGCTGGATATTGACTTCCTCAAAGTCAGCCAATAGCCTCTTTGCCAAGGCGAGGTAGGCGGCCATCCTTTCATCTTTTGCATTGTAGTCCCCGCTGATCTGATTGGAGACTAACTGTGAGTCGCCAAACACCTGTAATTGCTTTGCTCCCAAAGCGTGTGCTTTTTGGAGGCCGGCTATCAGGGCCTCGTATTCTGCTTCATTGTTGGAGGCTTCAAATCCAAGCCTAATTCCCTGCTCGAGGATCGTATTTTCTGGAGTGATAAGAACGATGCCCACGCCTGCCCCCTTTGAATTGGAGGCTCCATCAATAAATAATTTCCAGATTCCCTCCGTCGTGTGGATCCCTTTTTGTTTCGATGGCTGTGGTTGGTTGCAAGGCTACTCGCCTGTGAATTCGGCTATGAAATCAGCAAGGACCTGGCCCTTGATTGCGTTCCTTGGTTGAAATTGGATATAAAATCGTCTGAGCTCGACTGACCATTTAGACAGTCTGCTCGAAAAATCCGCCTTCCTCAAGATTACTTTAAGGGGGTGCGATGAAAGGACGATTATAGTGTGGGCTTCGAAATAGTGCTTCAGCTTCCTCGAAGCCACTACTAGTGCAAAGGCGAGCTTCTCCAGAGGTAGTTACCTCTGCTCGGCCTCAAGTAGGGTTTTTCTCGCGTAGTAAATGGGGTGCTGGATTCCTGCAACTTCGCTCATTAATGCAGAACTAACAGTGTGGTTAGAAACAGAGAGGTACAGGTATAAAGAATCTGTTTGCTGTGGTATGATGAGCAGTGGTGGAGAGCTTAGGTAAGCTTTGAGCTCAACCAATGCCTGTGAGCAATCTCGGTTCCACTCTATCGTTTGTTCCCCTTTAGAAGCTGGAAGAAAAGCTTGCATTTCTCGGAGGATTTAGAGATAAAGCGATTTAAGGCAGCGAGCATACCAGTGAGTTTCTGTACATCCCGGATTGTTCGAGGAGGTTGTACCCTGTTAATTGTATCGATCTGGTCTGGGTTAGCCTCTATGCCTCTCTTACTGACCAAGTACCCAAGAAATTTTCCTGACTGGACACCGAAAGAACACTTGCTCGCATTAAGTGTCACTCGGTATTTCCTGAGGATTTCGAAAGTGTTTGATAGGTTTGAGAGGTGGTCTTCTTTCTTTTTGCTTTTAACGAGCATGTCATCGATGTAGACCTCCATGGTGTCTCCCATCTGGTCCTTGAACATCTAGGTGACCAGCCACTGGTAGGTTGCCCCTGTGTTTTTTAGCCCAAAGGGCATAACCTTGTAGCAGTATAACCCAACTCTTGTGATGAATGTTATTTTGTCTTGGTCTGGGGCATATAAAGGGATCTGATGATACCCTGAGTATGCGTCCAGAAAACTCATTCGCTCGTGACTTGCAGTGGCGTCTACCAGTTGGTCAATTTTTGGGAGGGGGAAACTGTCTTTAGGGCACACTCTGTTGAGGTCAATGCAGTCGATGCAAACTCTCCACTTCCCGTTGCTTTTTGGAACTACTACTGGGTTGGATAACCACTCGGGGAATTGTACCTCCCGTACGGACCCTACATCCAGCAGTTTTTCTACTTCTTTCTCCATAGCTTTTGCCTTCTCGGGTGCAGTTTGTCGTGTCTTCTGCGTGATTGGTTTGAAGGTGGGATTGACGTGAAACTGATGATAAACCATACTAGGATCAATTCCAGGTAACTCGTATGGTTCCCACGCGAAAACATCTACGTTGCGTCTCAGTAGAGTTGTCAATTCCTTCAGATGCTAGTCAGTGAGAGAGGCTCCAATCAAGAAAACTCTGTTACTGTCGCTATAACCAGCAGTAACCTCTACTAGGTCTTCGACGACCCTTTCAGAGGGGAGGAGCCTGGTCTCCTCTACTCTAGGTCTTCCATACTTTAATTGCTATTTAGAAGGTGTCAGACCTTCTTGTTCTTTAACTTTCTCGCTAGGCTGATCGACCTTCTTCTCTGGCCTTGGTCGGATGGCTGCTATGAAGCACCTTCTTGCCATCGCTTGATCGTCGTGGATCTCCATTACTCCTCTCTCAGTTACGTACTTGAGTTTCCGATGGTAGGTCGAGGAGACTGCTTTCATTGCATGGAGCCATCCCCTGCCGAGGATGGCTTGGTATGACGAGTCGATGTCAACCACCAAAAACTCAATCATCTTGGAGATGTTTCCCACGCGTACTAGTAGTACAATTTTTCCCAGGGGCATAGTTATTTTTCCAGCAAAGCCAACTAAAGGGACAGTAGCTTCCTTTAGGTCGGCGACACTTAACTTCAATTTTTTGAATAGGTCGAGATACATTACCTCGGACGAGCTTCCTTGGTCGACGAGCAACTTATCAACATCAAAGTTAGCTATCCTGAGGGTAATGATCAAAGCATCGTGATGTGGGGTTCTCACTCCCACCAGATCTTCATCTGTGAAAACAATATACTTATTATAGTTGACGTCATCTGCTCGTCGACACTTTCCTGACTGTGACTTTGCTGGATCGATCTGAAAAGCTTGCATCACCGCTGTAAGTTTCTTCATCTTCATTCGAGCTGAATTTCCTTGGATCTATCTGGCATCAGAGGCCCCATGAATTACCGCGAACTCATGTCCAGCATCATCGTCGAGCACGTTGTCGGGTCTCGCCTCTCTATTGGCAGTCGCTTTCTCTTCCTTATTCTCTACAAACTCGTTCAAATGCTCGGATTGGGCTAGCTCTTCAAGGTGGGACTTAAGAGCTTTGCAATGCTCAGTCTTATGTCCCCCCCTCTTCGTGAAAGGAGCATCTCAGTGCATTGTTCCTCTTCGAGGGATATCCTCCCATCTTCCTGGGCCACTTGATGAATGGCTCGTCTTTGATTTTTGCGAGAATTTTATAAATTGGTTCTTTGAAGATGGTGTTGACCACCTGAAATGCTTTCGACGCGTCACTGTTGCCTCCGTTTTTGGAGCCATTTTTGCCCCCATTCTTTCCTCCATTCTTCTGGTTCTCAGTTTTGTCACTGCCCTTGGTAGTGAGTTTAGCTCGACCATTTTCCCCTGTACTGAGGCGGGTGACATCTTCCACCTTAGCGTACTTATCGATGCGAGCCATTAGGTCATCAATAGTCATAGCCTCCTTCTTCGTCAGGGACTGGTATAGAAGGGAAGAGCTGGGTAGCCCAATTTTGAAAGAGGCTACTACCACTTGCTCCGAGCAATCCTCGACCTCATTGAATAACTCCCAGTACCTCTTCACGTAGTCTCGGAGGGTATCTTGAGGCATTTTTGTCATGATACCCACGCTTCTGTCTCATAACCTCAAGACAAAACCCTCATACAAAATGTCAGGCCTAAGGCTAAATTGAAAATTAAACCCATGAATGAAATCTCAACAGCACACTGGGTATTAGATATAATCAACATCATTCGAACGACCTGCTTCGTCATTCGAATGACCAACAATCAGGTTTTACAATTTTACCCCCACTGATTGTAACACCCTATAATTTTGAGGATTTAATATTTAATTATTTTTGGGAGATATAAAAATAATTAAATTGGAGAAACTTAAATTTATGATTTGAAGAATTTATTTGAGTGTGAAGAATTATTTATATTTGGCGACTTTAATTTTAATTGTTCGAAATTTTGTGTCTATCATTTTGAGGTCAAAATTGAAGAATTTTATAAAGTATTTTGAATGACAATTCTGAGTGCGCGATTGATTCCGGATGGATCGAGATAGCTAGAAAAGAGTACCTAGGGTAGTAATCGGGTCTCGGAACATTTTTGGGCATAGCCGGGCCCACACGGGATGATTTGGGCCATTTTAATTAGGCCCATGTGGCTAAAAATTGGATTAGGGGTTTTTAACCTAATTGAGGGAGTGTTGAACGGTAGTTAACACAATTCTAAATCTAGGGTTTGAGAAAGAAACAAAGGAAGCAAATCAAGAACAAATTGGGGACTTTTTGGAGTCAAATTAAGGGACGAATTGAGTGTTCGTCATCAAACCATTCTCTACACCAACGGATCAGACTCTACGAATAATTCCAAGCAAGTGGTTAACTATTTTGATTCTTAAATTGATGATAATCAATTCATATTATGGGAGGTGTAAATCAAAATTCATTTTTGGTGGGTTATTGCATGAAATTGGTTTTTTACGAAATTGAACATGTTATGTGATTTAATGGGTCAATTGATGAGATAGAAGCATTCAGTATTTGGTTGGTATTGGGACTAAAACAGAAAATATGTATTAGAGATAAATTTATGGGGATTATAGAATCATATTTTTGAATTTTAATTGGGATTGTACCGTAAAAATTCGTTTTCTTGAGTGGGTGATAACTCGTGAAATTTATGATGCAAAAAAGGTTTAGATTATGATCATAGTTCATAAAAGATATATAAAGATGATAAATATGATGGATTGAGGTTAGGAGTTGAGAAAAGAAAGCTTGGATGGTTGTTAATGGCTAAACAGAAGGGCGGAGAAGAAACAGACCTGTTCGATTGATCGATCGATGGCTTGGATCGATCGATCGATGGTCCCAGATTTCTGACAGGTTCGTCAGTTTTATATATAAAAGGGAAATTAGTTTAATATTTTTCCCCTACTTTGTATTTAGTGAGAAATTCATTTGTAACACATACTCCTTAGCCATTATAAAGGGATATAATTGGGTTTAGGAGGGTGATAATTGTATGTCACAAGATGAATAAATTTCAGAAAATAATTCGTAGGTATTGATTTTGGACCGAAGGAAAATGTTCGGGTATTGTAGTTGAGTGGCACTACATTATTAAAGGAATTGAGGTGTGATTAATCAATTATGAGGCGGAATATAGGATTGGGTATTAACGGCCAAGTGAGCGAGTCCGGGTATATTGATTGGGCGACACCAAGTATTAAATTAATTGATGTGTAAATTAATTAAATTAGAGTCGGACTGTGGACTCGGGAAGGTAATAAATTAATTAAAAAGAATATTAATTAATTTGAGTCGGACCATAGACTCTGGAATGTACAGGCTACTGTTACGGGTTTTAGTACACGGTAAAGCCGGGATTTATATTATATATATATATATGTGTGTGTGTGTGTGTGTACTTTGTGTGTGCTATTAAATATCAATGACTAGATATTTATTTAATTTATGTACTCTAGTGCTATCAAGGGAGGTTGCGCGATGTGGGTGAATCGCCTAGCTTGAGGAGTAGGGTGAGTATATCCCCAGGTCATAGTGTCCGATATATGGGTGAGGGGTTTATCTCACTTTCAGGGAATGAATATGACCGCCTCCACTACGTTTATATTTTGGGTTAGGTTGGTGAGAGATTCCAACTTGGGTACTGGGTTATGTGAGCACACCTAGTGAGATAGCACTTTAGAGGGAATCATCCGGAGAGGGTATAATCGGAGGGATGGATGTACATATGATATATGTGTGGATGTTGTAGTAAAGGTACGCATATAATGGTAGTAAATATTATATGCGGATAATAATACAGTGTGTGATGTATTTGTTTTATATAACTTGTGTCACAGTTTTATGATATAATTTAAAAGGAATTAATTAAGCTAATTGGTGAGATAACTTATAACCCATTAATAATAATACACGTTTTAGAGTAGAATGGCAAGGGGAGATTATATCTGGACTAGTTAGACGGGGTAGTACAACTAGGTAGGGTTAAAGAAACCGTTAGGTGTGCATAATAGTGGAGGGGTGAGTATGTCCTCAAGAGAGTGCGACACTAACTTAAATATGAAGCACATTCACGCATTTTAAATTACTGCAGTTAATTCACTTGCTAAATATTTTCAAAATGTTTTGGGTTCTAACCCTTGCTATAAAATTATTTTTAAAACCTTTTAGGTGTCCAGACACAAGGACGCCAGACTTGATATTCTATTCCAGGGACACAGAGCTGCGACATGTGTGGATGCTAGAAGGAGCTTGGATTAGACGCTTCATTCATTTTTCCTAGAGTAGGAATCATTTATCAGTTTCAGTTTTACTTAGGGATTGTCGCCCAGACTTTTCAGTACAGTTTTTAGATTTATTTATTCAGGTGTTGGATGTTTGTATTGGACTATTTACTTTGGTGGCCGATGGTTTATTCGGCATGTAGTTTAATTATTTATTCAGTTGATTTAATTCAGTCGTTGTGTATGGCTCATATTATATTTCTGCATGTTATTGTTTTGTTTAATTAAAAAGATAAAAACTTGGCACCGACTTTTTGGAATACTAGGTGGTTAGTAACTTTTAAAAATGTTTTCGACAGTGATGATAAGAATGAACCAACTGGGATTCCTGTTTTAATTTGGTATAGGACTGATCACCCGGTATTTTATTAGGCGGGGTGTCACAAATGGTATCAGAGCATCAGGTTCTCGTGTCCTTAGGATCTGTGTGGCTTTTCACATTTTAGCTTAGCGTCCTTTGATGTAGAGCCCTATCATAAGATTGTTGTATTCTTATATGTACGCATATACGTTCTTCTACCAATTTCTTTATATTTGATGGTGAACTCATACGATTCAATTCTCATTCTAGATACCGCCCAGGAGAGAGAGCAGCTAGGACAGCAGGGGGAGATGAAACTAGGGAGGCTCATCCGGAGCCAGACTTACCGCAGCAACTGTTAGAGATGATTTCAGCTGCACAAGTAACTGAATTAGTGGCGCAGGCAGTTGAAGAGACGATGATCGCAATGGAAAAGTACTTTCCACGAGGTCAGCCACAGGCATTAGTGGTACCGGATGTTCAAGTCGACTCGGGGCAATCGGAATGGCAATAAGTACGATAGGTCTTTCAAAAAGGCCACCCATCAGAGTTTCGAGGGGGTTCAGATGTGGTGCTAGCGTGTCAGTGTAAGAGAGATATTCAGCGTCAACTACGCATGGTAGATTGAAATGAGGTGCAAAAGCAAATGCTAGCCACTTTTAGGTTAGTGAGCAGCGCTACAGTGGTGGGAGTCGATCACCACATTTGAGGAAATGGATACATTAACTATCGTAGAGTTTTGGGTTCGGTTAGACCACCAGTATTTCCCGCCAGCAGTTGAGGCCTAAATGAGTAGAAAATTCAATGAGGTGACTCAGGGGGACCGTTCAGTGGCCGATTACGAGGAAGAATTCACTCGTTTGGCAAATTTTGTATTGGATGAGGTACGCAATGAAGAAAGAAAGAAGTCGAGGTTCATGGATGGGTTAGTCTGGAGGATCAGGCAACATTTGATTGGTAATCCCGCATTAGTAGCTTATATGGACGTCGTTAATGCAACACTTCTGCACTGCCAAGAATATCGCTTCCACATGAAAGGAAGCAAGAGGGGAGTGGAACCCAGTCAGTTGGATAAAGCGGGAGGGAATAGTACCAGTGGGGTATCCCAACAGCAGACAGGGGGACATCAGGGGCAGGATTTCTGGCAGGGGAATCTAGCAAAGCGATTTAGGTCTGGAGGCTATCGACAAGATGGCCAAGACTTCCGACAAGGTCAGCAAGGAAGGGAACAGTGGCAGGGTAAATTTATTAAGTGGTGTTTCGTTTGTGGGGAAGCGGGACACGTGAAGATAGATTGTCTTAAGCGAGGCAGGGGTCAACTACAAGATGAGGTTCTGGATATACGGCCACTACAACAAGTCATGGGTGCGCTCGAGCAGGGGGGAGTTGCTTAGGAACCCGAGGATCATCCATTGCAGCTAGAGTATGGAGGTAATTATTTTTATCCTATGGGCATGGGGTATATTTTGAGTGACAGTGAGGGTGTCACAATATAGGAATAATTTTCATTAGAGTTCGCGGGTAAGTCGAATTTAGTGGGTGTGTTGGCTATAGCAGCCATATTACATATAAATATTTTCGTGGGGTAGTGGATTTCTTTTGCGTTAACTACGAGAGAGTGGGGGTGTACACAGAGAGAAGGTTTGAATTTTGCGAGGGGTTACTACTTTCGAGAATTATGGGAGTAGGGTAGATGGTTTTTTAAATATCGGCTGGATAGCGATGGATTTGAACTATTGTGAATAGTGAGGGTAAGTTTTGGTGTTCGCGGCACCCGAGTATGAATGATTTTTACTAGGTATCACCTGAGAGGGCGTCTAGCCTATATATATATATGTGTATATATGTTGTCTTGTGTGGTGCGATAGACACATAGTGAGATCTTGTGTTCTCACATTTTATCCCGGTAAGTAAGGGTGTCTACTGAAGTGAATCAGGGCGGTTAGATTTATTTTTGAGTAGGAAGAGATAGCTCGGGGTTTATTTTGCGCAAGAGCTAGTGATAGTAAGGATGCAGTATTTTATTTTTTCATTTGTTGCATAAGAGTAGGCGTGTATACTTTTGTGTTAAAAGACAAATATTTGGGGGTATGTGTTATGGACTGAGGGTCTAACAGATCTCAACGACCGATAATGTTAGGTAGTAGTGAATCGAGGGGTTCCTTGTTTGGATTTTGCATGTGAGACGTCCCACGCATAAAACTTAGCGCAACGTTGGAAGTAGGGAGATGTTTGGTCGTTAGTACATGGGTTGAGTACCCCAGTTATTATTCATATATGTGATATGACTATGGGTTGTAATTTATATTACGGGCTACGACTAGCATAGTCGAGTAACTTTCGTGCGATTAAGCACGGGGACAGGGTGTATGGACACCCTGGTTAATAAGGGTAACTTTCGTGCGGTTAAGCACGGGTACAGGGTGTATGGGCGCCCTGGTTAATTAAAATGCATATCTGTGTAACTCTTACTTAGATACGGGAGAGATAGATGTAGCGAGCTTAGAGTCATAGGACTAGAGAGTGATATTTGAAGCTTGGAGCACTAGGCTTATCTTAATTTCGAGGACGAAATTCCTTTGTAAGGGGAGGAGTATGTAACACCCCGTAATTTTGAGGATTTAATATTTAATTATTTTTTAGAGATATAAAAATAATTAAATTGGAGAAATTAAATTTATGATTTGGAGAATTTATTTGAGTTGGAAGAATTATTTATATTTGGCGACTTTAATTTTAATTGTTCAAAATTTTGTGTGTAGCATTTTGAGGTCAAAATTGGAGAATGTTATAAAGTATTTCGGATGACAATTCTGAGTGCACGGTTGAGTCCGGATGGGTCGAGATAGTCAAAAAAGAGTACCCGAGGGTAGTAATCGGGTCTCAAAACATTTTTGGCCATAGCTGGGCCCACGCGGGGTGATTTGGGCCATTTTAACTAGGCCCATGTGGCTAAAAACGGGATTAGGAGTTTTTAACCTAATTGAGGGAGTGTTGAACGGCAGTTAACACAATTCTAAACCTAGGGTTTGAGAGAGAAACAAAGGAAGCAAATCAAGAACAAATTGGGGACTTTTTGGAGTCAAATTAAGGGACGAATTGAGTGTTCATCATCAAACCATTCTCTACACCAACCGATCAGACTCTACGAATAATTCCAGGCAAGTGGTTAACTATTTTGATTCTTAAATTGATGATAATCAATTCATATTATGGGAGGTGTAAACCAAAATTCGTTTTGGGTGGGTTATTGTATGAAATTGGGTTTTTACGAAATTGAACATGTTATGTTATTTAATGGGTCAATTGATGAGATAGAAGCATTCAGTATTTGATTGGTATTGGGACTACAACAGAAAACATGTATTAGAGATAAATTTATGGGGATTATAGAATCAGATTTTTGAATTTTAATTGGGATTGTACCGTAGAAATTCGTTTTCTTGAGTGGGTGAAACTCGTGAAATTTATGATGCAAAAAAGGTTTAGATTATGATCATAGTTCATAAAAGATATATAAAGATGATAAGTATGATGGATTGAGGTTGGGAGTTGAGAAAAGAAAGCTTGGATGGTCATTAATGGTTGAACAGAAGGGCGGAGAGGAAACAAACCTGTTCAATCGATCGATCGATCGATGGTCCCAGATTTCTGGCAGGTTCGCCAGTTTTATATTTAAAAGGGAAATTAGTTTAAGATTTTTCCCCTACTTTGTATTTAGTGGGAGATTCATTTGTAACATATATCCCTTAGCAATTATAAGGGAATATAATTCAGTTTAGGAGGGTGATAATTGTATGTCACGAATTCAATAAATTTGGGGAATTAATTCGTAGGTATTGATTTTAACCCGAAGGAAAATGTTCGGGTATTGTAGTTGAGTGGCACTACATTATTAAAGGAATTTAGGTGTGATTAATTAATTATGAGGCGGAATATATGATTGGGTATTAACGATGGTACGGGCCAAGTGAGCGAGTCCGGGTATTGTAAGGACATTTTTCTCAAGTCCGATATCTTCATTTGTGTATGTCGTACGCTGCTACAAAAGTCACGTCACTTCACGATCTCACATGATGGCCTCTATCCTAATTCTAGGGATCAAGCATTCAACATCTCCATCAAGTGTCCCACATCTACCTCAACGACTCCACATTCCACGATTTAGGGATTTTATGCAAGAGAAACACAAGAGAAGTCAAAACAATAAAAGAAAGGCAAGATAGGAAAGTGCAAGGGAACTTTGGTAATTTTACAGCCATAGTCTGGAGGACCGATCAATTGGAAATTTGAAAAGCTCTATGTCATGAAGATACTGGAAGAAATGGCACCTCAATCTGAGCTACGGTGAATGAGTTATGGCCCTTTGAAAATGGAGAAAAATCCTTATGTAGAATGCTCTGTATTTTAATCCCCAAATTCAGCAAAGTACCGCGAACCAAGCGATGAACCGGTTCGGGGGGCGAACCGGTTCGAGGTTCCTGACGCTGGCAAGAGTCCCAATGACTTAAAATTCTTTTTAGCTTCCTTATAAAATCCAACTTCGGGGGAGTTATTTTTCAAGACTTGGAGAGACAATTTTGAGAGTTCTATTAGCTGAAGTCTTCATATTTTTTAGTCCCAAAACTCATGTTTTTATTCACACATAATTCTCATACTTTTGTGAATCCTTTTTAAACCCAAGAGCACTGCTTTTCTTTTGTTCATACTTGTGGAGAAGTGGCTCTCTTCTTCATTGCTTCTCACTTGGAGTTCCTGCGGGAGATTCCACCCGACGACATCAGAACCGACACCTGCGAGTATTTCTGTGTCACACTTATTTTCATTGTAATCCGTGTAACTGTATCTTACAAAATTATAGTGAAAATAAAAAGGTTTTGCCCCTTTGGGAGATTTTTCCTCATTTGTGTATTTTTTGTGTGTGATTAAATATTCTTACATGATCATATTATTTCTAATCACACCTAGATGCATGTTTTAGGATTTAATTGAAAAACTGAGATTTAATTAAATAATTTCCTTATTTGAACGCATGCACACTCTTCAAATTGGTATCAGAGCCAATTACACAATTATACCGTGTAATTTTTCGCAAAATTTTTCTAAGATATCAATTTTTTTTTTTAAATGATTTTTGAAAAAGAGCGTGTTCATAATGGAGAAGTTATATAATAAAATGCTAGTTTTTTACGGGACAAACTATGCATACTGGGAAGCCCGCATGAGATCTGCATTAAAAGCCATTGATGAACGTGTCTGGATTTTTACTAAAAGAGGGTGGACACCTCCATCCATCACTGTTGAGAACGTGACTAGTTTAAAATATGTAAATGCTTGGACTGAAGAAGAATTTAAATGGTCATCTTTTAATTCAAATGGTTTAAGTGCTATTTCTAGATCCGTCACACCTGACGAGTTCAAACGGATAATGACGTGCACCACGTCAAAAGAGGCATGGGATGTTTTACTACTTACCCTGAAGGAACTAATGCTGTGAAAGAATCTAAACTGCAAAATTTGACAACTCAATTGGAAACCATCACCATGCTTGAGACTGAATATTTTGATGAATTTTATGCTAGGTTGTCGGATATTGAAAACACTAGGTTTAATCTTGGTGAACACGTTCCTAATGCTAGAGTTGTTAAAAAGATTCTTAGATCACTTCCTAAGCATTTTATCCCTAAAGTCACTGTGCTAAATTCTATGGGTAATTTAAACACGCTTAAATTGGAGGAACTTGTAGGAGACTTACAAACGTATGAAATTGATATGTTTCCTAAATCTACTAAGCCTAAAGATAACGGAATTTCACTTAATTCCCAAGAGAGAAAGAGTGAGGGGTCGGCAAGAAAGAGGGGAGAGTCATCTAGAAAAAGAGAGATAGATACATCAGATTCTGAGTATGACTTTGATTTAGATGATTTGGCCCTGTTTGCTAAAAATTTCAAGAAAATTCTCAAATTCAAGAAAAATGGTAATTTCAAAGATAAAAATAAGTTTGAGAAAAATAAGTTTGAAAAGAAAAATGAAAAATATTTTAAAGATCCTCCTAAGAAAGAGAGTGAGAGATGTTATGAGTGCGACAGTAGGGGTCATAGAGCTTTTGAGTGTGCTACTAGGCTGAACAGAGAAAAGGGCAAAGTTGTCCTTAATGCTACCCTTAGTGATGATAGTGAGGTCGAGTTGGTGGACTCTGGAGACGAGTCATTGCATGAGTGTAACTTCATCGCATTCATGGCTAGTCATGTGAGTACATCTAGTGCTCCTCGTGACAATGAGGATGCTACTTCACAGGGACACCTCGACAATGAGAACGATGTGAGTGAGGGGGAGTATGATGCAAGTGAGAGGGAGAGTGATCTTCAACGCGCCTATGTCAAGTTATATTCTGAATCATTTAAAACCAAAAAGCATAACAAAGCGTTAGTTCTTAGGATCACCGCCTTAGAGGAAAATTTAGGAAAAGCGCGAGAGAGAGAGTCATCCACCTACACTACTTTGAGAGAGAGAGAGAGAGAGTCTGCATGTTTTGAGAAAGAAAGTTTGTTTAGAGAGAGAGAGAGTTGTTTTGAGAAAGAGAAAGTGGACTTGACTAAACAAGTGGCTAGTTTAACGAGTGAACTCCATTCTTCCCTGGAGACTCGGAAGAAACTTGAAGCCCTTGTAGCCGAGCTTACTCATGATCTTGAGAGAGCACGGGAAATCAAGGTTCAAATCGAGGATAGATCTAGAAAGATGGGAAATATGCTCCTTGGCCCCGCTTTAGGTTTTGGTGATAGGCAGGCAATAGGTTATGATTGTGCCTAAACATCCAAAATTGCACCTAGACCAGTTCCTGAGTCTACTACGACACCATATGGCCATCGTCAAAAACCACGAAGAAGAGTTCGATCAAGAAAAGTAAACCTAGATTCGCCTAAGACTGTGTTCTTTTGTACGTACTGCAAAAGAAAAGGCCACCTCAGGGAGTTTTGCCATAATTTGGGTCGGACACGACGTACTAATGCTCCACCACATTGTAATGATGATTTTGCCAGTCTGAGAGAGCGTGTTGACTTTTTAGCTGCCACATCACAGAGTTTGATGGAGGAATTATGACGGATGTCTTTTTCGTCATTGAATGCTTCCTGAATCCCTGCTAAAACCAACAACAACAAGGGTAAATAAAAGGTTACCACTTCTTGGGTACCTAAAAAAGATGAAAAGGCCCTTGTTGTTCATGTCGCTCTCAAAGCACGTAATACCTCACAGTGGTATTTTGATAGTGGGTGCTCCACACATATGATAGGTGATGTCTCATTTTTTACTTACCTAAAGGAGTATAAGGAAGGTGGAGTCACCTTTGGAGATGGGAGCAAGTCTAGCATCATAGGACGAGGTACAGTAGAGTTACCAGGATTTCCTAAGCTAGAGAATGTCTTGTACATCAAAGGTTTGAAAGCAAACCTTCTCAGTATTAGCCAGCTTTACGACACTGACTTTGCCATAAAATTTGACCAGGATGCGTGTAATGTCTACAATCAAGACGGTAAACTTTTAGTGCAAGGGGTGAGGGTAGAGGATAATTTCTATGGGACTGTGCCCACATCCTCACTTGTCTGCAAAAGCGCCACGATCACTTCTATGGATCTGTGTCACCAATGTCTAGGTCACGTGAACATTAGAGATTTGACTCGTCTAGATAAAAAGGACCTAGTACGTGGCTTACCATCTCTTAGAAAGCCAACTTCCACGGTTTGTGGACCCTGTCAGTTGGGAAAGCAAATCCGTAGCCCCCATAAGAAGTTGCATTCCATTACCACCTCCCGTGTACTTGAGTTGATTCACATGGATCTTATGGGTCCTACTCGTACTGAGAGTCTGGGTGGTAAGAGGTATATCCTCGTGATAGTGGATGATTTCTCCATATATTCAATTGTAGGTTTTCTGAGAGAGAAATCCGATGATGTAGAATTTTTAACGACCAAGTGTTGTGTCCTGCAAAATCAACACGGAGTCACTATTAACTGGATACGTAGTGATAATGGCACGAAATTTAAGGAAGCAAAGGTAGATCTTTACTGTGATAGACTTGGGATCAAACATGAGTTTTCTGTTGTGAAGACTCCTCAGCAAAATGGGATTGTTGAGAGAAAGAATAGGATGATCCAGGAAATGGCTAGATCTATGATTCTATATCGTCAAATTTCAAGGAGATTTTAGGCAGAGGCAGTGTCTACTACATGCCACATGGTGAATAGGGTTTACCTACGTCCACACACACTTAAGACGCCGTATGAATTATGGATTGCAAGAAACCCAACCTAGCATATTTTCATGTCTTTGGGAGTAAATGCTACATCCTACGGGATAGAGAGCAATTAGGAAAGTTTGACTCCCAGAGCGACGAGGGAATATTGCTAGGATGTTCATCAAATAGTAGAGCGTACCGGGTTTTTAACCTGAAGAGCTCTAAGGTTATGGAATCAATAAACGTCACCGTGCAAGATGACGAACCTTTGATGTTTATTGATCCTAGCCTTCAGTGTGAGGATGAGAACTTTTCTGGCAGCAATTTACTTGTCCCTTACCCACACCCTGAGAACTCTACTCCTGTATTAGGGGAGACACCTGCTTGGGTTCGCAAGAGTCATGATCCCTCTGCTATTATTGGCGATCCCACTTTAGGGGTCAGGACCCGTGCTCAGCTAGAGAACCACTACACGAAATTTTCCCATTTGTCAAGGTCATTGACCTTGACAAATCCAACTTGTCAAGGTCAATGACCGTGACATTTAGAGGCGAGACAACTTTTTTTATCACGGTCGTGTCAAGGTCAGTGACTGTGACACGTTTGTCACGGTTATAAACCATGACAAAGCCGTAACCCCTCTTGCCTAGAATTGTCACGGTCATTGACCGTGACACGTCCTTGACAACTTTTTGTCACGGACTTGTCACGGTCATTGACCGTGACAATTCTGGGCAGAATTTAAAAAAAATCTGCTGGGCAGTATGGCCACTGCCACTGCCCAGCAGTATATTTGTACCTGTTATAGCAACGTTGTACCTGTTCCAAACATCATATATCCAACACAAACTAAAGATAATGCAAATATATAATCATAACGATATAATCCAAATATTTAAAGTAAAAATAATATACATGACGATATAATCCAAATATAATTAAAATGAACAAACTTAAAAATAATGTTACTACATGTCTTGGATAAAACTGAGGAGGTGAGTAGGCCACACGACATACGAATTGACGCACCCACTAATATACGTCGTGCCGCATTGTTCGCGCAACCACAATAGGGAGTTCTCCTTCCCGGGTATGACATGCATGACGAGCACCCTGGACTCCATCTCTTGAAGCACACGTCCATGGACTATTCCACCCTCGACGATATTCGGGTCCCTCAACCCCCGCCCTATCCGCTGGCCATCAAATACGTCCAATATGAACACGCTCGGCCAACCAAGTGTCGACAATGGTCTGTTGAAGGGCGGAAAATAGGGAAGTGGATCATCGAAGTACAAACGTGTCGGTGATGAAGCAGCGAGGTCCACATCCTCGTCATCCTGCGCCTCGTCATCCCGCACCTCCTCCACCGCCTTCTCCTTCTCCTTCCCTTTCCCTTTCCCTTTACGGTCTCCACCCAACGTACGCTTCATGAATGCGTACATATCTTGGACCTTCGCCTCCAAACGGGATAGCTTCGCATCGTGTGAATCCACCGTTCGAGCCAACCCGGTGTCGCTCGTCTCTAATCCGATGATCCTAGATTTGGCCACCCGCGAGCTCACTCCCCTTGTCCTCCCCTTGTGATCAAATCCAAGCACTTGGTTGAGTGCGTCTGTGGACAAAGATGCCTTGTCGGCATTAGACTGCGACTCATGCACTTCCTTAAGCTTTGCCTGAAACGACAAAAAGCACATGATTAGTAAAATAAGTAAACTAAAAAATTATAACGTAATTAACAATAATTAAACTGTCGGATTACTTACAATCGTGGTCGCGATGCTCGGGGACACCTCCTTGTCCTTCCCCTTCTTCGTCCGAAGATCCACATAAGTATCGAGCCTATGTGGCTTACCCCCTGGCCCACTCCCTACCCCCTGAAATAAAATAAAGTAAAGTAAAATTAGTATCGGCCCCGCAAAGTAAAATAATGAAGAATAATATATTTCTGTAGTTATAGATAAATTAAATCTTACCTGCATCCTATGCTCCACCTCAGCGTAAGAGGTCCGGCCGGAGTAGTGCACGTCCGTCTTTTTGCCCGATTTTCCCTCCCCGATTGGCGAGATGCCAATTGTCGATCCTCGATCTCATTGTCAATGAACTTTTGTCATTGTGCCAATGAGATCGGCTCCTTGGGCGGGACGGATCCGCGCCATTGTATAATGGACTCTCGTGTTTTCCCAAAGTACCGTGTCCGCATATTTTTCTTTCACGTCTTGTGTTGCTCCCTCAACTGCTCCAAGACGGAATCGCGTAGCTTTGGATCCAAGTTCAATTGTTCCTGTCCAACAAATACAATGTTAGTTGCGAATAAATATAAATATAAATATAAATATAAATATAAATATAAATATAAATATAAATATGAAATTGAAATTGAAATTGAAATATTCATATAAATATAAATATAAATATATTACCTGTAGTGCCACCCAAACAGCTAACTTGAGCTCATATGGCACCTCCTTCCAACTCATAAACCCCGGGCCGATGACCATCTTTAGCAGCTCGAGGGATCTCGCTAATAGCTCCGACTTGTTCTCGACGGTAATCCCAAATTTTCCATATTTGGGGAGCCTAGGGGCGGAGGAGCCCTCGTCGCCTCCGCTACCACCGAACCCAGACGACATCCTCATAAATAGCATCATCATCTTCGCCTTAATATCTGAAGGAAACATTTTCGCTGTAAAAAAAATGTTATTAGTACAGATAAAAAAAATGTTAATAGTACACATACACACACCCCCACTTGTAAAAAAAATAATATTATCAAATTCTGTTAAAAAATTATCTAGGGTTTTACCTAATTGAATTAATTTCATGAATAAAATTATTATCAATTTAAATGAAAATATCAATTATTATCCAATACCATGTCGTTACAATTTTGTAATATTATGTTTTTTTCAAATATTTTAAAAGTTATTAAATGGGTGCCCCACCCCCACCCCCTGCCCCCCTCCCCCCGCCACACACATACGCACACACCTACACACACACACCACCCCACCCCCTGCCCCCCTCCCCCTCCCCCTCCCCTCGCCACGCACACACGCACACCTACGCACCTATGCACATACACACACACACACCACCCCCTCCCCCCACCACGACCGTGACAACTACATATATTGTTTATCAATAAAATTATGACATGAGATAATTATAATTGGAGCATAAATTTCACTATCATAAAGGGATAAATCCAACCAAGTACAGAGATTCTACAAATTAAAGTGAGAATTAAATTTAAGACTTTCTAACAACATGCATGTGTATGGATTCTAACTAATGATATTCCTAAAAACATACAATTGGCAACATTTTGTGAATTTACTAAACTTTATATAATATGATCAAATTCTGTTAAAAAATTATCTAGGGTTTTACCTAATTGAATTAATTTCATAAATAAAATTATTATCAATTTAAATGAAAATATCAATTATTATCCAATATTTTTGAATGAAATATTTATTTTGAATGAAAATATCAATTATTATCCAATTATTATCCAACTATTATCAATTATTTATTTTGAATGTAAATAATATCCAAAAATGTAAATGTAAATAATATTCAAAACCCCACACACCCCCACCCCCACCCCCTGCCCCCCTCCCGATGTTTATTATTTTCACAATGTTCTTACAATATTTGTTGATGAACTATGTGGGAGTATAACCCATATTGAATTATAAAGTAAAAATCTATAAAATTGATGTCTACTTTTAGTGTTGTGTATATATGTTAGTTGATGCCATTATATTTTTAACCTAATTAGATTCTAAGGTTATCTCAATTTATATTTTTCTTTTTCTATCTAATAATTTTCAACGTAAGAGCACAGTACATAATTCCAAACACGTCCTTTATTTTTTTTTAATTTCGTATCAATTTGGAGTTTTACTGTACATTTTTTATCTTGAGATTCTATATTATAACGTATGTGTAAGTTCCGTCAATACCATGTCGTTTCAATTTTGTAATATTATGTTTTTTTCAAATATTTTAAAAGTTATTAAATGGGTGCCCCACTCCCACCCCCTGCCCCCCTCCCCCCGCCACACACATACGCACACACCTACACACACACCCCACCCCACCCCCTTCCCCCCTCCACCACCCCCTCCCCCACCACACACCACCACACACATATATACACAAACATACACACACATATACACATACATACACATACATATACACACGCACACACCCCGCCCTGCCCCCACCCTGCCCCACCCCCCACACACGCACACACATACACACACATATATATACACATACACACATAAATATACACACAAACATATATATAAATGGAAGAGAGAGAGAGAGAGAGAGAGAGAGAGAGAGAGAGAGAGAGAGAGAGAGAGAGAGAGAGAGAGGAGGGAACGGCGGGAAAAAAGAAGGGGATAGGGTTTTTGCTGCAAATATTATCACGGTCGTGTCAAGGTCATTGACTGTGACAAGTATTTAAAGAATTGTCACAGTCAATGACCGTGACAGGTCCGTGACAAGTAAATTTTTCAAGGACTTGTCACGGTCGTGTCAAGGTCAATGACCGTGACATAAAACGCGTGTTTTTTGTCACGGTCAATGACCTTGACAAGGCTGACCGGCTGAAAGGTGATAATTTGGCCATTTTGGTGTAGTGAACGTTGTTAACCATCTTTACTACACGTCCAAAGTCGAGCCCAAGAATCACAAAGAAGCACTCAAAGATGAACATTGAATATCTGCCATGCAGGATGAGTTGCTTCAGTTTAAAAAGAACAATGTCTGGGAACTTGTCCCCCGACATAGTGAGACTAATGTGATAGGTACTAGGTGGATTTTCAAGAATAAAATGGATGAAAATGGTACCATAATCAGAAATAAGCCTAGGTTGGTCGCTCAAGGCTACACACAGATAGAGGGTGTAGACTTTGGGGAGACATTTGCTCCTGTTGCGAGGCTTGAGTCCGTCCGCTTACTACTCTCCATCGCATGTCATCTGCGCTTTAAATTATATCAGATAGATGTCAAGAGTGCCTTTCTAAATGACATTCTTCAGGAGGAAGTTTACGTGGAACAACCAAAAGGGTTTGAAAACCCTAAACACCCAGAGCACGTCTACAATCTGAGGAAAGCCTTGTATGGTTTGAAGCAAGCACCTTGTGCTTGGTACGAGAGGCTTACTTTCTATATCTTAGCCCGTAGCTGCAAGAGAGGGGGAGTTGATATGACTCTATTTGTCAGGAGATATGACAGTGCTATTTTGGTTGTCCATGTCTATGTGGATGACATAGTCTTTGGAACCACGTGCTCCCAGCATGCTCACCACTTTGAGGAGGAGATGAAAAGTAAGTTTGAGATGAGCATGGTAAGTGAGCTTACTTTCTTCCTTGGTCTCCAGGTTCGCCAGCAAGAGGATGGGATATTCATATCCCAATCTAAGTATGCTAGAGACCTAGTGAAGAAATTTGGTTTAGACTCCGATAAGCATGCACGTACACCTATGAGTACTTTTATCAAGCTTAGTAAAGACACTTCAGGTAAGGACGTAGACAAACCTTGTATCAGAGTATGATAGGTAGTCTTCTCTACTTAACTTCTAGTCGTCCCAAGATAGCCTTTAGTGTTGGAGTCTGTGCGTGATATCAGGCATCCTTAAAAGAGTCACACTTACTCTAAAATGTATTATCAAATACGTAAGTGGGACTCTCACATATGGTATTCGGTATTCCTTTGATATCGATGACGGTTTGTCCGCCTATTCGAATGTCGATTGGGCCGGGGATGTAGATGGTTGTAGGAGCACTTCTGGTGGGTGTTTCTATTTTGGTTCTGCTCTTATCTAATGGTTGAGCAAGAAGAAAAACTCCATCTCTTTGTCCACTACGGAGGCTGAGTACATCACCGTCGGGAGTTATTGCACGCAACTCTTGTGGATGAAGCAAATATTGGAAGATTATGGGATTTCACAGGACATCATGACTATTTCCTGTGATAACACGAGCACGATACAACTCTAATGTTTTCTCCACATGAAATTCAATAGCCTAGCGCCCTTATTTGTACTAAAAATCAAGGCGGTAATGTGCAGGCTAAAAGCACCTGTCGTTCGAGCGACACCCATCTCGTTCTAACGAGATTTGACGTCGTTTGAACGATAGTCACTGATCCTCTTTTAAAAAATATTTACATATTTAAATAACTTGGAATCCTCAAAAACTAAAATTGTTTATGGGATCAAGAGCATTTATCCAAAACCTTTTTATGATAAAAATCATTTAAAATCATTTAAACTTTATGAAAATATCCCAACACTTTTATTGCAGCAGGTAAATGGAACTAAAACACATTTTCCAAATTTATCCTTGTTGGGGATGATTGTTGAAGTCGTCTTGAAATTCGGATTATCGATTATAGATGTAAGCTTCTCAATTCTTCGACAAACTTGTAGCGGTATACGACATACTAAATGTGACAGACAATATCCTTACATATGTTGATTGGTGCATGAAGTAGGATACCTAAGTGTGCGTATTGAATTGGTGTAGGAAATATGATCTTTATTGGGAATCCACATTTGGGCACAACTAAAGAGCGACTACATTGAACGAAAAGACAATGGTTTTATCCCATTGTTGATTAAGGAGGTACGCTTTTAATTTGACTACATAATAAAATTTTACATTTATTCATATGTGTGTTTATATATATTCATTTTATGAAATCTTTTTTGTATTTATTAAAAGCGGGATTGACTGATACCGCACTTTGGGGGCTAATAAATGGGCCATTATATGATGTACAATCATATAAGAGGTATCAGGTGAATGGGTTTGAATTTTTCACACGTGAGTATAATGAGTCACTGGTACCCAAAATAGTGGCATGTAAATGAGGGCCATCATGAAGTTCAGCTCAAGTGAAAAGGATATGAATTATAAGGAAGCAGAGACAACATACTTTGAAATTGTTCTTGTAATATTTCAGCTGGATTATACATCTTATAAAACAGTTATGTTTTATTGTGACTGGGTGAGAGTTGAGGACAAAGTAAATATTTCAAAGTTGATCCTGAATTGAACTTAATAATGGTAAACTTAAGTAAGATGAAGAGTAAGGATAGAATCGACAACGAGCCATTCATTCTTGCATCTGAAGCATCTCAAGTGTTTCACTCAAAGGATTTTAAAGACAATGGTTTATCTATCGTTTTGCATGCACCATAGAGATTAATAACAATTGTTGACAAACTTGAGGTTCCTCCAATGTATCAGTTTATTCTTGAGGACAATCCCAATTTAAATAATCTTCTTCATGACTTCAAGTTAAAGCTGAAACTGATTTTTATAATTTTTGCATAATTGTTTTTTTACTTTAATGCTTCACTTACTATGAAAAAGAATTTTAAACATCGCTTCAAGATTTTGATTCTTGTGATCTATTATGTCTATGTACTACTTTAATGCTTCACTTATATTGTAACATGTGACGAATGGACCAATTCTTAGTAAATTTGGATTGATTATGCATTTGGACAGAGTATTTATTCTTAGTATATTTGGACATAATATGTAAATAATTCATTTAAACAGACTATTAATGAAAAATATTTATGCATTGTATATCTAACACTAGTTGAATTTCAGTATAGTGTCAAATGAAGCAAATGTCTCCAACCCACACGATGGTTTAGATGGATAATTTCTAGACATAATAATTGCGGTTGAGATCAATCAACATAATCAGGTAGTATGTAGAGAGAAATGCCAATTCATGTCTCGACTTGGTAAAGTGGTCTAGGCTCAGGTCCCAATATCGTATACTGATTGGCGTAAGGTTTCAAAAACATACAATGAGGATGTTTAGAAAGACATGAAAGTGAGACCTCTTATGTATAATTAATTTGTTCATTATCTTTAATTTTGTATAACTTTACACATTTTTTTATAATTTAAAAATATCAATTGTCTTTTTAGAGAACATATGGACTCCCAAAAAGTTACAAGATTAGTTGCTACAAAAGTATGGGCAGCCTACTTAAAGAATATAAATCCACGTTATGGAAGAGCTATCAACGAGTGCCAAAAGATTGGCCAATATACCTCCAGGTGTTAAGCCGAAATAGTGTAAAGAGTTTCTGGAGCATGAGAATACGGAAGAGGATAAAAAATAGGAAAGGAGGGAAAGATAATAGGGAAAATATTGGGGCCACTCACACAAGTGGGAACGATGGGAATGCCCAAGTCGAGTCCAATATGGTACATACGACTATTATGTTTTATTGTTTTGTTTGATTACTATTACCTTTAAGATAATATATGTTATGTTTTTTATTTGTAGACAAAGAAATTGCATACAAACCCATTGGGTGTTGATGTATGGGTAGCTAGCCACACATGTAAAGATGGGTCAGTCAAAGAGAGCATTGTTCCAATCATGGTGATTTTCTATAAATAGTGAATGATGATTGTTACATGAAAACATTATACATTCAAATGATTAGTCTTGACACTTCTACATATTTGACATTTTACAGGACAAGGTGCTCGTGAAGAAAAAGAACTAAAAGAAAGTAGTAGTGATAACACCAACAAGCCACAATCATTGAGAAATGATTCCTTGTCCGAAGTATTTGGTATTAACAAGCCAGGGCACACTCGTGGTGTGGGTTCCATAGTTTCTTTATCATCCATCGATGCTTCGGCTCCATCATTATCATTACTTGCAGCTGAAAAGGCTAATGGGAACCAAATGAAAGGTCAACTTGATACATTGGAATCCGAGATCAAAGGTATGAATAGTAAACTAAGAAATATAGAGACAATAATAGGTATGGTGTTGGGGAAGTCCCATTCCTCCCCAGATGTTGGAGCAAGTGCAAGTAATGAGACAGTTGCATCATTTAATGTAGAATCCTGCTCACTAGAATATGGTGTCTCGTGTGATATGCTCGGGATTAATAGTAAGGTTATTGGAAAAGGAAGGATAGACGTTACCCCTCGAGACATAGTGCACAATCACATAGTGAATTACGATAAAGAGTTTGTATTGTTAGTTAACAAGGTGCTTGAGTAAAATGATTCTCTTTACTTGGGAACACAAGGTGGTGTTGAGATTCTCAGAGATATTTGTAGTGTAAGTTGGGTGGAGTAGCCGAAGAGTTTAGTCACGCGTATTATTGGATCCTAATGGCTTCTTTCTTTTAATTTTTGTTAGTGACTTGTTAAAGTCATTCTTGTGTTGAGTATGCTATGGACTCTATTATGCTAGTATTAGCTATGAACTTGATTATATCGTGGACTTTATTGTGTTGAGTATGCTAGTATTTGCTACGGACTTTATTACGTTTGTTATGTTTTGCATTTATGGATTACTTGAATTGTTTTTTGCTATATGGTATAACCTTTTTTTAACTCTGCCAATGAAAATATTTCCTTTGCATTGTCGGTTCCAAGACCGGATAAAGGAGGACGGAAGAGGTTTTTAACATTACATCTCATACTTTAGTTATTATATCCATCTTTATCCCCTTGTACAATGCAATAAGAAATCTTATAAATATATCTTCAATACAAGAGGCTAGTGGTGACAAAGACATGGCCAGTGGATTCAAATGCGGGAACTAAAGATGTTTGTGCCAATATTAAAACAACTCAACGATGGGGTAAGAAATTGGCTTTTGAATGACTTTGTGTAAGCACTAGTTACCTCAAAACTAATTTATTTCTTTCAAGTAAAGATTTGTTGCAACTACGGTTTACTAAGTATACCAATTAAAAATGCTTTTTATTAGAAAGATTTGAAATCAAGCGCATTTGGAAACAACATTGTTCTTTCACTTTGATTGTATGGAGTCAGATTTATTTTTAAGTGCAAACATCAGAAATTAGTGTGTTTGTTTGTGGATACAGATCAAGTTTCCAATAAAGCCAGCTGACTTAAAGAAAAGGATAAAAAGCCTCATTGGCGGGGAATACCATAGAGAGACAAGTATAACCCTCAAATATACAATTACTTGGTGTAAAGCAACCACCGGATCTTTTATCGCTTCATGTCAGAGTATGTACAGGAACTCGTAACTTTAATTTCATTTTTAATTATAAATATATTTCTCCTTTTGAATAACATTGTAACTGTAATTCACAATTTGTTGTTGTATATTTCTTCAAATTTTGTTCCTACCATGGAAAAGTATACATGAATATAACTGATACTTTTTTGTTTAAATATAGGAAAGCATTATGAGGGGAGTACTCGTAAGATACAAGAGCCTGCAATTGACTTGGTGGATTTTCATTAATTTTGATGGTATTACTTTCATTTTTATATATTCCTTTGCTAATTCTATTGGCATTGCCATAGAATGATATATGCAACTGATATTTGCTTGAGGACGCATTTTATTTTTAGTAATAACTGTCTTTGTTTTCTTGTAAAAAGCAAAATGATATATGCAAGTGATATATGTCTAAGGACGCCATTGTTGAAAATTGCCCAATTCTCCATCATAGTATTCTATATGCACTCTTCTTAGAGATACCCCTAACATTCCAAAATACGACTTTGATCATTAAGAGTTTTAGGTGATTGAGATTTTAGAGCTTGATCTGAGGATCCTAACTTGGTCATCAATGATTTGGGATTTGGTTGGGGAGACACTACCCTTTTTTCTCCTTTCTTTTTTCTTTCCTTTTTGAGTATATCAAACAGGGGTTTTTTTAGGAGATAAATTCAGGTGTAGAACCATTTGTTTCTTAGGACTCCCGGTGTCAACTCCTTTAGTATTATCATTCTTATTCTGACTGTCCTCCATAATAATAAAGTATGCACTGTTTATCATATTCCCGATTTATATCTGCTTCTCTATATCACTTATGTCTTAGTATTGATGTGCAATGGTTTCCTCGTGAACGTTTCTAATGTTAATGTCTATCATAGTCCCTAAATACCCCTTATGTCCATCAGTGGTAGAGACTTCAGTGAGGATTTTATGCTCTTCTTTCTCTTAATAATCTATTAGGCTTCATTATCATATCCAAGCGGGGATTTTGGTTCCTGTTGACACATCAAATAATATTGAGGGAGATCATTCTCAATAGCATCAGTATCCTCACTCACATTTGGAGTTTTTTCCACAATATCTATTTTATCTTTCAATCCCCATGCTTCACTATGATTGAAAATAGCCATCGTGTAACTTTGTTTGGTATTTGCATCTGCTATAGTAGGTATCACCTTTCCACATGTTCCATAGGATTGAAATTGCATTTTTTTCTCTTGCCATTTGGTGATTTCTGTTTTGGATTTTTGCCCCGGGTTCACACTGCTGGTCCTTCGAGTCTTCTATCACTGACAGCTCCTCTATTTCCCCTTGTTCTCTATTAGAATTTACTTTTGTATTGGTCTCTCCTCCATATAAATATTATTCCTCATTTTTTTCATGGTTATACAAACTCCCGAAAGATAAGAATACTAAAACTACGATTGTACAAATTCCAAAACGACAAAAAATTGACATTCAGTAAATAGGAACATAACTGTTATGTTGATGATCAAACCATAAACCAATACTTCGGACTTTAATTACCGAATATTCTGTGGTATCAATTGTAATACCACGACCCGATAAATTTATTTAATTACATATGGAATTTATACAACGAGGAACAAATTTTAATTAAAGAGAATTAGTGGGTTATTATATAGATTATAGACTTATTGGTTAATGATTAATTGGTATATATTCCCTTTTTGAGTTGTGAACTGTTCGAGGTAAGATGTGAAATGACGAAAGATTATATTTGAAAAGAGGAAGAATGGTTGTTTAAGGGGTCGGTCAAACAACATTTAGAGTCGTTCGAACGAGAAATCCTATCACTCGAATGACGTCGACGTTTTTTGTGTGATGTCTATACCCCAACCATTCATCATGATATGGTCAGCTCGTGGGCCTGACTATCTGACTGAATGCCAGATGTAAAAACATAATAATGACATGTATCTTTTTGGATGGAAACCTTAGATTTTTAATGTGATATTAGAGAGAGGCATGAACAGAAATTAAACAACACGAACAAAAATGTTGTCTTCGTGATGACCTTTGGATCACATGGGATCAATGTGCTATTGTTGGGGGATGAGTTCATACCTGATTTGGGAACGGTTAGTGAGGTTGAGGATTCTTTTTTTTTGGTAAACATCTAAGTTGTTGGATTATAAAGAAACGAAATCGTGTAGAATGAAAGGGAACTCCATCAGATTGTCGGAATCTCTCTCTAGCTTAAGCCCTCCTCCCCATGGGAGGCATGGGATGTTAAGACAGTAAAGGCACGCCCTCATATCTTCCTTCTCAAGGCTCACAAACTCTCCTCCCTTTCTTAAGCTACCAAACACCATCGAGTGTAGGTTCATCACTCACAACATGGAACCTTGTTTTCCCACTATTAAGATGGCCTCTAAATATATGAAGATAATTGTTGAGGGTTTTAAATAAGATGTTAATGATATTTGTTGGAGGTTTGACGACAGTTTCATGATGGTATCCTTGGAGTAAGAATAGAGGATTTTATGAAGTATTTTGGAGCTTCCACGGAGGTTTGTTTAGTGGAGATATTGTGACTCCCTTTAGGGCCACCATTGAAGGTGGAGGAGCCACCCATCTTTATCACCACCACCACTTTGGACTTCATTTGAGGTGGGAATACTAATTTGGATCAAAGACTAATGTGTAGTATATTTTCAGCATGTTATTTACATATATTAGGTTAAATATATGAGTGTAGTTTATTAACTTGCATCCTAGGGTTGATTATTAGCCATATTAGCAATTGTATGGAATGGTAACACAAAGATGAATTAAAATAGGTCTTGAAAACATAATAAATTTCATAATATAATAATGAACATTTTTATGGAATAAAAATGTAAGAAAATATATTTTTGTGTATTTTTAGTGAAAAAGAAATAATAAACATTTTTATGGAATAAAAATGTAAGAAATGTTATTTTGGTACATTTTTTGTGAAAAAGAAATAATAAATATTTTATGGACTAAATGTAAGAAATGTTATTTAGGTGCATTTTTAGTGAAAAAGAAATAATAATGATTTTTATGGAATAAAAATGTAAGAAAATATTATTTTAGTGTATTTCTAGCTAAAAGAAATAATGGGCATTTTTATGAAATAAAAAAATGTGGAATGATGTTGACGTTGTCAAAATATTTATGAGATAAATATGTTTAAGTTTTTGCAAATTGGAGACTTTAGGAATAAACGGAAATTGGAGAGTTTAAAATGTAAGGGGTGTTATTTTATGTGTCAAAAGTGTTAGAGTGACAAGTGTGAAAATTGGCAAAAGTGTGGTATTAAACAAGTGTTAAAATGGCTAAGGCGTTTAAATGTTAAGTCAGAAACTTAATAACCATTTTTGAGAAATAACACTTGTTAAAGGACTAATTTGCAAGCTTGGCAAATAAAGGGTAAATTGGTAATTAACTTAAAGTGGAACATTTTATTGTAATAAAAATGTTAAAGAATGTCTTTACACTAATATATGTGAAAATGAATTAAGTCTTAAAGTGTGAATGAATCTAGTATAAATCACGGGTGTGTGGATAAGGGACTTCAAGAAGAAAAGAAAGAATTCTCCAAGTATTAATGGAAAAACGGACGGTTAAGTCCGAGTTTTGGCTTCAGTCGGGTAAAAGGATAAATGAAATAATGTGGACATTTGTAAAATGTTAAAACACATAAAAAGGAAATCTTATGACACCGGGATAAAGAAAGAATGGTCCGGAGCCCTTGGGTGAAAAACCCTAAATCACTGGCCAAAGCATATGGTGCGCGTTGCCGTCGATGTGGAGCCTGTGTAAGTATATGGTAAAGAAATATTTCGAGAAAATATAAAAGGAATAAGGAACATGTCAAGAAATGGGTTGTGTGGTAAAATGTGTTAATACAACCTAACTTGAATAAATGTAATAAATCTTCCAGTAAAAATGAAATGGACTGGTAAATGTGTAAATATATTAATGTCCATAAGCTAAGCAAAAAAGGGTAAAATAAAGTGGGCAAATGGGTGATTGTGTAACTTAGGTTGTTAAAATCGTAATTTGCCTAAGTATGAAATGAAAAGGGTTTTCAAATGGTAAATAAGTATTTTCTAACACAGTGAAAGCGTGCGTTGAAATGGTATTTTTCAATGAAAATACTAAAGTATGTTAACGGAATAAAAGGGGTAATTCTGGTAAAGGAATGGGTTGGAATAAAACGAGTATAGTAGCTTGAAGTATGAATAAAGTAATTATTAGCAAGATTAAGGTAAATTAATATGGATAAGCAAGATTTTTGAAAGTAAAACGGTTAATGCATGTTAACATGCATTTTTTCAAAGGTATATCTATATATATGTAGATACATATATATTTTTGCATGCATGTGATTGTAGCGTGTGAGTATTCTTTTTTGTCGTTCATTTCTATACTGCTTGTATATTTCCACTAGGCATAGGCTCACACCCTCACTTTATCACTGCCGGTTGGGTGCGGGTTCATATTTTGAGGGCGTTATACAGGTAAGCACACTTTATTTATTTTACGTTAATAGCTCTGTTTACTTGGACTCAGAGTGCTCCCCATGGGTTTAAACAAGTGGGATGTTAATTAAAATAAAACTGGACTAGCAACATTATATAGCTTTTTTCATTGCACCTCACACCTAACTCTCGGGCCGAACCGAGTTGACTTATGGGTAACCCATAAATTCGGGTCGGGTCGTTACAAATGGTATCAGAGCTCTAGGTTCAAGGTTCCTTTCAAGTGTGGCGTGGTGAGGTCGGTAGTGGATCTTTCGACGTCGATGTTGGTTATTTTGGTGATGGTTTAGCTCGTGTCCTCGATAGTAAGGTCAAAGAGGTTAGCACGACAAGTAAGTTAGGGTCACGTGGCACACTTTCAAGTTAGTTATTGTTGATACCAAATTTAGTCTGCTGACATGGACCAATTACTTGAAGACACGTGTCAACCTACGTGGCAAATACAAATACTTTAGACGAACAACATACTGTCACCGAGCAACTCAGGCGTCCCGAGAAACTTAAGCATAACGAGCAACTCAGGCGCCCCGAGCAACTTAAGCGTACCGAGCAACTTAAGCGGTCCGAGCTACTTAGCGTGCAGATCATGTAAATCAAGAGAATCAAAAGACAGCTACGCATTAAATGCGCATTAATTACCGTACATATGTATATGTCTACTAGATATCAGCGCATTATCCTTTCATATGTACAGCCTCAAGGCTATAAATACATTGTAACTTCGTCATAAGAGGGGGACCTTGGATCTCTTGGTAAACCTATTATCGAGATTCCAAATAAACAGTCAGCAATACAAAAACAGTGGACATAGGCCATTCTCACAAGGCTGAACCACTTTAAAAATCCTTTGTCTTATTAATTTCTTTATCTATGATTGATTAATTAGAGATAATCTAGTTTTTTACATCAACAAATTGGCGCCGTCTGTGGGAAACGACTGTACTTAGCGTTTTTCACCAAAACAATTCGTTATCTATGGTTGATAATCCGAAATCCAATAATCGAAACACTGGGGTCCCTCCAAACCCTTTTACTCCCCCAAATATTCAAGATCTGGCTGGCATAATGGCTAATTTAGCCCAAGGCCAAATGGCCATGCAAGAAACCATGCGTCAACTTATACAAACTATTCAAGGTGGAGTGCCGGCCCAATCAGGACAACAAAGTGTTTAGAGAAATACCCATTTGCCATCTTCAAGAACTAAAAGAACGTTATTCCCAGAAGTCTCCCAATCTAGACGTACTGACTCATATCGTACTGAGAGATCTAGTGATCCTTCGTATCAACCTGGCAGGACTTCATCAGTACGAGCTACTGATTCCCACCAAAATGTCACTCTTACTCCAGAAAGGACTAGTGCTCTAGAAAGATTGAGTAGAGTCTCTCCTTTTGATCGATTGGTCCTTAGGAGGAATAGAAGTCCTCATAGGATTGCGTCCAGGAAATCTCAACGACCATCTGACCTAAGGAAAGGCTCTGCCCAATCACGCCCAGCAACCCGTAATGAAAGGTCCCAAGAGGAAAATTCAGCGAGATCAGTTGCTCGAACAAATAGACCCGAGGTAGGAAATGATGCATGGAAAGGCTCTATTCAAAGGTTGGAAGACAGATTAGGGGAAATGGCTAAGGCTAAGAATCCTCTATAAAGAACTTTTGTCCAAGGGACACCATTCGTGCAGGCAATTGTGGACTTTTCCACACCATCAAAATTCAAAGCTCCTATGGTGACGCCTAAATACGATGGAAAAACTCACCTTGTCCTTCATATAGAACAATACCAAGTTGCTGTCGACTTCTATGTCGTTCCAGATGAGATGAGATGTAGGGCGTTTTCAGGAACTCTCACTGGGTCAGCCCAGATATGGTACAACAACCTTCGTCGGGGGAAGATTGCGACTTTCCTTCAACTGGCAGAGCTGTTTATAGGGAATTTTTATTTTGGAGCAAAACGAGTTAAATGAGTAGCACACTTACTAAGTGTTAGACAAAAGCCAGAAGAAAGTACTAGGGACTACATTACTCGTTTCAATAACGAGAAGCTTGAAGTAATTGATTATGAGGAAAAGACAACAATTACTGCTCTGATGACTGGACTGTTACCAGACAAGTTGTACTATACTCTGGCCAAAGATCCACCTAGGGCCATGACAGAACTGATGGCAAAGGCAGCCAAAATCATGAATGCTGAGAAAGTCATGGCTGCGAAGAAGAATACAGAAACTAAGGAGACCAAGGTTGAAGCTGGTAAAACCGATAAGAAGGATCAGAAGAACAATGGTGGCAACAGGCCATCAAAAGGAAAGCAAGCACTGGAGCAGATGAGGAAATTTGGAAATTATACTCCCTTGAAGGTAGATATAAATCACATTCTGAAAGAAATCAAGAACATCGAGGAGTTAGCTTGGTCAGGGAAAATAAAGGCGGATCCTAACAAAAGGGATAAATCCAAATATTGTGAATTCCCCAAAGACCATGGTCACACGACCAAACATTGCATAGCTCTCCGGAATGAAATTGAAGCACTCATCAGGTGAGAAAAATTAGCTAAGTGTGTTGATCGCGAAAATGGTGGAAAGACCAGCGACCGAGGAAGGCAAAGATCTAAATCTCCTCGTCGAGCAAAAGAAGACAAGAAGAGAGATCACGAAGATGATCCAGAAGATGATCCCGACCTTCCTAAAAGACCAAGACAGCCAGAGCATGAGGTATTTTCAATCCGTTTTGGATCATTTGAATGTAATATTATTACAGGTGAAGATGCAGGAGGTGGAGATCTTATCGCGGAGAGGAAAGCTTACCTCAATGAGGATCAAGCTTGCTCGTACATACATTGAATAAACTTGGCTGAAGAGGATCGCCCGAGGAAGGTGAATAAGGACAAATTGGTCATAATTTTCTCTAAAAATGACCTGGAGGGTGTACTATATCCTCATGATGACCCATTGGTGATCAAGATGAGAATGAAGGAAGTGGTAATTTCACAAGTGCTGGTGGACAATGGTAGCTCTACAGACATCATGTTCTACCCATGCTTCGACAGTTTGAATTTAAAGTTAGCCCAGTTGGAGCCCTATCATAGGCCCCTCCTCGGTTTTACTAGCGAAAAGGTTTTTCCACTTGGGACGATCAAGTTGAATATGCTTATCGGTACATGGCCTGCTTATCGAACAGAAAGGGTACGCTTTTTTGTAATGAATAAAAATGTCCAATCAACTTACAATATCATCATGGGAAGGGTAGGTTTGAAGAAGTTCGAAGCAGTACCATCTACTGTACATCAATTTTTAAAATTCCCAACCAATTTTGGAGTGGGAGTGGTGAAAGGCGACCAGAAATTAGCTCGGGAATGCTATTATTCATCTGCTGAACAAGAGGAATGCGAAGAATCCAGGAAGAAGACTACTACTTATCAAGTGAATGAAATAAAAGATGCAGAGATTGAAATATTAAACCCTAGAGATGAGTCTCAACTCGTAAAGGGCCAGGTCATGGAAGCTACCGAAAATATCGTTCTGGATGATGAACACCCAGAACGAACAACCCAAATTGGTACGTCATTGGATGAATCAATAAAAAAGGAATTGATAGCATTTCTAAGGCGCAGAAAATAGACTTTTGCATGGAGTCATGAAGGCATGCCAGGGATAGACCCAAGTTTCCTGTGCCACGAGCTCAACGTGAACAAGGAGGTCAAGCCAGTGAAGCAGCAAAGAAGAGTTTTTAGCCCAGAAAAGAATCAAGCTATACAGGAAGAAGTACAGAAACTACAGAAAGCCTTTTTTATTGAGGATGTCAAATATCCTGATTGGCTAGCAAATGTGGTGATGGTAAAGAAGAAAAATAATAAGTGTAGGATGTGTGTGGACTTCACTGATCTTAATAAAGCATGCCCAAAGGATAATTTTCCCTTGCCTCGAATCGATCAGCTGGTGGATGCTACCTCAGGGCATGAATTGTTAAGTTTCATGGATGCTTACTCTGTCTATAACCAGATTAAGATGAAGCCTGAGGACAGGGAAAGTACTTATTTTATCACCCTAAGGAGAACTTATTTCTATACTGTTATGCCTTTCGGACATAAAAATGCAGGTGCAACATATCTGCGGCTGATGAATAAGGTGTTCGCAGAGAAAATCAGTCACAACATGGAGGTTTATGTCGACGATATGCTGACGAAGAGCAAGAAAGATGTCGATCATCTAGTTGACCTAGGTCAAACCTTTGATCAACTAGAAAAATATCAAATGAAGTTGAATCCCACCAAATGCATATTTGGGGTGAGAAAAGGCATGTTTCTCGGATATATTGTTAACCAACGAGGTATCGAGGGGAACCCCAAAAAGATCAAGGCCCTACTGGAATTACGATCTCCAACTACGAAGAAGGAAGTGCAAAGCCTCACAAGGCGAGTTGCATCACTTAACAGGTTTGTGTCACGAGCAACAGACAGATGCCTCCCATTCTTCAAAACACTCCAAAAAAAATTTGAGTGGAATGATGAATGCGAGAAGGCATTCCAAGAGTTGAAGAAATATCTGGGGACTCCTCCATTGTTATCTAGACTAGTGATGGAAGAAAAATTATACTTGTATCTGACAGTTTCAGAGAACGCAATTAGCTCGACATTGATAAGAGTGGAAGATGGAGTACAAAAACTAGTCTATTACACCAGCAAGGCTTTTCGAGGAGTAGAGATCAGATATCCAAGGTTAGAAAAGTTGGCACTGGCACTAATCGAAGCGAGCAGAAGGATGAGGCCATACTTCTTAGCCCAAACTATAGTGGTGTACACTGATATGTCATTAAGACAAGCCCTACATAAATCAAAGAAATCAGGAAGATTGATGTACTGGGCAGTAGAACTTGGGAATATGACATAGTTTATGAGCCTAGGTCGTCGCTTAAGGGGCAGGCAGTAGCGAATTTTATCACAGAGTTTACTCAGGAAGATACCTCCAAAGAATAGGAGTTTAATACAGACCAACCCGTGGATGTTACGGGATCATCAAATTTAACCCCCGATCAACTTCCATTCGTGGACTAGTAAAAGAAGATAATCAACGAGCAGCGAAAAGGGCCAGGGGAGGATAAAAGGAAATATCAAATATTCCACCGAGGAACTCTGTCTGATCAAAAATTTGATAATGAAGTACCTGTATGGAATCTGTATGTGGATGGCTCTTCGTGTGCCACAGGCAGTGGAGAAGGAATTGTTTTAAACAGTCCTGATGAGATTGATATAGAATATGCTCTACATTTTCAGTTTAAAACCTCCAATAATGAAGCTGAATATGAGGCTATGATCGTGGGTCTAAGTTTGGCCAAAACTATGAAGGCAGATCAGGTCGTGGTGTTCAGCGATTCACAGTTAATCGTAAATCAAATTCTTAGATTGTATGCATCAAAAGGAGAACTAATGGTCAAGTATCATGCAAGGGCTATGGAGGTTGTCTCGACTTTTACTGCAGTATAATTGATCAGAATACTGAGACTTGAGAATGCAAGAGCTGATGCCCTAGCTCGATTGGCATCATCAACACGCACCGAGCTACGAAAAATAATCCCAATAGAAATCCTAACTGGTCGGAGCATAGAAGAAGATTTGATAATGAACTTCATTACCCTTGACTTGGGACCATCTTGGATGGACCCCATCAGGGCCTATATCGAAGAGGGGGCTTTGCCCACTGATAAAGTCGCAGCCAAGAAACTAAAGTTTAAAGTTGCTCATTATGTATTGACTAGTGGCATTTTATATACAATAGGAGTTATAGCAGCACTCCAGAGATGTGTCCATTCCTCCAAAGTTAAGGACTTGATTGAAGAGGTTCACGAAAGGTCCTGTGGAGCCCATGTAGCAGGTCGGACGCTTTTGCAGTGAATAACAACACAGGGGTACTATTGGCCAACGATGAGAGCTGATTGCGCAGCTTATGCTAAGAGATGCGATAAATGCCAACGTTTCTCTTCCATCCGAAGAACTCCTCAGGCATTATTAACACCCATTACATCCCCTTGGCCATTCGCCATGTGGGGGATAGACTTGGTTGGGTCACTTCCTACGACCAAGGGAAGATTCAAATACCGCGTGATTGTTGTGGATTATTTTACCAAATGGGTGGAAGTTGAACCTCTCATTGATATGACATATGACAAGGTATATCAATTTATTTGGAAGAGTATTATTTGCAGATATGGTCTCCCACATGCATTTATTACTGACCATGGAACCCAGTTTGACAACGAGGAATTTATTGCATATTGTCATCAATCTAATGTACAAAAAATCCACTCTGTGCCAGGCCATCCCTAGAGCAATGGGGAAACTGAAGTGACGAACAGAACCCTATTGAATGGTTTGAAAAAACGGCTAGCTGATGCAAAGGGAAATTGGATCAACGAGCTTCAATTTATGTTATGGGCTTATCGCACTACACCACGAACAGTAACTGGGGAGTCTCCATACATGTTGACATTTGGAAGTGAGGCTGTCATACCTGCTGAATTGGGTCTACCCACATATAGGGTGCTTAATTTCAGTTCTCCTGTGTATGACTTGATGAGACGATTAGACCTGGATATGCTCGAAGAAGTTAGAGAAGAAGCAGCAATCAGGAATGCAGCAAATCAACAACGAACAACTTTGTTCTACAACAAAAGATTGAAGAAGAGTGATTTGAAAGAAGGGGATTATGTACTGAAGAAAGTGATCCAAAAGCATAACAAGATGGAAGCCAACTGGCATGGACCTTATAGAGTAACTGAAGTTGTTCGTTCAGGGACATACAGAATTGAAACTTTGGAGGGAGAAGAATTCAAGAATGCATGGAATGCGGAACATCTCCGCAAGTACTATCAGTAATTGAAATTCCTATGTAATACAGTTTCTTCAATATGAATAAAGTGATGTTTTGACCATATTTCCTTCTTTGTTGAAATTTTTTGGAATATTAGTGCTACACACTACACAAACCCAAAATCAAAGAAAACACCACCAACTCCGGTTGGTCGGGAACTCATTACCCCCAACTCCGATTGGTCGGCAACTCAATACCACCAACTCCGGTTGGTCGGCATCTTATTACCACCAACTCCGGTTGGTCGGTAACTTAATACCACCAACTCTGGTTGGTCGGCATCTCATTACCACCAACTCCGGTTGGTCGGTAAATCAATAACCACCAACTCCGGTTGGTTGGTACCAAACTAGGAAAGAAGCTGGACGACCTCCCGGGGCATCCACTGTCTAGGCAACCAGGTAATCCATACGAGATTACTACAACTAAGTAGGAACATGGGATGAAAATCATTCCATTGCTTAGGCCCAAAGAGTGACAAGTCACTATAATCAAACAACAAAAATGGGATAAGTATGGTATATATACATATTATTTCGAAAAAGAATGAAATTTTCAAAGACTAAAAATTTCTCCATTAAAATCAAGTAGATTATATATGATATGAAGTTTGATTCATTACATAAACATATCCTATTTTATGGGTTTCTTTCCCTCTGCTTTTGAAACGGGTTCCACCCCAGCTGGAGGATCATCTAATGCATAGGGAGAATTTATAAAGTTTAGATCTTGCAGCATTCTGACATTCATTATGGATGGACGATCGAGCAAGTGTTCTGGACGAGATATCTCAAAACTTGAATGAAGGTTGTAGTCACTGAGATACTTGGAGATCAAAATTCGAGGAATATCACGGGCTGGAATCCAGTTAAGGTCAAGTTTGAAGGGAGGCACTGGCAAATCAAGAACTCCAGGTTCATAGTAATCCCACAAGAAATGACCTTGATCCAATTTCAGGACACATAAGGCATTCAACCACCCCTGCTTATATCCTTCGTTGTTCGATTGCTCAAATGAGCATCAAGGTGATACAGAGCTTTATTATACCCAGCCATCCAAAATTCCCTGGGCTGCTTGTGAAATTGATAAGTCAATCTCTCAAGTTACTCGTGGAGCTTCTTTAGCAAAATTTATTTGCTTTCTAGAGCAAAACTCTGGGTGGAGAGTTGGTCGGTGAAATTCAGAATCTTATTAGACATCTCTGCCAAGGTTTGGTTCTTCGCCATCAACTGAACGGCTTGATTCTCTAAAGCCGACTGAGTTCTCGTTTCTTTAATGGTAATTCGACCAATCCTTGCTCGTCCCCGAGAAGAAGATCTTGCTCTACCACGAGCAGGTGTGGAAGATCCTGCTCATTTCAAATTTTCTAACTCATCCCTTAAGTTAGCATTTTCTACTTCTAAAAATGAAAAACCATCTTCATTTATGGGGACCAGGGCTCTCGAAGAAGAAGAAGAAGAAGCAGATTTGAGTTGTTTTATCTCCTCCTGCAAAGCGATGTTTTCCTGCTCCAGTAACTTGGCGATATGTCTATGTTCTTCAATTTCAAGCTTCAGCACACTTTCCTTTTTCGCATAAGCTAAAATATATTTGTCATATCCCTTATCATCACTCAATTGCTGGTATTTTTTCTAATAGCCTTGATGCAAAAGTGTGGTAGACTCCTTGTACTACTGTTGAATTTTATCGATCGTTACCTGGAGATCTTTAATCATTTCGTAGTAAGCCATATTATTGGCTACGGCACGATTAAGTAGGCATTTCAAGTATTGGTAAGCATCAATTGCTCGTTCAAAGGCGTTTGACCCGAAAATGTCAATGATTTGAGCCTCAGTAAAATCTGCATGACCAGCTTTGAAATAGTCATTACATTTCTTCATCAACTCTTTATCATGAGCTGATAAAAGTTCCATCCTGGCCACAAACTAGCAAAGATAAAATGAAACACAAAATCAACAATGGTGCGAACAGAGCATGTAAGAAAGAAATTCCAGACGAACAACAGAAGTTCAAATTTTATTCATTATGATAAAGGAAAACATAGTTCAAGGTTACATTCAAGAAAATAGCAAAATAAAAGACCCAAACAACTTTACACCTTCTCCTTAATTCTTATGACTTCTTCAGATCGTTTGGATGAAGGGGTTGGTTACTCGGAGGGCAAGGGAAGCTGCTCGGTAGATGTGCTAGATTTTTAGACTTGCTCTGAGGGTTGAGCGACAGCAATAATAGGGACGTGCTCTCTTGTCATCAAGGAAGACTCATCTAAAGCTACTTCATCTTCTTCTACTTCTCCAAGAGAGGGAGAGGGACCATGAGTATGCTGCTGGAATAACTCAGAATTTTCAGTAAACTTTAATTTCTTCAAGGCTGCTACCCATCCATCCCTAAAATATTTGACATTGGCGTACTCCATTTGAGAAGACATAACAGCCAGGCCTTTGTTCCAACCTTTGTCCCAACCAGCACTAAAGGATTTTTTAACTGCAGCTTTCCTTTTTGCCCTCTCCGAGGAGGTCCTTTCCCTAAGGAGCTCTACGACAGACTTCAATTTTTCTTCCACCTCTGTTTTATGCTGCTCAATGTCTTGAAGCCTAGCAATATTTTCCTCAGAAGATTTAAGCTTGATCTCAAGCTCCTTTTTGCCTTGTTCAGTTTCCTTCAATTTCTTCTCCAACTCTTTGGAGATAGTCACAACTTCATCTCGGTTTGCTTCAACAGACTTGATTTTCTTCTCCCAAGCATTTTTATCTTCCTCGTACTTTTGACGAGATTCTCTCAAGGATTGAGTTAGTCCAGCAAAATCTTCCTCTACTCCACCCGAGGAACTGGAGGCCTTGATGGCTTCATCTTTTTTTAAAATGTTGTTGAAACACATCTCGAGCTGAAAAAAGAAAGAATTTTGAGTCAATATATGAACATAGTATTAGAAAATAAAGGATTCGGGCCAACGATACTTACTGAAGTAATGTGTTGAGCAGCCAATGTAGTAAGTCTCTCACGAGAAAAGGTGTCTTCAACACCTTGGGATTCTGGAATAGACCAAGATTTTATTAATCCCATAGCAGAGCTCGGAGAAACAAGAGCTGGAATACTACCTTCAATATTTGAAGGTTGAGAGATAGGTTCAACATGTCTCTCAGAAGAACTTCTTTTTAATCTCCTCATTAGAGCAGGAGCAATTTCGATTAAAGGAGTTGTTTCTGTTGATGGAATGACAGCAGTCTCACTCGAAGGTGAGATGACAACAGTCTTACTCGGAGGCACAGGGGGCTTCTTGCCAGCTTCCTTGGTACCAATAGAAGGGGTACATCTATATTCTTTGTCCCTTCATCTGGTACATCTTGTTTATTCTTCTTTGCCTCCTCGGTGACAAAGGCAGACTTGTCAAAAAAGGCAGGAGCTTTTCTCTTCTTCATTAGATCAGTAATAGGAATACTCAAGTTAGAAGAAGAACCTTCCACACCGATTTCAAAGGTCGGTGTCTGATCAAAATCAACCACCACAGGACGAGGATGAGCAATGAAAGAAGAAGTGTAGCTTCTGTATTGCAGCAAATAAGAAGCAGATCTAACGTGCTTCCCAACAACAGATTGATGCAAGCCCCAGATAAGTTTTAAATGCTTTATATTAACCTCAGTTTCTTTTGGAGGTTTTCTTTTACTGTCAACTGTAACAAACAAAATCAAATGTCAGTGGTGCATTTCATCGAATACAAAGAAAACAAGATTTCAATAATTAAAACAACTTATCCCATTGCCATAAAGCGGACAGCTGGGACCTTGGTACACATCATCTCCACTTAATGGAGGGTGTTGCTAATTTTTCATCACAACCCCATGATCAAAATAATCCCTATTAGCATCGAGAAGATTGATAACTAACTCTCTGTTCGAAAACATAGTTTTTAAATAGAAAGTATTGTCGCTAGTGACCCATCTATAGCAATACATGATTTTTGGAATTCCCAAGTGAGTTCCATGAAGTTGATTCAACCTATGTACACCATTAACTACCCTCCATGTATTTGGAGATACTCTTGCAGGTACAATATCGAAATATTGGCAAAAATCCAAACACAGAGGATTTGGCGGGAAAGAAAAACCACACCCAGCTATAAAAAGACTTGGGAACCAATGTCCCTCCTCCAAAGAAAGTGAATCACAAGGATAAGAAAGTTCTTCTAAGATAACCCACGAAGGGATTGAAAACTCAGACCAAAATTTATCTAACGATTCAACAAGATAAACCATGGTGAATAAAGAATATAAAAAAGAAGGAAGAAAATCTTACAGAGGAAATAGAGATCAGTTGTCAATGAACGATGGAAAGAATGAAGGCACAAGATAGAGAGGAGATGAAGAGTTCAGAGATACAGATTTGAAAAGTGAAAAATGATAGGATTTTTGTCGTACTTAAATACTTTACCTCGGGAATAGAGAAAAACAATGATTACAAGGAAAGACGTTTGCGTTTTCGACGACTAAAAGAAGAAAAAGGCACAAATATCAAAGTGATCGTGAAAATTCAAAATATTTATGAAGCTTGATATTATGCGCTCAAAAAGGAATTTGAAAATTTTCCTGAAATCCATGAAGATCAGTAATCCAAGCAGTTTTCAAGCAAAATGTTCCACACTCTCATTCAACCTCAATTGTGAAACATTGGGGACTTCTGTTGATACCAAATTTAGTCTGCTGACATGGACCAATTACTTGAAGACACGTGTCAACCTACGTGGAAAATATAAATACTTTAGATGAACAACATACTGTCATCAAGTAACTCAGGCGCCCCGATCAACTTAAGCATACCGAGCAACTCAGGCACCCCGAGCAACTTAAGGGTACCGAGCAACTTAAGCGGTCCGAGCTACTTAGTGTGCAGATCATGTAAATCAAGAGAATCAAAAGACAGCTACGCATTAAATGCGCATTAATTATCGTACAGATGTTTATGTCTACTAGATAATAGCACATTATCCTTTCATATGTACAGTCTCAAGGCTATAAATACATTGTAACTTCCTCATAAGAGGGGGACCTTGGATCTCTTGGTAAACATATTATCGAGATTCTAAATAAACAGTCAGCAATACAAAAACAGTGGGCATAGGCCATTCTCACAAGGCTGAACCACTTTAAAAATCCTTTGTCATATTAATTTCTTTATCTGTGATTGATTAAATAGAGATAATCTAGTTTTTTACATCAACAGTTCTAGAAGTCGCTTTTTCATTTCTGATTAAGTGTGTTAATAATTTACGAGTGTCCATGTAAGCCAGTCAGTGGTGACACCATGGTTCATAGTATGAGGTGTTTCGTGTTCCAGGATTTATAGTCATAGAATGTTTGGAGCTGTTGACATAACGAAGTATCGCCCGTTGGGAAAATAGCACCAAATTCTGAATAATCAATGGCAGATATTGATAGTTAAAGTGCCATAATTATATAATGGGAAATCTTGATTTTAATTATGTGTAACCTTAGGTGTGACACATTTGAGGGGTCAATGTCGATATGATGATTAGGCAATTTCAATCCTTGGGGTGATACCATGATTGATGGTAAGGTCAATGAGCATATAAGTTGGTTTAGGCCAACGCTAGGGGATAAGTCAGTCTTAGTCGATAGGATGATATCCTTTTGGGTGAACACCTTAGTGGTTATTGGTCGATGAATGTATTTACAAGTTTTAGCTACGTGGCGAGAAAATATTAGGATCCTTAGTTACGAATTTGAATTTAGTATATCCCGATTCATGTGCCTTGACTATAATGTGGATTTATATAATCATGATGGCTTGAGGTAACCTAGGAATGAACCTAGAAAATTATGGTGACTTAGTATTAAGTAATGAGTTGCAATGTGTTAGAATAAGACCACTTACGGTATTATTAGGATGAGCCTCCTCTTGGGAAATACCCTACGTCCTGTGTCCTACCAAAATCTGGGTGGCATTGAGTTAGAGTTTGGTGATTGTAGTTTGGCATTGAGAAATAGGATCCCTTATGGCGTTCATACGCATTGGCCTTAGTGTTCATAGGCAATGCTTGACGTCTCGTATCCTACCAAAATATATAGTTGCGTCAATTAGTAGATTAGTACGTAGTACGAGGCCTATATAGTAAGGCCATTAAGTTATTGTGGTTGAATGTCCATTAAAGATTAAAAGATATAGGCTTACGAAATCATCTTAAAAATTCCTTTGGAGATTTATACTAAGGTTTGTCTAATAAGACATTGATGTGGGTGGTAGTCATTCCTTAGTAATTATGGATCTGAGGATGTGTACCGTGCATTAAAATGATGATATTATCTCTCTTCGAAATCTTGGGATTTATTGTTGCATTGGGGCTTATGTAGTGATGTCCATTTCATAGTGAAACTTAGGTCGTGTAGCATAGGTCATGGTATAACTGGTGGTTCTTTGTAATAGATATGTAAGTTGTTAGAGAAACATTTGAGTTTGAAGTCGTTACCCATGAGTTATCGGGAATTATTATTGTATCAAAGTTTACATAAGTGATGATAGACCATTGATGGTTGTAGTACGATTAGATCATGTCGATTGGTGACGGTACATTGGAGTTAATGCTACGGCTTTTGTTTATAAGAGATGTGTCATGATATGGTCTTTGAGGATAATTTCAAAAATAGGTTGATCAATGCTAGGTGGTGCACCTGGGAGACTTAGAACAAGATGAAGTTCGTTACGACTTTTAGAAATAGCACTCTGGATGAAGTGTTAAGCATAATTATAGCACCTAAGTGTGCTACTTGTGTGATTAAGTAATGAATTTGTTACAGGATGTCATTAGGAATAAGTGATATTGATAGTTGAGATGCCATTAGAATGATTACGATTTGAGATCATATAGACAGTGCTAAGGGTGGTAGTTATGGTCCATGAGTTAGATGTTTGAAACGATGTGAGCGCCATGTTCATTTGATGAGAGTGATCTCAAAAACTAAGGCTAGTTATCGCAAGTTAAAAATATTGGAGACCCGGTTGTGATAAGTTGATAACAAATAATAAATGTCAAGATAAGTAACTTCATTTTGAATTAGGATAGTTATGCTTTCCAATGATAGATAGGTAGCATTATCCCTAAGGAGAGAAGCCTAGCATTTCATTTTCCCTAAGGAGTGGGTTTGTATTCAATCCGTCCGACAAGGGTGGATGATTTCCAAATGGAACCCTTCATGGTTAAGAGGCTAAGCCAGGGTACGTGGCAAGGCTAAGGTGCTTAGTTGGTACCTAATGGGGGTTATAGAGTTCAAGTATACATTGTGGGTTCGCACTTTATGCGAGTTGATTCATTATCGAAAATTTATTATTTCCCCTCGGCGGCATGGCAGTCACCAGAATTATAGCATTCTTGTGCCTTCTTGATCCCGGTAATGGTCCCGATAATAGTAGGTTGTTGATCTATTTTGATTCGGGTGTGGAGCTGCACAAGCTCAGTAATGATGCGGGTTAGGCCAGTTATGGCTAATGCATCATGGTATGTGAATGCGTTATTCTTTGGATGCACCTTATTCTACACCACTCTATGTGTACGCGTGGTCTCGCGCTCTTACATGTGCGCTGCATATGGTTATTTGATTGCCTTAGGTTAGCATGTTCTTTAGTTAACCAGTATAACTAGTTACGACTTGGTCGTGCGTTTTGAGATTGTGACTTGAGAATGTTCAGAATGTTAAAACTTGATAAAATGTTAGATGATGTTAATGTTACGCTCTATTAAGGGTCGTACGGATTAAGGATGTGATCACTCGTGTACATTGGTGTTGTGATGCCATGAATGGCCCTAAGTTAGCATAAGGATCTCATAAGAGATATCGGTCAGTAAGACTATGTGATAAATGATTATCTTTGATGCGTGTAGCGAGGAGTGTTAAAATTGTATCAGCCTAGGCATGATAAAAGATTGTTCGAAGGAAACGTAGGTTGTGAATCCTAATGTAGAGATGAATCGTATTAATGAATTCATTGGTGACATTGTAATGTTTGGCAAGTATAAAAAATCTTGAGGTTTTGTTTATATAGACACATTAAGCATGCTTGAGAACTAGCAATAGGACCTTAGGGTCCGTCATGATTGGATTAACAATAGTGATTGATTAATGTGGAATCCTGGGGTTTTAGACCATAGCATTGGGGATGCCTAGAATTGAAACTAGTCACAGGTAACTGGCGGAAAAATTATAATGAGCCAAGAATTTCGAGGACGAAATTCCTTAAGGAGGGAAGTCTGTCATACCTCGACCCGATTAATTTGTCTAATTATACATGGAATTTATACGACGAGGAAAAAACTATAATTAAAGAGAATTAGTGGGTTATTGTATGGATTATGGAGTTATTGGTTAATGATTAATTGGTATATATATGCCCTTTTTGAGTTATAAATTGTTGGCGGTAAGATGTGAAATGACAAAAGATTAGATTTGAAAAGAGGAAGATTGGTCGTTCAAGGCGTCACTCAAACGACATTTAGAGTCGTTTGAACGAGAAATCATGTCGTTCGAATGACACCGACATTATCTGTGTGTTGTATATCACCCAACCATTCATCATGATTTGGTCATCTCATGGGTCTGACCATCTAAGTGAATGCCAAATGTAAAAACATAATAAAGAGCTGTATTTATTTGGATGGAAGCCTTGGATTGTTAATGTGATATCAGAGAGAGGCGTGAACAGAAATCAAACAACAGGAACAAAAACGTTGTCTTTGTGATGGCCTTTGGATCATATGGGATCAATGTGCTGTCGTTGGGGGATGAGTTCATACCTGATTTGGGAACGATTGGTGAGGATAAGGGTTCTTTTTTTGGTAAACATCTAAGTTGTTGGATTATAAATAAACGAAATCGTGTAGAATAAAGTTTAACTCCATCAAATTATAGGAATTTCTCTCTAGATTAATCCCTCCTCCCATGGGAGGCGTGGGATGTTAAAACAATAAAGGCACACCCTCATATCTTCCTTCTCAAGGCTCACAAACTCCCCTCCCTTTCTTAAGCTGTCAAACACCATACGAGTGTAGGTTCATCACTCACAATATGGAACCTTGTTTCCCCAGTGCTAAGATGGCCTCTAAATATATGAAGATAATTATTGAGGGTTTTAAAGAATATGTTGGGGATATTTGTTGGAGGTTTGTCGAGAGTTTAATGAGAGTATCCTTAGAGTAAGAATAGTGCATTTTACGGAGTATTTTGGAGCTTCAATAGAGGGTTCTTTGTTGGAGCTATTGTGACTCCCTTTAGGGCCACCTTTGAAGGTGGGGGAGTCACCCGTCTTCATCACCACCACCACTTTGGGATTCATTTGAGGTGGGAATACTAACTTGGATCAAAGTCTAATTTGTAGTATATTTTCAGCATGTTATTTACGTATATTAGGTTATATATATCTGTGTAGTTTATTGGCTTGCTTCTTATTGTTGATTATTAGTCATATTAGCATTTGTATGGAATGGTAACACAAAGATGATTTAAAATAGGTCTGGAAAACCGAATAGGTTTCATAATATAATAATGAACATTTTATGGAATAAAAATGTAAGAAAAAGTCATTTTGGTGTATTTTTAGTGAAAAGGAAATAATAAATATTTTTATGGAATAAAAATGTAAGAAATGCTATTTTGGTGCATTTTTAGTGAAAAGAAAATAATAAACATTTTTATGAAATAAAAATGTAAGAAACGTTATTTTGGTGCATTTTTAGTAATAATAATCATTTTATGGAATAAAAATGTAAGAAAATATTGTTTTAGTGTATTTCTAGCAAAAAAATAATGAGAATTTTTATGAAATAACAAAATGTGGAATGATGTTGACGTTGTCAAAATATTTATGAAATAAATATTTTTAAGTTTCTTGCAAATTGGGGACTTTAGGAATAAACGAAAATTTGGGAGCTTAAAATGTAAGGGGTGTTTTTTATGTGTTAAGAGTGTTAAAGTGACAAGTGTGAAAATTGACAAAAGTCTGGTATTAAATAAGCGTTAAAATGACTAAAGCATTTAAATGTTAAGTCGAAAACTTAATAACCATTTTTGAGAAATAACACTTGTTAAAGGACTAATTTGCAAGTTTGTGGAATAAAGGGTAAATTGGTAATTTACTTAAAGTGAAATATTTTTATGTAATAAAAATGTTAAAGAATGTCTTTACACTAATTTGTGTGAAAATGAATTAAGTCCTAAAGTGTGAATGAATCTAGTATAAATCACGTGTGTGTGGATAAGGGACTTAAAGAAGAATCGAAATAATTTTCCAAGTATTAATGGAAAAGCAGACGGTTAAGTTCGGATTTTGGGTTCGACCGGATAAAAGGGTAAGTGGAATAATGTAGATATTTGTAAAATATTAAAACACATAAAAAGGAACTCGGATGACGTCGGGATAAAGCAAGAAGGGACTGGAGCCCTTGGGTGAAAAGCCCTAAATCACTAACCATAGCATATGATGCGCATAGCCATCGGTGTGGTGCCCATGTAAGTATACAGTAAAGAAAGATTCCGAGAAAAGATAAAAGGAATAAGGAACATGTCAAGAAATGGAATGTGTCGTAAAATGTGTTAATAAAACCTAACTTGAATGAATGTAATAAATGTTCCGGTAAAAATGAAATGGACAGGTAAATGTGTAAATCTATTAATGTCCATAAGCTAAGGCAAAAAGGGTAAAGTACAGTGAAAATATGAGTGGTTGTGTAACTTAGGTTGTTAAACCAGTAATTTACATAAGTATGAAATGAAAAGGGTTTTAAATGACAAACAAATATTTTCTAACACGGTGAAAGCGTGCGTTAAAATAGTATTTTTCAATGAAAATACTAAAGTTTGTTAACGGAATAAAAGGGGTGATTCCGGTAAAGAAATGGGTTGGAATAAATCGAGCATGGTGGCTTTAAGTGTTGACGGGGTGTGTTAAGTAAAGTGAAAAATGCTAAGTATGAATAAAGGAAGTATTTGCAAGTTTAAGGTAAATTAATCCGGATAAGTAGATTTTCGAAAGTAAAACGGTTAATGCATTTCAACATGTAATTTTCAAAGATATATATATATATAGGGAAAGGATCAAGTGAGGTCCCAGTTTGAGGATCCTGAATGAGGTTCATTTTTTTAAAATAGTAAAAAAAAAAAATTGGGCTGATTTTTTTTATATGATTTTTAAACATTTCAGTAGGACCATAAAAAAATAATCAACTCAAAATGATTTTTTTTGCTATTTTAAAAAAATCGGTCAAACTGTGTCAGTTTTTAAGTTTTTTTTAGTTGTTAAAAACTGACAAAGTTAAAAAGCATTTTTTTTATTTTGGAAAGGAGAAAAAAAATCTCAAAAGGATTTTAGAGAAAGAGATGGATGGAGTGAAAGTTGAAGGACTCAAACCAGACCAAGGGGATCATTTATAGCCCCCAAGTTCTAGCATTTCAATCCCTTCATCCCCAAGGCACATTGCATTAGTACTCTTAGCCTCTTGCACACTCAATAAGACACCTTTCCCAATGTAATATAATTATGACAATAATCTCGATGGTTAGTTATGCTCCTACCCCCAACTTACATAATGGATAATTGTTCCCCTTGCAAACCTTGTAAAGATCAACAAGGGGCTAATGATGATACCATATTCAACTATTGGTATCTCAAGGCTTCTTAAACTCCCTAACTTCCCTCATGCAAGAATAAAGGTCCTACGGTCAACCCCTGACCTCTGCCATACCACTATTAAGTATCTGAGACCTTTGTTTCCCTCAAGAAAAGGACATAAAAGTATCACAAGCCTTAATAATCTCTCCACTCTCTTAGAATGATCAATCATTCCAATATATCCCCGCAAACAAGCTCAGATACCTCATCATCAGTATATTGCCGTGTTTGACATACATAGTAAACCTTGAACTGAAGAGAAATGGTATCCATAAGTCATCTAACCCTTAACCTATACAGGTATATCATTGTAACATACCTCCATCCTTTGTCAAGGCACTAACTATTCCAAACCTCCTAGATGTTTGGATGAACTCCTGGAGTTCGACTGGCGACTAGGTGAAAAGAACAACATTGTCCCACCCGCATCCACCGTTCAACTCCACTTGCATTGATGACTCCCATCAGCATTATATGCACCCAATAACTACCTTACACCACCTATAAAACCTTTAACCCACACTCCACCTCTCATCTGATGCCATCAAATTTCAGAGACACCATAGCCATGTTTTTATAGTCCACTCATTCTCTCTCTAAAAAATGTCTATATAAGGGGAGTTGAAGAACGGTTGAAGACATGTTCAAATAATAACAAATATTTTTCTTATATAAGTGTTTCTTCATTATTACATACATTGTCAACTCACTGTTATGAGTATAAAACCATATCTTAGTTTAGTTCCATCTATCTTAGTTACTGTATTCCTTTTTTAGCATTAAATTAATACTTAGGGACCCTTAGAGAAGTCTATCAGTTACTTCCTAAGGTCCTTTAGATTAGTGACAAAATCCCAGGGACCTCTGACTTTCTTGACCAAATCCAATATAGGTCTCCTAGATTGTAATAACCATTTTATGATCTAACAAATAGTGAAACACCCTTTGGTGGTGGACGTAGGATTCTCAACTGAGGTTTGAACCACTTTAAACACTTGTATTTTACTTTGACACGTCTCCCCTTAACTTGTCTAAGGTCCTTAGGGGAGAATTTCTTGGGTCTGAGGTCACTCATGATTTCAATACCCACCAAGATCCATCCCCATGCGAAAACTCCAAAAATATAAAACTCAAACGGAATAATGTTATCATCATAATCTCTCCAAGTAAAACCATTAACCAACTGTGGTATCAAATGACCCATTAAATACCAGTATAATTTTCTCATAAAATGGAATGAGAAACTAAACTATGCAATAAGATAAATCTACTAATGCAAGTCCCATAAATCTCCAAAACTATACAGCTACTCAGCAGCTTATCCTGTAAGGTTAGTCAAAACCAATAGATCAGATCCTACTGTAAGAATACTAGTTACTCTTCCCAAATACGGTAACATGAACCCTGTCATACTCATTTTAAGAGATAATGAGAAGTCGTATGACTGTGTGATATCGATTTAAATTAAATTCGCAAGTTTCCAAGTAACCCTTATTTAATTAGAGTCCCTAAACATGCATCTAAGGTGCGTGTGTCAACCCATAAATAAATAAAGCATGTGATACAAAAAAATATGCTGAGACACAGAATTCAGGAAAAAAAACCCTTTCGGGTAAAACCTTTATTTCACTATGAATATAGAAGCCGCAACTTACAATTACATAGAGAAATCTGCAATGGATCAACACGCAGCCAACCCACAAAGACACGCAGTCTTGAACTCAGCAAGAGAATACAAGCAGCACCCTCCAAGGACTCGCAGCCCAAACAACGCAGGAAGAACCGCAGCTCTCCTCAATGACACGCAGCCATAAAACTTTGTAGAGACTACCTCAGCAATGACACGCAGCCCTCGGTTGCAAAGATCTCTCCACATAGATGAACAACAACAAAGTTTGTGTTCTAGGGTTCCAAAAGATTCACAAAAGTAATTGGGATTTTTGTGTGTGAATCAAAAAGATGTTTGGCATATCAAAAATTGAAGTCTTGTTGTGTTTGTACTCTTAAAAACATTTTCTCAAAGACTTCAAGAAATACACCATCGGAATAGTTATATATATAGGAAATATAAGATGGTGGTAAAAATAGTTACGGAACTGCTCGAGTTTATCCCAGGCAGACCGGTCCGGCTAGGAGGCGGATCGGTCCGATTGACAGGATCGGTTCTTTTAAAATATGGCTCCATCGGTTTGCATTCGATCCGGGGTCTACTGGACCTTGAGCAAGGCGGATCGGTCCGGGTAGAGGGCGGACCGGTCCGGTTTTCCCAGAAAAATAAAAAACTTTAAAAAGCCTCATTTTGCTTGAAAAAACTTACTTCTTATTTTTATAAAAAACATTTTATAAAAATTTCCCAATACTAAATATGAACTTTAAGGAACGTAAAAACAAAATTTTACCAAGTTCATTCTCGCAGAGGCTATGATGTTGAAGACGCTTTGATATTCGGATCCGTTGATGTAAATGCGATCTTGAATTTCTTCAATGGTGTAACGGCGTATGACATACAAATTGATAATGGAAAAAAATGTCCTTACAAATCTCCCCCTATGTCTATGCCGGTACATACATCAAAAATATCCGAATTATCAACTAATGACCTATACAAATTTACCCTCCCATGAACCCTAAAGATGGAAAGATACAAATGTTTAAATCTTCATCGTTTGTTCTTCAATCTTCAACAATCATCAAATCTCAAAGCTTTTCTCATCAGGGTGTGCAACATATTGATCTTCAATCTTTATACCTACACACATGAGACAAAGCAAATACCACGTGACATATCGAGTTTGAAATGAGATAAACATGGATACCAATATATGATAAAAACACTAGCTACATCTCAAAAACTCCCCCAAAATACAAACTCCCCCATAATATGATAATTCTTTCTCCCCCTTTTTATGATGTCCCCAAATAGACAAATGAGAAGAATGAATCAAATAAGCAAAATCGGGGTGTCACGGTACACAAAACAGGGCTTCAAACAATATGGTAAACGTGCTCTTGCAAGGAGATGCTCAAACAAATCTTCACAAACTATTTTTGAATTTTTCAAATTTTTCATGCAAAGATAGGATACCAATATGAACAAATATGATACAAAAATCACACCATGGATTTATACTCAAACAATCAAGTCATGGAAATGGAATGAATGGGTGTGAATACATTCGATAGGTAAATCAACTCAATCAATCATATGTGCACGATGCATATGTGTACTCCTAACGAATGAACATCAAAAGTATCCTTAGGTGTAAAGATTGTTGAATTTAGATGACATCGTCTTATGCAAATCAACAAATCAAAGTCAAAATGATTTCCACACCAATAACGTCCAAAACTATGTAGCGCATTTTCAAGTATTTCAAGGACGTGCAAACCCGTTTTAAATTCTCCAACCAAACTCCCTCATATATATTTTCTTTTAGAGGTAATCTAAATTCTCAACCTTTGGAGAATTGGTGCAAAAACCTAAATGGCCCCTTTTTGGCATGAATATCTTTTTATTGCCTTTCAATTTTTTCGGGCTCTTTTAACCTCTTTGGACCTCGGATAATAAAATTCCTCAATTTTTTAGGTCCTGTTTAACGGTGGCTTTTGCGCAAAGGATAGATGATTAACTTTCGCAGCCCCTCCCCGTTATGAAACAAATCACACAAACTAACAAAACGGTTTTTATATGCACAATTTCCTTATCAAAATTTATCGTGCTTGGTTCTTTTTAAGGACAGGATTGAAGTGAAAACACCCAAACAACATGTGATAAGACAAGCACAATAATCAAACAAATCCGTGCATGTGTGCAATAAAGGAAACATGAGTCAAACATGTAGGAAGTAACACTTAATTACATCTTAATGACTCCAAACATTATAAAGCACATGGATGAATTGACCTATTGTCTCAAAACACTATCAAATAGTCACATGAACAATGGAATGATGTTGTGACTTGGTCATACTAAGTGTCCATCCATAAACGGTGCAAACAAAATACAAAAATCTTTTTGGATTTTTTTTTTTATTAAAGAAATAAAATAAAATCTTTTTGTATTTTTCAAAATTTTCAAAAAAATAAAACATACAAAATGATACATACTAGCAATAGGAAAACAATGATATCATGAAAGTCACCCTATTCTAGTAAACAAGTCAAACCTCAATCATTAGGTGCAGAGGGGTTTTCCAAAGGTGGTGACAGCTTATGAAAAACCTCCATCAATTCTTGTGAAGTTTTGACTAAAAACTTAACTTGCTCACCTAAATGTGCAAACTCTCTCATGTAGTCTCCGGGAGCATGTAAAGTTTCATGTGTGGGTGCATGTGTGCCAGAAATACGTGTAGAAGCAAAACGTGACACATACCCCAACTTAAAGCAAAATTCCCTAAGGTGTCCTCTCCTCTTGAAATGTGAGCAAACATAAATAGGCCTAGGAACACCTCTCTCAAAAACTCTAGGACGCACTTTCCTAATAGGAATGGGACGCCTAGGTGGGTTAGGGTGAGACGCATGTGAAACTGTCACTAAAGTGGGAACCGTCTCGGGTGCTAATTGGGAAGCAGAAGCACCGTCATGACTTATTCCTAACTTCTCACCTTTACCCTTAAGAACCACCTTTTCAACCTTCTTAGGTGAGTTCTCAAACTTGACTTTGACCACCCTGGTACGTTCGAGATCACTCTCGAGTTGGGAAACACGTGTCGTCAGACTAGACAACGTGTCGGTCAAATCACACTTCTCCTTTCTCAAAACCTCCTTCTCTTTCTCCAAATATAAAACCCGACGACCTAAATCCCTATTATACTTCTTTGTTTTCAAGGTCTCGGTGTACAAATCTCTAAAATCTTTTTGGAGCTCACTTTCATCTCCACTTTCACTCTCACTTTCTCCCTCACTTGAAGCGCTCAAACCATCACTATCACTTTCATGTGCACTATTGTGGGACAAGGTGGTTGTGCTCACACGACTAGAAAAAGCTACAAACTTCTCACCACTAGTCTCATCACCTTCACCTTCACTACTATCACTAAGTGTGGCGGGCATAGCTACTTTCTTTCCTTTCTTTCTAAGCCACGTAGGACACTCAAACGACTTATGTCCCTTACCCCCACATTCAAAACAAGTGATGTTCTCAAAATCTTCCTCACACTCCTCATCGGATTTATTCTCTTTTTCCCTCTCACCACTTTCTTTGGCCTTTCCTTTCTTTTTATTTTTCTCAAAAAAAATCTTTTTATTGGAAGAATTATTTTTGTTCATGTTGAGAAATTTTTTAAAATTTTTCGCAAACAAGGCCATATCATTAAAATCAAAATCTCCCTCAGAATCGGACTCACAAACTTTTTCTTTCTTTTTCTTAAAATGAGTCTTTAACGCAATGCCATTATCCTTAGCCTTAATGGTTTTGGGAAACATGTCAATCTCATAGGTTTGAAGATCTTCTACAAGTTCTTCCAACTTAAGTGATTTCAAATTTCCCAAAGAGTTCAAAACAGTGACTTTAGGAATAAAGCGTTTTGGGAGAGATCTCAAAATCTTTTTAACGACACGCGTGTTATCAATCACCTCACCTAAATTAAAACATGTGTTAACAATGTCTGACAAACGAGCATAAAAATCATCAAAGCATTCAGACTCAGACATGGTGATAGTTTCAAATTGGGTGGCCAAATTTTGTAATTTTGACTCTTTAACCGCGTTCGTACCCTCATGTGTCAATTTCAAAACATCCCAAGCCTCTTTAGACGTGGTGCACGTCATAATTCGGCGAAACTCATCAGGAGAGACAGCTCCAGAAATAGCACTCAGACCACGGGAATTAAAATTGGACACTTTATAATCATCTTCAGTCCAGGCTGACACGGGTTTTAAAGTGGTGATGTTATTAACAGTGACCGTAGGAGGAGTCCAACCATTTTCGTAAAGCAACCAAACACGCTCGTCAATAGATTTTAAAATCGATTTCATACGAGCTTTCCAGTAGGCATAATTAGTCCCGTCAAAAATAGGCATCTGATTATATAAGTGCTCCATAGGAAAAATTGCGATTTTTCACAAAACTGATTTTAAAAAAAATCAATATCACACGATTTTGCGGAAAATAGGAATACGCAATAAATTAGTGCAACCCGCTCTGATACCAATTTGAGAAGTCGTATGACTGTGTGATATCGATTTAAATTAAATTCGCAAGTTTCCAAGTAACCCTTATTTAATTAGAGTCCCTAAACATGCATCTAAGGTGCGTGTGTCAACCCATAAATAAATAAAGCATGTGACACAAAAAAATATGATGAGACACAGAATTCAGGAAAAAAACCCATTTCGAGTAAAACCTTTATTTCACTATGAATATACAAGCCGCAACTTATAATTACATAGAGAAATCTGCAATGGATTAACACGCAGCCAACCCACAAAGACACGCAGTCTTGAACTCAGCAAGAGAATACACGCAGCACCCTCCAAGGACTCGCAGCCCAAACAACGCAGGAAGAACCGCAGCTCTCCTCAATGACACGCAGCCATAAAACTTTGTAGAGACTCCCTCAGTAATGACACGCGGCCCTCGGTTGTAAAGATCTCTCCACAAAGATGAACAACAACAAAGTTTGTGTTCTAGGGTTCCAAAAGATTCACAAAAGTAATTGGAATTTTTGTGTGTGAATCAAAAAGATGTTTGGCACATCAAAAATTGAAGTCTTGTTGTGTTTGTACTCTTAAAAACGTTTTCTCAAAGACTTCAAGAAATACACCATCGGAATAGTTATATATATAGGAAATATAAGATGGTGGTAAAAACAGTTACGGAACTGCTCGAGTTTATCCCAGGCGGACCGGTCCGGCTAGGAGGCGAATCGGTCCGATTGACCGGATCGGTTCTTTTAAAATATGGCTCCATCGGTTTGCATTCGATTCGGGGTCTACTGGACCTTGAGCAAGGCGGATCGGTCCGGGTAGAGGGCGGGCCGGTCCGGTTTTCCCAGAAAAATAAAAAACTTTAAAAAGCCTCATTTTGCTTGAAAAAACCTACTTCTTATTTTTATAAAAAACATTTTATAAAAATTTCCCAATACTAAATATGAACTTTAAGGAACGTAAAAACAAAATTTTACCAAGTTCATTCTCGCAGAGGCTATGATGTTGAAGACGCTTTGATATTCGGATCCGTTGATGTAGATGCGATCTTGAATTTCTTTAATGGTGTAATGGCGTATGACATACATATTGATAATGGACAAAAATGTCCTTACAGATAAATATCACAATATAATATTTTAATTAATGATAAGTAATATGAATAACAATGCGAGTAATGTAAAGTAAACTGACACAACTACCAACTTCCCAATTATGTTTCTTTCAATATTTATTCAGCTATTTTTTTCATCTTTCTCAATATTATTTTTTATCACGGACAATACCACTATAGTTAGTTTGTCTTCTATACGATGCTACATATACCATGGTGTACCAACCGTCTGATCACAGCAAATTCACATGCATCACTATAGCCCTAAGGCCCATACTATTAGGATGCACATACCATGATGTATCCCACACAATAAGCATCACTATATTCGAATTTGCCTAGGTCCTTCGGTTAATCTATCGTAGCTAGACAACACTAGACACCGCACATACTATGATGCACACATAAAATCGTTACCATAGCAAGTTTTCTTAGGTCCCACACATATCATAATGGTCATTCAACACCAGACCCTACATATACCATAACATCCAGATAAATCCATTAAAATAGATAAGATATTGTCTACACATATAATGTAGCTATTCGATGTACACCCGCACATACAATGACACCACGAATAATCAATCTCTAATACCCGTTATTATCTTAGGTATTTATTATGTTCTCATTATTTAACTTATATTCTCATTAGTTCCGATAAGCCCCAAATAATTTGTGCATCACAAATCAAATCCATACATAGTCCCATACTTAGAGATCACCAAAACCATATATACCTCATGGTTCCTCACCTAGGAAAATACCCAAAACTAGGGGTGGAAGCGGTACAGGTTTTTACCGTACCGTACCGTTTTGGTCCGAAAAAAAATGGTTTTGGTTTCATATATTAAAATACCAGAAACCAGTCTTACCGAAACCGAAATTACCGAAAAAAGTTGGTTGGTTTTGGTTTTAATATTTAAAAAACCGATTTACCGAAATTACCGTACCGAATTTACTGAAACCAGAAAATACCGTACCAAAATTATCATACCGTACCGAATTTACCGAAACAAAAAAAAAAACCTACCGAAATTACTGTACCGTACCGAATTTACCAAAAACAGAAAAAGTTGGTTTTGGTTTTGGTTTTAATATTTAAAAAAGTTGGTTGGTTTTGTTTTTGGTTTTTTGGGACTTTTAGTGTTGTTTACCGAAACCCGAAAAAATCGAAGCCATAAACCAGAAAAAATCAGAATTTACCGAAACCAGAAGAAACAAAAATAAATCAGAATTTACCGAAACCAGAAAAAAATCGAAATTACCGAAAAAATCGAAATACTAGCCGGTTTGGTTTTGGTATTGATTTTGGTGTATCGGGTGGTAAACTGGTACGGTTTGGTTTTACCATCTAGAGTTTGATTTTGATATTGGTATCTACTATTTACCGACCAAACCGTACCGCTTACACCCCTACCCAACGCCATTACCATCCCCTAGTCTCGCACCTAGGATGAAAAATAAAAGTAACACTTCTTGGGGTGAAAATCTAACATGCACGCAAAACAATAAAGAAGAAGAATAGTTAAGGTAATAGCTGGAGAGTAATGAATAACAGACACGAGATATACTTGTTTTGGTCGTATTGACTTACGTCCACGAGGTAAAGGGAGAAGGGATGGAGTTTTATTATCTTGAGGAGTATAATGATTACATGAAAATCAGTCTACTTAAACTTGAAGTATATGTTACATTGGCTTTATATAATATCCTTACAAGGTAGTTCCTACAATTTCATTTTCACTGCGTAAGGGATCGTGGGATATGTGTGTGTTTTTTACATGTTTTTCATTTCCTATTCACCAAGGGAGTGGTCCATCTTCATATGGAACGTGCAATTTGTTTGAAGCAATGGCCAGTTGACTAAGTCTATGAGACTGAATTCCCGATCACCTAGCATAGGGTGAGAAGGGTGTTAGGTGAATATCCCATATAAACGACTTCTGTTTGGTCTGACCAAAAATCCTCCTAATCAGTTACCCCCCAGTATCTTTGCATTTATAGAGATGAACATAAGAGTCTTAATCACAGTCGAAGTCGATCCCCATCACCTTTGTTATTTCTGTAACTGGCGATGCTTGCATTTTACGTTGATGTGACTATCTTTAATATTATGGCACTTTGTTGATACGCCTGATGCCTGAACTTTGATTCGGTATGATGACACTATTGACATTTGGGCTCTACAATGATGTGAATATCCATTTGATATTTTGTGTGTGTTTAATGCATAGTGCCATTTGGGTTTTGTGCTGTAATCATTACACGACTGATGGTTTGCACATTTCCAATGTAGGCATGGGCACATATTTACATCATATGTGCTCTAACCGTGTATGAGCTTCCCCGAATGTAGGGATCTGTTAAATTGAATGAAATTTTTATGTTGAATTTAAAGAGTACCATTCCCTCTCTTTATAAAAGTTATGAACTCCCATTTGACAACTTTTGCCTATCTGAAATCTTAGAGCAACTTTAGTATTTATCTTCTTTATCCCCAAACCTTATTTATTTCCCAAATTGCTCTTTTTTCTACGTGCCAAGGTCCCACTTTCTTCGAAAGAAATTTCATCGAGCACAATCATCTCCATCACCATTTTTATTCTCCTAGTACGCCCTTCTTCTCCATTTTCTAAAATTTCCAAGTCTGGCATCATAAAGCCCTGGCTTCATCATTCATTTTACCAGAATTATCTCATGTGTATTGAATTTATCGGATGCAAATCCCTTTATATATGATTTTATTTTTTCGAGTCCCCCTTCACCAATATATCGCCTTGCTTCAACCCTTTGGTTATACCCTCTGACTGGCCCACCTAGAGAGATGCTGACATCAACAATGTTTGGAAAACATGCAGGAAATTGATGATGATTTATGTTCAAAGCACAATAAATGAAGCGATTCCACATATGGGGCCTATTAGTCTATTGTTAGTAAGCCTGAGCAACCGACCAAGGGAAAATATCACTCATGTTGTTGGCCCTTTAAACCCCCCTCGTGCTAGATATGTTAATTCACGAAATAGCCCCTCGGGACCTTAAGAGGTCATTAACCTTATGTCCGAACAAACATCTAATGAATGGGGTGAGCACCTTGGCCTCCCCAGTTCCCTTTTGATTATTCCAGACGATGAGACGGATTGGGCCCCAAATCCTTGAGAATAGGAAATGTGTTTTTATGACTATTTCTAGGTTGGCCTTGGAATTCCTTTATCGAACCCCGTTTAGGACATCCTTGCGTTCATTAAACTTGCACCCTCCCCACTTATACCTAACACCCGAAAATTTTTACTCGGTTCCATGGTGCATTTTCATAATTTGTTCGGGAACGAACACACGATGACTATGGCTAAATTCCTGAAATTTTACCGTCCGTTAGCTTACCAAGGGGTGGTATACCATTTCCTATCATAACAGGAATGTAGAGTTTATCACGCCCCTTCCATCTTCCAATCATGATTGGAGACATCGTTTCCTCTCCATTCATGGCCAGTGATAGGAATACGATGATTAGAATGACCTCATCGGTTATCTATTCACCGTTCCCCTCATATGGAATAAGATAGACCCAATTGAGTCTTCTAATTTTATATTATTTACTTATTTTTGTGTAACCATTCGTTCTAGTGATTTTCCCTCTATTTGCAGTAATTTTTAATGAACTTCCAAACACCTCTGAAGATCGACAAGAAAGGTTTCGGTAGGCCTTGGAGAAAGTTCGTCCATTTAAAGAGTTTGCGGTATGAAGTAGTTGAGGGAATTGGTCTTCATAACAAGGGGTAAGGAGGTTCATCACCGAGACTCTGTTCATATTCAGGCAGAGACTGAAGACGGTCACATTTTTCTTGATTTTCAACGATTATATTTCCCGAAATCATCAAGTACGATCAATCATGCTGAGTTTTTATTTTTATCTTCAAGTTTACTAGTTAAATTTAAGTATTTACTCTTTCAGTTGGTGGTGCCATGTCTCGTGATGCTTACTGAGAGGGCTTCCAGAGGGCCAATCAAGTGTCAAATGCCCCCAACTCCTGTCATTGCACTCGCTTTTATAGCATTTGTCCCCACTATTGAGCCTATAAAATCATTCTTAAGAACACCCTAATATTAATCACGAACACATTAATATGATTAAACTTTAGCATACAATTGTTCTTAATAAAAGGATCTTGGATCTTCATGTTTTCACAAAATATGTCTAAAAGATAGAAAATAAGACTTACCTTGATCAAGGATCAATCTTGATTAATTGCTCCATCAATCTACCTTCTTGGAAAAAATACACTCTAATGGAATCTCGGAGTTTCTCTCCCACCTCATAAATAGTGTGTTATGAGATAACCCCAGATGGTGTAGGGCTCCTCTATTTATAAGGGGAAGAGGGCTGGAATCCTAGTCAAGGTGGGACTCTTTTTCAAGTCTCCCACTAATGTCACTAGCCATCATGTGACTGACGGATAAGATTGACACAATCTTCTAATATTCGTATTTATCACGTTCCTAATTAATTATCTGATATTTATCAAGACCACATAATTGGGAAATTCATAAATTCGGAATTTAATATAATTGAAATTAAATAATTAATTTCGACACTGAATATTAATTTTCAACAGTCTCCCACTTGGTCTTAATAATCCTCATAATTAAATTAGGTACCATAAGGTGCACAAAAACTGATAAATATAGTTTGCTTAACTCAAACAATTCACGGATGCGAGTCATGGCGGTTCCATGCTATTCAAGAGCATGGTTCCTTCCATGTACCACAACACCAATGTTTCATTCAACTAAGCCTTTAATATTGGGTATCATAATGGACTCATAATGTCCTTTTGAATAAGGACTATTTCTGTCAACAATAATTCATAATCATATGCATGCATTCACAAAAGACATAAATAATTGAAATCAGAAACACTTTTATTGAATTCAAGTAATAGTGCCAAACAACTAAGCCAAAAAGCAATCATAATTTTACTAATCGAGATCCATCTCTTTGACACGTTCCATAAGGTCTTTTGGAGATAGTCCTTTCATAATAGGATCTGTTATGTTATCACTCGTACTAATGTGATCAATTGACACTCTTTGTTTCTGAATTTCTTCTTTAACTGATAGGTATTTCATTCAACGTGCTTAGTTACTTTAGGAATACCTAACATTTCTTCATAAAGAAGATTGCAGCGACATTATCATAATATTTCAGCGACTTGATAATAGTGTCGACAACTCCAAGTCCCGAAATGAAGTCACACTGTCAAAATACATAAGTTGTAGCATCAAGCATGCTACAAACTCAGCTTTCACAATAGTTAATGGATGGATTGTGTTGCACTCCTTTATTATATTGGTTGATAAACCAAAATAAATATTCTTAAGCAAGAGTGAACTTCATACCATCCGTACAAATAGTAAATCTGAGTCACAATAATTGTTCATATTTAAATGAACACATACATCATAAATCTGAGCATATAGTCCTTTAAGTATCTCATTACTTCATACACAACTTTTAAACCCATAAGATTATTTTGATTCTCTACTTTCTAAATATGTGCTTGAATATAGATAAAATATATAAACTTACTCCCGCTGATCTTAAGGTGTATACAAATATACAACGATTAAAAAAATAATGATATTATTTCTTAAAATACGTCATGTGGGAAACTTATGTTTATAGAATGATCTCCTAAACATATACGCATGGTTTATAAGACTTTAAAAAGTAATTTTCACATCCACTTCATGTAACTCTCAATCATAATGAGCTACTAATGTCATAGGAATTCCATGTCCTTACATATAAGTGAGAAGGTTCATTTATAACCTTTTCTTCATTAATAGTGAAATATTTTACTACAATTTAGATTTATCTCGTTTAACTACCGTTAGTGTCGCGTTTGGTCTTAATGACCCCCTTATACCCGACTTTAGTGCATCAATTATGTAATTTAACGAGATTTCAACCTTAGTTGTAGTCCATTAGTTTCACTTCTTATGGCTTTTGAAAATAAAACCATGTCATTATTTATCCCTACGCCAAATTCATGTTCATGCAGATACACCACACAATCATCGAGGATAGTAGACCTTTTAGGATCTTCTTAATACTATTCCTTATGATTTTATCTACATTTCTCTCACGGTGGCAATACTATCATTTAGTGGTTGATCATTTATTTTTTCTTTGTTGTTTAGACAATCTAACAACTAAAAGAACAATGATTCAAGAAGGTTATCGGTAATGGGAGAAGTACCCTACCTTCCTTTATAACCATATTTCATGATTTTCTACTAGCACTAATTTCACCTTTCATAATGAATTTGACTTTAATGCAATAAATACGCGTCAATGACAATTATATGATCTATGTAGGTCCACTTTAACGGAAGTTTCTCATAATCTCCCACTTGGGCCACATAGGTCATCCTTATATTAAACATCGTAATACCTTAAGAGCACAACTCGACTATCAAAATTTGTAAGAGACATTACGAAAATCTTGTCCACAAAAATTATAAAAAAGAGTCTAGATTTAATTTGGCACAATATTTAAAGAGTTTCATCAATAACGCTACGGTTATGATGCAGGATCAAACAAATCTTTAAAGAACTATGTCCAAACTTTATTTTTGTACAAAACATCAAAAGGAATATCATAACCCTTGAAAAAAATATACATCAAAAGATTCTCTAGAACATATCCCTCACGATCAAGTCTAGACAAACATTTTCCAAAAAAAAAAATTGAGGGTTTATGAAAACAAATGGCGATTTGATTCCCCAAGAACAAAAGAAAAGAATCTTATTAGCATTTCTAGTTTGTTTTGTAAGAAATCCTTGCATCAAAAGTAAATACTTTCTATAACACAGTAAGTATAACTTGCAAACTCTACTGAGATGAAAAACTCGTTTCAAATCATAAAAGATACATATTATCTTTATCATTATTAGTCCGAGTGTGCAATATGTAAACAAACTTAATTTGTTTAACCAAATTAAATATGAATTTTTTAGAGAAACAAAATGGGATACAATAATATGTGATAAGATAATGAGATAAATTGCTCACTTCATTAATGCTTTGATTTAACAACACACACATCGATTACATGATAATAAATTGAGTGCATAACCGTGAGTTTTCTTCAGTAGTAACTATGAAATATCGATTATATGATGCTTGTAGACTACTTTATTGGGTATAATGTTATTTCATTATATTGTACATGATATTTGTGCACAACTTATTTTCACATATTATAATAATGTATGTGATCTATGATGTTCATTCAATCACTCAAAATTGATTCCCTGTAAGGAATAACCTTGCTTGAAGAAATAAACTCAATATACCCCATTAATATCTTTACAATTATAAGCATCATGAGTTACTACTACCATCATCTTTACATTTAATATTCATTGTTATTCTAGTTGGGTCACTGTAGTGACTACCAAACATTTCATAATATGAATATTACATTACGTAAAGACTTACATACACAAGTCAATAAATTTTTCACTTATTTTCATTAAATATCGCATGATCAATAAACTAAATTATTCATGTTTATGATTTTCATAAACTTAATTGGTGATATGATAGTGAAAGAAACTATGGCATCTGCGTTTGACGACCATTATTACCTTCCCAAAATATATATCACCACAAACATTTTGTTCAATTATTGCAATAAATGAATAAACAATAATATGTATGCAACATCATAAAGTATCATCATCCTAGCATTCAATATCATACATGGATCCGTAGGCAACCAAAATATGCATGATATTCATACATTAGTCCAATATTTATATCTTCTGGAATGGAGCACTTTAATGAACACCAAACCTTATATTACATAAATATTAAAGATACGTATACATGTTCAAAATACCCGTAATACATGAATAATTATATTATTGTATATTCCCTAACTTGAAATTCACGAAAAATTAGACATAATGTGAAAATCAAATAGACAAAGAGTTTACATGAGATATTACACAAATAATAGTAAATGGAAGACATAAATCATTTACTTTCGCTTCATCACTTATGTATGAGTAACAAATCAGAAATATTGACCCAAATCATTCATGGTCATACTAATGCACAATACGGTTATAATCACAATTATCATACTAGTGGCATATGTAAATATGACTTTTTAACATTGATGCCAATTATTTAACATTTACAAAAATTCCAATGTTTATTTGATTCAAATTTCAGCATGTGTTGCGCTTCAATTTAACTTTATAACAAACATTAGGATAATCTGAAATGACTACAAGTATAGTATCTTCACATGTAATCTTAGTCTGTATTTGGCATTTGATTAAACTGAATGAATACCTACTTATGAGTCTCAAAATTTGCAAGTCATGCATTCAAATATGCATGTATGCAACGAATAAATTTAGTATCCGCACGTATGAATTGTAGCATGTGTTTGGCATTTAATTCAACTTAATGGGAGTACTAGCCTTAGAATAAACAATAATTCTGATTTTCAACTACATGAATCGTTGGCCTTGTTTGGTATGAGACTCATTAAAACACAAATATCATAATATTCAATAATATGAATCATTGGCATGTGTTTGGCACGAGACTCATCAAAATATGAATATTAACAATAACGCAACTCTAATATCCTACCATATGAAATATGTTGGTCTGTGTTTCGCACGAATATTCAATTAAAAAAGGATCATTAGAGCAAGGTTTTATCACAGTTCTAGATAAAACATATATGAAATATGGAAAAACTTAAATTTTTCCAAAAAATATGAGTTAGCATCATGGAACTGTAGGAAATTACTCCAGAATCTCAAATATTCGACGGAATTCAAAAATATTTTTTCTGAAAGTCAGAAACATTATTTACGCAAAATCAATGCCCCCAAAAATATTATACTCAAAACTTAATGTATAATTAATGGTCTAAATATAGATGCATACATAATAATCAAATATTTACAATTATAGATTAAGACACTTTCATGTCTTCCCCATCCAACACCATATAAATATTATTGTCTAAACATCAATTCATAATTACATTAGGACCTTTGGGGTACCAAATATAGATTATGCACAATAACCTAATATATCAAAATGTTATTATCAAACACATAATCATACATCTAATATTCAAAATTTTATATTGAACTCTTTCATCAATACCAAATACTACATAACATGAATATTATAACAATCATGAACATAAAAAAAACAACCCCCGTGGTGAAAAAAAAAACATAATATTCGAAAAAAATCATATTTTTTGTCAAAAATAAAAAATTTGAGTTAGCACCACGGGGATGTAGATAATTAGTCCAGGATCTCAAAACAATTTGCGGAATTCAAAAATCAATTTTCTAGAGTGAGATATTGACGTCAACATTATTACCAAAAACGGCAAAAATGTAATTTTAAGGGTCTTAGCGACGTCAAAACGCAAAAGCAAAGTGGTGCGCATTGTACAATGGGTTTTGTTTATTTCGACGTTTTCAGTCGACCATGTCAGTTTAGTAAAATTCCGAGCAAGTTTTGACCTTTCATTATCACCAGTGAGTATTGGCGACAGAAGAAAAACGTCACAGAAAATCTCAGACACACTTTAAGAGCAGGTTTAATGACAGAAATAAGACGTCGCAGAAGGTCTCAGGCACAAAGCAATTTAATGACATAAATAAAAATATCGCAGAAAGTCTCGGGCACATATTTCATTATAGACGAACATCAATAAGGAAAATCATGAGATCTTAAACTTTAGCTCTGATACCACATATAAAATCATTCTTAAGAACACCCTAATATTAATCATGAACACATTAATATGTTAAACTTTAGCATACAATTGTTCTTAATAAAAGGATCTTTGAGCTTCATGTTTTCACAAAATACGTCTATATCACAAAATACATCTTTATCATGTTTTCACAATTGTTCTTAACATATCATGTTTTTACAAAATACGTTTACAAAATACGTCTAACGGATAAGATTGACACAATCTTCTAATATTCGTATTTATCACGTTCCTAATTAATTATCTGATATTTATCAAGATCACATAATTAAAAAATTCATAAATTCAAAATTTAACATAATTAAAATTAAATAATTAATTTCCACACTCAATATTAATTTCCCCCATAATTCAAATTCCATGTATGAAGTTATTGAGAGCGATTATCATGTGGTCTACGTTCAGGGACATCCTCTCTTGAGCTCGTGGAAGATTAACTCTTGTCTAGAAGAGCTGAGAAGATACCTCTGTTCGGCGAAGGGTAATCATTAACGAAGACCTTACTGAAGTTCAGGAAGAGAAAAATCATGCTCGTCTTCGTTACCAGGACGTAGACCAGAATTATGTGGCTTTCATGGAGGACTTGGGGGCAAGGAGATGGACGATATTGACGGTGGTCCGCTCAATTATTCTAAGGAAATCATCTACTTAAGCACCAAGATTAAATTTTATTCGGTTTCACACCCTTTGAATTACCCTTGTTTGTTTTTACAGGTGGGCATCATTTTTGCTTACTTGGATAAGAAGTTGAGAACCAAAAAGGATGAGGAAAAGAGTATCCGTCATTTGAACGTTGAAGTAACCACTTAGAGACCTTCATAAGAAATCTGAATACGATCTCTTGACTGCCAAGAATGGAGTTGGAGACCAATAAAAAGGATAAGAACATAGTTGTGACTCAGCGAACTAAGGCCGTTGAAGAAAATACTCTTTTCGAAAGTCCTTCTTGACCTTTTTGTATCTAAGGTTGTTGAAGTTGTAGTCCTTGTTGAAAGGGTACAAAGAGCTGCAAAAATGGGTGAAGGTTGCTCGTCCGAATTTGGATATGTCCAGCTTTGACCTGACTGAATGTGAAGCGGATGAGGATGATCTGATCTGATGTCGTATTCCTCTTTTTTAAACCAGGAAGGGTATGATCAACTGATCACAAAGCCTCAGCCTCCGGCTGGATCTGAAGATGAAGATCTCGCACTATCCATGCGTGAAGAGCTCATTCCACTTCTCCCTCCTGCTTGAGCTCCTTAATCATTTCCATTTATATAAACGATTGAAACAATCAACTTTCTAATATTTTTTATGCTCTCTAAACTCTGAATGCTTTATTTTTTTTAATATTGTGAATAAATGATCTTTCTTCGTATTTTGCATGAATGAATGATATGTTATTTACTGTCAACGAATATGTGTTCATTGTCCTTTTATTTGGAATCGTTCTCAATACATATAAAGGGGAAACTTTACATGGACCGCATTTTATCCGGCCCAGCGACGACATCAAGCCCTTTTTTTTTTCTTCTTCTAAATTTCTTATTCTTTTGTTTCTATATATATATATATATATATATACATGTAAAAACAGTTTTTATATGAAAAAAAAAATATTTTTCAATTAATATAAAAAAAGTTTTTTTTTTATTGAAAGTAAACTGTTTTTTATTAAACTTAGAATTAATTTTTTTCTATTAATATTTTATTAACATGATATCGCGATTGATTAATGCCGCGGCGCGAACGCACATTCCCGAACCCACATTATTTGTTAAATATGGGTCCGCGTCAGTGGAACTAATTAATCGATATATTTTATTAAAAATATAATTCAATTAATGTGTGCCGCTGACGCGGAACCACATTTAACAAATGATGTGGCTCTGGAAATGTGAGTCTGCACCAACGGCACTAAAATATCATGATTAATTAGTGCGTCATGATATTTTAGTGTCGCTGGCGCGGACTCACATTCTCATACCCACATCATTTGTTGAATGTGGGTCCGCGCCAGCGACACTAATTAATCGCGATATTTTTTCAATAAAATATCACTATTAACTAGTCCCTCTGGCGTGAACCCACATTTTCGGGGCTACATCATTTTTGTTGAATGTGGGTCCACGCCAGCGGAACTAGTTAATCGCGATATTTTACGGGGTCCGCGCCAGCGGCACTAATTAATTGCGATATTTTTTCAATAAAATATAATGATTAATTAGTGTTGTTGGCGCCGACCTACATTCCCGGACCCACATCATTTGTTGATTGATTGTGGATTCGCGTCAACGTCATTAATTAATCACGAATCTAAGACATCAAATTAAACAGATTTTTTTTATTAAAACTAAAAAATATTTTCTAAATGTTGTTTTTAATTAAAAAAAATTGTTTTATAGATTTTTTATTTATATACGTAGTTTTTTTTATTTATGAAAAAAATATTTTTTGAATTTTAATTAAAAGATATTTTATTTTAATAAAAAAACTTTTTTTTATATTAGTAGAAAAACTGTTTTTTTTTTATTTAAAAAACTGTTTTTAGATCAACAAAAGAATAAAAAACTACAAAAAAAAAAGGCAAAAGGCAAAATGCGGTCGCCACGCGGTTATACCGGCGGTTTACCTAGAATCACTCCATATAAAGCTAAGGTGTTCGGTGAAAATCAGACATCGACATTTGGGCTTAATAAGTGTTCTGAAATGAGGTGTTCGGTAAAAATCGGCCATCCGTTTAATCATTACATGATGATTCTTTAGTAGATGATCTAGATTGAGGTGTTCGGTTAAAATCGACCGTTAGTTAGTTTATAACTGAATAAGAATTCTGCAGGTGATTTTGATTGAGGTGTTCGGTGAAAATCGATCATCAGTTATATCATAACTTGATAAACCAATGAATTCCCGAAGGTTGACTTGATACCGTTGATCTTCGCTATTGACAATCAACCCACACGTATATTGCGTGTTAATTATGCACATGATTGCTCATGCTAATATCTTCTGGTAATGTAGAATAGTAGAGGGGATTTTAAATCGAAAGTTTACCTTAAAAGCATTATACTTTATAGGATATCTATCTCACAAGAAACCTCTCTCAAAACATTTTAAGGTTTTGTTATATTTGGGTTGCGTATATTGAAATACGCATATACGTTGTTATTTATACTATTAAATATAAAATAGCAACTCAAACATGATTTCTAAGAAAACGAGACGGGCTCGTGCAATATCTCTATCGTAGGAAGACTTTTGCTTACAAATCAGGGTTCTCGTGTGAAGCCCCTTTCGCACGTGGGTTTCTCCCATTCGAACGAGAGAAGAAAAAAATCCCCTCTTGTAAAAGTTGATGAAAAAAATTTCCTCACATTTAAAAAGATTTCGTTATGTCAATTTCCTACTTAAAAGTAAACTTTAGAAAATTACAAAAACCTCAAATTCTTACCAAACCTTCGATAATATGAATGTTTGTATATATCTGGTTCGATAGATATTTCTCGTAGTGTTTTATCTTTATCTTCAATTATATGATATTTACAACTCAAAATAAACTAAACAATACACTTAAACATTTTATTCAGAAATAAAGTCAAAACCAAAACATTGAGTGTAAAATAATGTCCTTATAGTTATCATGTAAAAGGAACTTAAGTGTGTCCAAAATGTATTTACAACGGACTAAAGCGCGCAAGCTCCCTTTTTAATACAACTAAACACCCTTTAAAATTCTAGAAATATGTGAAGGGATTATCAGATCCCAAAATTTAATATAAAGTGGTGAGACCATCTCTATAGCATTAAGAAAAATAGCCAAGTGTAATTTTTCTTGTTTTTGCTCTCCATAACATATATCAAAAATAACATTTCCTCCCAAAACTTGCAAATTTAGGATCCAACGGCTGCTGGAGTTGCAACCTGTGTTGGAGAATCTCCCTTACACATACAACATACCAACTATCACAACATGATTTGGTGCGGATGTTAGAATGCTCCGCCAGTAATGGGATTTTTTTCAGCCTATTAATTCCCCCTCTGAACCATTTTTCACCACCAACTAGTATTAACCAGTTTAAACTTAGCATCTTAGATAATGAGTGGTTCAGGATTTTACATTGTTTCTAAGGGCATTGGCCCCATAATCTATGGCAATGACCCCGACACTATTTGGCACGCGGAAGAGTACACTGATTGATGCATCCAAAAATTAAACGCATACGAGGAAACATGCTTGGAAAAATGAGATTCGTACACCAATGAAAACGTCTTTGGGTTGAATTGAAACATGATTTCAATTACTATGTGGACGAGGAGGACAAGCTCGTGTCACTGCCAGCTCCATCTGCATATGTAAACCCATTAATAGCCCAAGATGCTTTGGAGTCGGAACAGGTGTTGGAGACGAAGTCGAAGTTGGATATAAAATGTAAGCTCGGTTGGACAGTGACTCCTGCCCTCGTTCAAAGTGGGACAAATATTTGTAGGATTTTTAGTTTAATCTTTGTTAAGTTGTTTTGTTTAATGTTCTGAGACTTATGAATGAAATGCATTGGGGGGTGTTAAATGCGTTTTGTTGATTTAATTTAGTTACAAAATTAATTAAATAATAACTCCTAATGATAAAAATAAAAATTTAATTAACATAAGCAAAACAAATATTTTGTAAAAAAATACATCGTTCACTCGGGAGCTTAAAATCACATTTTTGCGCCCGCTTCTCCTTCTCATTTGTCATCTTAGCCTCCTACTTGCTGAGGATGGACTACATATGTTCTTACACCTTTCTTTCCATATATATGTTCTTAGAACTTTCTTTCCATATATATGTTCTTAGATCTTTCTTTCGCAAGTCTAAGTGGGAGAGATCTACGTTCAATATATGTTCTTACACCTTTCTTTCCATTATCTTTTATTTTTTCACGACAATCCTTAGTTTTGCTTCCAACAAGGCATTTTAGGTTAAACCTCCACTAATTTTTTTATCAAAAGAATCAAAGCGCGCCCTTAGTCCGCCATAAAATTGGTATATTGGTGGTGGAGGAGTTGATATCGAATTTCCTCTTCTCTTACATAATGGCTCTACCAATCGATCGCTTAATCATCATAGTGAATATCGGTTGAGTGAATGTATGGAGGGTGTTGTAATCCAACAACTTGTCGTCCGTAAAAGGCACATAACATTCCTCGACCAACAAAAAGGATAAGTTGGGCTCGGAGTTTGGGAGCGCACTTCCACCCAATGTCGATGCGATTATAGCCTTCTTCTGCGACTTACACCATGCTGGGAGATAAAAGTGATACTTTGAAGTGTCCTTCAAATAAAGGTAACACTTCATGAACTAAAAAGTCTCCCTCATCCACTAATATTTTTGCTGACTGGTGGTGCGGGGACTCACCCCTCACCCTACCCCCAGGAGTTAACCCAAAGGAATTCCCGAATGTGAATGTTTTACTCAACCAACGGGGGAACTGGGACACCACAGCCATCTCACACTAGATCGTTCCTGTTGAGGTTAATATGGTAACTAACACTGATATCCCTAGAGTCGCACCTAGTGATGATAGACCTGTATGGACACCTAATAACAATGGTGAGTTCACCATAAGCTCTTCTTACATGGTAATCATAGGTAGGGACCTCAACATGTCTGGTCATAATAAATGGAATCTAGTATGGACCCAAAAGATACCTTAAAAACTCAATTTTTTTTGTGGACTATCCTTCATGGAAAACTTTTACAAATCACCACCGCCTGATTAGAGGTATGAAGGATGATCCGGGCTACAAATATTATGAGCAAACTGAGGATATGGAGCATGTCTTGCGTAGTTGCTCTATTTCCAGTCATACATGGGATTACCTAAGGGGTCATCCCAATAAATATTTTATATGGGTCCAATAGCTTTATTGAGTGGGTTATTGATAATGGTTTGCGAAAGGATGATTATGCCACCTTGTCACCTCCACCTTATAGCACCTATGGAAAGCTAGAAACCTCCTAATCTTTGAGGAAAAAGACATTTCACCTTCAATGATTGCACAGTTTAATGTAAACTATGCCCTGGATGCGGTTCGGGCATACACTAAATTGGACAATCATAGAAGACATCAAATTAAAGAGCTTACTAATTGGTTATGTCCTTGTGTAGGTTCTCTAAAGATTAACACGGATGGCGGTTGGGACGCCAACACCAAAGTGGGAACATTTGAAGGCATTGTGCACAACCACAAGGGAGAACGGATCATTAACTTCTTTGGGAAGTTTATTAGGACTACACCGTTGCGGGTAGAACTTGAGGCCATCTTCTATGGGACCATCATGGCTAGGGATAAAAGGTTGGCGGAACGTTACTCTGGAAGTCGATTGCAAGAACACAGTGGGCATGATCAATGATGGAGACTGGGGGAATCATCCTCACTCAGCCATTATCTTGGATTGTCGAGATATGAAAGAAGAGATGAACCTGACAATCAAACACATACCTAGAGAGTCCAACAGATGTGTTGACTGGCTTGCCAAGTTTGCAAAAACTTGCGCTGAAGACTTTATCACCCTTCTGGAGCCTCCCGAACAGTTGAAGAAAATCATTGAGGATGAGAATCGAGAAACCATTCGGAATGGGTTAATTCTAGCCAAAGTTATTGATACTCCCTGCGTGGAGATGTCCCTTGACCTTGTTCTCCTCATGGAATGTTTGATGTCTTTGATGTGTAACCTTGTTGTAAACTTTCTATTTTTGTGCTAATTTAATTTCCCCTTTCACAAAAAAAAGGCTCCCTCGTCTTTACCTTGTAAGTCTGACAGACGAGTGGAATCACATCATGATTGGTGTGGTTGTTGCTGAACCCCGTTTAATTCTATCAACATGGGCACATAATTTCTTTATTGCTTGACTAATGTGCCTAACTGCATACTGCGCAAAACGGCGTTATGGTAATTGCAGTATTAGTTCTCCTCATCTAATTTGTTGGCAATATTCTCCAACATGCCTACTTTTTTTTATATGCTACATGGATCGAAATCGTGCTATATATTTGCCCCTGCTAAAGAAATAAACATGTCTTTATCATTATAGAACTATTTGGTTTTCATTTTTATTTTATTTTTGTTTATTTTTTTGTTTGGGGGGGGGGGGGGGGAGGGTTATAATTGAGTTTCTTCTAATTGTTGTTGTTAATATTACAAGTAGGTTTTCATTGAAAGTTTTAAGAGGACAGAACTGTTTACAAATTTAAAAGTAAAAACAACAAAGTTAAAAATAATATTAATGGTGCAAAATGTTAAATTTAAAGTGTATTTATCTCGAATTTAGATGAGAACGAGGAGAATCAATGAAGTATTATTAAAAAGTTTTTTATCCACCTACTTGTCTTTTCTACTTGGAGGCTTGCATCATCCCCCGAATCTTCTCCAAATATATCCATACTAGATACATAAACATCCAAAAATACTAAAATATCATGAATAAAGATATGGGATATTTATCTGGGACTCAAATAGATTAATAACCCATCAGATCAGATCATCCCATTCTCACTAGCTTACTTGAAAGATATGGGTAAGGGAGGGATGTCTCACGAAAAAGATGGTGAAGAAAACATGGCTGCTTGGCTTCTTGGTATCAACACCCTCAAAATACAGCCTTTTAAGCTCCCTCCTCTGGGTATTTTGTTTTTCTTTTCTCTCTTCTTTTTCATGAGTTCATTTTAGTGCTTATATTTGACACTCTTAAATTGTCTATTAATCTTAGGCCCCAATGATGTTAGAGTTAGAATGAAAGCTGTTGGTATTTGTGGGAGCGATGTTCACTACCTCAAGGTGGAACTTAAACTCTTTCTTTCTTTGTTTTCTTGAATAAATAAATAGTGGGTTTTGGTTAGTGGGGCTTATTAGTGTGAATGGTTTGTACAATTTGGTCAGGCCATGAGATGTGCAGATTTTATAGTGAAAGAACCGATGGTGATTGGGCACGAGTGTGCAGGGATCATAGAAGAAGTTGGTAGTGAAGTGAAGAGTTTGGTTAGAGGTGATAGGGTGGCACTGGAACCTGGGATTAGTTGTTGGAGATGTAATCTTTGTAAACAAGGTAGATACAATTTATGCCCTGAGATGAAGTTTTTTGCCACTCCCCCAGTTCATGGTTCTCTTGCCAATCAGGTATCTATTAAAAGTTGTTTTGATTATCATAAAATTGCTGTCTCGGGTTGTGCATATTGTTTGATTATGTAAATTGGTTCATTGTGAATTACATGAGTGGATTTGAAATGAGTTTAAATCTAATTTTACGTAATCTGAAATTCATGTTAAAGTTCTATGGGAAAAAAAAAAGATAAAAGCAAATTAAGACGCGAGGAGGAGGGGGGAAGGGAGGGAGGGAAAGAGAGAGGAGCATGCATTTTATGTAACTCCTATTTCAAATGGATTCATTTTTGTGAAATGATTCAATTTCAGATTTTACACATGCTCTAAATTGGGACAATTAATGAATTATTTCATTAATGAAATCAAACAGAATTAATGGTTCAATTTAAATGGACCAATTTATTAATGAGTCAATTTATAATTTTGGGACAACCAAACGGAGCCTTAGTGATTCAATTTGATTGGTTCTAATTTGATCACTAGTTTACATCATACCATTGGGGGTAATGATTTATCTACATTATTTTTCACTTTAGTTTGTGGTCTTGATGCTAATATTTTAAGGCCTTCAATATATATGCACTAATATTTTACAGGGACTGTTCGCTGAAGTGTTAAAAAATTAGGGACAATTAATGTTGAGTCCATAGAAGCTATAAGGACATTTCGCACTTAATTCACCTAATTATTTTTATGTTTCAAAAGGTGCCTTGTCTATTTTCTTTTACGAATTTTTTTTTGGTATTGAGGATAAGAGAAGAAAGAGTGTTTTATATGATGAGAGACTTTTCGAAACAAAATAAAAAGGTTTGGACTAAACATTATTAAAAAAAATGTAATGACCCTAAAAAAAAGAGGGGAAATCATTAAACTTTTAATTTTCTAGTATATGGTTTATCCTAAAAATGAGTAAACATACTGTGATTGCATTCCTTTAATACTTGGTCAATTTTAAAAATGATCAAGCAACTAGACTTCGTCTCATTTTTCCAGCATTAAAGGGAACAAGGTGATTAAGCAAATATATACAATGATTGCATTATCCTAATTTTAAAATTGACTTTAAGTCATATAATGGATGACCCTTTATGAATGCAAGTGATCCAAATAAGCAAATCATATTCATGATAAGTGGACAAATAATTGTCTAGTATATGGCTTCTATTCACTTGCAATCTAAATATTTGATCTCATTTTCCTTTAGAATTGCATGATTATACAACGAAATTTCTAGATTTTCAAAGCTCACCGAGAGTTATTTTCTCTCTTAATGATTGTGTAAGTTAACATGTATGGTTGGTTGTCTTTGTATGAGTTCTGTCATCTTTCTTTCCTTGTTCCCCCTGTTCCCTTCTTATTTTACTGGCACCACCCTGTGTCATCTCTCTCTTCTAAATATTCCATCCATTTATCCAAGTTATACAAAATATTATAATTTATATAGAATTTTTGTAAAGAAAGGCAATGGTAAGAAGTTGTTCTGTTTTTCCTATGTAACAGGTGGTGCATCCTGCAGATTTATGCTTCAAACTACCGGAGAACGTGAGCTTGGAAGAAGGGGCGATGTGTGAGCCCTTAAGTGTCGGTGTTCATGCTTGTCGCCGTGCAAACATTGGTCCCGAGACGAATGTGTTAGTAATGGGGGCAGGTCCTATAGGGCTCGTTACAATGCTTGCAGCTCGTGCTTTTGGGGCGCCTAGAATTGTAATTGTGGATGTGGACGAAAACCGTCTCTCTGTTGCAAAGGAGCTCGGTGCTGATGAGATTGTCAAAGTTTCAACAAATATTCAGGTCTCTACAAAGTTTCTTGTTAAATTTAAGCTTCAACCTTTTTCCTTTCTAGGCCCTGCTTGGTTTGGGTTGAGATACTTTTCACCCATTTTGTCCAAATTCACATAAATATGATGCGAACGCCTATGAAGCACGGATTGTTCCAAAGGGTCATCAAGTGTGAATCAGATTCGAAACGGTTGCAGGTGCGACCCCGATTCGCACCAATGACGAATCAGAAAATGAAAAATAAATTTTGTTATCCTATTCGGCTAGGATTCGTTGGGATTCATAAATCCCCAAGTTTGACTAGATTTTGGAAGTATTAGAACGTGGGTCAGTTTTGATAATTTAATAGTTCGGGGTTTTAAATATCAATATAAACAAATTAAACTAACCATTATTGAAAAAACAATGGGTCCAATCTTTTTCATCATGATTTTTGGAAGAAGTAAGTTGAAGAAAGAACAATACAACGTGATGATAGGTGGTGTTTGATTTGTAATGTCTTTTAAAACAGTTAGTCCATGAATCATATGATGCTTTTGTTAGGGAGCTTTGTTTGAAACAATTTGTATTTAATGCTATTGTACTATCCTGCATCTTACAAATTGTTTCTAATGCATAGAGCACCCTACGCTCTAGGCCTTCGATTGCAAAGAATTCGTTCTTTGAACTTTTTAGAGACAAAATTTCCTAACGGACATTAGCGGTTGGATGTACAGGATGTAGCCATAGAAGTGGAACAAATTCATAAAGCTATGGGTGCAGGAGTTGATGTGAGCTTTGATTGCGCTGGCTTCAACAAAACCATGTCAACCGCTCTTAGTGCCACATGCCCAGGTGGAAAAGTTTGCCTCGTCGGAATGGGTCACAGTGAGATGACGGTCCCTCTCACCCCAGCTGCCGCTAGGTATCTTTTCTTATGATTTTTCATACTTTCTTTTCTCTCATTGATTGTATTGTATGTGTAGTATTATTGATCATATTTGTTTTGATTAAATTCAGGGAGGTTGATGTGGTAGGCATCTTCCGATACAAGAACACATGGCCGTTGTGCATAGAGTTTCTGAGGAGTGGTAAGATTGATGTGAAGCCACTCATAACCCACAGGTTTGGGTTCTCACAGGAGGAGGTTGAAGAAGCTTTTGAAACCAGCGCTCGCGGTGGTAGTGCCATTAAGGTCATGTTTAATCTGTAGAGGAAGCAGTGTTCATCTTATGTGCAGAGAGAGAACACAAAACATATGTTCAAAACAACAGTTCTAGCTTTATATAAGTACCATAAAAACATGAGTTTTAAATAAATTCAGAAATTAGTTTTGTAACACAGTTGCTTTTTGGGTAGTGCATGTGTGGTGGTGGTTCATTTAATTTCTATTGCATTAATAATACATCTGGAGTAAAGTTTTTGTCCTTGGGAGGGATCATTCCACTGAGAAGATTATCATAGTCCGTCCAAGGATGACCTGCACTTCGCTTTAATAATTTATTAATTGATATTGAATGATACATTACAAGATGATGTTTCTTAAGATTAGGAGTGATAAACGGACGAATACGGAGTGGATATCATGCTTTCCATATCTGTATCCTCTTGAATTTTCCGGATTTGAATAATATCATTATCCGTTTATGTTTGTTTATCCATTGTTATTAGCCTATTACTAATTTTAAAATCCATATTGAATAAAAATTAGATGATCAAAGTCCAAGAGAATTTTGCTATAACTAAAAAAAACAATATAAACTCTTAAGAAAATGCTTGAAAACAAGTACCAACCTCTAATGCTCATATTCATGAATTACGAGTTTTCTCTTCCTCTTATTGAATAGTTCATAGCTTCTAAACGTGTATTTTCCCAGTGTTGAAAATGGCAAGATACTTGGATACATATAAAAATTCTTAACTTCATGAATCGCAAGTTTTCTTTTCCTCTTATTGAATAGTTCATAGCTTCTAAACATGTATTTTTCTAGTGTTGAAAAAGGAAGATACTTAGATACATATAAAAATTCTTAACTTAATGAATTAACGCTACTCTAATGAAAACAACACTTGTCTCTTTTCATTATGTGTTTCTTGTTTGATTCTCACTACTAGGTGGAGCGAGAGAAGGTGCATTTATTGAGATAGCTAACTAATTGATTCATTTTTTTAAATCATGAGATAATCGATAAATTTGTTGATTCTAAATCATTTTTTTAAGGTAATATCAATACTAATGCCAAAAAAAATATCAAGCCCTAACTGTTTAGAATAAACAAATTGATTTGCCACTTCATAATCAATCAACAACTTAGATGGGTCATTTTGAGTTAACTTTCAAATTTTAATGCATAATTTGGATTAACCTCTCGTTTTCATGATTATTTGACTTTCCCCAACATAGGAGGGTTATGTCTAATTTGACATTATTAACAAGAGGCAAAGTCAAATAAATCCTTATACTTAACACCCAATTTTTATTCAATATTTTAAGCAATCCATTCATGCAGGGGTATGTCAAAGAGATTAGCAAAATGGGAGTTAAGTCAAATATCACATTAAAATTTGGGGGTTAAGTCAAAAAAGCCCTAGAAATATCAATACCTTATTGCCAAAAAAAAAAAAATTCGTGACCTGAACAACAAAATAATAAAAAAGTTATCTAAACGCAGTTGTGTATGTGTGCCTGTATTGTTGTGTCTTTGTTATTTTGTGTGTCGCTCTTGCTATGTGCGTGTGTTGTGCTCGCGCGCGCGCGCGTGTGTGTGTGTGTGTGTGTGTGTGTGTGTGTGTGTGTGTGTGAGAGAGAGAGAGAGAGAGAGAGAGAATGGGGCAGGAAAGAGCCTACCAAAAACATTAAAGGGGGAGATGCGTCGTGGCCCATCGTCGAAAATGGGAGGAGGGGGAAACGAGTCTGGTTAGGTGAAAAATGGGAAAATGGAGAAAATGAGGAGAAGGAGGAAGCGGGTAGGTAGGAGAAGTTTTTTTTTTATTTGTTTGAGTTTGTTCGATTTTTGTTCTTTTTTTTTCTTATTGTTTTCTTTTTTTCTTTATAATCCATTCATTATCTTTTGATTTTTTTAGAAGTACTATTTTTTAAAATGAGTGAAACGTTATGATTAGCATTATATATATATATATATATATATATATATATATTTTACATCACATATAATAAATATTATAAATAACAATTATGTATAGTTAATATTAATAATAAATTAATATTAAACACAATACGGATACAAATATTCAAAAAATGGATATCCGTAAATATGAATACTTCGCCTCGGATACAGATTATTCGTGTCGAACACACAAACTATCCATATCAGTTTTCTCGGATATTTTAACACACTATCCATATTCGTATCCTATCTAATTTTTCGAATAAATATCTGCAAAATTCCGACTCGAATACCGAACGGATTCTGAATTTTGAATATTCATTTACACCCCTACTTACGATTATTTTTTCACAATAGTGTGGTTGCAAATGTATGCTTAAAATACTATCCCACATTGGATTCTTGCACTAATGTCTTGTTTTTTTGAATCCCACATATATGCCTTGTACCTGCACCTAATGAGATTCCTTTTGTTGATAACTACAACTCCGTCCAAAATATCTTTGATGTAAAACGCGGTGGAATTTCATCACACGCAATATTCTCAAACAAGAAATCAATTAAAACTCTCAATCTATTAAAATTAAATTAAAACCCTAGTTTAATACCTTTATTTATAGGCCTTACATCCTTAAAGAGGAAGACACCAAATTACATAAGGAAACTAATTAAATATCCTAATATAAATCTATTATCTTATTTAAATAATATCTTAATTAATACCAGATAATTACTATTAAAGAAATATCTTCCAGCTTGCATTGTTCGCGCGTGAACAGTAACAAGCATTATTCGTATCATAAAATCTTCCCTCTCAAACTAGATTTTCAGCAGCTAACATCCCTTATTCCCATCACTCCCTCCTAAGCAAAAACTCATCCTGAGCTTTAAAGCGGCATGTCATCTGTCTCCGGTGGCACATGGATCCGAATAATTACGATTTGCGGCTCTTGAATCTCTGCTTCAATCTCAATTTGTTCTCCTTTAACAATGAGGACAAACTTCTTCTTCGGACACTTCAACATCATATAACCAATCACTCCACAGGAATAACAATTTCAAGTTGTATGTGATGATGCCATATTATTCTTAGTATCAACGGAAATAGCGAGGGTGTGCGAGATCCCATCCTTAACCCGATGGTGGGTTTCCATCATTTTTGCGTAGTCAACAACTTTGTCGAGATTCGAGATGTCCCTCAACAAAAATTGTCATTATCTTATCTTGGAGACCATTAATATAACGACTTACTTTTTGGTCCTCACTCTCTCTAAGATTAGCCCGAGTGTAGAGAAGATGGAAGTCATCCGTGTACTCTCCCACTAACGAAAGGTTTTGCCAATGATTTTTCACGCACATGAATAAATACTGCACATAGTCCATTGGGGTTAAAGCCCTTTTCAGATACTCTATCTCAAATACTCTATCATCTACTAGAATTTATGGATGAATAATTGAGTTTCCTTCTTTTTTTGTCTTTTGTCGTAAAATTCATATAGTTATAGTTCGTGTGCCGCGCGCGGGAATATTCATGATATTTATAGCAAGGTCATGTTGCTTTTAATGGACTAAATGTCAAGTAAACTATATTGTATTCTTTTCTTTCCTCGGGCTATCACATATGGAATCCAATTATGCACTAATACGACAAATAAATGGGGAGTTTACGCCTTGAATGAATCAGTTACAACGGATTAGTGGAATGGGGGATCAAGAGACATATATGGGGGAATGGCCTATCAATCATTAGATCTTATAGGTGCCTTTGTTCGATTTCCACCGAAATTGACATAAACTGTTCCACCATACACGAGCATTGACAGTAAAATTTTTAGCAGTGAATCGAACACGCTTCTCTCCACGAAAATCTTTAATTCAAAAGCCTTCTTCATAGCATCAATCCAGCCCATACGTCTCTCCATTAATTTTCCTTACGAATTGCGACACGTCTAGGAGTATCCCATTATTAGAAGACTTCCTAAAGCCTATAGAAGCATAGAAAAGTTGTATGCCTCTGCTCGGCCCATATGAATCTTATTTATATGCTCCTTTGCCTCTCCAAAAGACTCATTATTGCTCTCTACCCCTGAAACTTCACTTGATGAAGGAGAAGACTCAAGGAAAGATCCCCATGGCTTGTAGCATCGTTGTTTGGATGTAGTTTTTGCCTTAGACTTTACCAATCTCCCTGGTCTTCCTTGCTTGGGGCATTCAACCTGCACATGTCCCAATTGTTTGCACATATTGTAGACTCGTTCTTCGTTCGACACCCACTTTGCATAAGACCCTTTTCCTACTATATGTTGGTCCATTATAGGCTTAATGGGAAGGGCAACACATTTAAGGCATGGCTCTTGTTGCACATGCTACAGTTCAAGAAACTAAGTTTAGTGGGTTTTTTTCTTGAACGGTCATTATCTTCAATAATCTCCCCATTGACCATGACGTTTTTAGGCGTGAAAAATTGAGGAGGGAACATAAGGGCTGACACATTACCGTGGATATTAGAGGCCTTATCTGCGATTTTTATTGCGGCGACACAAGATTTCAAGAGTTACTCCGCCTCTGCCTAGGCCTCAACTATGGCCACAAATTCTGCGTGTGCAACATCGGGGTGGACCATGGCTTGGATCTCACTCGATGAGACCACAATTGGGTTTATTTTGGTTGGAAGTTGTGTTTTAAGGTCATGGACTGGCCCTAGGGCATCTACGACAGACTAGACAGTGTCAACGCCCACTGGGAGGAGCCCTTGTGTAGCCGATTGACTGGAGAACCATGAGATGAAAGATTGGATGAGGATATGGTTATCGGTGAGGGTTTAGGTTGGGGCTGCTTCGGCGACTTAAGCCCTAGCTTTAGCAGCTTGGGTGGTGGATTTTATTCGTTCCATCATAGAGGTCATGGCCTCTTCGAATTCAGTCATCTTCCTTGTCTTCAAATGCATAGTGACTGAAAATCCACAAATACACACACAATTCGATAAACACGGACATGAATATGTGAATACCAAGAACGAATGGCTCTAATACCACTTTAATGTAAAATGCAGTGGAATTTCAACACACAATATTCTCAAACAAGAAATCAACTAAAACTCTCAATCTATTAATGTTCAATTAAAACCCTAACCGAATGCCTTTATTTATAGGCTTTATATCCTTAAAAAGGAAGAAGCCTAGTTACATAAAGAAACTAAATAAATATCATAATATAAATATACTACCTTATTTAAATAATATCTTAACTAATACTGGATAATTACTATAAAAATATCCTCCAATTGGCATTGTTTACGCGTGTACAGTAACGAGCATTGTTTATATCAGAAAATCTCCTTCTCTCTCAAACCAGATTTTTCGCAGCTGGCAGCCCTTATTCCCATCAATCCCACTATTCTATTCCAACAACTATTTCTTGGCATTATTGTAATAATAATAAAAAAGAAGAGAAATGAGCATTATCCTAACACTTGTCTAATAGACTCGTATTCATAAAAAATTGGCTTAATCGTGTATTAGTCCCGTATAAATGGTTTGTAATGCACTAAGTCAATCTTTATTTTTATTTTTAAACTCAACAATCATTTTTAAAAATATCTCACTTAGTTGGACATTTAGAACCTTCTTTTAATATCCCACTTCTCTCTCTCTCTCTCTCTCTCTTTAAGGATACACCCACCCCATGACTACATGTCTCCTGTTGAAATATAAACTTATTTTATATTTAATCAACCAATTTCTAAGAAGCATCCTAAGTTAGGCAAGGTGTGTTTATTTATTCTTAGTGCTTCATAGTGGCTAAATAAGTGGAAGAAAATTGTGTGGCTTATGAATATGTGGATTAATTTAATTTAAACCACATTGAGTGCATTTGATTTTCTTCTAGTATAAATAGTCATCATCCTTGAGTTCTTAGAATCATAAAACAACAAGGAAGATAATAAGCAAAGCTTATTAGTTGTAATAGAGAGAAGTTAAGTTGTAAGAGTGTTTTCTTCTTTGTAATAATATTTGAGTGCTAAATACAAGATAGTTGTGTGAGTGTCTTTGAAAGTTTATTTCCAACAAAGTGGTATCAGAGCGATTGGAAATTTATTTCAAAGTATATGCTATAGCATATCAAATCGAAGCTCTCGACGAGACGAATCCAACGCCACCAGATTCATCCCAATCGGAGGTCTGACGCGCCGCCACGTATCACCAGAACGTTGTTGTCAGAAAGTGAGTTAACTCACCGAGTTAGCTAAATCATCCGAGTTGGAGCCGAGTTGACCGATCCGTGAAGCCTGTTTGAGCTGCTTAATCGAGCTGTCGAGCCTTGACCAAAGGCTGGTCGTTGACCAAACATTGACTTTGACTGTTGACTTTGACAAGATTTTCATTTTTTTAGTCCACGTTCTTAAGGTTTTGGGGCGTTTCGAATCCATCCGCGCAATCAAAATTTCTAAATTCTCACTAAAATTATGGAAAATGGTGGTATGGCATCCTTTCAAGTCCTGATACTCAAAAATAACAACTATGATAATTGGAGTATTAAGATGAAGGCACTTTTGGGTGCACACGATGTTTTGGAAGTCATGGAGAGAGGTTACAATGAGCCAGAAAATGAAGTTGTCTTAAACCAAACTCGGAAGGAGAGTTTGAAAGACTCAAGAAAGAGAGACAAGAAAGATTCTTATTTCATCTATCAAGCATTAGATGATGATGGTTTCGAGAAGATTTTAAGTGAAATCTCCTCTAAGCAAGCGTGGGAGAAACTACAAACCTCTTACAAAGGAGCCGAACAAGTGAAGAAAGTTCGTCTTCAAACTTTAAGAGGTGATTTCGAATCTCTACATATGAAAGTGTCCGAGTTTATCTCCGATTACTTTTCAAGAGTCTTAGCTGTTTCAAATCAATTAAAAAGAAATGGCCAGAAGTTAGAAGATGTGACGATCATGGAAAAGATATTATGCTCGTTAGATCCAAAATTCGAGTACATCGTTACGACGATCGAAGAAACTAAAGACTTGAATGAGTTGACAATCGAACAACTAACGGGGTCATTGCAAGCATACGAAGAAGAAGAAGAAGAAGAAGAAGAAGAAGAAGAAGAAGAAGAAGAAGAAGAAGAAGAAGCAAGAGATTGTGGAATAACTTCTTAAGACGGAACTCTATCTTACAAAGAAAGAAGAAAATTTCAACAATAATAGAAGCCAACGTGGAAAAGGTCATGGCCGAGGACGAGGTTACGGACGTGGACGAGGTTGGAATTCTAACAACTACAATTCCAATAACAACTACAAGAGAGGGGGAATCTCAACACAAGGTCGCAAAAGAGGCAATCCGAACTCGAGGTATGACAAATCTCAAGTTCGATGTTATAATTGTCAGAAGTTTGGGCATTATGCTTCAGAATGCAGAGCACCCAATAATAGAGTTGAGGAGAAGGCTAATTATGCGGAGGAGAAGACAAATGAGAAAGAAAGTCTTCTTCTTCTAGCACGGAAGGAGACTGATGGTAGCCAAGAAAATTCATGGTTTCTTGACAGCGATGCAAGTAATCACATGTATGGAACGAAAGACATGTTCATGGAGTTAGACGAGTCAATAAGCGAAAATGTCTCATTTGGAGTTGATTCCACAATATCGGTGAAAGGAAAAGGTAACATCCTTATTCGTGCAAAAGATGGTAGTCACCAATTCATTTCAAATGTCTACTATGTGCCTAATATGAAAAGCAACATCTTGAGTTTGGGTCAACTCTTAGAAAAAGGCTATGATATCCATATGAAAAATTGTAGTCCTTTTATAAGAGATGATAAAGGAGATTTAATTACCAAGGTAAAAATGTCAAAAAATGGAATGCTCCCTTTGAATATTCAAAATGATGTTGCAAAGTGTCTAAAGGTATGTTACAAAGATGCATCGTGGCTATGGCATCTTCGATTTGGGCATCACTTTGGAGGATTGGAGCTACTATACAAGAAGCAAATGGTGAGAGGCTTACCTTGCATTAATCACCCTGACCAACTGTGTGAAGGATGTTTACTTGGGAAGCAATTCAGAAAAAGCTTTCCAAATGAGTCAAATTCAAGAGTTAAGAATCCACTCGAGCTAATACATACCGATGTATGCGGTCCAACCAAGCCAAGATCTCTTGGTAAAAGTAATTATTTCCTTCTCTTTATTGATGATTTTTCAAGAAAAACCTGGGTATATTTCTTGAAGCAGAAATCATAAGTTTTTGAAATATTCAAGAAGTTCAAAGCTGCAGTGGAAAAGTAGAGTGGTCGTAAGATCAAGGCAATGAGATCTGACCGAGGAGGAGAATTCACTTCGAGTGAATTTCAAGAATTTTGTGAAGCAAATGGAATTCGTCGACCAATGACAGTTCCTCGATCCCCTCAGCAAAACGGAGTAGCAGAAAGAAAGAATCGAATAGTCCTCAACATAGCTCGGAGTATACTCAAAGGCAAGAAACTACCCAAGGAATTTTGGGCGGAAGCAGTGGTGTGTGCCGTCTACTTGTCCAACCGATCTCCAACAAGAAGTGTTTGGGGAAAGACACTGCAAGAATCATGGAGTGGAAGAAAACCGGGTATCTCCCACCTGAGAGTTTTTGGGAGCATAGCCCATGTACATGTACCGGACGAGAGAAGAACCAAACTTGATGATAAAAGAGAGAAGTTCATCTTCATTGGCTATGACAACAACTCCAAAGTTTATAAATTATACAATCCTAACAATGGAAAGATTGTAATTAGCCGAGATGTGATATTTGATGAAGAAGGAGAATTTGATTTCAGCTCAAGTATAGATGATTTCAACTGCTTTCCCGACTTTGAAGAAGAGAATGAAGAAACCATGATAGATAAATAAGGAGAAGTTCAACAAGAGACCACTACTCCACCTACCTCACCAACATCAACCACTCATGGAGACTCATCACCATCGTCAAGTGAAAGTTTCAATGAAAGAGTTGTTCCCCGCACAAGAAGTCTACGGGATGTCTATGAGGTAACCGAAAGACATGATAATCTTACACTCTTATGTCTCTTTGCCGATTGTGAACTAGTAAACTTCCAAGAAGCTTCACAAGACAAGAAGTGGAGAGACGCGATGAACGAAGAAATCAGGGCCATTGAGAAGAATGACACTTGGGAACTCGCCTCAATTCCAAAAGGTCAGAAGGCTATCGGTGTCAAATGGGTGTACAAAATGAAGAGGAATGCTATGGGAGAAATAGAAAGACACAAGGCGAGGATAGTCGCAAAAGGATATAGTCAAAGAGCTGGAATTGACTACGATGAGGTATTTGCTCCTGTTGCCCGCTTAGAAACTGTGAGATTAATTATCTCCCTAGCAGCTCAAAACAGGTGGAAGTTTCATCAGTTAGATGTGAAGTCTGCATTTCTAAATGGAATACTTGAAAAAGAAGTCTACATCAAGCAACCATTAGCATATGTATCAAAGGGACACGAAGACAAAGTTTTGAAGCTGAAGAAAGCTCTCTACGGGTTAAAGCAAGCACCAACGACGTGGAATAGTCGTATTGGCAAGTACTTTCAAGAGAATGGTTTTAGCTGATGTCCATACGAGCACGCTTTATATATCAAGATCAAAGATGGAGATATTTTGATCGTGTGATTATATGTGGATGATTTGATTTTTTTTCAAAAGCAACCCAAACATGTTCAATGACTTCAAGAAAGCAATGGCGAAAGAGTTTGAGATGACAGATATTGGGCTAATGGCGTACTATCTTGGCATCGAAATTAAACAACAAGAAAATGGAATTTTTATCTCACAGGAAGGCTACACAAAGGATATCCTCAAGAAGGTCAAGATGAATGACTGCAAGCCAATTAACACACCAGTGGAGTGCGGAGCTAAGCTATCAAAAAATGACGAAGGCGAAAGCGTAGATCTAACTTTCTTCAAGAGTTTGATTGGAAGTTTCCGCTATCTAACTTGTACAAGACCTGACATCCTCTATGCAATTGGACTTGTAAGTCGATACATGGAAACCCCAACAACCTCGCATTTTAAGGCTGCAAAAAGAATTATTCGCTATCTCAGAGGTACAATTGACTTTGGTATGTTATACTCTTTTTCTAATGATTACAAGCTTGTTGGTTATAGCGATAGCGATTGGGGTGGAGATACAGATGATAGAAAGTGCACCACAGCGTTCGTGTTCTTCATAGGAGATACCATTTTCACATGGATGTCAAAGAAGCAACCAATTGTCACACTCTCTACATGTGAAGCTGAATATGTAGTCGCTACATCATGTGTTTGTCATGCAATTTGGCTCATAAATCTGCTGAAGGAACTGGGTTTGTCACAAGAGGAGCCAATAGAGATTTGTATTGATAACAAGTCGGCGATAGCCCTGGCAAAGAATCCAGTTTTTCATGATCGAAGCAAGCATATCGGTACTCGTTTCCATTACATAAGAGAATGTATTACACGAAAAGATGTGAAACTGAGGTACATAAAATCTCGAGACCAAATTGCTGATATCTTTACCAAGTCACTGAAGTATGAGGACTTTGTCAGATTAAGAAATTCTCTTGGCATAACAAAACAAGTTTAAGAGGGGGTGTTGAAATATAAACTTGTTTTATATTTAATCAACCAATTTCTAAGAAGCATCCGAAGTTAGGTAAGGTGTGTTTATTTATTCGTAGTGCTTCATAGTGGCTAAATAAGTGGAAGAAAATTGTGTGGCTTATGAATATGTGGATTAATTTAATTTGAACCACATTGAGTGCATTTGATTTTCTTCTAGTATAAATAGCCATCATCCTTGAGTTCGTAGAATTATAAAACAAGGAAGAAAATAAGCAAAGCCTATTAGTTGTAATAGAGAGAAGTTAAGTTGTAAGAGTGTTTTCTTCTTTGTAATAATATTTGAGTGCTAAATACAAGATAGTTGTGTGAGTGTCTTTGAAAGCTTATTTTCAACATCTCCTATCTCTCGCACGTCACTCTCTCTCCTCGGCACCAGAGACCTCTCGCCACTCTCTCATCATTTGCGCCGCTAACCGTCTGACTGATTCAATTGAGAAAAACCATAACTACGAGTTTGTTTAACTGTTAATTTTAGTTTCGATTTGGATTTCTTAGAATCGAACTCTATTTTAGACAGAAACATTCAACCAGTACACGAATCTGAAGAACTCAAATTTGAATACAAATGTGTTGATGTTCTAGCGCCATTTTTCAGATTTTCGATCCATTTGTCGATTACGATCGCTCTTTGAAAACCCATAATCTCTTCTTCGTGTCGCAAAGCCTGAAAAAGGCTATTTTTATTTCTTGATATTTTATTTTTTGCAATTTTTTAGGGTGTGGGCAAATGGTTTGGGGAAGAAGATAAAGAGATGAAGAAGAGGACATTTTTGTCCAACAAAATGAGTTTTTGTGGGTGGGTGGGTGGGTGGATGTATCTACACCTCTCCATAGTGGTTTTCTAAATCTACATTGGATGTATTATTTAAAATTGATAATTTATATATTTATAAAACATGTATATTTTCTTATAATATTTTATTAGTTGACTATTCAAAATTAGTATTTACTTGGTGGTGATTGTTATATAAGTATTTTGCGAAAAATAACACTTTCATTGGAGGCTGATATGTAGAGAAAAATTGTGAGAGTTTGAAGTTTTAAACACAAGATATATAAATTTATAATTTAGTTGTTTATAGAATTTTAATTAGCTATTCAATTAATTTATTGTTGAACTGCAACAAGTATCTTACATATCTTCTTTTAAAATTTCTTAAATAATGAATTTATATGTTTAAAAAAATCAAAATGTAATATTCAATATGGATCTTGTTTGATAGATCTTGAGGAGCAATTTTCAAAAATGAAAATTTTACAAAATTTGGATATATGTAAATATGATGTTTTGGATATATAGAGTTTGAAAATACAAAAAAAAATTATCTAGAGAAAAACAAAACTTAATGGTTTGATACTATTCCAAAGGACTTGGTGGACAAAATAAGACAGAATTAGGACCTCATTAACCCTTTGTCGAAATTTTGAGAAATGGTTCGATGGCACCCTATCATACAAATTCTTCAAAGGTTGGCAGGTACTTTATTGTTGGAACTCAAAAAATAGGGTTTTCAATTCCAATTTCGTTATGATCTCCAAGTCTGACACAAACTTCAGCAAATCTCCTACCTCTGTCCAAAATTAATAGTTGTTTTTAGGGATCAACTTAAACAACAGCTAAGATCAAAAGTCGTTTACTATTATTGTACATTATTGTTCCTTAATTATGTCTCGAAAAGAAAAATGGGCCATTAATTGAGGACGGAATAAGTATTTAGCAAACAAGTTGCACACCCACGGGATTAAGAATTTATGTTTTTGAGAAAGGTTAATTACAATTGACCCCACCAAATTTTACGCCCACCACCCGAATTTTTAATTTCGATATTTAATCCCTTAAATTTCCTAAACGACTTTAAATTGCCCCATAAGGTTAACACCCTTAATTTTTTGGACGAAAAAGACATGCGGTAAAATAAAATAAAAAAAGCATTCGTCTTTCTCTCTCTCTCTCTCTCGCTATCACCTCCAGCCACCTCTTCCTCCCTTTTGTCTCTATTACGTGTTGCCCACCCCAACCCCATCTCCACCCACGAAACTCGCCCACACTACCGTCGCCACCCCCGACCACTACTCACACCACCCGCACTCACAAAATTGCGCGCACATCTCTGCCACGCACAGACATCTCTGCCCCAAACCCCGCGTCCACCACCCACCGCTGCCACGACCATCTCCATTAATAAAAATCCAAGAAATCTGAAAGGAAACAAAAACTCAAAAAATATGGTTTAGATATGAAATAGAACCCAACAAATCCGGGGCGAGGATGAGAGGGAGCGGTTGCTTGGTGGGTGTTGGATTTGCTTCTTTTTTATTAGATTTTTTTTTGGGGGGGGGGGGGGGGGGGGGTCGTTGAGATGAGATTTGTTTTTTTGGGTGAAAGGGTGTTGGATTGGTTGGAGGGGTGGTTGGGCGGGGATACCAGGTGGGGTGGGGGTAGGGCTGTCAATGGACCGAGTCTGGATTCGGACCAGACCCGGATCCGATCTGAATTAACGGATCTTAGCAAATTTCATAGATCCGATTACCCAATACCGGGTCTGGATATACATGATTCCGATCCGATAAGGAACCGACTCGAATGTGTGTGTATATATATATATATATACAGTCCTGCTCTTGTGGGGACTAGTCCGCGTTTTAAGAATGCGGACCGGACACGTGTCACATGGCGGTGACTCCAGAAAGGAGATTGTGTGCTAATAATTTAGGCGATAATTTTTAAGTGCACAAATTGCAAAGGGGGAAGGAAAAGGAAAAGGTTCAAGGTCGACATTGTCATGGATGTGGAAGGAGTGGTAAATCACACGACAAAAGAAATTATCCATTGTTACACGAGGTATATATATATATATATATATATATATATATATATATATATATATATATATATATATATATATATATAGTAAGTTTGTTTTTGCTGTTAAAAGTTTGTAAGACTAAATATATATATAACTATATATAAGTTTGTTGTCAAAGGTATTCGGGTCGGGTACTTGGGTCCTTAATGGATTCGGGTTGGGTTCATTTCCTGAGACCCGACGGGTAATCGGGTAAGACCCAATCCGCTAAAAAAATGTTCGGATCGGATATGGATATACCCTTACCCGATCCATTTACACCCCTAGCGTGGATATCAGGATAGAGTTTTTTTTTGGGGGGGGGGGGGATTTTTTTTTTTTTAAAGGTTGGAATTTTTTTTTTTTTTGCCTAAAAATGTTTTTTGTATTTTCCATGTTTTTTTTTGGAACTTTTTGATGTATTTTTTTCTATCATTTCAAATTTTTGAGTTTTTTTCATATTTCTAAAATGGATTTATGTTTTATTCTGCCTTTTTAAATGTTTTTTCCGTATCATTCTAAATTTTTTCAGAAGTTTATCACTTTAATTCAAACTTGTTAAATATAATTTTATTGTTAAAAATTTTAATATTTTTTTATTTATGATAAGTTTTTGGATCAATTATCAAAAAGTCCCTCAAACATTTTTTATTATTCATTTATTCCAAGTTTTTTTTATTTTGTTCTTTAAATTCTTCAAATACCCATTTAACCAATATTCTCTTATTTTTAAAGGTCCGCGCTAGCGACATTCCCGCCACACCTCCCTTCCCCGGCCCATCCCCCCCCACTGTCGGAGTTCCAACAATTCTCATCAAAGCTCCTTTCTTTTTAATGTTTTTATGCGGTGAGGGATTTTTTGAAACAAAATAAAAAAAACTTACTAAACATGTATTAAAAAATATTCAAGAGATTATTTGATATATAACCTTAAGTTTTTTTCGTATTTTCATGTATTTTATATTTTTGTAATCTCTTCAATATTATTGGTTATATTCCTTTTTTTTTTTTTTCTGGGGGGTGGGGGGGGGGGAGGTGGGGTGGCGGGGGTGTTGTTTTCATTTGAAAAAAAAAAACAGTTTTTATCAATTTAATAACTTCTATAAATTCCATTTTTTCCAGATTTTTTAATTTAATTTTCATTATTTTAATTTTTTTCATAATTTTCAAATGTTTTAAATATTTTTTAAAAGTTTTCTTCGAGATATTTAATATATTTTTTGTATTTATGTAATTTTTTAAATGTTTTTATTGTAGTTCTCAGAATTTAATGTGTGCGTGTCTGTTGGGACAAAAATACCCTCAAATGGCCTAGCCTCATGTGCGCATAGCACGTGCTTACTTTTCCGTACAAAAAATAACGGTGGGAAGTTACTTGAAGCCGTTTCGAAAGTTGAAGGGATTAAGTGTAGAAAACAAAAATTAACCCATTTGAGAATTTGGAGTCAGCTAGATTTGTAGGCTCCAACAAACTGTACCCAGACCTTTTTTGTGCGGGATAAAAAGGACATCCGATTGTAAGGAACATAAAAAGAAACATAATATTAGGAGACCTTTAAATGATACCCAAAAGCAGACCCCGATTGAGTTGGAATTAGGTGGTCTCGCTTTTGGATATCATTTGTAGTTCTCCCTATAATTACTCAGAAATGAAGAAATTAGTTACTATTCAACAGTTGCAAGGGACAAAAAAGGGGTCCCATTCATGATAATAAAAAAATATTCCCTCACCTAGGCCACGAACAAATGCACCGTACAATTGAGATATTTAAATGCACCATACGATTGAGGTATTTATTTTATCAACATTAAGTCTTAATTTTGTATGCAACGTCGTAATGAGATAATAAACCACTGGTGATCACGGAACTATACAAACTAAAATAAAAATAAAAGAAAAACTAAGAGGCGACGACATGTTTCTGCGGACAAATGAATATAGGGCCTGCATCTTCATTGACAGAAAGCTTAAGCTAACACCAACCCATGAGGCACAGACCCTCATTCCCCACAACTCGATATATTATGGTACAGCAATCACAGTGGACCCAGTTCCGATACAACTTAATTAGCTACCACTAGGTTTATCAAAACTCAGCAATTCTCTCACCACCTTATGCTTCATCTGTAGAATTGTACATAATTTAGGAAAAAAGAGTTAAACTATGGAAGTTGGAACAATCACTCAACAGAACATTCCGGTGAATATGAATGGTGACACTCATCATCAAGCAGCCGCAGTTGAATCAGCCAACCACTTCCATACTCTCACCTCGCCTGTTCCATCCCCCGTGAAAAATAGACCAGCAGGACCTATCTGTATGGATCGAACCTCCTGTTTCGAGAATATCTTCCCCCTTTCAGAAAAACTTAACCAAAAAAAAAGACACTGAGTTGAGATGAAGACAAAAGTGAAAGATCGCAGTGATAAATAAATAAACAACGATAACTTGGAAGTGAAAAATAGAAGTCTAAATGATAAAGCTTACGATGGCAAGTCATAGACACGGACGGAATTATCATTGCAAGCGCAAAGCAAGACTGGCTTTGCTTCTGCATCGTGCATTCCACAGAGGGTGAGCAGTCCCTGTGGCAGGCAAATCATACCATTAAATGTAAACCATATACTACCTATTTCTATCAAGATTAAAGATAAATAAATAAACATCACCACAACTACAAGCAAACAAATGAACAGCAATAGTATTACTACCACAACTCCCGGTTTGAGAATATGACGATAATTTGTAAAAATAACTAGAAGTACAGAGGTGCAGAAGATTGTTAAGAAACGCCAACAGTCATAACTACCTTCCAACCCCAACCCTAATAATTATCAGGAGATTTTGATTTTTATTTGAGTACTACTTTAATTGGCATACTAAGACTAAAGGTACCTCTATTGCTTTCTTATTATACTTGGTCTATTTTTCCATCATAGGTCATTAGATTTAGGAGAAAGTACTCTTAGGTACCTCGCAAACAAATTTTAAACACTAAACGAATTTTAACAAATTTTAAATACTCAGGTCAACTAATTCTCTTCTACTAATTCTCTTCTTGTAGAAGTCCACGCTAGTGGCATAACAAGTGGCCCTAATAGTAAATTGTCCTTAAATGTTTAAAAATTGTCAGGACCTAATTGTAAATTGCCCTTAGATTTATGGTGCAAAAAAAAGTGGCAAAAATTCACTTGTAGACAAATTTTTGTGTGCTGTTGCTGACTGTCACAATTAACCTAGACGGAACTTGGACAAAAATTTGGGAAGTTCTAGGAAAACAGAATAGAATGAAATATCTTAATTTTAATACACCGATTAACAGATTAACAAGATACCAGAGTTGAAATCACCCTAGTTTTTATCCCCTTTTAAATCTAGTTAATTGGACAGACTTAACCAGTGTCACTCGAGTATCTTTCTTTTGCTGAACCATATAAAGTTATATGGAACAGCTGAAGGTGAGTTATGATAAGCTAGTTAATTTAAAACATGTAGCACTATTCATTCCTGGTCGCATCAGTGATCAGATGATACAGAACTACTTATCCTCCAATTTTAATCAGGTACAGAAGCTATTCACAATGGGAAAGGAAGATTTGCCTCAATCACAAGGCACACAAAATCATGATTCAACTAGTTTTCTCTCCAGAAAGTGAGAAGACAACCTCAATACTGACAAAATTTTCACCTCTAAACATTAAAAGAACTCCTTCCGGAGTAAAATCACCAAACACCATTCACCAAGTTAAAGATCGAACTTATGCATATCACATTTGCAACAACTGTCTTATCAACAAGTTCCTATGAAAATTTATGAATATAGAAATACATATTGTAACAACTGTCTTATCATAGTTGTAGGCACACACAGGTGCCCTAACCGCTCCTCGCCTGGCTGGGTGAGGTGACTTCAAAGAGGGATGCACCGAGGGACCAAGCGCAGGGCGCTCACCTAGACGCGACTGTTTGAAGGTGCTGCTTTCATCATTTAAAAAAGCCGACTTTAATGTTATTTGTCGACTGGGTCCTACAACTAAAAGGTGCACCTGCTTGGCTGACTAAAGTCACAAGAAAGGCAACAAGATTTTATATATATATATACATTCTTTGCACTAATTCTCAAAGTTTCAAAGGCAGCTTGGGTGCGGAGCAACGAAGGGTTTTGAGTGATTCTGGGAAAACAGTCCACCTTCAGGTGGCATCAACCTATCGACCTTCATCCTCTGCTTCCTCCTTCATTCCCCCTTCATCCGTTTTCTTCTTCAAGTGATGACTGAATTGTAAATCTTCTTGTAATTTGACAGCAAAAACCTATCACTAGAATTGCTCATCAAATTATGGGGGCAGCTTGCCATTGTAATCTTGTCGTAATTTTGCTGAATTGTAAATCTACTATAATTGACTGGGTTTTTTACACTAATTTTTTGCTGAAATAGATAAGAATTTGCTGTTGCAATGGCTGTAATTTGTTAAAACATTGTAACATCAATATATTATTAAAATTATAAATACAACAGTTTTTTGTATATTTGTAAAAGATGTGCCTTGCCGCGATAAGGCGCAAGGCAGGGCCTCGAGACACATTGCGGCCTAAGGCTCAACTTTAGAAAAGAAAAATAAACAAAATATTTTTTTGAAAGTCTAACATATACCAAAAATAATGTAACATAACAATCATCACAAAAAATATCCATAATTAATATCATTACTCTAAAGAAGGTCTAAAATAAGATTTACCAACACGATATAATTTATAATTTGGTATATGTTGATTAATAATTGCGTACCAAAAAAAATTATTATAATTAATTGATTAACTTGTGTATATTATCAAAATATATGTATATATAATGTATATTAACATATATTAAACAGTATATTTAAGTATATTAGTAGATATATATCCGTGCGTCATCAACGAATAATTAATTCTTTAGTCTATATTGATTAATAATTGTGTAACTGAAAACTATAAGAGAATAAATTTATCATTCACATAATCAAATTGGTACTTTTATGTCTACATTTATTCAATATGCAATTTGGGTTAATGTAAAGGAGTGTCCAAAACTATTTTTTTAGTAGAATTTGGTATGTATATATATATATACAGAGACCTATATATATACAGAGACATCATATATATAGGGGTGTGAAAAAAAACCACCCGAACCGAAAACCGAATCGAGCCTAAACTGACGGATTTATTTTAGTCTGGTTCAGCCTATGGTTTATAAAGAAGAAAACCGACCTATTTCGGTTCGGTTTGTGGTTTTAGAGAAAATTCACTCGGTTCCAACCGAACCGAATAGACTTCAGAGACATAAAAATAAAAAACCCCAATTAAAGAAATCTTAGCCTCACTCTCGCCTCTATTTCTCCGTCCAGCTTTGTCCCTCTTCCTCTCAATCACATACTCCATCGCCGCCTGAGATGTAAGGTTGGTGGCTTAAGAGATTGAAGATTGGTGGCTTCGGATTGAACCATAACTCAATCTCTCCCTCATCCTCTCAGATGCAGACCCATGGTTGCCAACCACTAATTCAGATCAGTCAGCTAGGGCTTAAGATGCGTATACTTTGTTGATTGGTGTACTGGTATGTGTATATGTATATACTTTGTTGATATATATATATATATATGGGTGTGTAAAAATATATATATAGGCTCTCTAATAAGTTCTACCTGTAAGGTCCACCCATGTAGATCATTTTTTTTTAAAATAGTAAAAAAAATAATTTTGAGTTTATTTTTTTGGATCAATTACTAAAAAGTCCATCAAACATTTTTTAATACACATTTAGTCCAAGCCTTTTTATTTTGTTCCAAAAAGTCCCTCAAACACCCATTTAACCAATGTTCTCTTATTTTTAAAGGTCCGCGCTATAGACACACCCGCCCCCCTGTCGAAGCCTTGGCAACTCTCACCGGCGTTCCTTGTTTTGAGCGTTTTTATGTGGTGAGAGACTTTTTGGAACAAAATAAAAAGGCTTGGACTATACGTGTATTAAAAAATATTCGACCGACCATTTGGTATATGCCCCTATTTTTTTTGTGTGGGATTTAAACATTTCAGTTAATCCCACAAAAAAAATCAACTCAAAATAAAAAAATTTGCCATTTAAAAAAATCGGTCAAAATATGACAGTTTTTATGCTTAAGCTATCATATTTTGACACATTTTTTTAAAATAGGAAAAAAATCATTTGGAACTGATTTATTTTTGTGGGGGCAGTTCACTGAAAAGTTTAAATACCACACAAAAAAAATCAACTCAAAATTATTTTATTTACTATTTAAAAGAAAATGGTCTACATGGGTGGCCCTTATAGATGGTATGTATGAGTCTGTGTGTGTGTGTGTGTGTGTGTGTGTGTGTGTGTGTGTGTGTGTGTATATATATATATAATCAACTCAAAATTATTTTATTTACTATTTAAAAGAAGAAAATGGTCTGCATGGGTGGCCCTTATAGATGGTATGTATGAGTCTCTCACTCTCTCTCTCTCTCAAAATTATTTTATTTACTATTTAAAAGAAGAAAATGGTCTACATGGGTGGCCCTTATAGATGGTATGTATGAGTCTCTCTCTCTCTCTCTCTCTCTCTCTCTCTCTCTCTCTCTGTGTGTGTGTGTGTATGAATATATATATATATATACACACACACATTTATTGGTTCTTTCAAAATCTCTTCTCCTCCCTTGGCAACTGAAAATCAACATCATCCGAAACCGACATGGTCAGATTGGCCGTCGGGCCGCCTTTTCCCTAAAACGACATGGTTGGTTCGGCTGAAAAATAGGCTCCTTAACCGAACAAACCGAACAATGAACACCCCTAATCATATATTCATATATACATACCCCTGTACAAATCTTTTTTTTTAATTTTAAAAAAATAATGAAAATTTCTGTAGATGATGATCTCCTCACTATGGAGATCATCTAAAAAGGTTTCATCAAAATATTAAATTTCTTACTATTTTAAAAAAAACTCACCCCACTTTTGGATTGAATTTTTTTATGAAATATTTTTAGATGATCTCATTATAGAGAGCATCTCAAAAATCATCAAAAATTCAATTTTTTATTATTTTTAAAAAAATGATCCGCACGGAGGTCCGCACCTGAGACAGCCATTGTGTGTGTGTGTGTGTGTGTGTGTGTGTGTGTGTAAATTGTGGGAAATCATTCATAGAATTCCAGGAATGACCCAAGAGCAATATGAATACAAAAAAAAAAAAAAGAGAACTATTTATGTTGTTCAACTGTGAGGACGATCTATGTCCACGGGAGTAAAAGGGGGGATTGTTTCTTTTTAGAGAAAGGGGATGGCAAATAACCGGAGTGCTAGTGTTGCTAGATGAGAGAGCTATTGTGTGCTGGTTACAATTACCCTTTGATGTGAGATCATCTCAAAAATCATCAAAAATTCAATTTTTTATTATTTTTAAAAAAATGATCCGCACGAAGGTCCGCACTTGAGACAGCCATTGCGTGCGTGCGTGTGTGTGTGTGTATAAATTGTGGGAAATCATTCCCAGAATAATTAATAAAATTCCAGGAATGACCCAAGAGCAATATGAATACAAAAAAAAAAAAAGAACTATTTACGTGGTTCGACTGTGAGGTCGATTTATGTCCACGGGAGTAAAAGGGGGGATTGTTTCTTATTAGAGAAAGGGGATGGCAATAACCAGAGTGCTAGATGAGACAGAGCTATTGTGGCTATTGTGTGCTAGTTACAATTACCCTTTGATGTGAGTTAGATCGCCTCTATTTATAGACTTAATGCCCACGCTTGTAGGTCACTTCATACTAATCCTTATCTGTAAATCCTGTTAGATTTCATCATATCTAAACTATATTAATCCGTATCCCTTCCCTATGCAATTCGATGCATGTTTGGCCACATGATTCAGGTCACGTGACTAATTAATCGCATCCCTTCATTTGCCCCCAAGGTGGGGGTAGTCGATTGAACACACTGATCGGCCTTACCTTGATTTGTTACGTGAGTGTTCGGCCCACCAGGTTGTTCAGCCAAACTCCTTGGCATATTTGCCTATCGCGTATATATCAAATTTGACGCTATTTTTATACGCGGTTGTTTTTGGAGGCGCACGAAGCAATCATTGCTAATGCAGTTTGCACACGTATTTCAAACATCAGTTGTGTGTCTAACATCATCATTAGAAGTAATGATGGCGCGCGCGGCATTGTGACAATTTTGAGGAAACGTGTCTCCATAGAGTATAAGGGTTTTCAACCCTTATACCATGGCACTTTTACCAGTTGCCAAGGTAATCCAAACTTCAATTCTCTCCTTTGTTTCTACTGTTCCCATTTCATCTTCTTCTTCACGTTCTTCATTCTCTTCATCCGCCATGTCCAGGCATTTAGAAAGTAAAAAGTTTCTTCAACTAACAAATTTCTGGAATTCTGTGATTAATATGGAATTCCTGACAAGATTGTCTTGAGACTGTGCCATTACTTGAGAGGGGAGTACGGTTTCCCCTTCACCCATTACTGGTAAGGGTGCTCCGTTATTACGAAATACTCCCCGCTCAAGCAAACGGTAGTTTCTGCCGTGTTGAATTGGGAACAGTAGTGTCATAAACCAAATTTGCGAGACCAACCTGGCCTTAAGGAGATTAGGTACTATTACGACATGAGGACTTTATTATTTCGAGGCCAGAGACAAGGGTCGTAATTTTGTTACTTTTTTGCCCCGATCCCAAAAAGACACGAACAAAAATGTCATTGTGATTTCTGGGTGAAGGCTATGATAGGCTTGGGGTAGGTCGCCCACTAGTAAATTGTTTTTTGTTTTTTCTACTTCTGTTTATTACTAATTGATCTAACTTTTTGCTTGTAGATCGCTATTTGAGCACTAAGCCCTCATATTATTAAGTATATCTCAGACCTAGAAACAATTTAGAGAAGACCGACCCCGGTAAGGATTCACCCCCATTAGAAAGCGACCCACGTCCTCCTTAATTACCAGCTTACTTACCAATCCCTCTCCAATTTCACTGCCATTTCAGTTAGTATCCCGATCGTTCAGATCGCTGAACCAATCGCCCGTGAAAGTCCAACCCCTACCGCTACTTACGTGATCTCCACCGTATCTAACTCCAGTAAGCGAAGGAGGAAGAAGAAGGAGAGGAAGAGGATTTTAGTTCGCTTTTGGACGAATTTGACCCTTTCTTCTCCTACAAGGCAAGTGTGTCAGGTCCGCCTTGGGAGGAGGTAGAGGACTTTCATTTTCAGACTTTACCTTTCCCTCAATCCCATCCTCTTTAGACGACATGAGCAACCGAACCAGGAAACCGATCTACCTGGAGGCTGCCAAAGACAACTTGAAGAAACAATCGGCCGATAATCAGAAGGGCGGCCGAACATCCTCTGGCGATGACCAGAAGAAGAGGAAGTTGGTCTCCCTAAGGGAGAAGGAATCCCGTTTGCTTGAGCACCAAAGGGCAGAGGCCAAACAGGCCAAGAAAAAAAAGACCGACAAAACTCCGGTCGGTGGTAGTTCTAAGACACCCCTTCCATCCAGCCGACCGGTGATTATCAACGAGGCCAACTAGCGACGGGGTTCAAGCCCCCCCCCCCCCCCCCCCCCTCTCCCTGTGAATCGAAACCACCCGTGGGAGCCTGCCTTTTTTAAGGGGAAGGAACCTGTGATGGCCAGCGATTCGGCCCACGGGGACTTAGTTGGCCTTTTCTATTTCTCAGATCGCCATGCTGCCTTCTGACATAACGGAGTTAAGGAGCTTCACTCTGAAGAGGCTCCACAAATAAGGCATTCGCCATAGTGTGCTTGTAAGTTCGTTTATCCCTTTCTTTTCTTGTGTTCCTTTATTTAACAAGTTTTTTAATACATATTTTCTTTATTGGTGCAGAGCATGCAGGTTCAGCAGGAACTCGCCAGTCGAGCTTCCTGCTACTGAAATCAGGCTACTGGTAAGGAGAACACCACTCTCAAGGGCCAAATGAAAATTCAGGTCCAGCAAGTGGATGACCTGCATAAGAAACTGAAGGAGCAGGACGATGCCCACAATAAGGTAGTGGAGGAGGCTAAGCGAGTTCAACCAAATTAATAGTCATCTTAGCAAGCTTATGATCTTCCACCAGCACACCCTCCTGGAGAAGCTTATTCTTTCCAAACTGAGGAGACCAGGGAGGCCAATCTGGACAAGGCCTTTGACAAAAGCCACGATGCTGTCGTCCAGTAGATAACTGCCCAGCTGGATTACCACGAGTCAATTGCCTTCAACAAAGGCTGGGTAGCAGGCCTTAAAAGGGGAAACGTCAGCGAGGGCGACCCTACCTACGCCGAGTATCCTCCCTTGACCAGCCCCTTAACGATCCTTCCTAAGGAATCATCGACCGCCACTTCCACCGATCTCCTAGTCGCAACTAGTCTCCCAGTCTCAATCGATCTTCCAGCCTCAACCGATCTTCCTACTGAGGGAGCTTCTGGGCAAACTAGACATGCTTGGGGCCTCCTTTTTTTCCTTTCTTTTCCTCTTTTCTCCCTTGTATTTCTGTTAACCCTTAATGGTATTTTGTTTAATATTAACGGAAAAGTGTTTTCTTATTTCTACAGTTGTACTTCGGTTATATTTATTTCTCTTTCTCTCTTCTTTGCTTTTATCTCACTAAAAATGAAGCATAATTGGCTTAAATCACCCCAAGTGAAATGACTAAGTCAATCATTAAGCAACTTTTAACAGCAAAGTTTGATCTTGTCAGCAATCGGCTAAACCAACTTTATGTGTTCATTATCAAATTGAGTAGTTCGCCAAAGACATCTTAGGTGATCGGCTAAATCAACCTTCAGCAACTTTTAACCAATTTGAGTAGTTGTCTAAAGCTATTTTAGTTAACTAACCAAATCAAACTCCAAGTAATTTTTTACCAATGAAACAATTGGCCAAAGCCATTTCAAGTGATCGGTTTCATTTTTAACCAATGAAGCTTTTAGCTAAAGTAATTTTAAATGATTAGATAAACTACTATTTAAGCAATTCTTAACTAATAGAGCGATTGGTTAGTCATTCTAAATGATCGGTGGGAGGGCTCTAACTTATCCTTAGACCGGTCTTCTTTAAGTCGGACCATTATTTGAGAGCGGCTTTTAATAGACCCTTCCCAGATCGTGTCACTTAGCATATATTATTTACTCGTGGGTATTTTGCCTCTTCTAGGCCGATCTAATTTAGATCGTACCACTCATAAGAGTGGGTTTTAACCGACCTTTCCCAGATCGTACCACTTATACAAGTGGATTTTTTGCATCTTCTAGACCGATCTAATTTAGACCATACCACTCATAAGAGTGAGCGGCCTTTCCCAGACCGTACCACTTATACAGGCGGATTTTTTGTTTTTCAGCCAAGGCATTTTATACAATAAGATAATTAAATGCTAATCATTTTATTGTGCATAAATAAAAGAATTCATGCACAATAAAGCCCACTCTTATAATATGATTCGTTACATTTCATGACCTTGGGTATACCTTCCCATCTAATTTTTCTAAATGATATGAACCCCCACCCCCTTTTGAAGCTATGCGGTAAGGTCCCTGCTAGTTTGGTGCCAACTTTCCATCTGATAGTTTCTTCGTGGCAGGCAGTAACTTCCGGAAGATTAAATCGCCGACTTGGAATTCTCTGATTTTGACTTTCTTGTCATGCTGCTTTGTCAGTTCCTGTCGGTAGGCGACCAAATGTATCAGGACTTGTTCCCTCCTTTCTTCAGCTAGATCCAACTCATGGACTATTCGTTCGTCATTTCGATCGTCTTCCAATATTTTGGTAGGCCGATCTTTAGAGAAATTACTGCTTCCATATCATAGGCAAGGGAATATAAAGCATGGAAATTAGTCTACCCATTGTCCCTTGGCATTTGCCAGGCTTCGCTTGATGCCGGATAGGAGGGTTTTATTGGAGATTTTTACCTGTCCGTCGGATTAGGAGAAGACTACTGACGCATGGTGAATCCTAATTTCGTGTTCGGCACAGAAGTCCCAAAATTGATCGTTGTCAAACTGGGTTCCATTGCCAGTTACTAGTGCTCTTGGAATGCCAAATCTTATGATGATGTTTTCTCCAAACGAATTTTCTGGCATCCGACTCTCTGATATGGGTTCAACCCTTTTGGTAAAATAGTCGATCACCGCTATTATATACCTCCGATTTCCAAGTGCAGCTGGTAGTGATCCTACAATATCCAAACGGTCCTACAATATCCATGCCCACTAGGCGAACGGCCATGGACTTGTGAGAGGATTTAGATCTTCGATAGGCTGTTTCATCATTGACGAGAACATTTGGCACTTCGGGCATTTTCTGGCAAATTGTGTTGAATCCTTCTGCATATCCGGCGACCAATCTCTCTGTAAGAGAGCAATCTCCCACCTGTGTGCATTTCGTAGCTTCCTCCATGCATCTCTTTCAAAATTCCTTCGACTTAATCTACGTGGACGCATTTCAATATTGAGGCAACCTCCAGTATAGTTTACTGTCTGTGCTGAAGCAGAATCGGGTCGATCTAATCTTCAGCTTGTGTGCTTCCTTGTCATCAGGGGGTAATTGGCCAGTTTATCGCTTGTTGCTTCTTCAATGCTTGGCAAGTCCACATATTCCACCTCAACTGTTCTCTTCAAGTCGGCTTCGATGGTTGAGGCTAAAGTAGCCAAGGCATTCGCATGGTTATTTTCGTTCCATGGCAGCTGCTCCAATGAGGCCGACTTGAACTGTTGGAGTAATTCTCTGACCCCTGCGGATCTCTACATCCAATTAGCTCACTTCGGGACGAGCGGGTAGGCTATCATCCTGGGATCTCTTGCTTCGTATTCTCTTAGAGTTGGTTTGCGATCAGCTTGGAATCACAAAATACGGCGATATGACGAGTGTTCTAAAAGCCACGCCTAGACTTGAGGCTTGGAAGAAAAGCCCCGCCTTAAACCTTTTACGCCTTATTCTTGGTAAAATGCTTAAGGCGCATTTTTTTAAAATTAAAACGCTTTTGTAAAACGATATCGCCTTTTAAAGACTTTTTTTTAAAAATCGGATTAATATCTCATTAAAAATAATCAAAAGATAAATGGTATGCCACCTCTGCCTCTCGTCCACAAAAACGCACGTTTTTTTTCTTAGTATTTAAAAAAAATAATATTTTAGTTTGCATATATTCAGACATATTTTAAGGTATGTACCACTTTAGTATTTTTAATAGCCCTGTTATAGTTTAATATGTTTAAATATATTAAAAATTACCTAAACGCCTTTTCACGCCTAACGCCCCCCTAGGCGTCAAAGGCTTAAGGCTTGACGTCGATGCCTCAGTCACGCCCCGCCTTTTTAGAACCTTGGCTAGAACCCATGTTGATCGCCTTTCGCAAACCATGCACCACAGCTTCATATTCGGCTTTAACCTTTGAATCCCAATCTAATGGTTTGCTCCATCAAGCCGCCTTATGGTGTCATGAAGACTATCCCAACTCCTGTGCCTTTTTTATTTGATGAGCCATCAACAAAGAGTTTCCACTATTGCTCGTTCTCGGCGACTACTAATGCTTCCAAGATGGGTGGTGGTTGTTCCTCTTTTGGGGATGCTGAGAATTCTGTCACGAAGTCCGCCAAGACTTTGACCCTTGGTTGTTGTTCTGGGTTCATACTTGATTTCGAATTGGCCAATTCAAGTGACCACTTGGTCATTCTATTAAAGAGGTCAACCTTTCTGAGGGCATCCATCAAAGGATAGGTCGTCAAAATAACTATAGTGTGGGCATCAAAGTAATGCCTCGGCTTTTTTGCGGCGATCACCAATGCCAGAACCATTTATTCTATGGGCATGTATTTGTTATCTCTGCTTCAAGAAGAGTGTGGCGGCTCACATAGTAAATCGGATTCTGCTTCCCGTCGTGTAGACGAATCAATGTTGTACTGGTTGCAAGATTTGAAACGGCCAAGTAGAGGTACAGTCCTCCCCATCTCTGAGAGTAAACGACAAGGGAGGAGATCCCAAGTACGGACGAATCCCTTCTAGGTTTTGATCGCATTCTTCTGTCCATACAGTGGGGCTTGTCTTCTTTAAGGCTTGGAAAAAGGGGAGCACTTATCAGAGGATCTTGAAATGAGCCGAATCAGGGTTGTCACCATCCCAGTAATGACATGAATGTCTCTAATGGTGGTAGGCCTTCTAACTACCAGGAGAGCTTTAATCTAGTCTGAGTTTGCCTTGATGCCTCTCCGAGTAACCAAGTATCCCAGAAACTTGTCGTAGCTTACACCGTACACGCATTTAGACAAGTTGAGCTTCTTGTGCTCTCAGAGGATGTTAAAGATCTTCGCGAGGTCTGTTAGATGATCGGCAGAAAACCTGCTCTTAACGAGCATATCATTTATATACACATCTATAGTAGAGCCTATCAACTTCTTGAACATCTTGGTCACCAGCAATTGATATGTTGCCCCCGTATTCCTCAAATCGAAGGGCATTACCCTGTAGCAGTAAAGCCCTAAGGTTGGGATGAACGAGGTTTTCGCCTGATCTGGGCCGAACATGGGTATTTTGGTGGTAGCCGGAGTATGCTTCCATGAATCTCATCCGTTGACGCTCCATTGTGAAATCTACTAGCAAATCTATTAACACAAACCCTCCATTTGCCACTTTTCTTCTTGAAAACAACGGTGTTCGAGACCCATACTGGAAACTGGACTTCTTTAATGGAGCAAACCTGGGGTAGGTTGTCTAACTTAGCTTTTACCGCCATTAGCTTTTCTGGAGCCGACTTCTTTGGTTTCTGTTTGATTGGATTGATGCTCGGTTCCACGTGCCATCGGTGGCAGGCGATTTTTGGGTATACTCCCGAGAGATCATAAGGCTGCCAATCGAAAATGTCTGTGTTGGCTCTGAGGAAGTGGACTAGTTGTTCTGCTTCATTTTTGGGCAGCTTCGATCCGATGAGGAAGATCTTCTTTGGTTGTGAGGCATCCAAAGGAACGAAAACTAGTTCCTCTAACGTGCGTTCAAAAAGGTCAAGCGAGTTTCATCGACCCCTAATCGAACTCCCTTTCGTTGCTACTTGGGCTAATCATCCTCGGAATTGTCCTCGCCTTGATTGTTTTTAAACTGAGACTGCTTTATCTTAATTGCTGAAACAAAACAGTTTTGTGACGCTGCTTGATCTCCCCCGATTTTTATCACCCTTTGATCAGTCACAAACTTGAGTTTCTGATGAAGAGACGAGGGAACGGCTATCATGTCGTGTAGCCACCCTCCGCCTAAATGGCATTGTATGGTAACTCTGACTGGATTACATGGAACTCAACCTTTTTATTGCTTGGGCCGATCTTGACTGGTAGCTTGATTTAGCTCAGGGGTGACTCTACGTCCCCATAGAAGCCGATCAATGGGCTGACGTTAGCACCCAGATCCTTGACGCGGTAGCCAAGCTTGTAAATCCCTGTCAAGTACATTATCTCGGAGGAGCTCCTTTGGTTTATCAGTACCCTTCTCATGTCGAAGTTTGTAATTCGCAGAGTGAGCACCGGGGAATCTTTGTGGGGGAGGTGCATGCCGACTAGATCATCGTCGGTGAACATAATAATTCAATCTGTATTCAGGTCTTTTCTTTCCCCCTTGACTATGACTGGTATGGTCGGGTCCACCTCGAATGCCTATTGAACGTTGGTTGCTACCATCACCTTCTCCCTTAGCTTCTTGCCATTGTGCTGGGCTGGGTCGGTGTAACTGTGGTTGACGATGACCAATCCTGTTGGTGGGGGATCCTCCTCCAATTTTTGGACTGAATTGATCTTGGTTAATGCCTTTGGTTTTGATGTGTTGATGTAATCCTTGAGATTCCCCGATTATAGTAGTTCCTCTAGGTGCTTTTTATACATCTTGCAATCTTCCGTGAGATGATTGTGGCCCTGGTGGTAAATCTTCTGAGACTGGTGTCCCTAACACTTGGGTCGCTGACCATCTTAGGAGGCCTTTGGAAGAAAGGCTCGTCTTTAATCTGATGACGAAGCCTAAAAATAGGCTATTTAAAGATTGTTTCCAATGCCTTGTTGCTACTTTCGTTAGCCTGAGGCTTGGAGCGACTTTTGGAAGCTTCGTTCCTGGATCCCTTCGCAGCCGACGATGGTTGGTTTCCCCCTTTGGCGGCCTTTTTCGGCTCGCTCATCTTTAAGTCCGCTGGGGGGCTGCACTGCAGAGCTCATCTTCCACCTTAACGTATTTCTCAATGCGGGACATAAGATCATCCATTGAAGAAGCTGGCTTCTTCGTCAAAGACTGGTGGAGATCATCTTACCGTTCCAGACCGAACTTGAAGGAAGCGATCGTGCTCGTTGCAATCAACGATTTCGTTCTATAACGCCCAGTACCTCTAAGAAAGCCTCTCCTTTATTCTTCTTAAGAGAGATTAGTGAATCCACCTCCTTCACCACCCTGTTACATGTGATAAATCGAGTTGTGAACTGCTCAGCAAGCTCCCTAAAGGTGGAGATTGACCTGGGAGGCCGTTTCTCAAACCACTTTAGGCCAATCTCACCTAGGGTTGATGGGAATACCCTGAACATCAAAGTGTCGTGATGGCTCGAAAGGGACATGGTCTGTCGGTAATGCTTGATATGATGAGCTGGGTCTATCTTTCCTTCATACGTTGTGACTTTTGGCTTGGAGAACTTCTTTGGAGGTTCAAAGGATTTTATCTGCTCGGTGAATGGTGAGGCTGCGCCATGCCCCAACGCTTTTGTGGCCAGGTCCTTGGGGATCCTGGCGAGATTTAGGTTCGTCCTTCCTTTCAGTTCCCTGCAGATGAGTCCTCTCAATTCATTTGTTTTCAATTGGTTCGACTGTGGTTTAGAGTGAGCTGGCCTGCTGCTCTGAGCCAATTCCGTGGGATGGGGTTAGCGATTCCCATGGTTGATGGCATTCCTCCAAGGTGAATTACGTTGGCGATAGCGATGAAAAATACAAGAACTCCTTGAACGAGAAGCCCTATCAGTTTGATTTCCTAAGGAGCGAGGCCCCCTCCTGTGGTGTTGTCGAGTACACGAATGTGAGGTATTACCCTCACATTGTTGGGATGTCTGCCGAGGTTTCCTCCTGTGGTGATAGCAAATACGCGAGTCAGATGTATCACCCTCTGACTGTAGGGACAGTTGTCGCCTCATACGGGCTATCTCTTGGTCACAACCGTTTGTCAGTCGATTACTCCATATCCCATTCCTCCGCAATTCGTTGCGTGTTTGGCCACGTAACTCAGGTCACGTGACTTTAATTAATCTTATTCCTTCAACCATATATATATATATATATATATATATATATATATATGTGGGTACCTCGATTAATTATTCCGGCCCAAACGAGAGCCCAAGTAAGTCCGGCCCAAAGTCTAGAGGCCTTGCGCTGTAACTAACTTAGTTATGACCCATTCAACCCCTAAAATCTCTCACGAGATATTCTAGGTACTTATAGGCTAACGTGGAGGAGTCCAACACCCCCACTCTTTGAAAAACAACATGTATATATTAAACCCTCATCCCGGAGCAAAGGGCATGTATTCTTTTATGTAAACACTCCCCCGGAGTAAAGAGAAATAAAATACTGAGAGCACCACCGTGGACGTAGGCCTTCTTGCTGAATCACGTATATCTTGTGTTGTGTGTGATTGCAATTCTTTCAAGTTCTTTATATATTCTGGTGATTACCTCTGCTTGTTATTTTGTGTTGAGTTTTATTGTCACCACAATTGGCGCCGTCTGTGGGAAGCATTTGTTTTCCTTTAAGAAAGCCTTCACCAACAAGAATTTGGAATATCTAGACACAGCAGCAATGCCCCTCAAGCAGGGGTCATTCAAGAGCAACCTGCTCCACGCAGGATCAGATCTGAAGTTCGACATTCAAATCCTAGGGCTCGCCCAGAACGGCAAGCTTCGGAGGAAAGCCAGGGACCAGCCAGGTCCACATAGGTCTCCAGGCTCATCGACGCCTATGAAGCCAGGCTCCAAGAGCAAGAGGAGGCCACTCGCAAGCAAGAAGCTGAGAATGCTCGTCTCAAAAGAAGATTGGAGAGAATGGAGAGAGAACTCCATCGTAGCACCAGGCAACGTCAATATCGCACTCCTAGCCCTCAGGCGAGCAAGTCTCGCAACCGAGGAAGGATCCCTAGACGTGGATCCCAAAGATTTGAGGAACACAGGTCAAACAACTTGCTCGAGAAAATGATGACATACGGAGTATGGTCCGGAGAGAAATGGTCCAACACTCAGCACATCGGAGTGCCAGATTGACCAGAGAGCTAGCCAGATGAGCTCTCAGGACCCAGATGAAATCCTTTTTCTCAAGGGAAATAGACGAAGAAGAAGCCCCCAAGAAGTTCGTGATTCCCAGATTCAAGATCTACGACGGAAAGACTGATCCTATCAACTATGTTAGGCAGTACAAGCAGGTCATAACACTTTGGAACCATAAGGACGCATTAATGTGCCGGATCTTTCCATCAAGCTTGCATGATGTGGCCCAGAAGTGGTTTGAGAAACTCCCTCATAGATCCATCGGGAGCTTCGAGTCTCTGGCAGAGCTCTTCACAGTTCGCTTCATTACCCGTAGCTCCCATACAAAGAGGATGGATGCCTTGTTGACAATGAAGAAAACGCCTCAAGAGAGCCTCAAAGACTGCGAAAAGATACTGGGAGTTGTTCAACGTGGTCGAGGACTGCTCGGAGCAGGTCGTTATGGCATTCTTTAAGATTGGCCTACCCAGCTCCTACCTCTTGCACCGATCCCTCATTAAGAAGGAGGCCACGACCATTGACGAGCTAATGGCTCGCATTGAAAAATACGCCAAAGTTGAGGATGTGACCCGCCTCAGTGCAGGGGAGAATGGTCGCGCAAAGTTTAATGGCAAGACCAGCGACAAAGCTGAGAACCAAAAGAAAGGAAGCAAAAATGGGGGAAAGAATGGCTCCAGGAGCGGGAACAAAAATGATGCTTAAAAAGCTTTCAGGCAGTGAACACTGTTTTTAAAGAACCAATCTACAAGATTCTAGCAAAGATCAAGGACGAGCCGTTCGTTAAGTGGCCCAAAAAGATGGGAGGAGACCCCTCAAAGAGGAACAACGCACTAAGATGTGCTTTCCACAAAGAGGGTGGCCACAAAACAGAGCACTGCAAGGCCCTCAAGTCTCACCTGGAAGAGTTAGCTCAAACTGGGCATTTGAACGAATTTGTGGAGAAGGCAGAGAAGGTTGCTGACAATGGAGACCCGAGACCTGACAACGTGCTCGAGGAAAAATGTTGACCATGAGTTCTCTGTGATTCATGGAGCATCGGTTCTAAAGCAGATTCAAGGAAACTCAACTCGGATGGAAGTTAAAAAGCTTACGGCAGTAATGCAAGCTTTTCAAATCAATCCAGCTAAGACGCAGGCAGATGACGTCGACTACAGCAAACACATCGTGTTCACGGATGAAGCCCTAGTGGGAGTAAGGACCCCACATCATGATGCCTTGATCATTACACTCAGGATAGTTAACTATGATGTCGACAAGTTGCTCGTCGACCAGAGTAGCTCATCCGAAGTAATGTATCTCGACCTATTCAGAAAGTTGAAGTTAAGCGTCGCCGACTTGAAGGAAGCCATTGTCCCTCTAGTTGGCTTCGCTGGTAAAGTAACCATCCCTTTGGGAAAAATTGTATTGCCAGTAAGGGCAGGAAGTGTCTCCAAAATGATCGAGTTTCTGGTGGTCGACATTGACTCGCCCTACCAGGCCATCCTTGGCAGAGGGTGGTTGCACGCAATGAAGGTCGTTCCCTCTACCTACCACCAGAAACTCAAATATGTGACTGAGCGAGGAGTGATGGAGATGCATGGAGATCAGGCAATGGCAAGAAAATGCTTCATAGCAGCCATCCGCCCAAAGCCGGAGAAGAAGGTCGAGAAGGCCAAGGAGAAGGTTGAAGAACAGGAAGGTTTGATAGTTTGATACCTTCCAAATAGCAGCTAAAATATGGAAAACCTAGAGTGGAGGTGACCTGGCTCCCCCCCCTCTAAGCGGGTGGTTGAGAACCTAGAGAAAGTCGCAGCCGACGGCAACAAGAAAGATAGGATGTTCTTGATCGGGGCCTCTCTCACAAATCGAGAGAGGAAGGAACTAACGGTACTTTTGCGGAACAACTTGAACGTTTTCGCGTGGGAACCCTACAAGCTGCCCGGCATCGACCCCAGTGTGGTTTCTCATCGGTTGCAAGTTGACCCGGCTTTCAAGTCGATCGCGCAAAAGGCACAGCGAACTGCACCCGAGAAGGCTAAGGTTGTGGAGAAGGAGGTGGAGAAGCTGCTGGATGCAGGATCCATACGGGAAGTTCAATTCCCTAAGTGGTTGTCCAACCCAAAAGTGGTCCCAAAAAGCAATGGGAAATGGATAGTCTGTACTGACTTCACCAACCTCAGCGGTTGGTGGACGCCACAGCAGCTCATGAAAGAATGGGTTTCCTAGACACCTACTCAGGGTATCACCAAATCCCTCTATACGAGCCGGATCAAGACAAAACATTCATCACCACCGTCGAGTTGTACTGTTACAAGGTCATGCCCTTTGGGCTCAAAAATGCAGGAGCAACCTACCAGCGGTTGGTCACTAGAATGTTTAAGGACCAAAAGGGAAACACCATGGAGGTCTACATCGATGATATGCTCGTCAAGAGCAGGCATAAAGAAGAACACCTCTCAGACCTATCAAGGACCTTCGAAATCCTCAGAAAATACCGAATGAAGCTTAACGCAAGTAAGTGTTCCTTCGGTGTCCAGTCAGGAAAGTTTCTCGGGTACTTGGTTAGCAAAAAAGGCATTGAAGCCAACCCGGAGCAGATTGACACAATCAATAGGGTCCAGCCCCCCCCCCCCCCCGGCACGATAAGGGACGTGCAAAAGCTCACAGGAATGCTCACCGCCCTTTATCGATTCATCTCAAAATCATCCGAAAGGTGCCAGCCGTTCTTCCAACTTTTGAAGAAGAGCAAAAATGTAGAGTGGACTGAGGATTGTTCAAAGGCACTGGAAGGACTCAAGGCTTACCTCAGTTCACCATCGTTGCTTGTAATACCTCACGAGAATGACCCCCTATACCTGTACCTCGCAGTTTCCAGTCACGCCATAAGTTCTGCACTAGTATGCGAAAGAACAGGGATCCAGCACCCAGTTTATTACGCGAGCAAAACCCTCTTGGACGCCGAGCAGCGGTACCTACCCCTAGAAAGCTCGCCTTTGCACTAGTGGTAGCCTCGAGAAAATTGAAACATTAATTCGAAGCCCCCTCCATCGTCGTCCTTACATCTCACCCCCTTAAAGCAGTCCTACGAAAAGCAGATCTGTCCGGTAAACTATCAAAGTGGTCAGTTGAGCTCGGGCGATTTGACATCCAGTTTCAGCCAAGGAATGATATAAAAGGACAAGTCCTCGCCGACTTCATCGCAGAATTTACAGGAGAACATCCTTGCGACCAACTTCAACCTATTGGTCAAAGGGAAAATTCCTCGGCGCAAGGTGTTTGGCGATTGTTCGTTGACGGCGCCTCCAACTCCAAAGGGGTAGGAGTGGGCATCATGCTGATTACCCCCGAAGATGCAATCCTCGAGCAAGGAATCATGCTAGGATTTGAAGCCTCCAACAACGAAGCAAAGTATAAAGCACTGATAGCAGGCCTACACAAGGCACAGGCGCTGGGGGCAAAGCAACTACAAGTGTTCGCCGACTCACAGCTAGTCTCCAACCAGATAAGTGGAGACTTCGACGCGAGGGACGAGAGAATGGCGGCCTAACTCGCCACAGCAAAGAAATTAATGTCTAACTTCGAACAGATCAGCGTCCAACAGTTTTCCAGAGGACAAAACAGCCATGCTAACGCCGTAGCGGCCTTGAGCTCAGCGATCAATTCTGACTTGAAGAGAACAATTCCGATCGACTTCCTCGCCTAGCCAAGCATTAACCAGAGTGACGAATTGTAAGACACGGGTCATGTTCTCCAGATTGAATCAGCCCCCAGTTGGATGGACCACTTAAGGGATTATTTGAAAGATGGTGCCCTACCAGACGATAAGAAGGCCGCGCATCAGATAAGAGTCAAAGTTGCTCGCTTTCACTTATCTCCTAAGGGCAAACTGTATAAGAGATCTTAAAATGGTCCTTACCTCCAATGCGTTCACCCGAAGGACCTCGAGCAAGTTTTGCACGAGCTCCATGAGGGAATCTGTAGGAGTCATATTGGGGCAGGTCGCTAGCTTTCCGAGCAATGAAGGAAGGCTACTGGTGGCCGTACATGCAGAAGGATTCTGGGATATATGCTCGCAAGTGCGAAAATGTCAACTACACGCTCCTACGGTTCACCAACCGACCAGCGACCTAAAATCACTTACAAGCCCATGGCCCTTCGCCCAATGGGGAATGGACATTGTTGGCCCTTTTACTACCGTTGCCGGTAATCGCAAGTATTTGTTGGTCGCGCCAAACTACTTCACCAAATGGATTGAGGCAGAGCCGCTGGCAAAAATCAGAGACGCGGATATGATGAGATTCATATGGAAGAACATTATCACCCGCTTTGGGATCCCCGGGACCATCATCACTGACAACGGAACCCAGTTCGAAAGTGGCCTCTTCCAGGGTTTCTGCAATGACCACGGGATCAGGCATCATTTCAGCTCGGTGGCATACCCTCAAAGCAACGGACAAGTTAAATTTCCAACAAAATAGTGATTAATGGATTGAAGAAACGATTGGAGCGAGCCAAAGGAGAATGGGTGAGCGAGCTGCCACACATCTTATGGGCTTACCGCACTACCCCACGGCGAGCAACCAGGGAAACCCCATTCGCACTGACATATGGTATAGAGGCAATCATTCCCTTGGAACTTGGCCTCCCCACCATGAGGTCCACCCTGGTCGACCAAGGTCAGAACGATGCAGCATTGCTCGCTGAACTTAACCTAGCTGAGGAACGAAGAGAGCTGGCTCTAGTAAAGCTAGCAGGCTATCAGCAACTGCTAGCAAAGCACTACAACAAGAAGGTCAATCCGAGAGCATTCCAAGTTGGGGACTATGTCCTAAGGAAAGTTCTTGGCAGCGCAGTAAAACCACCAGACGGCAAGCTAGGACCACACTGGGAGGGACCATTCAAGGTGATACGGGACAACCTACAAGGAGCCTATCACTTAAAAACGCTGGAGGGCAGGGAGATACCTCGAGCTTGGAACGCAATCAATTTAAAGAAATTCTACTTCTAGTTTATTGTGTAGATCTTTTATTACAATGTTGAAATTTGTAATTCATTTCCAATTAATAAAAGATTGTTTGACAGTGGCAGTCTACAAAGTGTTGATTTTGTCTCAAATACTTGATAATTTAGGCACATTTTCCAAGTTACAGGCTCTCGTCTTAACATATAAAAGCAGGGTATTACCCTCAGGTTTTCGTCATCAAACACGAACCACCTCCTAGCATTGCCCCTGGCAATATATGAAGCCCTACAGGGGGCCCTTAGGCAGCTCAACCAACTCAGGTTGGTCACCAAACTATGTTTGGCTCAAAAACCTGCTCGGAGAGAACATCCAACACCAGGTGTGTCATCGCCAATGCCACACTTAGGCCTAAGGAAGTGTGACGACACAACCTAAAAGGTAAAGTGAGGCAGAATGGTATCTTATAAGCATATTGGACTGGGGGGATACTCAATAAAACAACTCTACCTATATCAAATCTAGTCGGCTAAGAAAAGCCCAAGATAGTCGAACAAAAAATTAATGAAGTAGAAAATACACATGTTTAGTCGGCGAATCACCCAAAACATAATTATTTTATTACATCATTACATATACAAGGAGTTACATGTGCTGAATAAAATATATCCTAATGAGGATTAGGTCTCTGAACATAAATAGTCAGCCACCTGCGCTCTTCGACCATCATCTGGGCGAGGAGCTAATTCCTCCTCGACTTCATTTGAATCTGGTTCCAACAGCTGCCTGGGGATAACATCTATGGGGACCCACTGATCATCCCTCCTAAATGGGTTAAGCATCAAAGTTGAGGGGGAGATCTCATGACGATACCAGAGAACAGAGTTCCTAGGGACCTGTAACTCCCTAAGAGCACTCAACCATCCCCTAATAAAGGTTAACTCTTCAACTTCCGCCAACCTCGTTGGAGCATCAGTCCAGCCCTAATCATAACCATCAACCCACACTCGCCGAGGACTTTTTTTAAACAGATGCCTCAGCAAGATAGCATCCCTCTGAAGACCGGCAGCTATCACATACGCCCGGCGAACATCACCTTAGAGCTCGACAATCTCCCTAGCTAAACCTCTATCATCAGTACCAGCTCACGGTCCAGCCGATGAAGAGGAACCACGTAGAATTCGAGGAGCAATGCTAGGCGCATTCTCCCCGAGTCGTGAGACTTCTCTCCTCAGAGCTTCGTTCTCTTGCTGAAGTACCTCTCCAACCCGATCAGGAGCTTAGCTTTCAGAGCATCCACCTCTTCTTGAACAGAAGCGCCGATTTCCTCCATCTCTTGGAGCTTGTCCTTCAGCTTGGCAACAAGCTCTGACTGGTCCATATACTCCCTATTCCTTTACCGAAGAGGCTTGCGGATCCTTACGAAGGCTCTGCGAACTTGATTGCTCGCACCAGGCCCAAGAATCTTTCTTAACTGAGAGGTAGCAGGAATATAATCCTCAACATCGATGAGCTACAAACCATATAAGCATTAAAAAAGCAAGTAAATCAGTACGCGAAAGGAAACTGAATTTCATTTCATTTAAAGAAGGTTCGGAGTATATCAGCGAATAGAAAGGGTGACTGAAATACAAAAAAAAATATACAAAGAGCTCCCTAAAGAAGACTAGCTGGCAACCTCAGTCTGCTCTAAGGTCGCTAGTTGCTTCCCCTTATCTGCAACAGCAGCAGCTCCAGGCACACCTCCTTCAGACAGAGCAGTCGTCATCCCCCGGTCAAGGGGAGCATCAGCAGCGGTGGTCAGAACAGCAGGGGCACCTTCATTGGCAGCAGGGAGAGGCACTTCATCCACGACAGGCTTGGGACCAGGGTCGTGCTCGCCAAAGAGGGTGGAGTCGATATCCACCTCGGCAGCGAGTAAAGCCTTGTCCCAACCCTTCTTAAAGTTGAGACGACCAATATAACCAATCTGGGCCTCAGCATCCTCGTACGCTGCGACCCATCTGGCGTTGTAAGAGCTCTCTTTAATGGTGGTCGCCTCATATTCCACCTTCACCTTCTCAGCGAGCACTTTGTTCTCTTCTGCCACAGCTAGCTTGCTCGCGCAGACCAAGTCATAGGACTGCCTCAGCTCTTCGAGCTTCTTCGCCCCCTCCTTCGCTATGTTGGCTTGGGCCAAGGCGAGGTCAGAAGACTTTTTAGCAGAACTGGGAGTCTTTAAGTTGGCTTCCAGCTCAGCATTTTTCCTTTCTAGCTCGACGTTCCTCCTCGCCAGCTCGTCGCGGTTGCGGTAGAGGACAGTGAAATCAGACACAAACTACAGAGAAAAGGAAAACATAAACAGAGAAAGCATTGAAAGAAGCATTGCAAGAGAAGAAAAGTGAAAACAGGCTTACTAATGCTAGCCCCTGACTCGCCTTCAGGGCTAACTGGTTGGTCCCTACGTTCGTCGACCTCTGGCGATCAGCTGGCAGCACTGCCTTCTCAAGCACCGTCGGAGCCAACTGAGAGGTAAGAGCAACAGAAGGCCCCTCAGCCAGAGCAGACACGGGCACACGAGATTGCCCCGCCTTTGTCCGCACCTCTTCTCTCCTCTTCTCTTCTTCCCTCTCCTTTTTCTCCCTCTCCATCCTCTCTCTCTTCCACCTTTTTCTCCTCTTCCTTCTTTCTTTTTCTCCTCTTTCTTCTTCCTCTCCTGCTCATGACCAACAGTCTGGGAGCCAGTGGCTCCCAGATTTCTTCTTCTCCAACCGGCGAGAAAGAAGCACGTTTCTTCATCATCATCTCGGATCAATTTCTTCCTCGGAGGAGCCATATCTTCCTCGCTGGAGCTAATTGATTCCCCCGAAGACTTTTGAGATTCTGAACCCCCTCCGAGCTGGAGGACTCTTCGTTACTTGAGCTCTCCTCACTGTAATCACCTTCATAACCGCCCCTGTTAGCCCCCTCACTCTCCTCACCAGAGCCGCTTTCCTCCTCGTCCAATTAGATTAGGTGGGCAGCAACCTCTTCTGAGATGTCTAGCTAAGGAATGCTATCCACAGGTCGTGTGATGAAACTAGACCCGATGTTCTTGTATTCCAGAAGAAATGCAGCTGATCGAGGATGCTCACCGTCAGCCAAGAGTTCCCTGATTTTCCAAACCTTAACCAGCTCAGCAGCTCGAATCTCGCGAAGAGCAGGTTCTGAGTTCTTTGTCTTCGCTGAAAAAAGAAAGAAAGATATGAGAAAGACCATACACTAACAAAGGATCAATGAGCAGAGCAAGAACTATGCCTACCTATATATTCCTCCCCATAAAAAGAAATCACGAATATCCCCGACCTCGACCCTTCAGTATGGGGAGGGAACTGCCAAGTTCTGGCAATAAACCCCTTATGCCAGTAGTCCTTGTGGGAATCAGGTAGATTTACTACCAATACCCTATCAGGACTCCTAGCGTTGAGGTAAAGAAGACCAAAGCTTGTTCGAGAAAAGGAATAGCAATAGCAGATTTCAGCAAGCCCAAGATTGGTGCCATAGAGCTAATTAATTATATGCACACCATTGACAATTTTTCAAACTTTTGGCGAGCACTGTGCCGGAACTATGTCGAAGTAACTAAAAAAGTGCAAAAACAAGCGATTTGGGGGAAAAGTAAGCCCTCCCGGGACAACAAAAGAACATGTATCCAGTGACCGTCCTCAATGTCTCTGACATTACGAGGAATAGGGGCACATTCGATGTCTACCCAGTTTGGAATATTGTAAAATTTCTTAAACCCAGTTATCGACCTATTGCCTATTTTCGTCATCGGAAAAGAGAAACCCTAGTTTCAATGCGAAGAAATTCCAACAGAAAGAGAAAAGAGAAAGGAGTGAGAAGAACTTATGGAGTAAGAGTCAGCTTGAGACAATGCAAAGTCGCAAGCAGGGATGATGAGAAGATAAGAAAAAAACTTGAAGATGGAAGACGAAACCTGGGAATGAGAAAGCAACAGTAAAAGCTTGGAGAAATCTAGAGAATGCAAAGAAATCTGAAGCGACGTTCAGGGAATGACCTCTCCAAAATGATTTAAAACTTTCTAATCATAACGCACAAGAAACGAAGCAATCTGCCGCCTAAATCAATTCGGGAAGGGCGCTTCACTCCCCAGGCGTTGCACAATTCACAAAAGTGTCATTAAGACAATCATTTAAAATTATGGAATCCCAAATTGTGACCCAAAAATTTTAGGGGCAATTGTGGGTACCTCGATTAATTATTTCGGCCCAGACGAGTAGCCCAAGTAAGTCCGGCCCAAAGTCTAGAGGCCTAGCGCGGTAACTAACTTAGTTATAAACCATTCAACCCCTAAAATCTCTCACGAGATATTCTAGGTACTTATGGGCTAACGTGGAGGAGTCCAACAACCCCTCTCTCCGAAAAACAACATGTATATATTAAACCCTCAGTCCGGGGCAAAGGGCATGTATTTTTTTCTGTAAACACTCCCCCGGAGTAAAGAGAAATAAAACACTGAGAGCACCATCGTGGGCGTAGCCCTTCTTGCCGAACCACGTATATCTTGTGTTGTGTGTGATTGTTATTCTTTCAAGTTCTTTATTTATTCTGGTGATTGCCTTTGCTTGTTATTTTGTGTTGAGTTTTATTGTCACCACAATATATATATATATACCCCAATTGTGTGCATATATACAATGTGAACCAAGTAGGGTATAATTGTCATTTTTTTATTATTTTGTTATCTTTTCATGTCATATCCCCTTTGTTGTTTTATTAGAAATTAGTAAAGAGATAGTGAAGGGAAATTTAATACTTTTGTAAATAAGAATGTACTATACGTGGTATCACGGTGGGGATCATCCTATTGTGATGTCACGACATCACATGAATATTATACACCCCTCATGGAGCAAAACATTGAATTAATACATTGAGAGTTGTCTCTTGTATTTTAGTGTCATTGACACCGTTTATGCCAAATGGTACCAGAGCCAATGGCTCCAAAAAAGAATGTCTAAACCGAGATCGAGCGTCCCAACCGCTCAGCTTGATGGAATCAACAATGACGCCAAGAAAAAACGCTAAAACTGAGACGCTCAGCTTGGAGTCCTTAAACTCCATCGTACACGAGCTTGAATGTCTAATCACTATTGTTTTCTCCGTGCAACAGTCGTTAGCTCCCGACATTGTAATAAACTCTCTGCCTCCACTGTGGTAGCAAAGGGGACTAACACTAATCCCGCCTCCAACCTTGCCCGTCAGAATTAACAGGCGACCTGCACCAGCCGTCATTTTCGGTCAAACGACATATCATTAGCTACCCGATGTCGAATTTGGTAACCCACAATCGCGACGTGTTGTAGAATCATCGCATAAAAAGGAAACCTACAGCGTGAAAACTCGCACCATGCAACATCGTGAGGGTAAACAACTTGTCCAATATGAGCAACAAACCCTAACCCTTTGTAAAAGTTTTATAGCCCGATTCATTCAGCCTCAGCAACAACGAACCCTAGCCCATTAAACTCTAAATCCGTACCAGTCACAACTCAATAAAACGGGAACACCACCCAATTGCCGACAACCCTTCCCAGCCACCCCACCATGAACGAAACCCTCGTTACCACCCCATACGACCACCCCATTGTCCTCGGCCTCTCCCAGAGCAAGCCCCGACCAAGGACGCCCATTTAACGATTGGCAAAGCCCCATTAAGCTCCGAAAGGCCCAATGGGATACCCAATCTGCTGCAACAGCCTCAATAGACCCATTGAATGCGGCGGGAATAGACTAAAAGAAAAGGTCCGTGAATGGCTTCATCAACCACTCCCGTTCCAGCCACCAATTCAATTTGAGCATCTTATTGAGGGAAGATTTACCTCCAACACAAATGTCGTTGTAGGGGAATGGCCGGCGAATGATTCCCAACGAGTGGCGCTCGGACTCGTCTCCACTTGTATCATTAAGCCCAATGGTAACCCCATTCGTTCTCGTTGAGTTGCGCAATTATTTTATTTGTTATGAGAAGTGTCATTAAATAGCTGAATGCCCCTTGAGACAAAAGAAGGAGTCGGAGCCCATGTCATTCCGATTCGGAAGAAACAGCAATGTTTCAAAGCCCCACCCCTATTCCTGCCATTAAAAGGTGTAAACGACTTCCGATTGATAATGATGATGAAGAGGATCCTTTAAGGCACCCACCAGGAAATGATCACTTGTCATATGTACTCCAACTCCTAGTCAAGACTCTCCACAGGGATATTCGTGTCAACGTGGCAATGTTTAATGGTCATCTCGTCCCCAACGAGCTCACTGTTAGGTTGATTCGATGGAGAAGGTACTCGATTACAAGCACTATCCAATCGCAAAAACTACAAGGCTTTGCTAAGGTATGGTGGAATGAAACAATTCTGTAGCGTTTGCTAACCCAACAACCCATCACCACTCAGCCACGAACAAAGGCGGAGATGTGTGCGAATTTCATATCACCTATCTATGAGAGATTTCTTTGCTCGAGTGCAAGGTCTCCAAGGGCAAATCTTCACTGATAGCCTATACGGAGCACTTTCATCTCGAGTGCCCGTTCTCAATTAGGGGAAGTGATGAGCAACAAACCAGCCCCTACATTCATGGCCTATAAACCTACATTCGTTTGTAGTTAAACCTACGTGAGATTCTGACCATCAGCAAAACCGTAAAGTATGGACTCAGGTCAAAGAGCACCACCAGAGTTCAGCCACCTTCTCTCGAGCCACAGTCCCTCTCCCTCTCCCACCACTGCCGTAAAATGCTTCACTTACGGCTTTTTTAGCCACCGAGTTTCGATGTGTCCCAAGGTAAAGAAAAAGGTCGTTCTCGTGACCGACGGCATGGGTCCCTCTATGGAAAGAAGAAGATGTGGTGCAACATGAGGCATTGATCAACATAAATCTGTGTGAGGAAGATGTGGTGCAACATGAGGCATCGACCGCGCACGTCATCCCACTGGGGCCCGACACCGACATTGTCCGCCTCGGAGTTCGCTAATGAACTCTTTTCAACGGAGGACAGTTATGTGAATCAAGGAGGCCATAATTGTCATTTTTGTTGTCAATTCATGTCATCTTCCTTTTATTATAGTGTCAATGCCATTAGGCGACTCGCTTTGCCTGCTTCGGTCCTAGAGGCGTAAGCTTCTACTTTAGCCATTGACGCTATAGCCTCCACTTTAGCCATTAAAACTTCGTGTAAATGAATAAAATATATTATTTACGGAGTAGCTAAATAGTGAACTTAATATTTATTGGAATATAGTAGCGTTAAATTATTATTAATAAAGAAACTTAAGTCATACGTTGTTATTCATTTAAAACATTATGCTAAAAGTTAATAGTTTAAAAATGTTAGATTTTAATTATGACTAAGTATGTAACTTGATGTTATAATTTAACATTTCATTTATGAATATTGGTTACATATTTTGATTTAGTTTAAAGTTTGAGGGTAAAAGTTGAATTAAGTCTAAAATATATATAAAAAGAAAGGTTGCCTACAAATGTCGAATTCTTAGGACATGAATGTCGAATTCTTAGGACATGTGTCTACACCACATTAAAACCACTCATCCCTTTGCATGCAAAACCATCAAAGCCAACGATTTTACCATGAGCCTCTTAAAACACAAAATAACCTCCCATTTCTTCACCAACATTTCGTAAAAACAAAACTCACCTACAATAAAAATAAGGAGAGAAAGAAAGAGGCTTATAGAGAGAAGAGGGACTTGGAGGTCTTAGACGTCAAGTGACCTCACATCGTGATCGACATTTTATGCTCTACCCAAGAAAATTTTTAAAAAAAATCGTTTACATAGGGTTGAAATTAAAATAAAATCCGTCACTTGTCAAATTTGTTTTTCAAAATGTGAAGAAATTTCAGCTTGTTATTCTACACTATTTTACGATCTTAAAATACTTATTTCATAATTTTTAGAGCTAAAATGGGTAAAGTTTTAAGTTCTCTCTCCAATACAGCTTCCATGGCTACCCATTTGCTAGAGCTACACTTAACAGGAATGATTTTAGAGAAGAAGGTTAGTTCTCACCTTCAATAGTAGTTACATACTTCAAAAACCTTCAAGTCCCTCTTCTCTCTCTTAGCCTCTTTCCTTCTCTCCTTATTTTTTTTTCTTGTAGGTAGGTTTTGTTTTTACGAAATGTTGTTGATGGAATGGGAGGTTATTTTGTGTTTTAAGAGGCTCATGGTAAAAACATTAGCTTTTGTGGTTTTGCTTGCAAAGGGGTGGGTGGTTTAAATGTGGTGTAGACACGTGTCCTAAGAATTGGCCACGGGTAGGCAACCTTTCTTTTTATATACATTTTAGACTTGATTAAACTTTAACCCTCAACTGCAAACTAAATGAAAATGTGTAACCAACATTCATAAATGAAATGTTAATCATAACACTAGTTAATAGCTAGGCTTAATTAAAATCTAACATTTTAAAATTATAACTTTTAGCATAATATTTCAAATAAATAACAATATGGTCCAAGTTTCATTATTAATAATAAAATAAAAAAAAGAATTTTAACTCCACTATATTCTAATAACTATTAACGTCACTATTTAGGTGCTCCGTAACTGATATATTTTATTCATTTACACAAACTTTTATGACATATACCACACCTAACATTATAAATAATATTAAATTAAAATAATTTATTATTAAAGGATTCTACATTCTAACCCATTTAAAAGGATTTCGCCCACAAAATCTACATACTTGATTATTGAATAGATGTGGATATTTCTTCTCCATTTCTGACTCCAACTCCCACGAAGCCTCGCTCTTGTTGTGACAACTCCATTGTACTTTAACCAATGAAATTTCCTTCATCCATCAGTTCTTTGTCGTTTAGGCAAGGATGTAAATCAGGTTCTCAACGTACGTTATACCACCTCATTGAAATTAATAGCGTGGGATTTGTCGCGCAAGATTTTCTCAACATGTAAATGTGAAAAACATTATGTATCCCCGACAAATTAGGAAGTAGTGCGGATCGATACTCCACTTTCCCGACCCCCTCTAAGATCTAGAACGGTTCGAACCTCAAATTTTAGTTCCCTCCTTTTACGATCAGCGCAACTCTTTTGTCTATTTTGGGTCGCATGCAAACGATCCTTTATAATTGCGACCTTATGAGTAGTTTCACGAACTTAATTATGTCCAAGCAGCTCCCCATCTCCAACTTTTACCCAACAAACTGGTGATCGACATGGTCTGCCATATAATGCTTAGAACGAAGCCATGTCGATACTAGAATGGTAACTGTTATTATATGCGATAACCAACTGCCTCTTGGAAACTCACCCAAAAATGAGAAGTGAAATGTCGATCACGATATCAAGCGATAGAAACTAGTACCCCATGAAATATAACCACCTCCTGAATGTATAACCTACCCATGCGATCAGTGGTGTACGTAACACAGTAAAGAAGGAATGAGCTGACTTCATTAACTAATCCACAATAATCCATGTTGCGTCACGATCTTGCCTTGACCTTAGTAGTTCGCTAATTCCACTCTGTTATAGGTAGTGGTTCAAGAAGTTCCGCAGGCCTCTGGTGCTTTGCCCTCACTTATTGACACGTCTTCAGCAATGTTACGCTTCATGCCTTCCCATCAATAGTGCCTCTCAAGACCCTTGAACATCTCCGTGCTACTAGGATTAATTGTACAACTTGAATGGTGTGCCTCCTCCAGAATCTCTTTCTTTACATCATCCACATCGGAATACAATACCTTCCACAAAATCTAAATCCCCCATCACTTTTAATGATCCAATTAGTCGGTTCATGTGCTGCCAACTTCACAAATTTTAATTGCAATTTCTGGTCTTGGCCTTGTGCTTGCAAGATTCTGATCAATGTTAGGCCATAAGGCGACGATACCACATGGCTTACGACTTAAAGCATCAGCGACTTAGGCGCTCCATCCACCTTCTTTGCCTCATATTCAACTCTTTTTGGAAAAAAAAGTACTTTAAACTTTTATGGTCAAAGAAAAGATCAAACTTTTCACCATTAAGATAATGTCGCCATACAGATAGTGTCGCCATAACTTCCGAGTAAAAACCATTGCGGCAAGTTCCAAATAATGGGTGGGGTATTACTGCTCATGTGGCTCACTTGACTTCAAAAACCTCAAAGACCCTCTTTGTGATTCTTACACTACTCCCACCAATAAAATCCATCATAATTATAGGAACCAAAAAGTAACACAAGGGTGTACCTATGAGGCATTACCATGGTTCAAAGTCTTGGTATCGGTCCCGGTATCGGACACCCGATTTTCAACTCGGTCGCGGTATCGGGCGATACGCAAATATACGCTATTTAGAGAGCGCAAAAAATTCCGGAAAAAATATAGAAAATTTTTAAAAAATAAGATTAACAGTGTGGACCAATGAGATAAATTCAAACCCATCATTCAATATACATTGCATTGTAGAATTGGTTATACTGAAGCGCGGCCGAGTTGTTAGATTCAATATTGCATAGTAAACCAATAATAATATTGAAAAACAAAAATGTACATTTTGTTTTAACAACAATGTATATTATTTTCCATTTTTACAAAAACGTACAAAAGAATATTGTTACAAAAATGTACATTTTTTTAACAACAATGTACATTTTTTTAACAAATATGTATATTTTTTTTTACATTTTTATAAAAACGTACAAAAGAACATTTTTTACAAAAATGTACATTTTTTTTAACAAAAATATATATTTTTTTTACAAATATGTACACTTTTTTTTTTACAAATATGTACAAATATATATTTTTTTACAAATATGTACATTTTTTTTAACAAAACAACATTTGTACAGAAATGTAAATTTTTTACAAACATAAATGTACATTATATATTTTTTGTAAAAGATTTGAATATTTTTTGTAAAAAAATAACATTTCTTTGAAAAAAGAGTTTTAGTAGTCATTGTTAAAAAAAAGAGTACTACTTTTTAAAAGATTTATATATTTTTTTTAGTAGAGTCATTTAAAAAAAAAAAGTTTTATGTTTTAAAAAATTAATGTTAATAGTTTTGAAAAAGTAATACCATTCTGTAAATGTTACAATATATTTTCAACAACGAAGAAATATGGTAAAAGATAAAAGTTCTATCAAAAAATAAAACAAAATATGACAATATCGTTTGAATCGGCTGTCTCGGCCGATATCGCGGCTGTCTCGGCCGATATCGCGGCGAGGCGTGTCGGTATCGGTTGTCTCGGCCGATTCGGTGTTTTTTTTTAAACGTCTCTCGGTATCAGATCGGTACCCTCCGATTCCGAGTTGACTCGGCCGATACCGAGTCAACTCGGCCGATACTTTGAACCATGGGCATTACAGAGGAACGGTGTTGGATAATCCACTAGGATATTATAACAACTTTGAAACCTTCAAGATGATCCAAGCTTTTTTTTAATGAACCTCCTAACTCCTTAACCGCCAAATATGAAAGCCTCAACAAAGGAACACCATTCCAGAAGCGCGATTAATTTATCAAGTAATTGTCCGTGACAAACATTGTGTCAATTTTTGCCTTAAATCTTGTTGATTTATCATTTCTTAGCACCTTGTAGGAGATCGACATTTCAAGAAGTGATCTCTAGGGTTTTCAAAGGACAGAATCGCCATCTCTCTTGTTCTCTTTCCTCTAGTACAGTTTCGTCACCTTCATCCTTCATCCCAGGTCTTCGAGCTCCAGTTAGATGAGGCTTAAGATCTGCTAATCCCCCATCCTGAGCTTGGTAAACAGGAAGAGTTACTCTGACCAGTCGCACCACCCTTGTCGGTGCGTGAATTTCACTTTATCACCATTTTTTGGCGCGTGGCTGGCACCATTCATCTCTCCAGCGGTCAAACCTCCTATACAACTTGTATCATCACATCCTTCTGTTAAGAGGCTTCCTTACATTTCCAGAAGCCTCCCATCTGGTTATACAATATTAAGACAGCAGCAGAGTGCCTATTGATATGGGGGTTTGTAAAGGTCCCCCTGTGGCCAGAAGTTTGAATATCAAAGGACAACGGCTCTCTATTGAATTTGAAAATTAAAGTGATCAGTGTAGGTTTCGTTTCGCAGAAAATCTCAAAAGGAAATCATTTTCTGGCAGTGGAAATTTACACAACTAGATGGTTCCAGCAGGCCTTTCTAGACGCCGGAAAGCTTGACATTTCAATGCGATTTTTTCGAAAAACTAACGGTCGCTAATGACGCAGCTTGGGCAGAGAGTTTGCAAAACAAAAGCAGGAAATGTTAGGTTATATAAAGGGTGAGGAATGGTGGGGAATGGTGTAATTTAGTTACCAGAATAGATGAAATTTTAAGGAGAGAAAGAAGAAGTCTAAAACCATTCTTTTACCTTCTCATAAGCCTGTTCGAAAGGAGATTGAAGGAAACTCGAAGACATGTGCGAATATTTGAGAAGCCCAGAAAATAGCAAGCATTTTTGAAAAGATTGTTCAGGGAATGATGTGAATAACTGGGTCAATTGGGAAGCGGTTGTAGTTGTACAAAGATTGTTTGCATTTGATGGGTGGTCAGTTATGAATATTTTCGCTGCCTCGATCCAACTATCCCCAACTGGTGATGACAAAGCACTATTATTTGGGAAGAACAAGGAGGAGAAAAAGACTTACGACACTTTCTGATAAATATACAGATTTTTGGAAACTATGGAAACATCTTCAGAGCCTTGGCTACCAGAACTTTTGAGAAATAGAGAAAAATGGGCCTTTATAGGTGCTTGGATTGCCATGGAAGGATTTCCCTATTAATAGCCGGATTACCAAATTTGCAGTTGGTGTGGGAGGCTTCTGAACATTAATGAACAGACGACAGAAACGAAGAATTTAGTTAAAACAAGAATCAAGGAGAAAGGCTGAGAGTATGGCTTTATTCCACGAGTGTTCAATTGGACATTTCAGGGGATTCTTTTTCCAGTAAGAACTAGTGTTCCGGAGCCAAGTAATTGGAAAAGTACAGGAGAACTTTGAGCTCGACGCGAAGAAAGGCGAAGGACGGCTTTGCTGCCTTCAGAAGACATTAATGAGCTGGAGTTTACCAAGCTGGTAAAGTAGAAGAAATTGTGAGAAAATACCTCTCGATTCTGAAGCATGGTAAATCATTGGCACTTCGCAATAAATCAGACCCAAGCATGGCATGAGATGAATATTCTGGGGAAAGATATCAATGTGTCTCCTCTAAAAGTGGTAGACTTGGAGACTAAGGAGAAAAACAACAGTGTCTCTACAGGATAATCATAACATACAGAGGATCTCAGAGGGTACAGCCCAATCTATTGGGTCTAAACTAGTAGTTTAAAAGAAGATTGGACGCTTTATATCCAAAACTCAGGGTCAATAATCTAAAGGCAATGGGTCTTCGTTCTTTACATCAGGTGAGTACTTAAAGAAATGCCATGCCAGCTCAAGTGACATGAGACTCTAAATTGTAACTTTTAGGAGATTTTTCTTCAAAGGAAGATGCTTGATGGAACACACAGTGGATCACTTGGAAGAGGGAGTCGTTGCAACAAGACTAATCTTTAAAAAAAAAAAGGTTCTTTATTCGAATTTCAAAAACAATGGTAATAATCCGTGTGAAGAGGCTGCTCCAGATTGTTTGGATGATTTATTGGCAGTGAGAAACGGCGATGAGGCAAAGAATATGACAGTGATGTGGTATATCAGAAACAGATCGGAGTATTAATAAAGAGGTGACCATGCCACAAACGAGGACTCTCTTTCCAACAAATCTAGTGGTTGTGTGGGAAACTTTTTTGATCAGCAAGCTGCTCATTCTCCGTCAGACTCGAAACATATGTAGACTAGTCCTGTCATGAGTCATGTAAACTCCACTCCTCGTGAATACTGTTGTCCACCTAACACTGAATCTGGTTCTAACTCTTCTTTTTCTTGGGCCCTAGTTCCTTATTCTGGGTCACGACAGGTTATTGAGAGCAGGGGGTGGAGAAAGTGGGTTTACCTCCATAGAGCATAACACCAGAAAATTCTAATGCGGAGCCCTTTTTTCCTGGATTATTATGTTGGCAATCGTGTCTCGCTAATCCTTCGCGAGAGAGGTTGAGATTTTGCACCACTTGATCTTCCAAATTTCCATGACTGGTCAAAGGGTTTGATTGGTCTTTTAAAATAATTGGATGGTTTTAGTTTAAATAGTGTCAAATGATAATATAAAAAAGGGGGGAAATGCAAAACTAACCCTGAAGTTTGGGTTATTTTCAATTTTAGACCTGATGTTTCAAAAGTTGCGATGTTAACCTTAAAGTTTAAAAATTGTTTCAATTCAATCAGACCCACCGTTACAATGTCATGAGTAGATTTTATCGGAAAAGTTGGAAAGACATCTTATGTGGCAAAACTTATTGTCCTGTCCAATAGGTGATTTGAAACTTTGCCCAAAAAAATATTCTCTCTTTAAAAAAAAAACAAATAACCTGTTGTCTAGCATTAGGGAATTCAAAAACCCAAAAAAAAAAGGAGGAAGAGGGGGGGGGGGGGGGGGGAGGGGAGGAAGGAATAGAATCGTGTCCCCCACCCCCCATTTCCCCACTCTCCCTCTCTCTCTACCCTCTCACTTCCTTCTACCATTGTTCACGCTAATTTCCTCAACTTACAACAACTCTCTACCCTCTCAACTCCCAAAGATTCCACCCACCCCCACCGATGCAAAATCCCCATCGCCGGCAATGAAAAATCATTCCAAATGGGTCAGAACACCACTATCCAAACTCTCTTTCTCTATCTACATGTCCTTCTCTCTCTCTCTCTCTCTCAATATATATACACACACACATTTGTGGGTATAGTATATAAATCCATGTGTATGTACACAAATCTGTGTATGTATACATTGATTTGTGTAATACACCCAGATCTGTGTATTTATACCCAAATCATGCGTGTGTTAGTGTTAGTATGGTATGTATTTGGGTGTGTATGTGGGGATGTGTATTTGTGTATGTGAGTTAGATGTATGTATTTGAGGGTATGTATGTATATATGTGTATGTATGTGTGGATTTGTACATGTATATGTATGTGTGTATATGTGTGGTAATGTCAATAATATATGGAGGCACATTGCCTAAACTCCTAAACATTGTCTAAAGAAATGAAGCTCACCCCTTCTTCTTGAAGCCTCGGACAGAACTAAACCATTATGTAGACTCCAGATCCATTCAAATCAAGAATAGCTTCAAACATCTTCTCCAAGATCTTTACCACAGCACCACTAGGGGTTTGCTATAAAACATCCCAACCCCAGCAAAATTTATTTCTGCACTCCCTACTCCCCCCCCCCCCCCCCATCCTGTATTCCTCTGGGTGTTGTTTCTTCTGGCCATCATTCCTTTAGTTTCCTCTGACGTGCGCAATAAGGCTCTTGGTGCACAAAACGGGAGCCCATTTTTTATCATGTGATCCAGATAATAAACCAAGGAATTAACTGAGGTCTAGGCTAATAATACTGAGATTTCGAGGAGTATACAAATATGCCATCAACGGTAAATATACTAACATTACTGCTTAGTTCAAAACTTCCATGACAGTTATAAATTGGCTCAAGCGGAGCCCACTTGGGTCCTTGCATAGTTAAGTTTTGAACTTAGTAGAGTCCTTACTTATTATATTTTTTCAGTCAGTTCTATAAATAATTTTCTAGTGTTTGAAATTAATTCAACATTGCTCTGTAAAGAAAATATTTTTGATGTACATGTATAGTGTGGTGACTCGTGAGTCCTCATATTTTAGTAAACAACTTAACAGATCTTTGAAGTACGGGTTTAACAAGTCTATAATTTCTTTAGTCAGTCAATTGTTTTCGAAATATGGGGTCCAATTACTATTAGATATAGCACGACCACAAGTCTTTAGAAAACCATATAATCCTTTTAAATAGAATAGAGTTCCTTTTAATGAGATTTTTCATAACCATATTTTAAGCCACAAACTTGAACACCTTTTCATATACCTTCTACAGGTCATAAACCCCAATGATTTCACCAACTTTTCAGTCACGAAATCTACGACATAACCAGCCTCATAACTATTTTCTTACATTGTCCAACATATGTTTTGGTTTTAAAGGTTGTGGGAGAGTTCTCTCGTGCTTATCCTACGCCACTTCTTATCTTATTAACATAATTGTACACACATCCTACGTTCACATGCACATCCAAACCCAAAATAAAGCGAAGGCCTCTTAGACCATCTTCAACACTCTGGGCTATTTTGCCTTGCCATGTAGGAAAAAATTGAACTACGGGCAAAAAAGTAACGAGCTAAGATCTAATCATTTGGGCATATATGTTTATGTAGCAGAAGGAGAAGCGTCGGCCACTTGCTTCGATAGGCAGATCTCCTGCCGCACCACCAAGTACAGCCGCACCACCAAATGTACTTGCACCATTGCTCCCATGCCTAACACACAGGCGGCAAGTCTAGTGCCCCACCATGAATGTGACAATCCCGAACTGGCATTTTCTGGCCATTCTAGCTCAAATTGTTCCAGAAAAATGGGTTCAACACAATTTGCAAGATGAGTTGGAGATATCCAAATTTACTTCCAACCTGCAAAATGGGTTAAAACCCATTCTTCCACAAGGATTCAAGATGGTCTTATATTGTATTCCCGAAAACAAATGCCAAAAATGTGTATATATCAGTAATGCTCCTGTAGGGACCTAAAATAAAGACCATGTTTTCCACCATCAAATATATTAGGAGAGAAAATGAATCTAATGACGAGAAGCATGGCACTTTTAAGTCCTTATTTAGGTCTTTAATAGAGTTTTTGTATACATAGACCTATATATTATTACACCAAACAACAGTAGTAATATAACTATGTAGTTGGCCCAGCTTCTTTATTTTGAGTTGACTCTTGATCCTAACGAATTAGACCACACAATCCACCGCCAACGTTGTCTATATCGCCGATACGTATAGTACGATAAGTATCAACTCAGGGGTATTCCAAGATGTATCACTGTATGTATCGTAATTTGGCATGCACCGCCGATACGATGGTATCTATCGTCCGATACGTATGTGTTGATACATAAGACTGTACCTACTAATGTAGTTTGTGTCATCTAAGTTATATTCAACAGTTAAAGAGTAAAAATAATAGAAGAGATGGAAAAGAAGCAAGATCAACACAAGATTTTGATTATGTCAGCTATGAAAGAGCCTTCGTCCACTTGGATCCATGCTTATATGTACATAAGTGAGCCTCTAAGGCAGACAAATGGAGTTAAATAGGTTTAAATAGTGAAGTTACATACTTCTGGGCATAAGAGGCCGAGGCCTTTTGGTGTAATCTGAAGGTGACCACAGCTCTGAAATCTGGGCTCGCCAGAGAGGTTCGCCGGAGCTATCTTCCAATGTAGAGAGGAGACATTTTGATAGAGTTCGGTTGCTCAAATGTTGCTTGTCAAATGAGGATTGTTCCTATATTTATAGAAGTTGGCTGGTGAGTCACGTGTACTGTTCACATGCTTGTGGATACCTTAACTCCGAGGTGTAAACTCCGCGGACACTTAAATGTGTATCAGGCCGAGGTATAATCTCCGCTACACTTATGTCGTATATAGTCAGGGCATTATATGTGCACTTGCATATATTTCCATTCCATATGTCCACTAGGTATTAGAGGACATATTTTGGGTACAACAGAAGCCCCAAGCCTCAATGCTAAGAGGATAGTGATTTAGTGATTTAGTGATGAGGTTTAAGTAATGTCCACGACCTTCAAACAGACGCCAAGGATTTTCTAAGACACTTCAACTTCTTTGGGCGATGGTTCACCTTCCGAGACCTATGATATAAGGCCCCATTTGATTTGTGGTAAAGCTGGGTGGAATCTGATTCCTTCCAAACATCCCTGGAAGATTACTGCGTTTGGGGTGAGGTTAAGTTTCATTGGAATGTGAGTCCCAATGGAATCAGATTACCTCCGTTGTGGGAAAGTGGGTGGAATCAAAATCCATCCAATATAGTTGGGATTCTTACTTTCCCATGGGAATCCTTACAAATAATTTTTGTAAAGACAAAAATGCCCTTACAAATATTAAATTATACAAACTACCAATAAGGTCTAAATATTTATTTTATGAAGACAATTTTGTTATCTCGGTTTGTATTAAATTTAAAATCGAACAAGTTTTAGTATGGCATTTTTTTCTACTCATGTAATAATTTGATTAACTTACAATATAATACTCACATATCTACAACAAATTATTATATTTGTTAAATATTGGAAAAAAATATATATTTAAAAAAAACATATTTGACTTCATACATTTATAAATAGTGAACCGTAATATTGTGTTTATATACGCCCGTGTACATATATACATATATAATTGCTAAAGGGTATTATTGGTATATATGATACATTACCATGTCACTTTCCATGCATGAACCAAACACAATTTCGATTCCCAATAGGAATCCATTGGTTAACCAAACAAAACGAAATGATTTAGAATCCTGGTAAAAGGCTTCCTAGTAAGTACTTTCTTTGTAATCACAATCCATTCAAAATATTACCGCGAACCAAACGGGGCCTAAAGGCTTTGGCCTCCGAGGTCTCATTTACCATTTCCAAACTTTGAGAGCAAAAAGGCCTACGCGATTTCCAACAACCTTCAAAGAATTCTGGCGACTTCTCCAACCACCACCAAAACCTTCATTTCCCGATTAGTTCATTTTTATGGCTTTGTCCACTTTCATTTATTAATTCGAAATGAATGGACCAAAAAATCCCCCAAAACATAATCTAGGGTTTTTACGCTCTTGATATTTTAAGGCCGTTTTATGAACTAGATTATCCTAAAAACATATGTGGTTGCATTACCTGTACAACCATAACTCCAATTTGAATGTCTTGACTGTAATCCTCGTCTACAACCCATTTGAATTTTTACAATTTTTTGCGAATGTTGCTGAATGATAAGTTTACACTTTTTAGGTTCTTAAATGTTTTGGGTCAAATATCCGTGTTTTAATGACTTTTGAGGCTTGTTTGTTGTTGACGACGGTTGCAAGAGAGGCTAGGGAGTTCACTAGGGTTTTTAAGCCAAAAAGGAGGGCACCTTACCAAGAACAACTGTTGTTCTTGGCATGTTCTTGGCCAGAAATTTAGGTTTTCAAGTTTAGATCTTTGCGAACCCTTGGTTGTTCGTAAACCACGTCGCGGTCTCTCAAACGAATCAGTGGCCTTTGCTTAGCACTTGCATTGCTTGGACACTCCGCGGTATTTTTAGACTTTATATTTAAACGGTCTTATTCACTAATGGTCGTGGTCTTCTAACTATGAAGCTTCCTTTGCCTTTACCGTTTCTTGTCGCGGCCTTATGAATAGAGACTTTAGGGAGTGGATGGATATATTTTATAGAGAACATCTTGGGAGATATCCTCCCAAATTTTTACATGCCTGACCTCTTCAGACCACAAAGCCACTTTTATTGCTTGTAACCACAATAGTCCACACAATGACACTTATTCCGCGATCTCTGTTGATACTCATAAGCATCGAGCTACTCTTTATCGTGGTTCCATGGAGACAACTAAGATCAGTCATAGGGTTGAGGAAGACACGGGTTCAACTAATAATCAAACTCCTGTGAGGTCAATTATTGAAGAAGAAGCCGCAAACTTCCAGGCTGAGGTCGCGGCTTCCTAAGAAGATCCTCGCAGCACAACAGCGAAAGCTAGGGATAATGAGGTTGGGACCTCACGCCACGGCTAGGAAACAGACACTTCTTGTCGCGATGAAAATACCCTTGTGAGATGCTCGAGGACTGGTTAAATATCCTATGAGGCTTGTGAGTTCCAAGAGGATACAACCTGCTCTCTTCTGGTCGCTGATCAGAAATCACGTTCCGCGTTACCCAATAATGGGGTCTGTTTCCCTGCATGCCTTCACTCTACGCCTCAAATTGCCTACTCATGTTCCTATAAGAAAAATTATCAAGGCTGTGAACCTAGCCCTCGCCCAGATTGACCCAAATGGGTGGAGAGCCATCTTAGCTTCCACGGTGGTTTGGAATAAGCAATTAAAAAGGACATTACTCCTGCAAAGTTCTTTGACTTCTACAAGCCAAAGGATGATACCCTAAACAACCCAAGGTATTTTATTTAACGCGGCGAAGTTCTGCGAGATACCTTATACCCAATAAGCCCTCAATTACCAAGAACTAGAACGGCAAGAATTTTTATATATCCGAGGACAGTTGGGAGATGCACCCCAAGGAGTTAGACTTGGAGAGATCTTATAATGATCCGCGATAGTGGGGGCGTCCTCCACCAGAAGGTAGCTTTAACAGTTTGTCTTTATAGGCCAAAACCATAGTTGTCAAAATCGTCCAATTCGTGAGTCGAATCGTACGATTCGATTCGATTCGAAAGCAAAACGATTCGAATCAGGTAAAGAATTGTAAATCTCTAAAGAATCGGCAGAATCGGTATAGAATCGTCCGATTCCAACTCGAATTGAGAATCAGAGGCAAAACAATTTAGGAAATGTTATTTTTTACCTTAACCGTAAGTCACTTTTAACCCAAAACAAAAAAACAAAGCTCCGTAACCCATACAAGCCGTAATCGTAGCAACCCATACAAGCCGTAATCGTAGCAACCCTAATTGAAGCAAAGCAACCCTAATCTTCAAAATCGAAGGCCGTTTCAACCTATTCTTGCAAATCGAAGGCCGTTTCACCCCTAATCGAATGTTTTCTTTCATGTTTCTGTCTTATTTTGTAAATTGATGGTTGTTTCATCTTTTATTTTGCAAATCAATGGCCGTATGTTATAAAACCATAGTTTTTTATTTTTATGTGATAAAACCAACGTTTTGTTGTTTTTAAGTTATTTTGCTTTTTTTTTAGTAAAACCATACGTTTCCTCTTTTTTTTTAGTTATAAAACCATATGTTTCAGTCATTTTGCTTAATCGAAGTCATTTTTTTTTCTATTATAATAAAACCATATGTTTATTTTTTTTTAGTTAGGATAACATAAGTTTTTTTTCTGTTTTATTTTTAGTTATTTTTTATGTTTTTTCATTTTCTATTTTTTTTTAGTTATTTTGCTATGATAGAACCATATGTTTATTTTTTTTTAGTTAGGATAACATAAGTTATTTTTGCTGTTTTATTTTTTAGTTATTTTTGCTGTTAAATTTTGTGCTATATTTTGGTAACATAAGTTATTTTTTTTAGTTAGGATAACATAAGTTTTTTCTTAAGCTTAAAACAAATGAGAACATGTGCTACGGTTAATTTTTGTACTATATTTTGGTACATTATCATGTGCTACGATTAGTTTTTTGTCATATTATGCTTAATTACCAATTCTATAGTGTCAAATACCATTTACGTATGTTTTATTTCATTTTTATCATTTGATTCTGATTCGACCGATTCGATTCACGATTCGCGATTCGGGGGGTAAATGATTCACGATACGATTCGTGATTTGACAACTATGGCCAAAACTGTTGGCTAACTTATATTTTTTGTTTTCTCGGTTCTTGTTGGGCCGAGCACTAACAAGCGTCAAAGAGAGCGCATTGAGACCGCGATCCACAGCAAGGACGAGAAGAAAGACTTTGTGGTTGTAGTGACTCTGCGTGCTTTGTGGAGGTTGGACTATTACCCATTTCACTTGGTACCTCGAAGGCCATCCCAAGAAAAACAACAAGGCTGCGGCATTTGATCTTTAATAGTCCACGGCCTTTTTTATTTTTGTATGTTAATGTTGAACTTGATGTGCAGGTACATCCGTGAACGGCATTCCAATCATAGAAATAAATAAAGAGTTGTTACTTTCCCAACTTCATGAGCTGGAGGAATATGCTCAAGCCCTGAAAGCTACTCTGCAAAAGAGCAAGAAGAGGAAAAGGGTTGCCACCAAGCCTTTTGCTGCTACACATGTCGAGGCTCCATACGAGGCCGCGGCAGGGGATACAAATCTGAAGCCTCCTAGAGCTGATGATGTCTCGAACACACTTATTGTGGTCATTCCTGCTTGAACCCCATATTTGTCATTCCATTTAGCAGAGTGGCCGCTCATGGGATACCGCGGCGTAGGCCACAGCTGAAGGAGATCATCCACACTCCAGATATTCCACATCTTGAAGACTATATACGAAAGAAAAAGAACCATTTTTTTCGAATGACTATGATGCAATTGGGGCTTATCGGCGGAAGCGAATCAATTTAGATAGTCCATTGTGGCTCCAGTGGCGACTAGATCAATGCGAAGACTCTGATGATGCAAGGACTTAAAGAATTACCAACTCCACTTCCTACTCAAAGTGAACTCCTTTGTCCGCGGCTATTCTTCTTTAAATTTCCATTCTGCTTATACTCACATTTCTTATATACAGGTTGTTGAGGCCTGTATTAGCCAGAGGAACAACTATGAAAAAGTTTTCCAACTTTTGCAACTCATGGAGGGGGCAACAAGGTTGAAGTTGAAAAGGACGAGGAGGACGTCCTTTAAGGCAGGTAAGAAGTCGGTCGCCGCATCCTTTGAGGCTATAAGAGGAGGCGAAGGAAAAAGTGGAGGCAGTAGAGAATGTTAATTCTTTGGTTGAGCAACAGTTGAACAAGAGCACGGAGTCCCTCATACTTCTTTTTGAGGAGATATGTTGCAATGCTAAAAAGAAGGCCGCGAATGAGGCCCCAGATCCTTTTATGGCCCATAGCCATGCTGAGGCTATAAAGAAGCTTGAAGAACATATCGTGACCCTAGAAAATGCAACCATTGCATTGGAGAAAGTTGAAGGAAAAGTCATGGCCAAGCTTAAAACTTCCACGAACTACTGGCTAGGTCAAAACAAAGCCCATATCCGCGGCTATAAGGAAATGCAGCTGAGAGTCGCCAAAAAAATTCCTCATGCCAAGGAGGTCATCTTTAACTCGCGATTCAATGACCCTGAGCATACTGAGTGCGAGATTGAGCTCAAGGAAGTTAAGGAGAGACGCTAAAAGGAGTTAGCCATGGCTTCTTGACCTGATGAGAAGAGTGAGACTGCTCTCGAAGGAGATAACGAGGATGAAAAGGAGGACACGACCACCTGAATAGATGTCGCGGCCTACATTTCTTACTCTTCCCTTCATTTTTTGTAATCACCATATCTTCATATGTAACAAACTTTGTGATTAATGGGACAAATTTCTTTGACTTGTATATTAGTCTTTTTTACATTCCGCGACTTCTATGTTTAAATTACACATTTTAATAATTACCTTGTATGCCATAAAATTGAAGTCTTGAGAATTTGTTGACGCATTGATATGTGCCACAGCCTTCGTACTTCGCCATGCCCAAAAATTTTGAATTAAAACTCCACGGCTTATGGGTCATTTCTACCCCCAAGCCTTTGGGTCTGGCATAGGTCACCATCCATGTCCACCAACAGGTGTAATGATCTTGTTTTTCCATGATCTACTATGTAAGGTCGTGGCATGATGATTGAAATAATGAGAAAGCTATTCTTCTGGGACTCTAGGCCAATATCTTTTGGTCCAATTTATCCCTAGTATTCGTTGTTCCTCTGGCGATAAAACTAGGGTTCGAAAAGGTTCACAGCCAAAGATAAATGACTTTTCCCACCCTTAAGAGTCTAGACCTTCTCTAAGAGCCCCCCCACGTGGGTTCTTAGGTCTTCTCAAAGTGGGTGCGTGCTATTCGGAGCTGCCCCGAGTCCCTCTCATTAGAGACTCCCTCCTATCGAGGTGACCGCATATTTAAAGGCTCCAGATCAAGATCCACTAGCACAAGGCTCTTGTCGTTAAAGTCTCTGTGCGGTGCTAAGCCTCATCTTCGGAACGGAGTCCTCTTTGAAAGAGTGCGCTTGTGTTCAAATAAAGAAATTATTTAATTAAACTCAGTTTTTATCAATTAAGTCCTAAACATGCATCTAGGTGTGATTGACGATGATAAAATCATGCAAGAACATTCAAACACACACATGTGAGAAAAAAAAAAGGGGGGCAAAACCTTTTATTTTCACTATAATATTGCAAGACACGGTTACACGGATTACAATGAAAATAAGTGTGACACAGAAATACCCGCAGGCGTCGGTTCTGATATCGTCGGCTAGAATCTCCCGCAAGAACTCCAGATGGGCAGCAGTAGAGAAGAAGACGGCTCCTCCACAAAGTACTCCAAAAGAGTAAATGATCTTCTTGAAGGTTTAACAATTCACATATATAAATGGGAGTGATTATGTGAATAAAAAGGCTTAAAAAAATCTTAAAAGGTGAAGTCTGATTTTAGGCTGTTTTCGCAGAATTTGTGTTTGCAGAAAGACTTGAAAAACGTGTAGAGAGGCACCATATATTTATACGAATTTCGAGGCGACGGTCTCGTTCGAACGAGATGACATGTCGCTCGAACGAAGGGCAGATGTCGTTCGAACGAGATCGCGCAACATGCCTATCTCGTTCGAACGATAGTGCAATGTCGCTTGAACGAGCTCTTCGACCGAGGCACTCCGCTTCTACACTTATAAAAATTTCTGTTTTTATAAAATACATCAGACTTCAAAAAACGTTTTCTGAAAAATTTCCCAAATATTTATGCAAATGTTAATACTCCAATAAACCATTTTACAGATATTGTGTAGTGGAGTAGTGGGAATGAGCTGAGCAGCACGTCGCATGTAGCATGTAGCATGATGCACGTGAAGATGATGGATGCATAATGCATTGGATTGGGATAAAGGCCGTCGTGGATGATCGTGTTGTCGTGCCCAATGTAGCGCTGTGATATAGGGAAAACAAAAAATTCCTAAATTCTACCCCGGACATTTATAAAATTACGTCCTTACACTCTTCTTATGACTTAGGCTTTGTTGCTTGAGGTGAAGTTAATTCTGCCTTTTGTACATACATTGACGTATATATTATTACAATACTCCAAGCAGCAAAACAGCAGCACTAATATAACCCATGTAGTTGAATGTTTATAGGCCAGATTCTTTATTATGAGTAAATTATTGATCCCAAACAATAAGACAACACGGCCCACCGCCAACGTTGTCAATATCGGCCAATACTGGATACATATAGTACGATATGCATTGTCTCAGGCGTATTCCAAGATATATCAGCGTATATATTGTAATTTGTGCTGTACCGTCGCCGTATACATATGTATCACACGATACATATGGGTAAGCAGAACAACTGCACTGAACGCCTTTAAAACGGCGCCTGAGAAGAGGAGGTAAAAGGGGCCTGGTTTCAGTTTCGTAATAGTGCCAAAGAGTTTGAAAGCTTCGTAAAACTGACGAAGAGTTTGAAGCTTTTTTATCATCGACTTTTGATCTTCTATCTATAGCGCAACTTCTTCTTCCCTCTCTTCATCTACTCTTTTCCTTTATTCCCTCTTCGATCTTCCTCTGCTACTACTTTTCTCCTCTTTTGAAAGAGAGATGTATGTATATTTAATAATATATTTGTGGCTGATGTTAACCATGTAATATAATATAATACAATAATATATGTATTATGTGTGTCATGTGTAGTACAAGTAGAATTAGTATATCATACCTTTTATTTTATTTTTATCTCAGTTGCTATATTATTATGGACTGTGCATAAGAACATTTAAAAACCCTAGAAATTGCAGACTTTTTTTTAAATCTCAAATTTACTGAAAAAATATTTAGAAAAGATGTAATTTAATGAAAAGATGTTCAAAAATCAAGAAATTGTAGAAAAAACATTTAATAAAATCTGATTATTACTCTAAAAATATTTAGAAAACCTGCATATTGCAGTGAAAAAAAATTCAGGAAATTCCAGACAAAAGTACTTTAAAATCTGGAAATTATTGAAAGTACATTTAAATATCTAGAAAATTACAAAAATATGTTTTTAAAATCAGGAAATTACGCAACCAGAAATTAGAGAAAAACATCCCAAGAATTCATAAAATTACATAAAAACATTGCAAAAATCTGAACATGAGAAAAAAAATCAATGTTTATAAAGGCGCAAGGCGAAGGTGAGACATTTTGCCCGGGCGAGGCGAGAAGCCTCGAGGCGTATTGAGGCGTCAGCCTCAACTTTTTTACAAAAACATCAATTAATATTTTTTTTAAAATCCAAAAAATCATGAAAACAATGTAACATAACAATTTTCACCAAAAAGATCCATAATTAATATCAATTATTAATAATAGGTAATAAATAATTAATGAACATTGGTGAAAATATTGTAAACATAATTAATTATTTTGTATATATTTATTAATAATTGTATATCAAAAACTATTTGAAAATAAAATGTCAAAACAATTATATTTTATTTTGTATGAATAAATGAACTTTAAACATAAATGAGCTATAAACATTTTTTATTTTGTACAAAAAAAAATAGTAATTTTTTGACAAAATAGTTAACTTTTATTTTGCACAAAAAAAAAATGATCTTTTAAACGTAAATGAGCTATGAACAATTATATTTTATTTTGTATGAATAAATGAACTTTAAACACAAATGAGCTATAAACATTTTTTATTTTGTACAAAAAAAAAAATAGTAATTTTTTGACAAAATAGTTTTAACTTTTATTTTGCTCAAAAAAAAATGATCTTTTAAAAGTAAATGAGCTGTACACATTTTTTTTATTTTGTAAACATTAAACATAAGTGTGTGCTTCCCCTCATGAGGGATTCTTCTTTTTTTACATTTTTTTTTATTTCAGCATGCTTATTTATTTAATTATTAGTAATTATCTTTTAGTCATTTAAGTCGGAAAATACTCCTAACTTAATTATGAGACTTGCTCCCCAAGTCTTAACTAGTCTATAAATAAAGCCTTAGCCCCCCCTTATAGTCACACTTTTGCCATTAATGATATTTTGAATTCATAAAGATTGAAATAATTTGTTTATTTGTGATATTTTCGCTGCATTTCACATTATAATTGGTATCAAAGCCACGCTAGTGTGTATAAACCAAAATGCAAAGATGCCTACCAAAACAACAAAATAATCCAACGCCCAAGAATCTGCTATAAAAAACATCCAACTGATGTTAGCTAACATGGCGGCTCGAGTCGAAAGTATCCAGCAGCAGCAAAGCCACATCAAAAATTCGAGAGAATGGAAGCCGGTGAGCACGTGACCAACACCAACAGCACGATGGCTCACCCCCACCAATCACGACGAAGCCGCAATTAGCAAGGGGGTGCCGACGGGGGGAAGAAGCAAAAGCAACGGCTTCCACGCGCCGCGAGGGTGATCGCAGGCAAGAGGAGGTCGGGACAAAGCCATAGCCCCTCGACTACCACACCGAGGGGTGCCTGGCTGGTTGGCGGTGCAACGCAACCCCATGGGCCTTCTGAGGGGATTTTTGAAGAGGCCCATGCAGATTTGGCACAAAAACCTGTCCTAATAGCCCACAGACACTTTTGAAACTACGTAAAAGAGTTCGTTGATGTGTCTGATGCAAAAATGAAGAGTTGGGAATGAGCACGGATGGAAAAGGCCTTGGGTTAACAATCTTTGCACCAGAAGAAAGAGGTGATCAGTATTAAGGGCTTGCCCCCTCAAGACAAACATCGAGAAAAAACCAGTTTAATTCATTCATCCCCGCAATCAGTGTCGTGAGGTTACAAAGGGTCCAAAAAGGATGTGGCACAATGGGTCCACGCAATTCAGCCCGACATGTTAAAATTGAGGGTGGACGGAGAGGAGACTGACGAAGATGGTATTCCACTCGCCGACGCTCGTTATATGTCGATGAACGGCCAAGCAAACGAATGGAGACTTCCACCTCACGAACGTATGTCATGGTAAAGGGCATATGAATAACAGTTGTACTTTTAAAATAGCAAATGGGATACCGCATAACACGAGCACCAAAATCAAACCCCTAAACAACTACGTTGGGCAGCCCCAAAACTCCAAGGGACCCAAATGGGCTATAATGAGGACCCCGAAGATGTGTTACGCGGTGGGAGACTAACGGAAGATAGCCTTAATACTTTAAATAGGTTGTGTGGCAATGTTATGCAAGGTTATGTCCGGATCGATGCAAGTATGTTTGATGGAAATATGGATCCCAATGCATTTACGGATTGGTTAAAACATATGGAGTATTTCTTTGATATAAAGGAATACCGGGGCTATAGGTGCATTAAATATGTGGCTGCGAAATTAGAGGGGTTATTCCTTAGTGTGGTGGGATCAGTTGGTACACAATAGGGCCGTTAATGATTTAGAGTCGATTCCTTCCTGGAAACACATTAAGACTGAAATGATGGTTGCCTTCATCCCCGAGAATTATGAGAGAGCTATTTGCACGCCTTCAAAGTCTAAAGCGGGGTTATATGTTCGTAAAGGAGTATTCAGAATAACTTCAGTTGCTTTGTACCCAAGCTAGACTGAAGAAGAGAACGGAACAGCAAATCGGTCGTTACATTCAGGGACTTCAGCTTAAATATCAGACAGAGCTAGGACTGCGTCAAATTAGTTCTTGCACCAAGCAATCAAGTATGCATGGAAGGTGGAAAACTACTTCAAGGCAGGAGTAACTATGGCAAGGGGTGAGACAGCCACCAAACCATGTGTCACAGAGAGACTGTAACACCTACTACAACTTCGATTACCACTAATCTGGAGGTCCACTTTAAGTGCTATGATTGTGGGGTGTTCGGACTTCGGACATCGAGCTTCAGACTGTCCCAACAAGAAAAGAAAGTCGGTTTTAGTTTCAGAATGTGAGGAAGAGACTAAGCAACCACCAGAGCATGCGAAGGTCCTCACCGCACGTATTCATGTGCAGCTGGAAACGGAAAGCATACCATTTTAGCGCTCAGGTCTAGCTTTTCAAAGTAGGGAGAGTGATGTGCAGCACAGAGTCCCCCTCGTGGGGGATTCTTCTTTTTTTTTCTTTTTTTTAGCATGCTTATTTATTTAATTATTAGTAATTATCTTTTAGTTAATCGATTAAGTCGAAAATGACTCCTAGCTTAATTAGGCGACTTGCTCCCCAAATCTTAGATAGTCTATAAAAATAAAAATAAAAGGCCCCAGAGCCCCCTTGTAGTCACTTTTGTCATTCATGATATTTTGAGTTCTTAGAGATTGGAGTGATTTGTTTATTTGTGATATTTCCGTTGCGTTTCACATAAGTAACATACAAAAACCCACAGAGCAGCAAATCTATTACTTTAAAAACCATCCAAGATAACTTGGAGAAGGCTCTAAGTTGCCGACAAAAAGAGGACATGCGTTTAAAAAAAATAATCGAGAGAAGAGAAAGATATAAGCTAACAGATTTTATTTTGGTTCCTTTCTAACTCAATTTCGTCTACTGATTTACAAGACTTTCGTCTTTTTTTTCCATTTTTTGTTAAAACCTTGAATCCTCAACTCCTCGCCTAGGCCGACCGGATCGGGCAAATCCAAATCCATATCCGTTTATGTTAAACGGATTCGAATTTATTCCATTTATTAATCGGATCGGATCAGGCAAATCCAAATCCAAATCCATATCCGTTTATGTTAAACGGATTCGGATCTGATCCGATTATCCGTTTATGTTAAACTTGATTTGCAAAATTTTTATTTCAACTCGTATTTCATAAATTTATTTTGCAAATGTTCCAAAAAACAGATAATGAAATAAAGAACTATTATAATATATATTTAAAATATTATTAAATACAATATATATTAATTAAACATATATTATATATAATTATATATATATATATATATATATATATATATATATTAAAAATATTAATCGGATTATTAACGGATCAGAGTATATGAATCCAAATCCGCTCCATTTAATAAACGGGTAATCGGATAATCGGATTTTAGGTATGATCCATATCCGCTTAAATGGATCGAATTCGGATTCGGATAAAATCCGATCCATTGACAGGCCTATCCTCGCCTCTTCGGCTCGCCTCAACCCGCCTTAAGGCGGTGCGCCTCAACCCAAGGAGGCGTAAGGCTTAAGCCTCTGCTTCGCCTCAAGATACGGCCCAAGCAATTTTTAAAACATTGGAAAAAAATAGTAAAAATAACCCGTAAATTAAGTTAATATATGTAAAAAAAAGCATAACAGATTTCGGTTTAATTGTCTTTTATATTATTTTTAGACACCAAAATTCATATATGTTAATGTATATAAATTATTTTAAAACGAAGCATATTTCACAATACGATATGATACACGATACACATTTTTGAGGAAAACAATACGACGCCGATGAACATTAGACAACCTTGCCCACCGCATAATATACTGTACCCAACCCGCCACACAATACAACTAAATTCAAACTTCCATGGCAAAAATAGATTCAAGCTTATTTGAACTTGAACCCTAGACTCTAAAAGAGCAACAAAAAATTTAATCACCACCCAAAACGGTGGACAAGAGAGTTAGGCAGGGCATCCCCATCCCGGAAAAAGCCTTCAACATAAGTTTCTTTTTCATTACACGTATCCACTACAAAAACACACACAAAATCTTCCCCAGTTCCCAAAAAAAAAATTCCTAAGCGGAAAAATTCATGTTTAGTATTATCATCATTTAAGTTCATAGTAATGCACATAATAGTTATATCAAACTCATGTTGTTTCAAATTCAATATATATAAGACTTGAGGATGTATTCTTGAGAACGTACATGTTCTTCGGTGTGCGTGTATGTTACTTCCAAGTTCCCACTCTCCGTAGCTACCCACACCTGCATACATGGGAACCAAATGAATAAGAAACTCAGCAGGCGCAAGAATTTTGTGGACCTCGTAGTTAACAAGGAAGGAAGAAATACAAACTTTAATTGTTTTGTCCAGTGAACATGATATAAGAAACTGATCCCAGCAAAGAACGGACATCACAACTGAATCATGCCCTGTCAGTGTCTGTACACACTGCAAAGTTTCAAGGCTCCATACCTGGAAGTATAATACACAATTTATAAATTAAAAAAAGAAAAAAAGAAAAAAAAAGAGGTAAAGAAATGGAAACCATCATGCTAATATTATTATGCCAAATCTCCTCTTAAAGAATATTGGCTAAGAAACAAGTGTAGATGGATGTTTATCACAGTACAATGAACTTACTCTTATACAATTGTCCATAGAACCAGAGTAAAGTCTATTAGCTCCGACAACAAGTGTCACAACAGTGAGAGTGTGGCCCTTAAGTGATGCAACAGGTTCAAAGCAATTGGAAACAACATTAAATTTCCATGCCAATATAGTCCCATCCTGCAGAGGAATTCCAATCTCAAAAAAGAAGCATATGCGATAGCCTAAAGGCAAACATGGAGAACAAAACTGAAATGTAAACATGCAAGGGCTATTCAGCTTTCAGGTTGCACAGCCAAATTTATAGGTGTTGTTTGTTTTGGATTCGGAGTAGAATTCCTTTCACAACTGTCCAGAAGTACATAATTATAGCATGTATAGTGTACACTTAGTTACAACTACAAATAAAAATGTAACTCTGAATGAAAGAGAACACTTTTCACCTTTTACTCGAAACCCAGGTGAAAAAATATTTCACCACGAACCATACAGGGCGCTTAACTGCATCAAAAGTCAAGTGCACCTCTGATCACCATAAATTTAAGGAGAGTAAAAGTATATACTCCTTCCGCCTCAAGTTTAAAGTACTGCCTTTTAGGAGGTAACAAAGAGGATATCATTTGAAAATCATTGTGACAGATCTCGTAATGTTCAAGCAAGTTTCTGGTCGTTAAATACATCAAAGTCAATTTTTCCTTAATAAGTTTCACATTCAAAGGAGAACTCTAATATTGAAACGGAGATAGTAATCTAAAAAGCGCATTAAGTTATTTCTTATAAAAGTATGTGAGGATTGTTTATTGAGAACTGCAAAATGATGCGAGTAGAGATACAGGGTATGAGAACAAATAAACACATTCATAGTTAGAACATCTACCTGTGTACCAGCGAACAGTAAATCGTTGCCGACAACCAGGGCATAGACTTGTCCGACGGGTCCACCAAGACTCAGGTCAGTCGCTGTTTGGGCATTCCACACCTGCCATATCATTGAAATAAGCCCAACAAGGCAAGATAATATTAAGCTCACACATTTAGAATGCGTACAACAAGAAACGATTAGATACTGTACATTAAGCGACAATAGAGGAAATGTTGCTTCCAACTTACCTTGACAAAATTTGGTAGACCAACAAATACCCATGGTCCTTCACTGAGCATACAGCCTACTTCACCGGCCACACTACTGACCCCGGCACACTACATATAACAACAAAACATAACATATGAGTGGACACAGCTTCCATTTGGCTGGCAACAAAAAGTTGAGTAATCTAAAATAAATATATATAAAAAATAAAAATTTCATTTTAAAATTGATTTTTGATTTGGTTTCTTGGATAAAGGCCCACGGTGTTTTCTTTTGGAACAGTGTGGAATAGTCTTTCCACATTTAGAGACACTTTCCCTTTGCTTCAGAAATTCATTTGCCTCACAAATATTTTCATCTCATTTTCCAAACACTAGTGCCGACCACAACAGATTAAAAGAATTTTTGCTTTTCTAAATATTTTCGTATGAAGACATAAAGAGGCCACCAGATTCTAAAATTAAGCTACCCTATACGCGTATCTTTCTCTCATACGGTTAATAAAATTAATCTCCTCCACCCCCACCCACCCACTATCCGCTCTCCAACAACGATCCTTGCAAAAAAAAATCCATGCAACTTAGAGTGAGAGGTAAATAAAATAATAAAAAAGATGTAAGATTCTAAAAATTTACTCTCTCGCAAGTGAGCGCTACAGGCCCCATACCTATATCAAATTCAAGTATGAATGGATAATCGTAATGTAGTAGGCACTCATATAGGTACCATCGTAATGCAAACGCAGCATCGTAAATCCAGATGGTACAGTTGCACAGGACGGGTAATACCTTGGACTCAATAATGTCTCCGAGTAATGTCGTACGCACAGATACAAGTAGTGCTACAGGGCTAGACCTGGCAACATGTCAGGTTGGTCTGTCAACGGTGGTGAATGTGTCAAGTACAACACTTCGTCTAAATTTTTTTGGGGGATGCATATAGTTTGTTTAAACCTATTAGTTCGGAATGCTAAATATAGGTAATTTGACCGTTAGTAATTATCTACTAAACTATTAGATATTATTGGCAAATACATTAAGGCTAAATCTACAATGAAATTTCATTTTCTTTTTTAAAAGTAACCTGTCCAGATTGGCAGTCCCAAACCCTGACTGTCTTATCTTTACTCCCTGTATAAAGCTTATCAGACCCGGACGGCAAAGCAATTCCACTAACAACCTGTTTGGAAAAGAAAAGAAAAAAAAAAAAAAAACTCATTAGCAACACAAAAGAAAATACCAAATGCAAATTGTAATTCTAATAAACAAGAAAATCATGATAATTACATCTTGGTGGCCTTCAAGCTTGGTCAAAAGAGAGAAACAATCACCAGTTGACCAAGAATGCAAAAAGTTACACCTATCCCCATGCCTACAATTCCCTTGAACCCAATAATTACACAATTTCTCCGTCTTCCTCACAACCCCTCTGCCTCCGCCTCCTCCTCGCCCCCACGTAGACGAACTATTAAAATTAGGGTTCCGCCGCGGCAAATGCCGGTTGTCGTCGGCAAAGCCATGAGGGCGCTTAGACGACGCCATTCCATTTAAGTGTGGCGCTGGCAATTCTCTGTGTAAATATGGGCAGGGATCTCTATTGCACCTACCGGCTCTCCAGTGATAACAAACCTTTTGTTGTCTGTTCTCGGTCGATTGTCCACCCAGTCTTTGAAACACGCGTTTGTTTCCGTCAACATCCATATTTTAAAGTAAAACTAAAATCGATTTGTGGGAATAAAAAGATCAGTTGAGAAAACTATGAGTGTGAGGAGTAGGGAGAGTGGGTGTGATCATTTAGAGTGACTAGTTGGAATCAACCAGTGAGATTTTGTGGTGGATTCAATAATTAGATTATATTAGATCGGGGAGGGTAATTGGTTCGATTTGTTGAAAGAGAGAAGTGGTCAGTGCCCTAATTTTTCTTCTTGCAGGAATTGGATTTCGAGTCTGGTTAATGCGCTGATGAAAAATGTTTACACGTCATCACTTAACATGGTACATTACCTTAGCATGGAACATGGTACATCCATAATTTAAACACTATAAAATCAATCTTCGTAATATTCTAAAGAAGTTTTTACGTTTTAATTTTTGGACTAATAATTTTGAATTAAGAAATTCAAAAATTAAAACGTCAAAAACTCTTTTTGATCAAAATCCTAATCGTACTGTCTATTCGATCAAAACATCAAAACGAATTTCATTCTCAATCAAAATTTGGTCAACAACAATATATAAATACCCCTAAATTTCAATACAAACACACTTCACATTAATTAAAGGGATCAAACCCTAATCGTTGAAGTTCTACCGAACATTTCACATTCTCAATCATTTTTTTCTAAACACCACTAACAAGTATGGATACAGTCTCCTACATATGTTCTTAAGTTTTGTGCTAAAGATTATACCATACACTATGTGTATGTTGTGTTCTTGGCGTTTTATTTCTGATATCACATGTTTGTCCTTATGTATTTTGTGTTCTCATATGTATAAATTTGTGTAAACATTACACATGGACTGATGAAATCACATTCTTCTTCATGATATGAAAAAATACATTTGTTGCCCTGATTTTAAATGCAAAACACATTTTTTTTATGTTATATATATGTATTTCATCATTTGTACATTTCCTCCTGTATATATCATTTATCGAGAACTGTGAATATATACATGATTGGAATATATACATGTACAAGCTCTCTTTTATTGCGTGCACTTTGTGTATTTTGCGTGTACTTTCAAAACGCACGCGTAAAATCCACAGAGAACACGCACTTTGAAATTGAATTTCTCAGTCCAATATGTGTGTACTTTTATGTTTTATACGTGTACTCTATACAATATATATTTCATATCCATATTTGATCAATCCTATGTTATTTTGGTATGCGTCAACGGCATTTGAATAATATTCCATTAGTTTGTAAGAAGTATTATTGTTGTGTTATTATTTGTTATTTTGGTCCGCGCTAGCGGCATTTGAATGATATTCCATTAGTTTGTAAGAAGTATTATTGTTGTGTTATTGTTTAGGAATCATACCATCAAGCATGTTCAACTACAAAATTGCTGCTTGCACCTTTGAAGATCTTAACAATACAAAACCTTTCACATTGACAATCTATACTACTAATGATGATGAAATTTATTTTCTCCTTCGCATCAATGATAGAGCGAATAAATTATATGGTTTTTCTACTACTATAAAGACATTAAGTGCACAACATATACATAGTGTGTGGTATGTATACATAGTGGAGCGTGCAGTGAAGTGAATGGCATATCCGACTTTGGGCCAAAGAATTATACCATACGTTAATAAAACTTCCTAATATCTTTGGGCCAAAGAAACTATCTGTAAAAGTAATTGGAGCGTACAATGAAGTGACAGATCTAACATTGGGATTTCCTAATAAAACTTCTCAGTATCTTACATGTGGGGCCAAAGACATTAGAGAATGTGAAGGTTACGTTTGGTTAATCAGATTTTCGTACATAATAATGTATACATATTTTAGGTCAAAAGTTGCACATATTTTAAATAAAATATTCCATGATGTAAATCTATACGAGCTATTAAGATAAAGAGCATTGATTCAACATCCAAACGTCATCAGTCAAGGAACTGCAAGTATTGCGATGCAAGTCACTACACCAAAATGGCCAAAATGTCACCTTTCAGCCGGCCACCCTTGTCAAGGTCATTGACCGTGACAAAAAACACGCGTTTTGTGTCACGGTCATTGACCTTGACACGACCGTGACAATATTTCCAGCAAAAACCCTTTCCCCCTTCGTTTTTCCCTCCCGCCGTTCCCTCCCTCTCTCTCTCTCTCGACGCTGCTCTCTCTCTCTCTCTCTCTCTCTCTCTCTTCCATTTATATATATGTTTGTGTGTATATATATGTGTGTATATATGTGCATGTGTGTATGCGTGTGTGGGGGGTGGGGCAGGGTGGGGGTAGGGGGTAGGGGGTTAAAAATGTAAATAAATAAGTAATTTTCTATAAATTTCCAAAAATAATATCCAAAAATGTAAATGTAAATAATATTCAAAAATAATATCAAAAAATGTAAATGTAAATAATATCCAAAAATATTGGATAACAATTTATTTTCATTCAAAATAAATAAGTAATTTTCTACAAATTTCATAAAAAAATGAAGGCCGGCTTAATATGTGATTTAAGTGTGAAATAATCGCTATATACTTATACTAATGGAGAAAAAAATCATATATGGCGTTTTTTGTTGACTTTATATGGTGAAATAATCACATGACTTTATATCCATCAAATAAAAGCATGAAAACTAAAAAACTACAATAAGGGTTAAAATGGCATCCGAAGTTGCTAAAAGCATGAAAAATAAAATATTTTTTAAGATTCGTGGTGAATAACTAAAGTTAAAAAAGTATTACTTTAGTTATTAAATTACTTTTTGAATTCGGGCGATGCGCATAAATTTGTAGTAATTATCTTATAATAAAGATCAATTAGTCTATGTTGTTGAAAAATTTGATCAAATTGGTGAGCCCTTCATATTTTAAAAATGTTGTTTTTATTCATATTTAACTTTTCTTTCTATACACCCCTAATTATATTTAAAGTTTAATAAAATAGGAGTTATAGAAAGAAAAGCTGGGTTTATCTTACTTTGTCACAATTAATTTATATGCCTCAAAGTTATTTTATCACTCTTAGTTTATATTTGTGATAATACTTTATTAAAGATTTTTATGGGAACTTGTTATACTAGAACTTAGATGAACACTAAGTGATGAAAATAGTCCTTAAAATTGAAAATTAAATAAAGTTTATAAAAGTAAAGATGCTGGTAATACATCAAAGATAAATTAATAAGGACTAAATAACAAAACGTGTTCTAGTGTATAACAAGAAAGAAAATGTGGTATTTAGATTGGGTAAAATTCTTAAAGTAATGTTAAGGGACTAAAAGACCCAAGACAACTGGCCAATAAGTCACGGACCGAAAAATTTATGACGGGTGATGAAAGCCTGTAAACATGTTGGGGTGGGGGTGGGGTATAATTTATAAAAAGCACAAAACAATAGTAGAAATTCAATACCTGAAATTAACATTGAGATTATTTTAAATAGACAGTCACTACTGTGTGTGTGTTTAAATTGAAAGAAGATATGAGAATTTTGTTAAAGATTTTTATGTGTGTGTGTGTAATTCTCACTTTATTAATGCCAAACCCGACTCTCTTATAAGATATGCATATTGTGATAATATTATATCTGTACTAATAACATTTTTTTACATCAAATGTCTCCTTCAGATATTAAGGCGAAGATGATGATGCTGTTTATGATGATGTCGTCTGGGGTCGGTGGTAGTGGAGGCGACGAGGGCTCTTCCACCCCTAGGCTCCCCAAATATGGGAAATATGGGATTACCGTCGAGAACAAATCGGAGATATTAGCGAGATCCCTCGTTCTGCTAAAGACGGTCATCGGCCCGGGGTTTATGAGTTGGAAAGAGGTGCCATATGAGCTCAAGTTAGCTATTTGGGCGGCACTACAGGTAATATATTTATATTTATATGATTATTTAAATTTCAATTTCAATTTCAATTTCAATTTCAATTTCGATTTCGATTTCGATTTCGATTTCGATTTCGATTTCGATTTCATATTCATATTCATATTCATATTTATATTTATATTTATTCGCAACTAACATTGTATTTGTTGGACAGGAACAATTCAACTTGGATCCAAAGCTACGCGATCCCGTGTTGGAGCAGATTAGGGAGCAACTCAAGTCATGAAAAAAAAATATGCGGGCACGGTACTTTGGGAAAACACGAGAGTCGATTATCCAATGGCGTGAATCCGTCCCCCCCAAGGAGCCGATCTCATTGGCACAATGGCAGAAGTTCATTGACAATGAGATCGAGGATCAACAATTGGCATCTCGCCAATCGGGGAGGGAAAATCGGGCAAAAAAGACGGACGTGCACTACTCCGGCCGGACCTCTTACGCCGAGGTGGAGCATAGGATGCAGGTAAGATTTAATTTTTCTATAACTATAGAAATATATTATTCTTCATTATTTTACTTTGCGGGGCCGATACTAATTTTACTTTACTTTATTTTATTTCAGGGGGTAGGGAGTGGGCCAGGGGGGTAAGCCACATAGGCTCGATACTTATGTGGCTCTTAGGACGAAGAAGGGGAAGGACAAGGAGGTGTCCCCGAGCGTCGCGGCCACGATTGTAAGTAATCCGACAGTTTAATTTTTGTTAATTACGTTATAATTTTTTAGTTTACTTATTTTACTAATTATGTGCTTTTTGTCGTTTCAGGCAAAGCTTAAGGAAGTGCATGAGTCGCAGTCTGATGCCGACAAGGCATCTTTGTCCACAGATGCACTCAGCCAAGTGCTTGGCTCTGATCGCAAGGGGATGACAAGGGGGGTGAGCTCGCGGGTGGCCAAATCTAGGATCATCGGATTGGAGACGAGCGACACCGGGTTGGCTCGAACGGTGGATTCACACGACGCGAAGTTGTCCCGTTTGGAGGCGATGGTCCAAGATATGTACGCATTCATGAAGCGTACGTTGGGCGGAGACCGTAAAGGGAAAGGGAAAGGTAAGGAGAAGGCGGTGGAGGAGGAGGTGTGGGAGGACGAGGCGCAGGATGACGAGGATGTGGACCTCGTTGCTTCATCACCGACACGTTCGTACTTCGATGGTCCACTTCCCTATTTGGCGCCCTTCAATAGACCAATGTCGACACTTGGTTGACCGAGCGTGTTCATATTGGACGTATTTGATGGCCAGCGGATAGGGCGGGGGTTGAGGGACCCGAATATCGTCCAGGGTGGAATAGTTCATGGACGTGCGCTTCAAGAGATGGAGTTCAGGGTGCTCGTCATGCATGTCATACCCGGGAAGGAGAACTCCCTATTGTGGTTGCGCGAACAATGCGGCACGACGTATATTAGTGGGTGCGTCAATTCGTATGTCGTGTGGCCTACTCACCTCCTCAGTTTTAACAATACACCAGACATGTAATGACATTGTTTTAAGTTTGAATTGAATTGTTATAAGTTTGAATTGAATTGTTTTAAGTTGTTACATTTGAATTATATCGTGATGCATATTGTCTCTATTTGAATATATATTTGCATCATCTTTAGTTTGTTTGGATATATGATGTTTGGAACAGGTACAACGTTGCTATAACAGGTACAAATATATTGCTGGGCAGTGGCAGTGGCCATACTGCCCAGCAGATTTTTTTTAAATTCTGCCCAGAATTGTCACAGTCATTGACCGTGACAAGTCCGTGATAAAAAGTTGTCACGGTCATTGACCGTGACAATTTTTTTAAAAAGGGTCACGACTTTGTCACGGTTATAAACCATGACCAACGTGTCACGGTCATTGACCGCGACACGACCATGACACAAAACGCGAGTTTTGTGTCAAGGTCAATGACCGTGACACGACCGTGACAAAAAAAGTTGTCTCGCCTCGAAATGTCACGGTCATTGACCTTGACAAGTTGGATTTTTCAGGGTCAATGACCTTGACAATAGTGCAGATTTGGTGTAGTGAGTGTAAAAGATATTTATCCCTCTATTTGTAAAAATAATTGAAGTGGCCATTGAATGACAGATCCGACTTTGGGATTGCCTAATAGAACTTCTTAGTGTCTTACATGTGGGGCCAAAGATATTAGAGAATGTGATGGTTACTTTGGGTTATTTAGATTTTTGTACACAGCAATGTATATGTATTTTATATCAAAACTTGTACAGATTCTAAATAAAATATACCGTGATCTATTTGTATATCTCCTATATTAATTGTGGTCCGCGCCAGTGGCATTTATTTAAGGTTGTACGTAGATGTTAGGTTCTATATTTTAACACCCTGTATTATTGCGTGTACTTTGGGATGTTTGCGTGTACTTTGGAATTTTTGCGCGTACTTTGGCATTTTTGCGTGTACTTTTCTGAAAGTACAAGCAAAATTCACAAAGTACACGCACATTGAAATTGAATTTGTTCAATCCAATATGCGTGTACTATTATGTATTATGGGTTTACTTTTATATTTTATTATGTTATTGTTTAGGAATCATACGATCAACCTTGTTTGACTACAAAATTATTGCTTGCGCCTTTGAAGATCTTAACAATACAAAACATTTCACATTGACCGTCAATAATACTAATGATGACAAAATTCATTTTATCCTTCGCACGAATGATATAGCTAAAAGGTTACATGGTTTCTATAACTACTATGAAGATATTAAGTGCACTTTTGATGTGCAACAGCTTCAAGTAACTGAATCGAAAGCGAAGGATTTAGCTAAACGAATTGAGCAGTATTGCTTAAGAGTTTTTGAAAACGTTGGCGCTTTTATCATGGAGCTATTGTATCACTTCTTTTCTGAATATGTTAAGAAGAGAGAATCTTGGTTTTGGACTTGTCGAACAACATCTATTAAGTATCACTATGAAATGGACGATATATATTATCACCTTTGTCATGTATTTTTTTGAGACTTGTATGAATTGTTTACGAGAATATTGCATGTACTTTTGTTAAGTACGCTTGTATTTTATTGTTTTAGTATATGTTTTATTCTAATTCGCATGTATTTTATTTTTTGTTCATGTAAATTATCACTATATGTAGTAATTTAAATTATATTTATAGATTATAAGAATGGGGATGAAGACGAAGGCATGAAAAGAAAAGCACAACAAAAAAAGCAGTTCTGAAGAAAGTTCTTCAACTAGTTCTAGTTCTAGTGTTGTTTTGGAATCTACACGTGCTGCTAAGAAGAATGATCAATATAGATAAAATGTTCTTAGTTTTTTTCATGATTATCACGGTATTAAAGAAAAAATAAACGATAGGCATACTGAACTACTTAAGAAGACTCCATTCTGAGAGCTTTTAATGCCTACTACAGAGGGGAAGTAGTAGAAGTGGACCAAAAGAAGACTGATAAAAATATTTTATCCATTATCAAGTTGTACAACAAGGAAATCAGAAGTTTTCATATGAAGAGTAGGATTGATATAAGGCCAACAGATATAAGTGAAATATCTGGCATACCAATAGTAGAGGGGCAAAAATCAATAGAACTGAAAAAGAGATTGACTTCGTCTAAAAAACCTAAATTAGTTTCCCGCTACTTCACTCGTAAAATAGGAAAGTCAAAAATATTGAACGGTTTGAAGAAATCGATCAAGTTGGACACATATGAGGGCATTGTAAATTTTGTAAAACTTTTTTGTCTCCACTTATTGACAACGTTGTTTTTCTCTAACTCAAACTTCACATTAGGAGAATTTTTAACAAATTACATCACCAGTATTGATGAAATGAATAGATATGATTGGGCATCTGTTGTGCATGAGTTTCTCATAAATTCACTTGACAAAACATCAAGTTCAAAACTTAGCACAGCAACTGGATGTGTCATTTCCCTACTGGTGAGCAAAACAACATCGTGATATTTATAAATATTCACGCCAATTCACGCGTGTACTTTATAAAAATCACGTGCACTTTTATAGTATACGTGATTTTTACAAAGTACACGTGATATTTATAAAATACAAATGAACCTCAGTAGTATTACAGTTACCATGGTTGTAATATCAATTGTACTTTCAAAGTACCACTGATATTTAAACCAACTCAAGTGTGTACCTCAGTAGTATTACAGTTACCATGGTTGTAATATCAATTGTACTTTCAAAGTACCAATGATATTTAAACCAATTCAAGTGTGTACTTTATAAATATCACGTGTATTTTAAAAGTAGTTGTGATATTTATACGTGTATTTTGAAAGTACACGTGATTTTTACAAAGCACACGTGTATTTTATTTTGTAAATATAACAAGTGTACTTTATAAAGTACGTGTGATATTTATAAAATACACGTGAACTTATATTTACAAAGTACACGTGTACTTTGTAAAAATCACGTGTACTTTCAAAATACAGTTGTTGTATTTACAAAGCACACATGTAACATCGCGTGTACTTTATAAATATCACATGTACTTTCAATTATGAATAACTAGGTAATACAATTATTAATATCATTTTATTTTTTGCATGATCACAGTATTGAGTATGTGAGAAGTTTGATATTATTCCTCCTGTTGAAAATATGAAAGAGAAGATACCAAAATTTCTTAGGTGGAAATTGTATATACCTATAAAAGTAGTTGGAGCAAAGAAACTATCTGTAAAAGTAATTGGAGCGTGCGGTGAAGTGACAGATCCAACATTGGGATTTCCTAATAAAACTTCTCAGTGTCTTACATGTGGGGCCAAAGATATTAGATAATGTGAAGGTTACTTTGGGTTAATTAGATTTCCGTACATAGTAATATATACATATTTTATATCAAAATTTACACAGATTTTAAATAAAGTATGTCATGATGTAAATCTATACGAGCTATTAAGATAAAGAGCGTTGATTCAACATCTAAACGTCGTCAATCAAGGAACTGTAAGTATTGCGATGCAAATATAAAATATATTTATCCCTCTATCTGTAAAAGTAATTGGAGCGCGCAGTGAATGACAAATCCGACTTTGGGATTGTCTAATAGAACTTCTCAGTGTCTTACACGTGGGGCCAAAGATATTAGAGAATGTGATGGTTACTTTGGGTTATTTAGATTTTTGTACACAATAATGTATATGTATTTTGTATCGAAAGTGTATTTTTAATTGAAAACTACATTATATATTTATTCAGCAGGACACAATAACCAAAAAATAATTTATTAAGCTTAACTACTCACTATCCCAACTACTTCTAGTCAAATAAATAAATAGCTTTAACTTTTCCTATATAAGAGTAATATTGATTCCTTTCTTAACCATTACATCTAGGGTAAAGATTATATAATGAGTATCCCAACAGAAAAGTTGCGAGCTACTCTTGAGAAGGATGAAAGAAACAAAAATAAATAAAGGGAAGTTGAGGAAAATATTTCCTTATATGAAACTGCCTTTGAGCAGTTTCAAACATATGCGAGGGAAGGCTACTCTGGACTTATACCCCAGTCCATATAGTTATTTGATGTGGACCTTCCTCAAACACGTGAAGACCTCATGTCTTTCTATGCACAAGAAGTTCCATTAAATTGCCGAGCTAAATGAGAATAAGGCTCACCATGAAGGCCTTGTAGCCGTCATAGAAGAAGAAATTCTAGTATGCTCGAATTTAATTGACTCTCTTCCTGACATCATATATGCCTTTAACAGCTTTCCCAACTTGAAGTCTTCTTTATTTTTTTCAGCTTTTGTTATGTCAAAAATTGTACTTTATTTTTTTGTTTTAATAAAAAATGTATTTCTTTCATGCATGTATTGTGACTTATATCATACACCCAAACCTATATAATATATTGCTGTCTCGAACCATCATTCATACATAGTGTAAAAATGTAAAGTATATGCAAATTTAGTAAAGTACACGTGAACATCAGGAAAAATGATCACGTGTATTTTAGTAAAAATGAGTGTGCTTTGTTGAACTGCTACACACAAAAAAACTAACCAGTAAACGTAATATATTACATTCATTTATTATAAAAAATGGTTATATCAAAATATGATTGTATTGTCAAAATATGATTGTATCTATTCTAAATTATAATACACGCTTGTTTTTATAAAGTACACGCGCATCGTATTGTCTAAAACCATTATTTAAATGCGTGTACTTTATATATTACATGCATAATACATAAAGTACACGCATATTGAAATACTCGTACAATAATGTCGCTGGTGTGGACCATATTACACTTAAGAATTTAAGAATATGAGTGGCCTAAGTGTTTTTTATAAAGTACAAACACATTGTAATGTTAAAAACCATTTTTTAAATAGTACATGCATTTATATATGTGTACTTTATAAAATTACATGTATAATACATAAAATACACGCATATTGAATTAGATTTTGGCCATAACAATATGCGTGTACCATAACAATATGCGTGTACTTTATAAGAACATGCGTGTACTCTATGTTGATTCCATTCCCAAACAAATAATACATAAATGAACACTCAACAATAAAATTATAATAATTTATTCAAATGTGAATGATCAATAATTTTATTTAAAACTATTGTTACAATGAATGAATTTAACAATATTAAGAGGAATCAAATTGGTTATTTACATGTGAATCTGTAATGACTTGTTTTACTACACATAGAGCAAGTTACTTCTCTTATTATGACCTCTCCAACATATTTTATTCTCTTATTTCTTGTCCTCCCTGTCGGTCTTTTTATTAATGGAGGAAGGATTGGTGGATTTTCAGGCAATGGGATCTTTAGGGACATCAAATCAGGATGAGGAATTATAGGTGATGAGTATGATTTCTTGTAGAAAAAGACCTTATAATAATCCTCAATGTGATCATAAATACTTCCACCTATCTTCCTTACGGCAGAAACAGCACAAGAACATGGAAAACATCATAGTTGCCAACTCTTACAAGAGCAAATTCCTTTTTTCTAAGCCAATCGTGGCCCACACATTTGAATGAACTTCAAATACATGTGTACTTGAGCGACTAATATTCCAATGTCACCCTTTATTCCAATTTTCAGTCAGTAATATATCAAAACGAGGACATAACTCCTTTGATCATGTTTCAGATTCAATAAGTTTGTTTGCATTGAAATTCATAATTTTGATTCTCATTTTATCCATCATATTAATTATCGGTAAATGCGTTTCCTCTAGGATCCAAGAGTCGAATGATTTCGCAACACTTGATAACATGTCACCATAACGCTTACCAGTGAAATATGCACAAGACCAATTCTCCGGAGGCAAATTACCAAGAAAATCAGCGACAACAACTCTACCTTACTTCTTCAAGGCATCAATGTTCTTCTGAAATTCATCAATTGTTACAGTATATGCACAATGCATGAAATATTGAACAAGCTTCTTTCGGAAGTTCGCACTATCCCGTATTTTCTTCTTTATATTTCCTTGTAAATGATGTATACAATAACAATGTGCCGACATTGGAAAAAACTTAGAAACACCTTCAATAAGACCATTATCCCGATGAGATATGAATGTGATGTTCCGATCTTGTTGAGTTATTGCATCATGCAAATTAATGAGAAATCACATCCAATTATCTTTCGTATTTGAATCAACAACTGCATATGCAAGAGGATAAAGGCCTGAAATTATAATGACATATATCAGTACATACAGATTCTATGATGAACTCTGGAAATGGTGCCGCTGGCGTGGACCAATAAACACGTAGGATATATAACAAAATAACTATATTTATAGTGATAGGTTACACGAATGTAAATTATAAACATATTATGATTGTACTTTAATATACGTGGGTCTAATTTATTATTTCCTTTGACAATACGAAATAAAGAATCACAAGCAATTGCAATGTAAACATTAAGCGTGAACAGGATGTCACGTGTACTTAGTAAAGAAATGCGTGTACTTTTCAATGTTAGCCCCCCAAAAATATGGAATACAAAAGTACACGCATGACATTACAAAGTACACGTGACATAGAATATAAATTCATGTCTACTATTTTATCCATTGCGTGTACTTTGGGTATCTATGTAAATAACAAAAACAAACCTCAAAGTACACGTGTAATTCCCAAAGTACAAGCATATATTCACGTGTACTCTATGAATGTCATGCGTGTATTATATTTTCTTTTGAAAGAACATGCAAATGATTATAAAATAAAGGCATAATATTGTCAAGTAAACTTCAATGCTTCACATTTACCATTGTTCCCATTCCTTGCAGTTGCTGACAAAATCGTTCTACGGTACATGCTCTTCAAAAAGGCACATCAAGAAAAAAAACAGGCCTGCAGTACTGAAATTCATTAATGCATCATATAAGCATTATAAAAATCCTTTTAAATAATTTGCTCTCCGGTTCGACGTCAAGAATGCAATGTGATCCTGGATTATATTGCAATAGAAGTTCCCTATAATCATTGATTAATGCATACGAAACTTCCTCATCACCACGCAACTTAGCAGCAGCCATCTCTTTGCCACGCCATGCATGATGATAACCTATATCAATACCATAGTTCTTTTTCATATCTATAACTACATCAATTGGTCTCAGTAATGGTTTATCCCTTAACTCATCAGCAAGAAATGTATAAAGCAATTTGGAGTCCATCATTTTGCTTAATGGACTACGATATACATCCCTATAAGTATGCTCATTGTTCAAACTTCTTATATAAAAGTAACCATTTAATGTTGATAATGAAGCATGAACCTGCTACATGCAATTCTCAGTATTCCTTTTAGAACACTCTGTTTTCACCCAAATTTTATTATTCTTCAAATACATATACTTAAAACCAAGCTCGACTGCATAGTTCGCAACTTATCACGAAACTCAACCACACCTCCTTTGAAACACTGCTCTTCACAACTAATATATGTATTCCGATCATTATAGAGATAAACTTTTGACGTACTCGGCTCCATACCTCCAATATAAACATAACTTTCAACACCACTACTAATATCAATCGCAGCGGATGATTATATATAGTTTGCCCTTTCTCTACTTGTACCACTGCCTTCAACCCTCTTACAACTTGTATAACTATCGTCAACCCGTTCATAAATTCTATACGTGCATTCAAACCGTCCATAAATTGTACTAGTGGTAAAATCTACTGAATCAAAGAGATATATCCAAATAAAATCAGCATTGAAAATCACTTGAGACCGCAACATACAGTGAACATCTTTATCACAAAGCAATATGAATCGACTTTCATCACCAAAGCCGTATCTTAATGAAAAAGATCCAGCTTTCAAATCCATAAACCTACTACGTAACTCATTGCATATGAAATCTAATGAGTTGTCTTCAAAAATTTCAATGCAAGCCATATTATTCAAATAACAACACCTAGCAATCTGATAACTTTCCATTATCACCTGCATTATATAAAAACAAAAAATGGTTTCATTAAAGTTCAAGTTTAATTAATGCCGTTGGCGCGAACCAACAAACACATGGCCAACAAATACGTGACTATTCCATTAAACATGACTCAACAGTAACAAAGTAAATGCACATCAACAATGTGAAGAATTAATATCAAAGAACAAATGAAAATTAATCAATAGAAAATCACTTGTACTTTATATCAAATTGTGTGTATTTTACTGTAATCTGCTCATGTATACACAAAGTATTTTACTATTGTAAAATATCAAAATTGGCCAATGCCGCTGGTGCGTACCAGCAAACACATGCCCATTTAACACATGACAGGTCTATTATGTAATGAGTCAAAAGTAACTAAGTAAATTCACATTAACATTATTCCAAATTAATGTCAAAAGAAAAAATCAGAAATAATCAAGTCTAAAATTCACGTGTACTTTACATCAAATTGGGTGTACTTTATTGCAATGATCATTTGAGGTATATGCATGAACAACTTGTATACACATAAATTACACACACACATGAACACACAATCAAAACATATAAAGACACAACCTGTTATGAAATCAAAACACAAAGTCAAAATATATTCATATAAAATTAAAATAGAATTATAAAAACACACAACCAAATCATCCATTTAATATTCGAGTCAATTCAGCACATGACTTACACAATTACAATGATTTGATTAAACGAAAATAAATACATCGAGCTATTTTAATGATCGACGTGCAAAACATTTCTTCGTAACTAACAAGTATAAACTTACAAATGATCGAATAAATGCAAAGAAAAATATAGGTTAAACAAAGTGCAAAGGATTGTTTTCTTCGAACAAATTGATAATTGTTTCTTTGACATAACACAACTCGTTGAACATAAGTGAAAAGAAATCATAAGCTCCTAAGTTATTGGAGAGAAAGAACCTGTTTGACAAGAGCCGAACGAAGAAAGAGAATGATGTGATTATTGAAAATGCTGTCAATCGATTAGGTCAATGATAACAAAATTAATTAAATGTCGGAAAATGTATTTATATGGACCTAATTGTTTAAAATTTGTTTGACTCGGTTAAAAAGTCCAAAATGTCAGGTCAAGGTACCAGACCGTAAAAATCTATATTTTAAAATGATTTAGAGCATTTAATTGTTCTTTATTATTAGGTAAAATTAGTTGTAAATTCGCGCGACGCGCGGACGTTTTAAAAGTGTTTCAATTATTGTATTATTATATAAAAAAATTGATAAAGATGTATTTAATTAAAAAACAAATTTTTTATTTAGAAACATGTCTAATTTTACACATAAATTATTAAAATATGTTATTATTAGCTTGGTTTTGAAATAAACAAATGAATTCATCACTAACATCATATTATTATATTATGACATTATTAATATACACATAAAATAATCTAATTTTTTTAATAAGTTAAGAATCAAGGCTTCACATAGGAACTAAAAATTAAGTATCCACATGAACAAAAATGCCACTCTATGTTTGTATAAAAGAGAAGCTTTTGTTTCATACTAAAGAGAAAAGTATATTGATGAAAAAAACATAAACATAAACAATAAATATGATAAATACTTGTATACACTAAAATATGTGAAATATAACTTCACACAGTTAATAAAGGTAAAGTATACACTTATAAGAAAGCAATGGCTCTTTACCATGCTTGATTATTTTTCGATTAATCCTTACTTGATAATTGAGGGAGTTTATACAAGAAAAAAATGCAATCCACACTAAAAATCCTCTCTCTATATATATACACAAATTCAGTCAACACTAAAAAGAGACACACCGGTTGAGTAAACTTTAACCAAAGCCCAAGTTTACAACTCTCTACTTTGAGAATCTAACATTTCTCCGACCACCACCGTCCGACCACCGAAAACTTCTTCTCCGATGAGACCAATGTGAGTTATTTTCGCTGGAGTTTAAATTGTCTAGTTAATTTGAGGTTTTCATTTTATTTCGAATTGTGTATAAAAGTGGGTCTAACAATTTTATTTATTATCTATTGTCTCCTCCTCCCATCCTTGATTTTTTGACTTTAAGTATCCATTCTCTTTATGTTTTTTATCTCTACTATATTTATACCCTATTATATGCTCTCATTGGAGATAAACGTGAAATGCCTACCACAAATAATAAAAGCAACACAAAAACTCTAAGCGTTCACCCTTCTCTCATAAAGACAAATAAGAGCCACAACAACTTTCACTCTAACCTCCCTTAACTATTGTGATAATTTATCAATAAAACTTAATTGTTTCTTCTTCTTCTTCTTCTTCTTCTTCTTCTTCTTCTTCTTCTTCTTGTGGGTGAATTTGTTGGAGTGGCGACCTCTATGCCTCTGAAGGTTACCCTCATTTCCTTTTACTTTCCTATAAAGATCTGAATTGATTTTACCCCCACCTCTCAACTCTCAATAGTCCAAGCTCCGCTTTCTCACTGAATGCGTTCTCGTGTGTAATGTTTAAGAGGATGGGTGTTGTTTATTTTTCAGAAGTTTTAGAGAAAGGGTTAATAATATAGGAAGGGGGATGATGTGTATTAAATGTATGTTGTATTTGAATTAGGTGAAATAGTTCGGATGACATTTGGAAAGGCATAAGCCTTTACAAGAAACTATTTGTCAATGTAAAGGAATCGACATTGGAGATGAAGGGGCTATAGAAGTTTTAATAATGGAATATAATCTGGAGAGGAAGGGGTGATGTAAGTCTTAATCATGTGCTTCAATATTGTTGATGACGTGGATATCAATGATTAATAGGATGACGTGGATAAGCTTTTTGCTCAGTAACTTTAAATGCTTGTAAAGCATTTTTGAGTATTCTAGAGATGTCCACGTGATACTCACGACTTTACTAGCAGGAATTTTCCACGCGTCGCTTTCTTCATCTTCATATGGAAGCACCCGCGTCCGATTAAAAATTTTCCCCACAAAATAATACTATTACCATGTTGCCCAAACTATTGAGTTTACGATGGATATAAAGTGTGATGAATGTGTTAATATTGTCAATAATAAGCTGAAGAGCGTGGATGGAGTTAAAGGCATTGATGTGGACTTGAGCCTTTAGGATAATTTTGCATTAACGGGGTCATTTTTTTTCCCTATTATTCTTTTTATTATAGACATTTATTTGTTCCCATATGTTTATTTTATGTTTGGGTGAGATTGTAAATTTTTAGTGAGAGTATTTATTCATGTAGTTATTTTTTATAATGGTGATATAAATATTTTATTTCTTTAATGTACATTGGGCTTTATTATGTATCACCATTTTTTCCCGATAGTAATCCATGGTGTTTTGGAAAATGTTTTATTAGCACAAGTTATAACTAAATAGAGACAAACGGATATGTAAACCAGGTCCTCTTTCTTAACTTCATATCATGCATGTATTATTTGAATCATGTCTCAAAGACGGCCGTAAAAAAATATCTAATTTATCTAAATTTTTCATTCGTGTTTTTTCTTATTACTTATGTTTCGCACATTGCGTCTCGCCCGCGCATCGGACGGGTTTTCGGCTAGCATGACATAAAAGTTAGTAACAACATTTAATTCATAAAAATATCAGTAAATAACATGTTATTAAGAATATGTAGGGGTAAATATTTTAGTAGTATTATTGGTAGTGGTAGTAATAACAACAATACGAAAGTTGTGGGGTCAAGAATCACGCTGACATATGCTCGGCCACGTATGCTCGGGTTATGTGCGCCTATAATTCTTGAGGACTTCAAGTTAGAATAACTTCATTAACATAATAACTCACAATGGCTCATCAAGATTGAAGATAAGTTTGAACTATTAGGGATAGTTGTTAACGGGGCTTAGTATTCTCCTAAGTTGTCTTATAAATATAAACGTGAGAGGGGGGTGAATGATTGTAACGTTGAGAAATAATACAACTCGACCGACCTAAGTTCTTGAGCAATAAAGAACAAACCCTAGCATCCCGTGGATGCAGACACATTACCGAACCACGCACATCTTGTGTTGTGTGTGTGATCTCATTATTTACTGTCAATATCATTATTGTTTGTCTTATGCGCATTGAATACATTCACCTGTAGGGAATTACCACTTATAATTGGCACCATCTGTGGAAATGATTAGAATTATTTGCCACTAGCTAATTTTATGAGATGTCTCACCCACACTGCCAAGATCATCAAAATCTCGATGACCGAGAGGGTCATCATCAGCATAGTCACGACGACCAGGATGGTCACCACCTGGACTATAACATTCATGACGACCAGGAGGGCCATTGGCCGTCTCTTCCATCCTATAGGGTCAGATTAGAGATTTGCGACTATTACAAATCTCATTATACATGTTATCGTCTCAATGTGAAGAGTATGGTCAAGAGTGACGAGCTTGAGCGAACTAATCAACTCTCAATGCTCATTGACAACTATGAGAAACATTATGAGACGAATGGGCCGCCATTAGGCACCAACATGAGTAAAATGATGTGCTCCAATGATGCCTATAGAAGTTCAAAAGAGAGAAGCACAAGCGCCTCTACAGATTGCGCACTCCTAGTCATCAGGCTAGCAGAGCTCGCAGCCTAGGGAAGAGCGTCCAACAACGAAGGGAATATTCTCCTCGCAGGAGGTAAGCAACTCGAATATCCCGCTCCAGTGAGAGGCGATGAGAGAAGGATCTTTGCGATATGATTATAAGAGAGGTGGACAGGCACCCCGCGCACTAGAGGGTACAGGTGACCAAAGAACTCTCTAGACGAGCCCTTGTTTTCCAGATAAAGTCGTTGTTTAGTCAAACTATTAAGGAATTTGTCCCTTCAAAGAAGTTTGTCATTCCACGGTTCAAAATTTACGCTAGGAAGACGGATACCACCAACCACGTCAGACAGTATTGCCAAGTCACGACGATATGGAACGATAACAAAAGTATAATATGCCGCATATTTCCCTTTAGTCTTGGAGACATTGCTCAAAAGTGGTTCGAGAAATTACCACACCAATTAGGGCTGTGCTTTTTTTCCGAACATTCCGATTTTTCCGATGTCCGATCCGATATTTTCCGATTTTGGAACATATATAAGGTTTCCGATTTCCGATTTTCCGATTTCCGATTTTTCCGAATTAAATTGGATAGGAAATTGGAACTATGTTTTAAATTCCGATTTTCCGATTTTTCCGATCCGATTTTTCGATATTTTAACCGATCCGATTTTCCGATATAATTTTCGATTAATTTTCCGAATATTTTTTCCGATTAATATTCCAAATATTATATATATATTTTTTACCTTGGATTTCCATGGTCTAATAATAAGAATGTTTACATTTACATTTCCCTTATTTTTTACCTTACACCCATATATATATGTTGTTAGTTTTAGGGTTAGACATATCTTTCCTCTCTCTCTCTCTCTCTCTCTCTCTCTCAATACGGCGCATACCATCGAGTCCCCTCTCTCTCTTTCAACTCTCGTCCATCTACTCACCTCTCTCTCTGGTTTCTACGCTTCTCAGATACGGATCTGTAACGATTAGAATGTATCTCTTCATATCCAAGTCGAACGAAGGATCAGTAAGCCCTTTTATCTGTTTCCCTTATCTGTAACGTTCGGATCTGTAACGATCTGATCTGTTTATATTGTTATAGGATGGGATATGTAACGATAGGATTGTTATAGGATCTGATCTGTTTATAATATAAATTTTTGATCAGTAAGCTTTCATATCCTCGTTATGGGATAAACTTTATATTGTGTAACGAGCGGTTTATAGGATCTGTAAGATTATACATGTTTTTTGTTTCTATAGGATTGTTATAGGATCTGTTTATACATGGTTTTTTGTTTCTATAAGATTATACATGTTTATAGGATCTGTAAGATTATATATTGTGTAACGACCGTTTAATTACATGTTTCTATACCTGTTTTACAGCTGTATTATATTGAGATCAAATATTAATTGCTGATTTATACTGAGATCAAATATTAATTGTTGATTTACACTTGTTGTTTCTATACCTGTTTTATACGTGTTTCTATACATGTTTCTGTACCTATTTACATTTTGGGTTAATTGTAGAGTCTACACAAATGAAAAAATGGTTAAATCCTTACATATTTACATGTTGGGTTAAATCTTTTTTCCGATTTCTTTAAAATGAGAATTTCGAGTAATCGAAAATCCTATATTAATTTTTTTGAAATTTCGGAATTCCAAAATTTCTGAATTTTTATTATATGTTTTGAATTTCCGAATTTTTCCGAATTTTTTCCGATTTTCCGATTTTTCCGAATTCGGAAACTTTTTTGATTTTCCGAAAAAATTGGATAGGAAATTGAAACAATTATTTTATTTCCGAAAAAATTGGAATTTTTTCCGAAAGGTCATTTTCCGATCCGATCCGGCCGAAACACAGCCCTAACACCAATCGATCACTCACTTCAAGTAACTCATAAAGGCTTCACGACCAGATTTATCATAAACAGTACCCATCCCAAATGGGTGGACTCTCTTCTTATAATGAAAATAAGTCTCGAGAAACATTTTTAGAGTACAATAGGAGATACTAAGAGGTTTATAGCGAATGACCTACGAACAAGAAGAATCCTGGAACAAAATGAGAAGTAGCTAACCAACTTCTAGGAGAGATATGATTGACTGCATTGATCTCGGTAGCTACGCCACCCATAGAATTTAAAGAACCTAAAGGAGAATGAGTCATATATTCTGCAGAACGCCGTTATTGCCAAGGTTGGATGTCTTTTTTCAGCCTACTCAAGTCCAACCCATTTGGACCCCTTAAAGGTTCTAACGAAGGAGCGCGCAGATCCCAACCACGAAGGCCCGCCCTACGAGGCCAGCCTAACCCAACCTGCTCAGCGGTCAGCCTCCATTCGAATTATGTTAGGGGGTCTTTCGCTTTTGCCATATCTAAAGAGATACTACAAGTCCTCCGTCCCAGATTCCATCGCCGCGGTCATCTGGTTCACCGGTACTACCAAAAAGTCTCATGCTTGCGTTACTGTTACTGATGGTTTTATTATCTTGGACCACGAAGACCCCAATCGTGCTTCTGGTTTCCATTCCCATCATCATATTTATTGATGATAAATCTCCTCGTGCTCTGCCATAAGAACTTGGAGTCCGTATCATGGTGAGGAAGATTGCTTTGAGCAGGTCGCGGTGGCTTATTTTAAAATTGAGTTGTCAAGTAGCTCAACGCTTCATCAATCCCTCATCAAGAGGGAGGCAATAACTATCGATAACCTCATGGCAAGGATTGAGAAGTATGCCAAGGTGGAGGACATGTTGGCCAGAGTTAACCGTGAAGGTGATGGACCAAAACATCCAAAAAACGGGGATAAATAAGGAACGAGCAAGAAATTAGTGAAGAATCATAATGGGAAGCCAAAGGGAACTGAGAAAAGATCCCAAGAAGGTGATCAAGTCCATCAACACGTACTTTTCTGAACCGATCTATAAGATCTTTTACAATATCAAAAGTCAGAACTATTTCAAGTGGCCTTACTATAAGGATCACGGACACAAAACTGAGAACTGTAAGGCCTAAAATCCCACCTTGAGTAGCTGGCTCAGTCTAGGCACCGCAATAAGTTTGCTGATAAGAAATTGGGACATGCACAACATGTGCGCGATCAGAAATGAGATAATGTATTGGACGGAGACTTGGGGCATAAGTTTTGTAGAGGGAGATTAAAGATAAAACTACAATTAGAGATAATCCCTCATATTTAAGGAATGCAAATAGTCGAGTGACTCATCTCATAATCTAGATAGCTAAAGGAGGCATAGGGGAAGTTAGAAGTAAGTTAGTTTAAGCGTTTGAAGTAGGCACTAAGGAAGCTTCCTCGAAGGATCTGTTCATAAAAGGTTTCTATTTCATTTTTACTTAAGTTAAATATTTAAAGACATATTGTAAACATTGAGATGTATCATAATATGTTAGTTAGGTTGATCGGTATCTGCGAGGGACCAAGTCTGGCAGGGCTTGGGAAAGCTTCCATGATCAATCGAATAACCTCACCATGGTAACCTACGAGGGAATTGGTTTGGAGGATTAAGAAGTTATGCAATGTTAAGACACGACTTAACCTCTTTAGATACACTAGGTAAAACACCAGCATAGCATAATTTGAGAAAGTATTATTCGAGCAACCATGAGTTACTTTGTCTACTGGGTTAAGTGTCAAATGTCCTTTTATCGGCGCAACGAACATCCTGGTGACGTCATGCATGGCCTACCATATGTCCAATTCAAATTTGAGTAAACATAGGTGGTCTGGAGACTATCAGGTAGTTTGGTAGGCTACCACCTGTCATTAGCCGTCTGACACATAGTTGGTCACTAAAACCTCAGTTGGCATTTAATGACACTGTCGTAAGAACACATCGGCACAACTTTACATTAAATTCCAGTGACGTAAAGGCATAGTGAGCCAATATTGCATTTAATGAGTCTGATATTACACAAGTGTGCTCAGCTGACTATATATGTACCCGAACCACCCTTTTGAGAAAGGAGAGACAAAATACGAATCACAAAGAACATATATTATCATGTTAAAGAGAGTTATTACAAAGAACCATAACATTTATTCTTCACCAGTAATGCCTTAGTTCAAGATTTCCACCAAGAACATAGGCATTTATTGAGTTTTAACTTATATTCCCCTGTACCCTGGTGTTTGAGTTGCTTACCAAATGTGTATCTAAAGTGCTTGCTTATCTCCCCCTCTAGCTAGTTGTTTCAAAGGTCTATTTATTGTGCTTAACATATCACACTTATTGCTTATTATTGAGTTATACACGAGTGTTTGTGAGTTTATATCAAAAAGTTTTATTCTATTTCATCTGAGTTTATTTCATCATCGCCAATAGCGTCTTGTTTGGTAATTTATCACCTTTTAATAGAGGTTACGCTTCAGTTTGTATTCAAGCACCCCAGCACTAAGAGAACTGCTCTCTTACATTTGGCGACTCCGATGGGGAGGTATTCTTCTAACAAATGGCTCAGGATAATGTTACCCGTGCTATTAACTTTGACGAGATTCGACGGAGGGAGGAACAAGAAGGGAGGGACACGAGGTTCCTAGAGACTGGGTGCCTCAGGTGGAATTTCCCCCAATTTTAACTATCATAAAAGTTGTCACGGTGATGCATGCTTCCATGAGCGCAGTAATAGGACCCGCTCACATAGCTCAACTCATGGGAAAATTCATGGAGTTTTACAAACACCAACAGATGTGACGGTTTTTGGGTATCCATGGACCACAGTTTCACTACAAAAAAGTACTTTTTTAAGATTTAACCTTTTGTGACGGCAAATTTTGGGACTCTAAAACCCACCTGTTGAGACGAGTAAAATTATCAATCTTAAAAACTATTACTTTTAATACCCCTTTTGTTACTCGTCTAAAAAAACTACTAAAAGAGAGCGCAAATTAGTAGCCATATCAAAAGGTATACCTTAAGATACGACTAAAATCAATTTGGGTTCCCCTTTATCAATTTTTACTCTCCCTCTTCTTCTATCAGCCCGAGAGCCTAAGAAAATAAAAAAAGAAATCAAAAGAAAACCCACACCCCGTTCTTCTCCTTTTTGCTCATCTGACGCACGCCATAAGCCACATACACCCTCATCGCCTTAGCCCTAGCCGCTCTAGACCTAGCAACAACACTCGTTATTTCCCATGTCGTTGGTTTAATTGAGGTAAGTTGTATTGTTTCTTTTTTGTTGACTATTTTTATCTTTTATGCCATTCTTGCATGTTAAAGGATTTATGTTCTTAATTGATTTGGTTGGAAGATTGTATGGGAGAGGGTGAGTAATGTCATACTGATTTAAACAGTGGACCAATTACTAATTTATGAGATATTTTGAATCGGTGGATACTATTGGTTTCAACAATTGTATTTCAGATTTGTGTTTAATAGTTGGGATCTAATTTAATTTATTTGTGTCTCAACTGCTGCAATCAGTGATACATGGTTGACCTTAAAATTTGTAATATGATTTTTGGATAATGCTGGAAGACCACTAAATGATCCGATCGACTGAACTAATCTAATCCTGAGCATTCAAGATATAATATCACTGAATTGATATGGATAAAAGGTAACGTTAAATATTGGTTATTGCTGAATATCGTTAGTTTTTTTACTAGATTGATTTGTATTGGTGATATGAGGTTGAGAGTGAGCCAATTGAAAATTCAAACTGTTAATTGGTTGTTGTAGTGTAGTTTTAAGATTAATTTATGATAATATTTGTACACTTTCTTTGTGAATTTTAGTTAGAATTATTGATATGTTTGCTTGTATTAATTAATCCATGTCATTCGGAAGTAGCGAATGCCATTAATTTGATATACTATTCAATTATGATTTTATTTTGTGATATATTTGTTGGACCCAATTAATTCAAATATGAATCACCGTTGAAAAAATCGTCAATGTTATCCAACACCATATCTAATGCTAAATCTTAACATTCTAGTCACTAAGCGCCTGCTTGGTTATGTATTCATAAAACTCAATTTAAACACTATTTTTAAATATAACTTAAAATTCAGTTTTTTGTGTTTATAAATATGAGTATGCGTTTGGTAAACTTATTTTTAAATACAGTTTTCAGAAAAATTGGCACACATGTATATTTATCAAGGTTCTAAAAAATGTGGGGCGTGATCGAGGCGTGGAGGCCAAGCCTTAAACCTTAAAAGCCTAGGCGGGCCTTTGGCGTGAAAAGGCGTTTAGGCCTTCTTAATATTTTTTAATCATAACAAGGCTATTAAAATACTAAAATTGTACATATCATAAAAATATGTATGAATAAATGCAAATTAAAATGCTATTTGATTATTTTGGATGAGATAATGGTCCGGTTAGTAAAAAAATTCTTTAAAAGGCGATATCGTTTCACTAAAGTATTGTTGTTTTTAGAAAAAAGTTCACCTTAAGGGTTTTACCAAGAATAAGACGTAAAAATCTTAAGGCGAGGTGTTTCTCCCAAGCTTCAAGCCTAGGTGAATTTTTTTGAACAGTGATATTTATATTATACACACATACATTATATATATATATATATATATATATATATATTCCTGCTCTTGTGCGGACTAGTCTACATTTTAAAAATGTGGACCGGACATGTGGCACCTGGCGGTGAGCCCAGAAAAGAGAGAGAATGTGCCTATAATTTAGGCGATAATTTCTAGTCACACCGTTAGGTGACAGATGTCCGGTCCGCATTCTTAAAATGCGGACTAGTCCGCACAAGAGCATTATTATATATATATATATATATATATATATATATATATATATATATATATATATATATATATATATATATATAGAGAGAGAGAGAGAGAGAGAGAGAGAGACTCTCCTACATCACACCTAGTTCTAGGTCCTAAGAAATATTTTTCTAACGAATTTATTATATTATTGAAATTAATATTTCAATCAACACATGTTCAGAAAATTATGTCAAAATACATTTTCTAGCTATTTTAAAAAATTCACAAAAAATTGCTAGCACAGACCTTTATAAATAAGGTACTTTCAAAAGTTTTTTGTTTGATTTTTAAAAATTAGCTAGAAATGATATTTTGACCTAATTTTTTAAACACATGTTGATTGTAAGTTTAACTCCATGAATAAAAAAAAGTCTTTTATGACCTAAAACTAGGTGTGATGTATGGATGATGTAGGAAATATGATGTATATAAGAACCTCTCTCTCTCTCTCTCTCTCTCTCTCTATATATATATATATATATATATATATATATATATATATATATATATATATAACTTTCACAGATACGTGATACGTGAATGTATACATATATACATACATAATACATAAATGCATAAATATATGATGTGTTCTTTATGTATACTTAATGACGTATGTTGGAAGTTTGACTATATATACAAAAATATACATACATAATATAAATGTATCCGTACATACATACATAAATGTGTAAGCACACACACACGCACACACACACGCACACACACATATATATATATATATATATATATAGTAAGGCTCTCCAACATACCTTATTAAACATACATATGAACTTACTTATTTTTTTTAAATAGTAAAAAAATAATTTTGAGTTGATATTTTTTATACAGGTTCATGATATTTCACTGTGCCCATGTAAAAATATTCAGCTCAAAATAATGTGTTTTGTTATTTTTAAAAAATGGGTAAAAAAAACTGACAGTTTTAAAGGGTAAAAACTGTCAGTTTTTTGACCTATTTTCTTAAAAATAACAAAAAACATCATTTCTAGTTCATTTTTTTTATAGGGTCACAATGAAATATCATGAAACCATATAACAAATATCATCTCAAAATTATTTTTTTTACTATTTTAAAACTTGGGTATGTTCATAGATATGTTGCTACAAAGTATGTTGGAGAGTCTGACTGTGTATGTGTGTGTGTGTATATATATATATTATGATATTGCATGTATAATTCACAATGAAATTATATACATACATGAATTGTAATATTATTTAATACATATGTACTATATGTATATTTTATATTATTTCATACATTAACAATACATGTATAAAACTATATATAAGTACATTAATAATACATGTATAAAACTATTTTTGAAAACACTTTAGCACCCTGTAACTGATCAAACAAATCATCTCTACGAGATAAAGGGTACTTGTTCTTAATTGTAGCTTTATTAAGTTGCCTATAATCAATACATAAACGCATGGTACCATCTTTCTTCTTGGAAATACACTCGATTGTATGAACCCCCTATAAAATAAATCCTGCAACTGAATCTTGAGTTCTTTCAGCTCAACAGGTGCCATTCTATACGGTGTCATAGAAATAGGGATTGTCCCCGGTGCCAATTCAATACTAAATTCAACTTCTCTCTCTGGGGGTAACCCCGACAACTCACTAGGAAACACTTCTGGAAAATCTCGTACTATAGGAACATCGACTAATTGTAAATCCCCCTTCCTAGTGTCAAGAACATATGCAATAAAACCCTCACAACCCTTACTCAATAATTTTCTCGCCTGAATAGCAAAAATGATGCAGCTGGGAACAATTTTTCTTTCCCCCACAAATTTAAATTCAGGCTCAGCAGGCATATTAAAAACAACTTCCTTACTGAAATAATCCATACATGCAAGATATTTAGATAACCAATCCATTCCCATAATTATATCAAAATCAGAAATATCTAATAGAAGTATATATATAACTGTATCTCTAACCCCCACAGTCAAAACACAATCACGAAAACATATTCCACTACAACCATATCCCCTATATGCATATAAATACCCAACCCCACATTTAAACGAGTACACGATTTATTCAGGTATATAGCAAATGCATAGGACACAAAAGAATGTGTGGAACCAGGATCAATCAAAACATAAATAATTCTATCAGTAACAAAAAGTGTATCTGTCACCACATCCGGGGTAATATGAGCCTCTTTCATCGTAAAGAGTCGCCCACCTGGCCTGGAACCACTGGCTTATCCCATGCCCCAGGTTCCATCTGTTATAACCGAGTTATAACAACCAACACAAATAATTTATAATACTAAATTATTAGTTAGTACATAAACAATTCAAAAATATCATATCAAACCAGCAACTGCCATCTAATCACCACACACGTCCAGAATTAATAACCTAGACGCTCTGATACCACTAATTGTCACACCCCAAACCCAAATATATTCTAATCATTTCATTTATATTATGATTAAATCATAATGTTCGGTTCATTCGAAGTATAATTCATTTATCAATATTTTTTTCATGTATAATAAACATAATCATGTTCTTTATACCATAATGTAATTAACATCGAAGTCATAATTAAACGAACTTGTTATACTACGATTGACTATGATTAAATATTACAATTATCAAATTAACCCATGCTAACTCAATATATAAGATGTGCGAGTGTAGTAAAACCTCAGTGTGACAATGACAAAACCCCCACGTCTAATCCCCAGATCCTTCTAACGGTGAAACTCTCAAATCACCGATCATATGATATCCTAACTAGCAGCGTACAAACCTGAAAATGTTAAAAGATAAACCGTAAGCATTAAGCTTAATGAGATACTCATTCCTTCAAATTAAATAACAGTTCTTTATTAGATATGTGGATATAAAATCCAAATAATCCTGCCATGCTATGAAATAGCAATATTATATCAAATATCTAGATATAAAATCCAAACAATCCTTCCTTACAATGAAATGACAATTCTATATCAAATCTGTGGATATATAATCCCAATAATCCTGCCTTGCTATGAAATAATAATTTTATATCAAATCAGTGGATATGAAATCCAAATAATCCTGCCCTGCTACGAAATAACAGTTCTATATCAAATCCTTGGATATGAAATCCAAATAATCATGCCCATTGGCAATAACAAATCCTAGAACATAAGTTTCAACAAATATATTTCATAAGACAAGTCAAATTATCGGAGCTTTGTCCAATTATAATCCTGAATCATAAGATCCAAACAAATCTTGGATATTTTAATATCCAAACAAATCCTGAATACCGAAGTATTCATATCAATCCTGGATATTGTAATATCCAAACAAATCGTGAATAGCGAAGTATTCAAACCAATTCTGGACCCAAATAAATCCTGAATATTTTAATATCCAAACAAATCCTGAATACTGAAGTATTCAAACCAATCCTGGATCATAAGACCCAAACAAATCTTGGATATTTTAATATCCAAACAAATCCCGAATACCAAAGTATTCAAACAAATCCTCTCTTAGAGCTATATTAATATTTATATATGAATCAAATCATCAGTACACTCACCTTGGAGATTTAATCAGGCTTTTCCCTTGCCTTTATCCGGTATTTTTTCATTCGATTATTCTTATCTTCCTATCATTATTACAATATTATTATCATCATAAGAATATTAATAATTTACATAATAACTTGAAAATAACTCAATTCATAAGCATCATATGATTCTATTCAAATCATTCATTATAAATGAAGTTCTATCCAAATTCATGTTAATACATTTGTCATATCCAAATCACGGACCAAACATATATTCATTTATTCTTCGTAATTCAATCCTTATCATATTAGTATTCCAATTCAAAAGACGACACATCATTTCAAGTTTCCTAGAGTAAGATAGGTCCATTTCTTTACTACATAGCAAATCTGCCCTATAGGCTCTTTTATCGTTCATTCAACTTCCAGGAATTTTCATAATTTTTCTACATCATAACTTTTTATAATATTACTCCCAACATCAATAAAATTATTGAAAAATATAAAATTAAAGTTTCATAATTTTTAAGGTTCATTTTCTATGTCAAGCAAAATATTAAACATATGGTATGCATATTTACTCTTTTGGGGCAGATTTCATACCCGAACTTCAAACCATCACCCAAGATTCATTTCTTGGTATTTTTACATGATTTTTGGATATGATATACATATATGAGTCTATTTTAATATCCAATTAGAACAAATCAATTCCAGTAAGTATACAAAAAGATATGTAAGTTTGAATAAATAAGGTTTCTAAACGAAGCAATTCTAAGGGTTTACACGTTCAATCTTTGCATAAACTTGGATCTATTCATACATATAAACAAAGGCATGAAAGTTCTATAAACAATCTATGATTCATACCAATTTAATCACTAACACTAGAAAAATAACAAGATTTACATATAGAATTACCTTCAGGACTTTTTCGTAATTTCCCACAATTTTTCTCCATTTTTCTCCTAAATTTCTCTTCCTAAACTTCTAAATTTTCTTCCTCTCAATCCAAACTCTTCAATGGCTGAAAAATGCTGAAGAAGGAGCTTATCTCCAGCCTTTAAAGTTGGCCAAAACCCACTTCCTTCTTTAACCAATCAAAATCCACAATTTGTTAGCCTAAAAAGACGAAAAATCAGTTAACGAATTGACAAATTTGTCCATGCTTCATAATTCTAGCATAACTTTTTGCTTAAACCTTCGTTTAACACACCGTTTGTTGTGTTACAAACCTAATTCATATAGATACAACTATATAGTTTATACCTCAAGTCAACTATTATATTATAATGGTCAAAACTAAACTTCAACATGAACATTCCTACCGAAAACTTCAAAATTTTATATTTGTACCTAATTCAATATTTCATGATTTATGAAGATAGGATTAGTCTAAACATAATGACTTAACATTATATATACTAATAACATATTATCCATATCATATAAGCTAATCATGATTTAAACATAATTTATCATACTTATATTCGGGTTATCATAGATTTCCTGTGCCAAACTGTCAAGTTTAAATATGAGGGATCTCATAAAAAGATTTTGGAAAGCTTGAGAAGTTACTCACTTCGCCACAGACTATGATTCCTTTAAGAGCTGGAGTACTGTTGCAGCTCTGTCTCATTTCCACCACAAGATCTATCGGTGCTTTATTAGCATTAGAGATTGATGGTCAAGAACGACCTATCTACTATCTGAGTAGAATCATTCACGGTCTAGTGGTGAGATACACTAGTGTTGAGAGTCATTGTTTGGCCTTGGTGTCTATTGCTCAAAAACTTAGGCATTATATGTTATCTTTCATTATTCATATTGTGATAAGATGTGATCCCAGTAAGTTTTTGTTGGCACACATAAGTTTTATTGGGAGGGAAACAAGGTGGTTTCTTATCCTTTTAGAGTATGACCTGAAATGTGTGGTTCCTCGCGCGGTGAAAAACTAAGCTTATTCAAATTTACTGGCAGTTTTCCCCTCTGGGATATTTGAGCCACCATATGAAAATAGGAAGGCATCCTAGAACGATGAACAAACATGTTGATGCATATTCCACCATCGCACAAAAACTAGTCTTGAATGATGAATCGACAACTATTGAGATATAACAAGAACAACTACATCGATCGTGCTTGTAATTTTACTAACCAAGAATGATGCAAACTAGAGAGATAAAATTTAGAAGTAGCTAGAGTTTGGATAAAGAAATATGGGGCTTATAGAGTTAGCACAATACTTTATTAGATAAGGGAATTTACACTTCAGAAATATTAGAGGATGGTTGGCGAGGTGCATCGGGCTAGAGGAAGCAAAGCAAATGTTGAAGAAATCCAACTAGGAGCATTGCGAGAATAATGAGATCCCACTATACCGAAGAATTCAAATGGAGGGATTTTTCCTCCACAATGAGGCAAGACGCAATAACGGTGCAAAGAGATTGTGCTATATATCTACTTTTCTTTCAGGTAGTTAAATACAACTTCGTGGAAACTCAAATAGATTAAAGTCAACCTTATATTGATTTTATTAAAGGTGGAGTTGTCCCTTCAAAGAAGAGTGATTCCATGGGTATTAGAAGGAGAGCCCCAAGATTCTACATTCAAGTGGAGCAAATTTATCGTAGAGGATACTTTATTAGACCTTTGAGGTGCATCACAAACGAGGAGGCAAGGGAAGTCTTTAAGTAAGACCATAAGCTAGCTCACATTAGAAGAGCCAAATTATATGATCAACTTATGACTTTGGACTATTATTGGCTAATCATGGAGAAATATTCACCAGAGTATTTTCGAAAATGCAAGGTGTGTCAATTGCATGAAAATATGATCCACGCTCCATCAGTGAAGTTTCATTCTATGGTAACCCTCTATATATTCCACGCTTCGACGTTTAACCTTGTGGAGGCAATTAACCCTTCCTCAAGGGGAAAAATTTGGATACTAGTGTCCACATAGTGTTTTACAAAATGTACATAAATAATACTTTTGAAAAGAGCAACAATGGGAATGGTAGCACAATTCATCAAAGAGTACATAATTTATTATTTTGGCATTCCCAATGTCATTTTATCTGATAATGGAACTCCATTTATCAACAAGGAGGTGACCTAATGGACAAATACTCTATCATACACCAAACCTTAATAGTAGCCAACCCCAAAGGCAACGGTCAAGTTTAAGTAACAAATATGGCCATAGTTAATATATTGGCCAAGATGATGGAGGATTTCCCTAGAGCATGGGATGCCAAAATTCTAACAATATAATGGGCTTATCGAATGACCAAAAGGAAGACTATTGGTTATACACCTTTCTTTTTGGTCTATGGAGCTGAAGTAATCTTGCCAGTTGAACTAGAAGTTCATTTGGCCAGATATGCCTTACAAAACAATATGCTCCTTCAAGACAGACATATTCAACTAAAAGCATTGGATGGACACAAAAATAAAGCGAGTTATCACTTCCAGATGTACACAAAGCAACCCTCCATGGCCTACGACAATTTAATCAAGCCAAAGAGGTTTGCAGAAGGAGATATAATTCTAAAGGCAACTGTTAGTCACATCAGAGGACTCCCATTGTTTAAGTTTGTAGCCAATTATAAGTGACTATTTATAGTCAAAGAAGAACAAGACTCGGGCTATTGCCCAATCTCCAAGATATAAGAGATAAGCCTTTCAAGGTTAACAACAAATGGTTAAAAGTATACCATGTTTAGAGTTGGTTAACCTATTTTGGTTTTAACTCCATTTATTTTCAAGTTTAGATAGAGAATTATCTGAGAGATGTTTAGAGATTTTAATAAAAAACTTATATACAAGCGAATTCACAGTTGTATTATAGACACAAGTGTTGAAAGTAAGTAAATAACTAAAAGTGTACACAAATGAGAATGCTAAAATATTATTTTCTTTGTATTTCAATTTGAATGGAGTTACATTACGTATGGTGACTATTGCCAAGAAATACAAGAAAATAAAAATAACCGTAGCTTATGAGGAATCGCAGGTATGGAGGTTCCATGATGGCCTGGAACCTTATTTGAATTTGAGATCTCTGATCCAACATAGCTTCGCGGTTACCCACACTCATGGCTAAGGCTTCTTTGGCCGCCTTAACTTTGTTCTTAAGCTCTTAAACAAGGGGATCAAGCTCTTTCAACCTTTTATCTTCAACACATTGAGCCTTAAAGCTCTTGAGATACAGTTTATGTCTCCAGGAAGGCATCCTTTAAGAGTTTCAAATGATTGATGAACCAATTGAAGTTGAACCTATCCTTGGATAATTCTATTAAAGTGCTCAAATGTTGATTGATCGTTACCCTATCAAGGTTGGTTATTGGAGTATTTGTGATCTTTGCAACAATAGTTTTCACGATTTGGAGCTTGTAACCCATGATAAAACGGTTGGACCTTAGGCACTCCACCACAAAAATGTATGCATGATGACGGATTAGTTATTATATAACCGTGCGATAACAACCTTAAATGAACGGGAACTGTTGAAGCACCTATTGACAAAACTCTAGAGGTGCCACGCTCGGTAATGGGATCTTACAACCAGATTCATTATCAATAGTAAGGGTATTAGTCGAGAAACCATGATTACTATCGCTGGAGGACTCAAGATGAGAAGGCAACTGTAGATACGGCATAACGGCTTAAGTGGGAATAGTTGGAAGTAACTCAAGTGTTGCAATAGGTTATTTGGAAGGATATAAATAGAGGAAAATGACAATTAGCCAGATGTGTGGGCATTCTTCCCATGTTACTAGAGAGGTAACTCAAGAAAAAAAATTAGCAATTTTTTTGCTAAGTCACCAAGCATGTGTGACATTTCAGTTAAAAAATTTTAGCAAAATTTTGCTATTAAGTCACCAAGCAGGTATGAAATTTGAGTTAAAAAATCTTAGCAATTTTTTCTAAGACACCAAGCAGGTGTGAGATTTTATTTGAAAATGTTAGTAAATTTTTGCTAAGTCACCAAGCAGGTGTAAGATTAGATTTGAAATCTTAGCAAATATTTTGTTTAAGTTACTAAGCATGTGTGAGACTTGATTTTTTTATGTATATATGTGTACTTTTAAATATTTTAGAGGAATTTAAAATATACATCAGATTCTTTCTAACCCATAATTGAAGATAAGGGAGTGTTGGCATCCCTGACTTCATCGGTAGAACTTTGTCTAAAAGGTGCTTCCCCTTGAGTTTCTATAAAAGTTTGAGCTTCCATTGACATGAGATCCATGCTAGATGCAGGATATACCAATGGAGCACCAATATCAGGATGGGGACGCTTCCACTAATGGCCGAAGCACCTCGTGGCCAGAAGTGGTTGAATTATCTCGGGAAAGATGCATTAACAGAAGAAATTGGCTAAGGGCTAACACATGGTATTATAAGGAAGTGAGTTGTAATAAATTAAAGTTTTACCTCTTCAAAAGCCTCTCATGGAATCCAATTCACGATATGCCTCATTATAGAGAAAGGAGGAAGAGACTCGTTAAGTGCACGAATGAACACCTGAACGTTAACTTGGGTAACTCTACATCAGTTGAGTATCTCCACGATAACAGTTTGAGGAGGCATACATAGAAGTCTTGAGAAAATGATAAACAGGTTACCTATGACAGGTTGACAGGAGGAATCATTGTTAAAGGTAAAATGTTGGATGATGTGGAGTCATAGACCATTGGGAAAGCTTGCTCGAGAATTATTGAAGCTCCATCAACACTTTATGTGGTGCCAATATTGCCCTCTTTCAGTGAAAGTCTGCATGCCACCTCACTCAAACGAGTAGAGGAAGCATACTTGGAGTATGTAAGTCCAATCATTGATGAACACTGAGGTTGAGATAGTTCAGCAACAGGTTCATCAACAATGGGGCTTGGGGTGATGGAGAGTAACAAAGCGATGGAACTCCCTATAGAATAAAAAGAAAAATATATAAAGTGTTAGATCAATCACATCAACAAAGGAACAAACTAGTACAAACTGTTTAAGAAATGACTTATTGAATATAAGAAATAAGTGGCATTGGAACAACCTGAATTGAAGAAACTGCAACATCTTCCTCCATGGGGATGTTATCCAAAACGATGGGTTTAGTGTAACCTAGAGGTGATGGACTTGGTCTGGGGATAGGAGGGATCAAATCATGCTCTTGAGTTACATGTTCCTTTATTGTCTTGGTGCCCAAACATTTCTTGTGCTGAGATGGGGCATTAGAGGTAGGTCCCTCTTTAGAATTGCCAATATGGGAACTTCACTCACATGGAACCTATGAAGCAGCAACATAATGAGCATGGGGTTGCCTGGGGGGAGTAATTGGATGAGGATGATAATTATGAAGGACTTCATCAGCCATCAAATGAACCTTTTCCACCAGATCAAGATTTAATGGTCGCTCAGTATTCGGAGGAGCCCTAGCTGATTCTTGGTCTCCTTTTGGGGACTTAGAATTTTTTGGCGCTGGGATAAAAACTTCCTCCATGGATGCACCAACTGCAGAGGAAGCAAGCCTTTTGATAACAGTAGGGTCAGGTGTAATAACTTTCTTTTTACCCTTCCGAGGCATATCTCTCAATGGGGTAAAAAGAGGAAATTCACGGTGAGAAATTTTCTTTATGGAACTTAGTGGGAACTCAAGTCCAATCACTGAATTATTTTTGAACCCCAGATCATTAGGAGGATACTTATTGACCAGTGGATAAGTAGGAAGAGTCTTGATCTAGTCCATTATTTGAGTAAGATACCTCTGCTAAAATGCATAAGCTAACTGAGGGTTACATCACCTTTCCTTTGGATGTTTGGAATGGTAAGTTTTGATCTCAACTCCTCACACAAAACTACATCAGTTATAGTTATGAAGTCCTTACAAACTTGGGAGAAAGCATCATCATCTCTATTACTTTGACAAAATATTAGAGTGGAACCTTGAACATACCCAAATGTTCGGGGATAACGGTTGGGATTGTAGGCCTCAAATGCAACTACCCACTCAGTAAAAGAGGGAAGATGGCAAGTAGTTAGAACTATCACAATGGCCAAAGAATGTTTCTTAGTGACCATTACTTTTGTCACTGTTTTAAGAGGAAGATTAACCTTAATGAAAAAAGATCAAGTCTGGGATGGAATTTCCTTATCACAGAGTCTTGCAATAAGGGCTGAGTATATATATCAATATAGGGAAGTAGGTATTTCCTACTTTGTTTTGTGTTCCAATGGAACAACCTTGGAGGCCTTATAGTAGATAGAATAATAAGAATCTATAAGGGGGTAATAACGGGGAACATTGCGCAAAGGAAGGCTGTTAAGAGGATTGTGTTAGCAAAATTGGAAACATCGTACCTCCCCAAAGATCGTTCCATAGCTAGGTGAGTCATGTCCAGCAATGTGTAAAGAGATCCAAGTGTGATAGTGACAAGTGGGATATTAACCCCACAAGACAACATGACAACATGACAATAATATTTACCAAGTCTCTACGAGTCTAGTTGTTGGGGTTGTCTGACAGAAGAAAGCAAAAAAGCATACATAAAATGTAGGCAAGTAACTATAAGGGAGGACCTTTACCTTATCTAAATGTTACCTCTGGGACGTGGCATTGGGCTTGTTCAACTTTGGTGAGCTTTATGGGAACATGATAATAATATTTGATGATTTAGGGCAAAGTGGTTTTATTGGGAACTCTAAAATAATCGCGATAGATCTTGTCCAAGCAGGTTTGAGTCGGAGCTTCACTGGCATCAAGAATATCATTATCGTGCGTATAAGCACCACGGGGTCCATACTCCATTAAATCACAAACATCCTTAAGGGTGATTGTAAACTCCCCAGGTTGCAACGAATGTGTGAGATACTATATTCTAACGAGATACTAATAGTTGAAGAACAACGTTGTGTTTGGACAAAGTGAGATCTGCATTCCAATAAGCATAATAAATAGCTACCTTTTTAGGACGACATTGTAGTTTTCATGAATATAATTGGACCAGGAAACAGAATCCTTTGGGCAACCTCTAAGCTCCTCGAAGTCAATGTTAGAATAGGGAAAGACCCTACAGTCCAAATAAAAATAAAGGGTTCCTTTGGGGGCTAGATAACCCCCCCCCTCTCTCTCTCTCTCTCTCTATCTCTCCCCCCCTCTCTCCCTCTCTCTTTCCTTATCTTCTCCCCTCATATTCATCCCCCAATATGAGAGCATTCGCGTTAGCATTTAACTGAGAAGATTAGGCTTTACATTTTTCTCTAAATTTACCTTATTTTTGCAAAATAGGGAGCACGATGGTACAATTGTAACTAGATTTCAAGATTCACTCTATCAGCCTCCAGGGTTTATCAAAAATTTACCTGGAGGTATATGGTTGGTGACTAGTGGAAGCCATTGGTAAATATGAGAATGTTTTAATGAAGGAGAAGGCACAAAAGTAACACAAAGAGGGAGAAGAGGACGACAGGATAGAGGAAATGGAGTTCTGTAGTGCTTTACAATAAATTTAGAGGGAAAATGGTGCTTTATATCTCTAAAAAAAAGCTTGATCTCTCAAATGACAATGGCAGAAATAAGTGGAAGTGGCGAAGAAAATGTTAAATGTTGGATTGCAAAAGAATATAGCCAGTTGAGAGATAAAGCTGACGTTTTGATTTCCCATACGTGGATATTTTAAAAGATATAATGACGGTTGGACAAACAAAATTGGTATAGTTAATCTCAACACTCTATGTGGCACTTCGGCGGTAGGGTTGTTAGACGATTGAACTTCAGCATTAATTGAGGGCATGCGCCAAAAATGAGGCAACATAGTGACAAAAAAGGGTTTCATGGTCTTTTTCAAATGATGAGTTATTTGAATTTCAAAGTCAGTTAAGTTTCCTCGCTAAAATATCTCTTGGGCCAAGTTTATACGGGGACACACGGGTAGAGGTTTGATGGATTATGGTGTTTTTGTGCAAACATTTCTTGCCCACACAACAAATCTCTTTACAAAAGGGAAAATGTAGGGATAGCTTAAAAATAAAACTATAATTAAAGATAATCTCTCACATTTAAGGAATGAAAAGAATCGAGTGAGATGGATCATAAGGTAGCTTTAACAAAGAGAATAAGAAGCTAGAGGAGGCACATAGGAAGCTAAAAGCAAGTAAGCCAGCTCAATCATTTGAAGTAGGCATCGAGGAAGCTTCCCCAAAGGAGTTGTTCATGGAAGGTTTGTATTTCGTTTTTACTTAGGTTATGTATTTAAAAACATACGTAAATAATGAGATGTATTGTAATGTATTAGTGAGGTTAATTGATACTCGTGCGGGACCAAGTCTGGAAGGGCTTGGGAGAGCTTCCATGATCTATCGAATAACCCCATTATAAGAACTTGTGAGGGAACTAGGTTGGAAGATTGAGAAGCAAAGAAATGTTAAGACATAACTTAACCTGTCTAGATATACCAAATAAAGCACCAATAGAGCATAACCCCATAAAGCCTCATCTAAGCAACCATGAGTTCCTTTGTTAATTAGGTTTAGTGCCAAACGGCCTTTTACCAAAGCAGCGAATGTCGTCGTGACGTCATGCGTGACCTACCCCATGTCTAATCCAAACTTGAATAAACCTAGGTGGTTTAAAAACTGTCAGATTATTTGGTAGGCTACTACCTGTGACCAGCAGCCTGACATATAGTTGGTCACTAAAGGCTCTGTTAGCATTTAATAACAGTGACGTAAGAACACACTGACATAACTTTACATTTAATGCCAGTGACATAAAGGCATAGTGGGCTGTTATTGCATTTAATGAGTCCGATACTACTCGAGGGTGCCTAGATGATTATATATATATATATATATAACCCAACTGCCCTTTTGAGAAGGGAAAGAAAAAACGAAGAATATTGAGAACTGAGATTATCATGCTAGAGAGAGTTATTACAAATAACCAAAGCATTTATTCTTCACCAATGATACCTTTGTCCAAGCTTTCCGCTAAGAACACATAAATTTATTGAGTTTTAACTTATATTCCCTCATACCTTGATGTTTGAGCTACCTACCTAAGGTGTATTTAGAGTGCTTGCTTATCTCCTCATTTAGATAGTTGTTTCAAAGTTCCATATATTATGTTTAACAAATCACATTTATTGCTTATCATTGAGTTATACACAAGTACTTGTCAGTTTATATTAAAGAGTTTGGTTCTATTTCATCTGAGTTCATTTCATAATCGCCAATAGCATATTGGTTATAAATTCATTACCATTTAATAGAGGTTACGCCTCAGTTTATATTCATGTATCCCAACACTAAGAGAGTCGCTCTCTTATAAGTTCGTAGTAATTCATGGGGTCCAAATCTTGTGCGCAACCAAAGGCCATATAATATCCTATACAAAGACTTAGTTCACGAGTTCATGATAATTCATGGTGCCTCAAATCCAAGTAAAATAAAAGGGAATGCCCTCATAATGGAGATCAAGAAGCTTAAAATAATGATGTTGTCTTTCCAGATTGACATAGCCAAAACCATCGTGGTCAAACTTCGACGACATGAGGAGATTGACTACTCCAAGCACATAATATTCATCGATGATTATTTGGTCAGATTAAGGACTCCCTATTATGATGCCCTGATAATCATTCTTAGAGTCGTTAACTGGGATGTAGACAAGCTACTGGTAGATCTAGGGAGTTCTTCAAAGGTGATGTACCTTAAGATCTTAAATGAACTAAATCCTTGACTAGAAGATCTGCAGGAAGCTATCATGCCTCTAGTCGCCTTTATAGGAAATATGGTTTTACCTCTTGGGAAGGTGGTTCTCCTAGTTTGAGCATGATGGATCTCAAAACTTATTGAGTTACTCATATTGGACATAAAGTCCCCTTCTAACTCTATACTTGGCAGAGGATGGATACATGTAATAAGGGCAACACCTTCCACCGACCATATGAAGTTCAAGTGCATCACTGAAAATGGGATAATGAAGATCAGGGGGAACCAGGCCCTAACTTGATAGTGTTTCATAAATATCCTTCGACCATAATAAGAGAAGAGGAAACAAAAATTTGTGGAGATTAATAATGCACTGAAAGCTCTTTTGTGTGTACTTTAGGTAAAGACGGCCTTTTTGCCAAATTTCTCAAATTTATTATGCACCAAATATGAGAATCGTTTTATTTAAGCCAATTTTATCTGCTTAAACCCTAAACACACATCAAAATGATTCAAAGCATTAATTGAATAAAGCATGCACGGAAAATCATAATTTCGGGAAAAAAAAACTTTCGAGCAAAAACCTTTATTTCACTATATAACGTAAATCACAACTTATAATTACACAACAAAATCTGTAATGAATTTACCACAATAAATCCACATAAACCACAACCTATCAACCAACAAAGATCCCCTCAAAAACCTCAATAGACCACTGCCCTCCTCCAGTAGTGAATAGCCTCGAGTATCTCCAATGACCGCAGTCGTCATCAAGTAGCTCCCGCATGAACTACCAAATCAGTAGTAAAAATGGCACTCCATAAAGATAAAACTTCCAAGAACTATTTTGGGTTCCACAAATTATTCATAACAGAATTGGGATGGTTTGGTGAATCAAAAATTAGTTTTTTAACCATAAAAGGTGAAGACTAAAGGTCTGCCAAAATGCAGTTTTCGTGTATTAAAAGTAATGAAATAGGTCTTCAAAACAGGTACTTATAGCAGAACAAAATTTTTGAGGCAGTGCATGGCGTTAGAAGTCGTTCGAACGACATTGTCATGTCATTTGGACGATATTAGATGTTACTAACGACCTAAGAAATGACCCTTAAAATTGCAAAACAGTACAGATTCGTTTGAGGCAGTAAAGAAACAACCCTTCGCATGACCCTTCAAACGACATGTGATGTCGTTGAAAGTAGTCGTTTGAACGAAAGGAGCAAAAAATATTATTTTAAAAACTCTCCTACAGGTCTCAAAAAATTAATTTTGACTTAAAAAAATGCCTCATTTTGTTAGAAAATTATTTCGAAAAATATCCCAATACTAAACTAAAGCGTTTTCGAAACTTAAACACATTTTACCTCATTTCGCACATATTCTTCGACGGTTGTAGCGGTATACGACATATTCCCTGTAAACTATGGATAATGGAAATTATGTCCTTACAAATCCCCCCATATGTCTATACCGGTACAAAATAAAAATATTCGAATTATCAATCAAAATGACTATACAATTATAATGCCCTCCCATGGAAGCCAAAAGCCGGAAGGATACTAAAAATGAAAGTCTTTAAATTCTTCAAAAATCTCCAAATTGGAAATTTTTGTAGGTCAAATCTCTTTGCTTTCCTTGCGCCTCTTTTATGTGCTATCCAAGTGATCATCAAAGTCCCACGCACAATAAACCAAGCAAATACGTTCATGACATATCGAGTTTGAAATTAAATCCAATCAAGTAAATCAATCAATGATCAAATCAAATCAAGTCAAATCTCAAATCTCTCACTCCCCCATAATCCATAATTCATTCTCCCCCTCTTTATTTGTCTGAAATAGACAAGGAAAATAATTAACAAAATAAATATGGAGTGCCACGAAAAGCATAGAAAATATATATCAATTACGTTCATGCAAAGATATACTCAAAAGGCTCCACAAAGTATTTTTTATTTTCAAATTTTTTAAGCAAAGATATTTTACGCAAGCAACAACATGCAATACCATATACAATATGTGCAAAACATATATCAAAGAAAATTTGGCACATATATATAGATATAAATGACCACAAAACATGACACAAAACACATAAGCTTTGCACACTAACATAGTATCGATGTGTCCAAAAGTGTGGAGTGGAATGAATGGGTGTGAACTAGTAACAAAAGAATTATAATCCAAACACTCAAATATGTTCAAGACGTTCTAATTGACTGCAAAACTCGATCAAGCTAAGATTTAGCCTCAATTAACAAATTAATGTGAACTTAATGAACAAAACAAGCACAATTCATAAAAGCCTAGAATATTAATGATTCTACGAATCAATATCATCATGACAATAAGCATAACTAGGATACATTGCCATTGTGAAAACCCATTGACATTTCCATCCAAGCTCCCTAAAAATAATTCATTTCATTTCTTTTGAATGGATATATCAAACTAAACAAATTTGGCGCTTATTTGGCATATTCTTCTTCTTATTGCCTTAATTTTTTCTCGAGCTCTTTTTATACGATGCCTAACACGACGTGATTATTATTCACTCCCAGCCCTTTCCCGTACACTCATCATTTTTCAATACTAAACAAATCCTCACGGGCAACGGTTCTTATATACACAAATTCTCCATAGTCAAATAAATACGTAGATGATAAGATTGATAGGAGAACATATTGCCAAGGTCAAATGTATATCATGAAGTCAAAATCCAATAAGCTCGTGCATGTGTGTGTGGAGGCATAAACAAAGTTGAATCCATAAAGAAAGTCAATTTCGAAACAACTCCATAAACATGGTTAAGAACCATCTAAGTATCTAAAGTCATAACCTTATGTCCTGGCCACATGGAAATGGCGTAGTAAATTGGATTCAAACACATCCATATGCCATATAAAATGTGTAAAACTAAAACACATAAAGAATCGAAAATCTTTTTGAATTTTTCAAAAACAATTTTTTTTTGTATTATTTTTAAACAAATATAAACCAAAAATCTTTTGTATTTTTAATACGACTCAATCAAAGAAAAATATAATACAAAAAGTACATATGTCACAACACTAGCAAAGATATATCATGAAGAACAACTAGAGTATTACAAACAAACAACAAGATCAACCGAAAGTTTTAATATGAGGAGAATCACGTGCAATCAAACGAGAGTCATGAAGTAAAAGACCAAAAGCCTCTAGTCTGATTTCGTAACCCAAACAGATGTGTAATAACACATGGGGGGGGGGGTGGAAATCGAAGTGAATCTATTCTTAAACTTCCTAGGAGCATTTTGAAGTTTGTAATAGAAACGCCTAAGATGACCTTGCCTACCACAATGAGTGCAAGTGTATATATGGCTGTAAATGTTATCTAAAGGTTGTTCTCTCCTAATATTCCTAGGTGGAACTCTCTGAAGCTTCCTTGGTGGCCCTCTTCTTATGTTTATAGGTGGCTCTTGCGTAATGTTCCTAGGTGGATATTTCGCATGCATGGTTTTGGCTTTGGGAATGGGTGCAACATGATCATTGAATCTAATACCACACCAATCATCATTAATTTGGATGGTATTTAACATCTTATCAAGATTTTATAACCTAGAATCCAAATCAAACTTCACCTTCGGACCCCTACGAGTGAGATGAAAAGGGAGGAGGAAAGAGAACCTGGTGAACCGTCATAATTAGTGAACAAGTGTAAGCTTCGCTGCCCGACAGTATGGAGTACTAGTCGAGACTTCTTCAATCATTCGCGGTGGAATCGGAATGCTCCCATCAAAATACCCGAGTTGTTGTTGACTCCGAAAGATGGGCAAGACTTGCCTCCTGAAGAACCACACCCGGAGATCGTAAGTCAGCCAAGGCCTTAGATCGGAGCGCGTCCCTGCAGGTGAATCTCTCAGCTTCTGTTCTTTCTGTCCCTGCTCCGACCTAAGCGGGGTTGCACCGTAGGGACCCATAGCCTCCAGAGTGTTAGTCTGCAGGTAGAGACTTGTCATCATCCCAACGTCAAAAGGCCTTCAATCCAGTAGTTCTAAGTTTCCAGTCCAAAGAGGCACAGGAGGATCACACAGTAATATCAGGCCTAAAGGAGGAACGAGTTCTGGCTACAATATGGAATTTTATCCAAAAGAGGGTAGTAGCAGATATTCCTCAAAAGGAAGAGAACTGAGACGCTAGGGAAGGAAGGAAATGATTGAACATAGGGAAGGGAAGCTGTAGGAGTCATCTCTCCTCAACCTCACCAATCCTAGGCTCGAGTAAATGCTTAGACTCCCCAAACTCTAAAAGCTCCTTTTTACAGCCTCCATCAATCCTCGAAGACTATCGCTCTCAACCTCAATGTATTTAAGCTTTTCTCAAAGAGTCTTCTCACATTCCTTAAGATCCCCAGTCAAAGCATCACTATTATTCTCTATGGCACATTCTTTCAATCTAGCTTATAACTTCGAGTTTTCCTTCTTTACCTTCAAAGTTTTTCTATACAATTCATTGAAGGCAGCTTGTAAGTCTTTCTAATCCGCACTCTCATCACCCACACTTTCTTGGGCTTCACTACCTATGGTTACGGAAGAATCAAGCAAGGAATTATCTTCATGAGAATGTTCGTCGTCATCACTCACATGATTAGCCACAACAGTGGTAAGTACTTGCTTACTGGCATACAAACTTTCTTCTTCAGGGTCCCTATCACTAAGGGTAGAAACATATTTTATCAGTTCATTAACATTCTTCCTTAGATTAGTAGGACACTCATCTATTATATGGTCAAACCCCTCACAGCCAAGACATTTATCAGAATGATCCTTTTTATCAAAGGTCTTAAGTGCATACTTCATACAAGTTTTCCAAAAAGACCCGTAAAAAAATGTGTTTAAAAAGCATCAAACCCTCCGAAAGGCATGCCTAAAGACACGGAATCACTTAAAATAAAAGTTACGAAAATAGGATCACGCGATAAATTAATGTAACCTGCTTTGATACCAATTTGACAATGTGACTAGTAAAAAGGTATCAGACGAAAAAACTTAAAAAAATCAGAATCACTCGATAACTTAGAGCAACCTGATCTGATACCAATTTGAAAATGCGCTTGAAGCTCTTTTTGTGTGTACTTTGGGTAAAGACAACCTTTTGCCAGATTTCTCAAATTTATTATGCTCCAAATATGAAAACCAATTTATTTAAACCAATTTTATCTTCTTAAACCCTATATATGCATCTAAGTGATTCAAAGCAATAATTGAATAAAGCATGTAGGGAAAATTATATTTTTCGAGAAAAAACTCTTACGGGTAAAAACCTTTATTTCACTATATAATGTAAATCGCAATTTACAATTACATAATGAAATTTGTAATGAATTTACCTCAACAAATCCATATAGACCGCGGCCTATCAAACACAAAGATCCCATCGAGAACCTCAATGGATAGCAACCCTCCTCCATTAGTGAATTCCCTCTAGTATCCCCAATGACTGCAGTCGTTATCAAGCGACTCCCACAAGAACTACCAAATCAGCAGTAGAGATGGCACTCTACAAAGATAAAACTTCAAAAAAGTATTTTGGGTTCCACAAATAATTGGGATGATTTGGTGAATCAAAAACTAGGTTTTTAACCTTAAAAGATGAAGACTAAAGGTCTGCTAAAAAAATAGTTTTCATGTATCAAAAGTCTTAATGAAACGTCTTCAAAACAGGTATTTATAGCAGAACAAAATTTTAGAGGCAGTGCATGTCGTTCGAATGATATTATCATGATATTTGAATGACATTAGATGTGGTTACTAACGACCTAAGAAACGACCCTTAAAATTGCAAAACGATACGAGCTCGTTTGAAGCAGTAAAGAAATGACCCTTCTTGCGACCCTTCAAATGACATGCGATGTGGTTAGAAACATCCGTTTAAATGACTTGTCAATGTATTTTGAACGAAATTTCCTTATCATTTGAACAACACGAGGGAAAAATATTATTTTTAAAAGCTCGCCTACAGGTATTGAAAAATTAATTTTGACTTAGAAAAAATGCCTCATTTTTCCAGAAAATAGTTTCGAAAGATATCCCAATACTAAAGTACAATATTACAAAACTTAAACACATTCTATATGAAATTTTACCTCATAACGCGCATATATTGAAGATGTTTGAAATTCGGATCCATCGTCTTGAATAATGAATGTGAACTTCTTCGACGGTTGTAGCGGTATAAAAGGTGGCAATTCGGGTAAACGGGTCATGTTTCGGGCCGACACGACACGAAATTGTGTTTTTTTAGTTGACACAAACAGGACCCGAATAAAAAACAACACGGCATGACACGAATACCAGAATTTCTTAAATTTCACGTCTGAAAAACACGATAACACGACACGACTCGTAATTCAGACACGAACATGACACGACACGACTTCGTGTAAAAAAACACGACACGAATACGACGCGAACACGACATATCGTGTCAATTTCGGGTCACTTTCGTGTCGTCTCGTGTCATTTTTTCGTGTCGTTTCTAAAATTTCCACCCCTACGGTATACGACATATTCTCTCTAAACTATGGACGATGGAAATTATGTCCTTATAGATACATAAGAGGGATCCAAGCCCTCTAAGAAGCAATTAAAGTAGGGACAACCCATCGTTGTGGAAACCAGAGTTGCCTGTGTCAATCGGGTCATGGAGCCTCTTGAAGAAGTGGTATTTGACTGCAACCAACCTAAAAATAAGTTCTTGATTGAAAACACACTAATATCAAAGAAAAATAAAGAACTGTTTTCTTTCCACAAAAGAAATTAAAATGTTTTTATCTGGTAACCATATGACATACAAAGTGGTGGGTATAGAAATCGTAAGTGACCTCAAACCCATATGTGCTCCTAATTGGACCTGAAACGGGTGAGATGAGAGATGTGTCAAAGTGAGAGATAATGTTTTAAAGTGGTTCAGACCTCAGGAGGGGTTCCTATGCCTACTATCAATGTGTTGTACTGTGTATTAGAACGTAAGTGAGTTATTACAATCGAAGATACCTCTTGAGCATTGGTCAAGAAGGTGTGCCGTGTCGTGGACTTTATCAACGATCCAGAGGACCTTATTAAGTAACTAATTGACTTCTCTTGGATTCCTCAGTATTTATTTAGGGATGTATAAGATAAACAATGTATATTAACTAGAAACAATCTAAGCTACAAGTGTATATTCTCAACAGTGGGTTGTGAGTATGGAACAAGGAGTTTATACATTTATGAATGATAAAACTCATGGTTATCTCTAAGTTTACTCTTATAACAACCTCCTATATATGTAAACTCTTAGAAAGATAGTGAATATATTGTCACTGCATGAGAATGAGATCTTTTGAAGTCTTACGGTGTCAACAAGGTGGTGGAGTGTTGCACAAAGGATTTGCAGGAAATGTAAGAGGTTGCTCAGTGCATTAAATACGGATGAGAGAATTGAATGTAAGTATGTGTGTGTTGTAACGCTAGGTGAAATGGTCATGTGCTTTTCACGCACCCGTTAGACTGGTTGTAGGATCATTGTTGAGGTCCAAGGGGTCTGTAACTGTTAAAGAGTTTTCGTAAGTTGATCTTAAGATACTTCGCACTAATTTAACTTACTTTTGAGGGTAGGGTGACCTTGGGAGGTTATCTCTCTTTACTTTTAAATCTGCCTTGATCATCAGACATAACGTAGCCTTGGTGTTGTGGTCTCAAAATTTAGTTAAGGATATATATTGGTATGATTGACCCTTTTAGGGGAAACAATAAGTGATCGAGGTCCGCTGTAGCACTTTGGTCTCTCCTTATGAGCAACGAAGGTTTTGGGGGATCCAATATCAACCTGCCTGAGGTACATGACCATTATATGGACCTTTACTCTTACCCGAGGGAAGCTGGGGAGTCTTTGAATCTTGAAAAGACAAAGTGTAAAATATGGTATCATCAGTAGCCCCTTGTTGTTTCTCGCAAAGGTTACAAGGGGCAATAATTAAATATTAGTTCAAGTTGGGAGTAAGGTCATAACTAACCACCGAAATTCTTGTAATAATTAGATTATGTTAGTAAAACGCTTTCACTTGGGCATGGACAGGTGTCGAGGGCAGTAAAGGGACTAATGGGCATCTAATCTTAGAGGCTGCAAGGACTGGAGCTCTAGGTCTTGAGCGCTATAAAAATATCATGTAGGCTGGGTAATTTCTTCACCATTTTCATCAGCTATCTTCTTTCTAACATTCTTTTAAATATGTAAACTCTTTCTTCTAACAGTTCTTTCTCAGAATGTTCCCCCTCAAAGGTCTTGGACCTAAGGCTCTTATCCACCGTTAGTCCTCGTATTTTTCTGTCTCCCACTTTGGAGATAAAAGTTTATCCTTCTGTTCATCTCCCACTGTGTTTGTCCCCCTGGAACAAGGGTGATAAGCTACGAAGGGGTTTACAATCCTAATTTTATAGGTGGGGCTTATTATGCCTCAGGGATTATAGAGCGGGATCTGATGGAGATATGAGAGACCTTCCAGATCCATAATAATGTCCTTACAAGGTTTGTAATGCCTGAAGAGAGGGCTTATTCCGTAGTACCCCAACACCTATGATTTAATAAATGTTTTATCCTGTATGGGGCCAGATTTTTACCACCATTATTGGTAGTGAGGATCATGAAGTCTATTGGGATAGCCCTTCTCAATTGATGGACAATTTGTAACGACCCCAGATGGACACATTCTTGGACTTTAAGGAGTCTAGAAGAGGTAAGAACAATGTTAATCTATCTCAATTCTTCAAGTCACATTGGATTCAAGAGAAAAATATGCCTACTGATAAGGGTCTGAAGTATTTAGCCCTAGGGCCAATACGATGGTCTTTACAAAGGAAAAACATAATTACCCTAAAAACTGGAAGGAAAGGTTTTTCTTTTGGGTGGAGATTAGGCCACCCTAGACTCTGCTGAGCCCATTGGTTTCCCTATTCTCGGATTTGCCCTTCCATCTGTGGGTAAGTTGAAGTTTTTTTTGTTTTAGTACTTGGGATGACCTGTGTTTAGGGACTTAAAACTTTCCATATCTTTTGCAGTGGTTGTCGATCCCACCATTTCATAATTGAACAAGACTATTGAGCCCCAGAAGTTGGCCTCCATCTTCTTTGAGATTTTAGTTATAGCCGAGCGTCTCTTCAATCGTGGGCTGGGCCCTGAGCTAAAACTTCTAATGTTTGGGGGAGCCCCTTAGGTCTCTTGAATCGTGGTGGTGGACACGCTGGGATCTGAACCTTACGCCTTGGTGCCTCAAAATAAAAAGGTTAAACTGAAGTTCTTGAGACCTTTAAGGGCGAAGAAAACTTACCAATAGTGCAAGCTGAGCCCTTAAGGACAGAAAGAGTCTCTACATCAGCCAGTGAGCCTAGTATGATTGTTCTCTATATAATTATATTTATCTCTGATTTCTCCTACTATTGTCTTTGTTTTTAACCCTTTAAAGTTTAACTTTGACTTTTTCTGGGTCCAGTAGATGAACGAGAAGAGCGATGAATAGTCTAAAGGCTTGACCAGGACATTTCTACTAAGGTTGGGGTCAACAGGAAAAAAGAACTAAGACCACCGAACTCCTGAAGTTTAGCACTTTAGTGAATATTTAAGTTCATAGGCTCAGGATGGTGGAGGAGGCCATCTTAGGATCTAGCCTTATTGAACACTTAGTGTTAGAGCTTGTAAAAACCTTGACCTTGCTGGAAGAATAATTGGAGGCAAGTGGGACATATAGGGCAACCCAAAATGATCCTTCTATTCCAAGGGACTTGCAGTCCTTGCTCTCATAAAAAGAAGATTCGTAGAAGGTGGTGCCCCTCGGGAAGAGGGAGTTTAGAAAAAGGCATCTAAGGTGTCTAGTATGTCAAAGGGGCCAGCTGTTGCTGAGGGGAAGGACTTGTCGTCCCCTATGGTGGAGAGATATTCTAGGCCTTCCTCGGCTAAGGATATAGACTCATACGCCTCAGTTATAGATGCCCTTTACTCATTGTCCAAAACAAATAACTATAATATGGCGGCAACGTTGAGGATTAGGAAAAGCCTTATTAACGCTGAGGAGTTGGTTCATCTGATCGGTAAGGTATACTCATACTTCTTTAACTATTTTCCTTAGATCATTATTTTTCATTATTTATTCTCACATATCTTTTCTCTTGCAGGCTCAACATCTGACAAAGGTCTTGTTAGCAGTCGCTCTTAATGGTAGCAGAACATGTAACAAGGTGATTGAGATAGAGGGTATTTTGGACCTCACTCGGATGCATATATATCAGATGATTAACAAACAGAGGTTAAAAGCGGAGGCCCTTATAGAAGGAAGGTATGTATTGAAGGCACATGTCATCTCCTAGGAGTAAAATAAGCTCTTTAACTAAAAAACTCTCAGAAAAACTTCGTCTCTATTGACTGCCACACGAGACTCTTTGTCCAAGGTTAAGGAGATACATTCCCTTGATCAGGTTGAGCTCAAGGTGATAGTGGAGGCTCTCCAAGGTCAGGATTTAAAGAGAAACTTGTTCGAGCTAATAATGAGGTGGAGGTTTTGAAGCAGTTAGTCAAAAACCTAACCGATCAGAAGGAGCAACTGTCCTCAAGGGCTAGGCGTTGTAAATAACTTATGTTGAGGTAATGGTGAGGCATAAAAATCGTTAGAGGAAGATCCATATTACAATGCAGAACCAATTGGATATCTACACGGAGAGAGAGGTATTTAAGAATCATCTATTCCATAATTTCAGCTCTAGTTTTTAAGCTTACAAAGCTAGTGTCCAAACACTGTTTCCTGATGTGGACATCTCTGGATTGTTTGCTAAAGCCCCTCGGTCGGATAAAGAGATCTCAGACAAAGAAGGTAGTGTTAATGATGACACTATTTAATCCTTTTCTCCCAATTCCCAAGAATATGAATATAAGGAAAAATCCTTTCCCTCTATGCCATCATCAAGCCCTTCCAAAATGAAGCTCTCGTGGATTCCAAAAACCCTAAGCCTTGAATTTCTTTGTATGTAATTTTTTATTTATGCAAATTTTTGGTTGGGCATGGGCCATTTCTTACAATCTCTACTCCTTATCTTTAATGAAGAATAGATTTGGAATTATGGGACTTTGTTTCATTTGTACTGCTCTGCTTTTCTCCAGTCTCTTCTTCACACTTGATTTACTTGTTCGCTTTGCTAAGGAAACTTATTCACTATATGAAACCTATTTTAAATCTTTCGGTAAGTAGTATTACTTTAGGCCCCAATATTTCTTAGTTAAGCAAAGTAAATTCAATAGCGAATTTGCTAAAGTAACTTTGAGGTTCTGTAATAGGTAAGTAGACCTTAGAACCACATAATATCTAGTATTTTTTTAGGACTGCATACCTAAAACTTTTGTACAAACGCTTACCCCCACCCAAAAAAGGTGGAAAATGCCAAAAAGTAAATATATTAAGGGTTATACGACCTTAGATTTAAAATTCAGACTTGAAGTTTGTTCCATAAAGGGTCTTAAGACCTCTGAAACATGTGTTACTAAAGATGAAAGACTTAGGATGGAAATATTAGTTTTGCTGAGGGTCCTGAGACATTAGAACTTAATAAAAAAATTTAACCTTGAGCCCCCAAATGGGTCCTGAGACATCTGAACTTAGGCGTTTTAAATTCTAAAGCCCCACAAAGGGCTATAAGATCTCTAAACTTGGAAAATTTAATATCTGAAGTCCCACAAAGGGTTATAAGACTTCTGGAATTAAAAATTTTTGAACATGAAATCCCATTAGACCTTTAGACTTTGAAAATTTAAGATCTGAAGTCCCATAAAGGGTCATAAGACCTTTGGACTTAAAAAATATTGAACCCAAAGCTCCATAAATGGTCATAAGTCTGAACTTAAGAAATTTAAATTTTGAAGTCCTTATAAGGGTCACCCTTGAACTTTGGGCTTTTCCATATTGCTTTGTTCCAAAAATAAAGTTTTAAATAATTTTTTATTCGAACACTTAAGACCCCTAAAAATTCAAAATACGAAGTTGGTTCCTTAAGTATTTTTACAAAATAGACTTAAGGTGCATTGGCTAAGGTTCCTACAATTTTTTTTGTATAACTTCGTGATAAAAAGAAAAAAATTGGTGAATAGGAATCCGTTTTGGTGGGTTGTTTACAAGTCTTTAGACCTTAACCTATTTGGAATTGTGAATGAAAATCTCAGCAATTCTTTTTAGTCCTTATTGGGTCCTCAGACCTTTGAATATGAGTTACGGGTCGCCTAGACTTGTGGACTGTTGTGTTTTTTAGGTCCTTAGACATTTGATTGTTAGTCTTAAGCCAAGGCTGGAGTCCTTGTAACTTAAAATTGGGTCAATGAGACCTTAGCTTAAACCTAGATCCAAGATTGGAGTCCTTGCAACTCTTTATTTCAGGTCTCTAAACCATGGTTTAAGTTATGATCCCAGGTTGAAGTCTTTGCAACTCGATTTGTGGGTCCTCAAACCTTATATTTTAGAACTAAGGCTGAAGTTCTTGCAACTCTTTTAAGAATATTAGTTTTGAATACATCGTGGGTAACAAAAAGATGCTATTTCATTCTTTAAAGTAACATAATACATCATTTGTAATTTCTTTGTGGGATGCCTTATGTCCCCTAAAGCTTCTGCTGCCTTTATTTTCTTACTTTGTCTGGGCCTCTAGGTAAGAGGGTGACTGTCCGTATCTTAGGGAGCTAAGGTATTTAAACTCATCAACTCTATGCCCATACCTTATTAAGGGAGCTTAGATATTGGTGGGGGTGGAGGTAAGACCTCCGTTGAGACCTCAAAGCGCTTTTAAAGCTTTAATGGGACCTCTATTAGGTCGTGGGGTGCATTAAACAATATCCTTTTATCCTTTATGGAGGTGATGTAGCACTCCTGATCTTTCTTCTGATCTCCAAAGACTTATTTTACACCTCTGGAGGTTGGGAACCTCATTACTAGTCTTCGTGTTGAGATAAAAGCGCCTAGGTAATTGAGTGATGATTTTCCCATTATCACGTTGTCGGTGGAGGGTAGGTCCACTACTATAAACTTATTTCAGATAGTTTTATAGTAATCTTTGGAGCCTAGGGGAAAGGAAGAGTGACATACCCCAAGGGATAGGTTCGTTCTCTACTGAATCCAATGATAGGAGTGGTGATTAGTTGCATGTGCTTTGAGCCAAGGCCCATAGATTCAAAGGAATCTAAGAATAAGATATCTGCAGAGATCCCTGTGTTAATTAGAACCCGTTTCATATCGGCACTCCCCATGATTACTATGATGATTAAGGGGTAATGACGAGGCAAACATACCATTTTAAGGTCTGCCTTTGGAAAGATTATCATATGGGGTTCTTTTGGTGCGTCATGGGGGAAAGAGACATGGTTGACCTATACTCCTTCTCGCTGAATACTGAAGAGGTGAGAATTTCTAGCTATGATTGATAGTCCACCCAGACGAATCCTCTAGAGATATAGTTAACATATATCAGAGGGACATTATTTTTTGTTGACATGCTGACCTTTGCCCGTCTATTTAGCAACATATTATTTGAGGTAGACCCTATTTATCACCCTTCCAATGGATACCTTCAGTCTGAAGTAACCACTTGTATTGTAGTCACGGTCTCGGTAGAACCTGTAATACATGTACTTATTATTTTTGTTATTAGTAGCTCTCACGGGCTTTGGCTGAGGTAAGATATCATGGGATTCTACTGTTGCAAATATCTCCATGCAGTAGTGCACACGACCTTAATTTATAGTCACACACATCTTCTCTATGTGCACGACTTGTTTATTATCACAGTCCTGACAGTGATAAGTTTAGGTCACCCTGAGTTAATAGTGATATTAAATGACTGTGAGAAAGGGGTGTTGTCACGGCCCTTTACCATGACATGAATCATTATCACACCCAAAATTATCATGGTCATTAACGATGACAACGTTCTATTATCAGTGACATTGACTGTGATAAAAGGTCCAAAATGATGTAGTAAGACCTTTTGAAACCTTCATCATTAGCCCTACTTGACCTCTGTTAGGATCACTGCCATAGTTCTAAAGGCCAGAGAAAATGAAGTTTCTCCTTTTAGACCTTTGATTATGGTTTTTCTAGGCCAATAAGATGTTTAACAATTCTTCAGTCCACATCCCTTTGGTTTTCTCTAACATATTCTTTAATTTTTAGAAGATGGTTATATTAGTCACCTCAACTTGGTCATTGTCTTGAGGGTGGCCTGGAGATGAGTAGTGATCGGCATAGCCATAGTATGAGCAAAATTCTATAAAAGTCTAGGTTTTCAAACTGTTTGTCGTTATCAGAGATGATGGCTCTGGGATAGAAAAACTTGTAAATGACGTTCTTTCAGATGAAGCTGTTGATTTTTTCTCCATAGTGGTGGCTAAAGTTCCAGTCTCGACCCACTTGGTGAAATAATCAATAGCCAAAATGCGTAACTTGTTTTGGAATTTTTTGAGTGGTAGGGTCCCTACTAAGTCCACTCTCTATTGAGAGAAGGGCTATGGACTCGACACGAGGAGCATTTTTTCTATTGATTCCTTCGAAATAAAGGCAAACCTCTAACACTTATCGCAGATCTGGACCAAGTCTTTACCCTCTTTCCCTAAGGTTGTCTAAAAGTACCCTTTCCTCAAGACCTTGTAGACTAAGGTTTTTGGGCCTGTATGAGTACCCAAACAGTTTCCTGTAGGTCTACGAGTATGTAATTGGCTTCTGTTGGGATGAGGCGTTGCTGAAGTCATGAGCAGTACCCATTCTTAATAACAACCCACTCTCTATGTGGTACTTAGAAGCTAAAGACTTCAACTGATTGGCTTGGAGCTTGTTCTTAGGTAGCACCCCATATATGAGGTAAGCTTTAATGGCAGTAGTCCAGTATGATCTTTGATCGACCTTTATAGTGTTAATATGAATTTAGGTGATGCTCGGCTGGTCTAAATTAACTGCTAGAACCTCATGATCATCCTCATCTAATAATGTTACTATTGTAAGATGGACTGCTTCTGAATTTTTTGCTCAGGGTACCCTTCTGATGCAGAATCTTAGGATCCTCTGGATGAGGTGCCTCGTAATTACTAAGTACCATACCATCCTATCGCCTTTGGCCTCATAGACCTGAGTTACTTAGTTAACCACCAATTGAGAGTCCCTAATTGATTCAACTTGTTTTGCTTTTAAATGGATGTCTAGGACTAGACTTGCCATCAAAGCTTCATATGTTGCCTCCCTATTCGAAGGCTTTGAATTTAAAATGAAGGGCAAGAGAAATTATATCTGATTTTTGGGATTACCAAATGAAGTTTAGCTCCACTTCATGACTTATTAGAGGAACCATCCACATGTTATACCCAGGCAGGAGATATGAGGTCTATCTGTTTGAACAATGGATTATTGTGTTCATTTTCCTCGAATGTGTCTATTTCAGGGCTTTTATCCTTTTCATTTATCTCTTACACGTTGTCGAACTCCATAATGAAGTAAGCCAAGGTTTTCTTCGTGATGGCACTTTGTGGTCGATACTTCAAATTCTCATAACTTCACAGACAAGCCTTATTGAGGTATCGAGTTTGAGGAGGATGTTTCGGAGGGCTGAATCGATCATGACCACAATGGTATAGGATTGTAAATAGGTCCTCAGATGTTTGACTAAATAACGAGGAAAAAATCTAACATCTCCATTCTTAGATACTTGCTTTCAGCCCTTTGTAAATCTCGGCTAACACAGTGAATGGTATACTAAACCCCAAATTCCTCTCGAATCAAAGATTAACTAACGATGGTTGGAGAAGCAGTAAGGTAAACATATATATCTTCTTAAATGATTGTTCAGGACAACATGGGTGGGGACCTGAAGTACCTCTTGAGGTTATGGAAGGATTCTTATGCATGAGGAGTCCATTCGAAGGCATTTTTTAGTATTTTGAAGAAGGTTAGGCACTTATATGTGGCCTTAAAGACAAAACAGTTAAGGGCAATAACTATTCTAGCTAGTCTCTTGACCTCTTTGACTGTTCTTGGAGACTTTATATCTAATAGAGCTTTATATCTTCTCCGAATTGGCCTATATTCCCTGCCTAGAAACCATGAAGCCCAGTAACTCGCCTTCATCTGCCCCAAAGTCATATTTATTTGGGTTGAGGCTCATTCGGTTCCTTTTAAGGATGATGAAAGTCTCTCTAAGGTTATGCATATGTGCTGAGCTTCCATGCTTTTGATCAGCATGTTATTATCGTAGACCTCCATAGTCTTGAAAATGAGGCATTTGAAGATGGAATTCACCACCCTCCAATAAGTTGCACTTGCAATATTTAGTCCAAAAGGCATAACCTTATAATAGTAATTACCTTTGTCTATAATGATTTAGATATTCTCTTCATTGGTAGGAACTATTCTGATCTGATTCTATCTTGAATAAGCATATGTGAATAAGAGGAGCTCGTGGCCTTCATTTGAGTCCACCAAGGTGTCAATTTGAGGTAAGGAGTAACATTCCTTAGGGAATGCCTTGTTGAGGTCAGTGAAGTTGATGAAAATTCTCCACTTATTATTGGCTTTGGGCACAAGTATCACGTTGGAAAACCATTGTGGATATTTCACTTCCCTGTTGAAGTTGGTTGCCAAGAGATTGTCAACTTCCTCTGTTGTAACATTATTTCGTTCTGGGCTAAAAAATATTTTCTTTAATTGGACAGGCCTATGGTTTGGGTCTATGCTGAGTGGGTGGACCATGACCTCGAGGACCACTCTGATCATGTCTGAGTGGTTCCAAGCCAACAAATCTTATTTTCCTTTAGGAATTGGATGACCTCCTCTATTAGGGAAGGGCTTTAGCCACCCCAATCTGAACTTTGTTGGTTGGGTTTTCTGCATCAGTCCACATGGTGATCAGAGCTTCTGTAGGCTCTCATTTTTGTTCTTTCTCCTCATCCAGTGGATTTAAGGTATCCACGTTCATTAACTTTAAGCCTAAGATTTATAAAGAGAGCTCAAGCTCTGGTGGTGGGGTGGCAATACCTCAGTTGAGTCTCCGTGGAACTTTTGCTAACTTTTGGGGACCTCAGAATAGCTTGGGGAAGGCTCAAGTGACCTTTTCTTCTTTCTCGCGGCAGTGATTTAACACTCCCTTGCCTTCTTATGGCCCCTATACACTACTCCCACACCTCTAAGGGACCTTATTAACAACCTTTGTGTGGATATGAAAGCATTCAAATCATTGAGGGAATGTCTGCCAAAGATCACATTATCGGTTGAGGGGAGGTCTATCACTAAGAACTTGTTCCATATAGTAGATCATCGATATTTCAAGCTAAAAGTGAGGGGACGAGTAATGCACCCTAGACAGTAGGTTTGTTCTCTATTAAACCCAATCAAATTAGTAGTGACTCGATACATGTGCTTGGGTCCAAGAACCATGGTTTCGAAGGAATCTAAGAACAAGATATCCATTGATCTTCTCGTGTCAAGCAATACCCTCTTCATGTTAGCATTACCCGTGATCACTGAGATGACCGTCATATGGTCGGAGGAGTCTGAGGTAAAATTTTTAAAAGACCATGATTCTAACTCCCTTTGGATCTCAATGTGGGAGAGAGTCACTATTAACCTGCATTCCTTTGTGTTGTATGCTTTCAAGTGGCTTTTCCTGGTCGTGGTAGAGATTCCACCACCGAAAAAGGCTCAAAAAATATTTTACACGTCAATCAGGGGACGTCCTCTTTATTTTCATTATTATTATTATTGCGTTGACCACTATTAGTATACTTGGCTACAAACTCCTTAAGGTAACCCCTTCGATAACTTCTTTCGGTCTGGATTAATCGATGGTGTTATAGTTGTGGTCTTTGTGAAACTGACAGTACTTAGACTTAACTTTTTTATCTTCGGTAATCTATATAGGCTTGGGCGAATGTAAGATATCTTGAGCTTCCTCTACTACAAATACCTCCTCTTTGGTAGCTATGAGGATATTGAAATGTTTGGCCTTTGGAGGTCCATTATTTTTTAATTTGCCTTTTCTTGTGGTTTTTACGGCCTCGTAGGATTCCCCAATATGAGAGACAATGTCGTTCCTCCTTCCCTGTTGAGCAGTGGTTGTGGCATGCCTTACTGAGATTGCATACTTAGTGTTCATATCCTTCTGAGCCCTTTCTAGCGGCTCAGTCATAGATTTTGATGGATTTTTTTAAATAGCTCATTAAGTTTTCTGAAGTGAGGCATGAGTTTAATGACTTCACACAAATGGTGTCATTCAGGTCATCGACTTGAAGGGATTCCTCGTTGAATATCTTGGAATATTCCTTAAGAGTCGCGTTAGTCTTTTGTTTGAAGTGAAGTAGGTAAGTGACAGACTTCCTCATCTTCTATTCTCCAATGAAATGGCTGACGAAGGATTGTGCCAGCTCAGTGAAGTTCGTAATGATCCCTGATTTGAGCTTGGTAAACTAGTGCTTAGAAATTCACCCCAACGTAGTGGGAAAATCTATGCACAAAATCGCATCCGAGGTGTCCTAAAGTAGCATGAGAGATCTATAAGTCTATAAATGATTGATGTGATCCTTAGATCCATCAAATGTTTTAATATTATGAATATTCCACTTTGAGGAATATCATAATGTTGAACGTGATTAGAGAAGGGAGAAAGTGTCTTTTAAAGGGATAAGTCAAGGGTGTTAGGCATATGTGTCTTGTACTGGTTGAGGAAATTCCCCAAAAGTTTTTGCATCTTATTGATCTCATTATACCAAGGATTAACCACCCTGGAACCACCTTGATATTGATCTCCAAGGATTAATAAACTGTCCTTGATAGGAATGTGGGTAGTCACTGATAGTTGGGGGGCCCTAGAAACACCCTCTAGATCATTTTTCGCCTCTAACTAGGGCATCTGGTTCTCCATAGTGCAACTATGTTCTAATATAGTTGGTTCCTCTACCACTGGGGGTAAAGGGAGCCTACTGAGAATGGTAGCTAACTTCTCTTGGAGCTCTTTCTACCGAGCTTCCATTTATTTGAAAGAATGGGCTAAAACGATATTGGTTGGCATCTTAAAGAGGTCGTGATATGTATGTGAAAGAAATAGAACTTGTTGTCCCCATATACGGTGCCAAACTAATGGGTGTTAAAATCGTAAATGACCTCAGACCCCCATCAGGTGCTCCCCTGTGGGCCTCAGACAGGTAAAAAACTGGGAGAATTGTTAAAGTTTATGACAAAGATATAAGGTGGTTCAGACCTCATATGAGGATCCTACGTCCACTGTTAAAGGTATTTCAGCGTTTATTAGATCATAAAGGAGTTATTACAATCTATACGACCTCGTGGGCTTTGGACAAGAGAATCTGAGGCTCTTGCGGCCTTTGCTAATAGTACAAAGAACCATAAGAAGAGACTTATAGACTTCTCTAAGGCTTCTTGAGTTTTAATTTAGGGATCAATAAGAAATAAAACAGAAATAAAACATGTAGAATAGATGGAAACAATACGAACTATGATTTTACATTCACAACAATGGGTTGAGAGCTTGAGGAATTAGAGTTAACACTTGGAAAAGTTATTACTATTTGTTATCTGGAAGTATGATGGTTTTAACCCATATTCAACCTTTTTCAACCTCCTTTTCATAAGAAAACTATTGAAGAGAGAACGAGTGGACTGTCACATTATGGTTGTGATGAATCTAAGGTCTGACGGCGTTAATAAGGTTGTGGAGTATTGGCAAAGGTTTTATAAGTGGTGTAAGGTAGCTACTCTGAGAAGTTAATGCGGATGGAGCTATCAATGTAAGTGGTCTTTAGTGGTGTAGGTAAGTGGAATAGTGTTCTTCTTTCCACCTACTCTTCCAGACACGTTGCAGGTGTTCATCCAGACTGACGGAGGTTCAAAAATAATATTAGCTGGTCCTGAATTGATCTTTAGATATGTTATGACAATATCGTTTTTGGTTGAGGGCTACATGACCTTAAAAGACTTTTTCTCTTCATAGCGAGGTTTGCTACAGTACTATAGTCCTTTTCCCATGGTAGTAATGGCTATTGGAGCCAGGCAGAGGTCTGAGGTTGACTTTAGGACCTCTATCCTTGCATTAGTGGATTCAGTGGACTTAAGGAGATTTTGAATACTAAGGGCCAAGTGTGGTATCATCAGCGTCGGATGGAAAGCCAGTAATTCTTCCTTCGAAGCCTATAAATTGACATCTTCTTATTCTAAGATATAGTCATCCCAATTAGCAGTGGACTTCTATCTTAAACTATCTTAGATCTCTTTAATTTGGATTTTTTCGAAACCCAAGCAAAGGTCGTTTTAACTTCCATCAGATGTAAATAATTGTTATCTATTAACCAATTACTTTATTAGTGGTTGGTACCACATAATTAATTACAAGCTTTATGTTAGGGGTGGTTTCCTTTAAATGATAAGATATGCTTTTAATATCCCAATTTTATAATTCTAAATATGAAATGGTTCACACTATATACCAAACTATAAATTTCTTTCAAATTTAACAATAAAGGTTCGCAAATTTTAATTTCCACAAAATTGCAATTATACCCAACTAAATAAATATATAATTTTCTCTCAAACAAAATTTAAATAAACTCAATCTAGCACCAAAATTACCTAAGCTTGCACCATTGTTGTGTTTAAATTAAAATTACCTAAACTTAATCTAGCACCAAAATTACACCATTGTTGTGTTTAAACCAATTTTTATATTTTTACACCTAAACATGCATCTAAATGATTTTAGCAAGATAAAAATAAAAATAAATACACAATGCCGCGATAAACGAGGAAAATCCACAGAGGAAAAAACCTCGGACAACCCAGCCAATAAATCCACTAGGTATGGTTTTACAAAAACAAGACAAAAGACTTATTTCCTCAACTTGACCCCTTCTCAAGCCTTGATGCTTCTTCTGAATTCCACCTCTACCTACTTGATAACTCCAGAATCCACCTCAGTCTCGGAATCCATCAATGGGGCTCAGTTACCGTCAACTACACACGAAGCCTTTCTTAGTATGGACACCGTAAATAAAAAAATAAAGACTCCTCCATAGGAAACTTCCTCCTTTGGAGTAGAGATGAAACCCGGTGCCAACAAGATGATCTCAATAATATAATATATGTAGGAACTTGGATCAAACTAAACTATGGGTGTAAACTTGTGTTTTTATGGAAGTTAAACCATTAAAGATCAAGAAAACAAATGGGACTTTTTGGTTTAAAGAACTTTCTATCTAATTCTCTCTAAAATATGGAAAAAGTCATTTTGAGAAAGTTATTCCCGAAGTCTTAATAATAGGAAAGAGGGGAAGTGGGAAAGTGGATAATTTTTAAGCAAAACTGACAAAACTGATGCCGGTCATTCGAACTACTTTTGAATGTCGTTTGAACGAGATTTTAAAAAAGAAAAAGGGAAAAATATTGTTAGATAAACTCATTTGAACTATGTCATTCTAACGACATTTCTAATGACGATTCAGAAAAATCGAAACTAATCTCGTTAGATGGCTCGTTCGATAGCTCATTCGAATGACCTAGGAATCTCGTTCGAACGAGATCCTAGTTTCGTTCTAATGACTTTTTAGAAAATCCTAGAATACTTTAAAAGACCAAAAACTTTTATGTAAAGATTTAAAATGATTTTTCGAGAAAAAAAACATAAAGTCGTTATGACAATTTTATTATAAAAAGACACTCGTAAAAGTATATCCAAGACTCTCTATATATTAAATGCATTCATACCTGTAGAGACCTTGGGATTTAAATGTTGATGATGTATAAACTTGGCAAGAAAATCGGCACTGATGATATCTTCACTATTGTCGCTACGTCTTTAACTCGAATATCATAGGCTTGGAAGAATATCACAAACTACTATCCTATGACTCAATTAGTTTTGTCCGGAATTAAGCCAACACTAAAAATAGGCTCAATTGGAAATTTGCCCTTACAAATCTTCCCCTTTGGCTATTCCGGGATAAAACCCAAAATAAAAATCCTATGTGCCGTCAAGCTCTTCTAAAAAGACACAAACCCTCCCAAAATAAAAAATTACAGACGCCTAACTAGACACATGGGATGAAATTTTTTGCCGTTGTAAAAGGTTGCCACCAAAGATGAAAACCTGCACACTTAAATAAACCCTCAAATGCATAGGGAATATGACAATATAAAGTGCATAAATAATCCCCCTTGGTCTAACATAATCTACCTAAGAAAGACGTCTTCCCCTAAGTCAAATCTTCCCAAATTAAAAGGTTTAGATACCATTTCTCCCCCTTTTTGTTCAAGAATAGACAAAGATTAAAATGCATGAAATTAACCTATTTCTCCCCAATTAAATCAAATTCCCCCCCTAAATGTAACAAGGGATATGAATAATGAAAAAATAAGTATATCATGCAATGGTGAATAAAGTGACAAGTATTATAAAGCACATGGCATGAGAAGTAACTAATCTAACACAAAGATTAGTAAATACCAACTATGATGCGATAGAAAAACGATACCAAATAGAATAAACTAATATAAGCACGAGATATCAATCGTGACAAAATGAATATCTATTTTAACATGAATCATACATGGACTAGATAGCAAGGTAAAGACTTAAAAACAAAAGAACTACTGTATATATATAGGGAAAGGTTCACAAGTGAACCTAAAAGATGAACCTTTTAATGAACCTTAACAAAATAACACCTAACAACTCGTTACTTTTAATTTCTATTTTGTAATTGGTCCACGCCAACGACAATGAACACGCGTGTCGATCGATCCCCAACTCCCTCACCCCCCGGCACCCCACCCCAACCACCACCATCACCATGGCAGCCCTTCTAGCTGTAGGGCTGCCATGAGGGTGGGGTGAGGGCTGAGGGGGTTCTGAGTTGGTGGGGGTGTGGGTGTTGGGGATCAATCGACACACGTGTCCATTGCCGCTGACGCGGACCAATTATAACATAGGAATTAAAATTAATTAATTGTTAAGTATTTTTTTGTTAAGGTTCATTAAAAAGTTCATCTTTTAGGTTCACTTGTGAACCTCTCCCTATATATATATATATATATATATGCATAAATGATACCAATAATGAACACGCACATATACATAGATACAAACACCACACACAACACAAAATAGATTAAGCTTTCCACACTTATATGGCATAAATGTGTTTAAATAACACGTGATAAATGTTAGTGAAGGGGTGTGAACTATATACTAAAGAATTATGACCCCATTACTTAAACATGTTCACGAAGTTCTTATTTGATTGTAAAACTTTATCAAACTTAAATATAGCCTCATGTGACAAGATAAAGTGAACTCAAGGAACAAATAAGCACAATGTATATAAGCCTAGAATGTTGATGATTCTACAAACCAATAGAGTCATGACAAAATAAGCATAACTACGATATATTGTCATTATGCAAACTCGTTGATATATCCATCCAAACTTCCTCGTTAATAATGGTTATTTTCTTTTCTTTTGAATGTTCATATCAGCTACTTTGTACTTGGGCTAATTTTAACAATGCCAAATTTTTTAGGTCATATTTCAATGGTAGTTATTCGCGCAAAGTAATTTTATATTTCGCAACTTGATTCCATTAATAAACAACCACATCGAATAAATATTTTTCTATTTTTTTAAATCTAGGCAATGGTTATTACATACATAAATCCTTCATAGTCATAAAAACATGTAGATGACAAAATTGATAGGAGAACATCTCACTTAGCTCAAATATACATGTGAAGTTAAAGTTCAAAAGAGCTTGTGCATGTGTGAATCGAGGCATATAAAAGTAGAATCCATTAAGCAAGTCAAAGTCAAACTACTCTATGCAAGCATGATAAAGAACACTTTAAGGATTGGAAATCTTAACCAAAAGTTCTATCCACTTGGAAACGGGGATGATATTGGATTCAAATACAAGCATATGCCACATAAAATGTGGAAATTTAAATACAAAAAAATAATTGAATTTTATTTTTATTTTTTTAAACAAACACAAAGAAAACCCAAAAGACAAACAAAAATCTTTTTGTAATTTTCAACTAAGACACAATAAATAAAAATTAAATACAAAATATACACAAGTCATAATTCTCACATATATGATGAAATAAAGACTAAAAAATAACAAACAAACATACAACTAGCTAGAATATATCACGAGGCACAAAAACAAGTGTATGTAAACAAAACTAACACAATCAACCTTTAGATCTAGCAAGGGAGGAGTCATGTGAAATTAAATGATAATCATAAACTCTATCACGGAAAGTCTCCAAATCGGATCTCATAACCCACATGATTGAACCACGACGCTCTCGGGATTTGGTGACCTTGACGAATCTACCCTTTGACTTTCTAAGACCATTTTTAAGATAAAAACAAAACATCCTAAGGTACCCCTTCTGACCATAATGTGTGCAAGTGAAAACACGATGTGAAGTGTTACCGAGGGATTGATCTTTTCTGTTGTTCCTAGTTGATTCTCTCAAAAATATGGTTTTGGATTTATTAATGGAAGTATCTTGAGTATCAAAGCCAATACCACACTTGTCGTCTTTGATTTTGACGGTCCCTAAGATTTTATCTAATTTCTCCGACCTACACTCCGAATCAAATTTGACCCGGCTTGAGTCTTTTAATTTTTCTTCAAGTTCCACTATTCGAGATTCAAGTAAACACCTACTCTATTCAAACTCGAGAAGATTTTTCTTCATAGCCTCCATTAAGCCTACAAGGCTATATCTTTCACCTTAAATATACTCTATCTTCTCACGAAGAGTTCTCTCACGTGCCTTAAGATCTTCAACCAAAACACTCTCATCACTAGCTATGGCACGTTCTTTTATTTTAGCTTCCAACTTCAAGTTTGCCCTTTTTAATATTAATTTTTTTATACAACTCACGAAAGGCTACTTAAAGTTCACTCTCCCCTACCTCTTCTTCATTCTCACTCTCTTCTCCACTCTCTCTACCATCAAACTCTTGGGATTCACAAACATGGCCTCCAAAGTGTCATGCAAAGGAATATCTTTATCGGAAGATTCATTGTCAATCCTCGCATGACTTGCCAAGAATGCGGTGAAGTTACGCTCAATCGGGGAATCGGGTCCCTCTTCCATGTCACTATCACTAAGGGTGGCATTATATGAAATCGGTTAATTGCCCTCTTTTCTTAGTTTAGTGGGACACTGGAATGCTGCCCTATGGCCATAACCCTCGCAACCATAATATATATTTGACTCGTCCCTATTAAGATCCTCATTATGATTTTTAGGGAATTTCTAGGCTTCTCAAACTTCTTATAGTCATTTTTAAGTTTCTCTTTATTAGTCTTGATAAATTTTCAAAACTTCATAGCAAATAAAGCCATATCTTTCGAGTCAATCTCAAACTCATCATCCGAAACTGATATTTCCTCCTTTCGGGATTTCAAGGCTACGCCCTTATCTTTCTTCTTCTCATCCTTGGAGGGAAACGCGTCAAGTTAACAGGTTTGAAAGTCACCTACAAGCTCTTCAAGTTTCGTAGAGTCTAAAGTGCCTAAAAAATTTAAAACGGTCACATTTGGAATAAATCTATCGGGTAATGACCTCAAAATTTTCTTTACGGCACATTTGTCGACTATCTTTTCTCCCAAATTAAAACATGAATTCACAATATCTGACAATTTCGCATAGAACTCATCAAACATACCACCTTTTAACATCTTAATTGTTGCAAATTGAGTGATGAGGTTTTGGAGTTTCGAAGCTTTAACGACACTTGTTCCCTCATGGGTGAGTTTAAGTATATCCCACGCCTCCCTAGATGTTTCACACGTCATAATCCAGCGAAACCCATCCGGTGTTATTGCACTAAAAAAGGCATTTAAACCATGGGAATTAAAATGAAATAACTTAAGCTCAGTCTCAGTCCACCTTTCTACGAGTTTAGGTACACGAACCGCTCCTTCAAGACATGTTGGCGGGGTCCACCCTTTAACTACTGATTCCCAAACCTGCTCATCTAAAGATTTAAGTGCCGACCTAATACACGCTTTCCAATACGCATAGTTGGAGCCATAAAAATAAGAAATTTTGAGAATGGTAAATTTACCATTTTTTAAACCAAAACAAAAGGATCTTAACACAATAATTTAGCGTTCCCGCTCTGATACCACTTGTTAGGGGTGGTTTTCTTTAAATTATAAGATATTCGTTTAATACCCCTATTTTATAATTCAAAATATGAGATGGTTCACACAATATACCAAAATATAAATTTCTTTCAAATTTAACAATTAAGGTTCCCAAATTTTAATTTCCACAAAATTACAATTATACCCAACTAAACAAATATTTAATTTTATATCAAACAAAATTTAAATAAACTCAATTCAAGTTCTACATATGCCAAATAAGCCAAGCATGAATATTTTCAAATTAAATCATCTGACTTAAATTAACTTAAAATTACCCAAACTTAACCTAGCACCAAAATTACACCATTATTATGTTTAAACCAATTTATATCTTTTTATACCTAAACATGCATCTAAATGATTTTAGCAAGATAAAAATAAAAAACAAGCACACAACACCGCAATGTACGAGGAAAATGCACAGCGGAAAAAACCTGGGACGGGCCAACCAACGAATGCACTAAGTATGGTTTTTCATAAACAAGACAAAAGACTTACGTCCTCGACTCTCTCTCAAGCCTTGACGCTTCTTCTCGCTTCCACCTTCGCCTAGTTGATAACTCCAGAATCCACCGTAGTCTCGAAATCCACCGATGGGGCTCAGCTACCGTCATATACACACGAAGCCTTTCTTCCTATGGACACTGCAAATTAATAAAACACGGACTCCTCCATAGGAAACTTCCTCCTTATGGGTAGAGATGAAACCCGGTTCCAACAAGATGATATCAACAATATAATATATGTAGGAACTTGGATCAAACTAAACTATGGGTGTAAATTTATGTTTTCATTGAAATTAAACCATTAAAGATTAAGAACACAAATGGGACTTTTTGGGTTAAATTTTTTAATCTCTAATGCTCTTTAAAATCTGGAAAAAGTCAGGTAAAAAGTTATTCCCGAAGTCTTAATAGTAGGAAAGAAGGGAAGTGAGAAAGTGGGTAGTTTTTAAGCAAAACTGATAAAACTGACATCGGTCGTTCGAATGACTTTTGAATGTCGTTCGAACGACTTGTTTCGAATGAGATATCAGAAAAGAAAAAAGGCAAAAATCTCGTTAGATAAACTCATTTGAACTATGTCGTTCTAACGACCATTTAGAAAAATGGAAACTAATCTTGTTAGATGGCTCGTTCGATCGACCTAGGCATTTTGTTCGAACGAGATCCCAGTTTCGTTCGAACGACTTTTCAAAAAATCCAGGGATACTTTCAAAGCCTAAAAACTTTTTTGTAAATATTTAAAATGATTTTTTGAGAAACAAATATAAAGTTTTTATGATTTTTTTTTTATAAAATGTCACCCATAAAAGTATATCCAAGACTCTCTATATATTAAATGCATTCATACCTTTGGAGACCTTGGAATTCAAATGTTAATGATGTATACAGTTGGCACAAAAATCGGCACTAATGATATCTTCACTATAGGCTTGACCACTACGTCTTCAACTCGAATGTCATAGGCTTGAAAGGATATCACAAACTACTATCCTATGGCTCAATTAGTTTTGTCCGAAATTAAGCCAACATTACAAATATACTCAATTGGAAATTTGCCATTACATTTCCCAAGTCTTTCATCACTTCATTTTCTCGTAAAATAACATTATTTACCAACTTACCATTCTCTTAGTAGAGTTGGGCTATAATGCAACTATGGTCTATTATAATGGTGAATATAAAAAATACCACATTTATTATAATGGATCCCTACCTAATAATTCATTAAATTAGGGTTTAATTTATGAAAATTAATGCAGTATTAGATTACCTAGATCCAAAAATTATTTCAATTGATAGGACACACTTGGCTACTTTTATTATCACTAGTAAACCTAGATATTCCTATGTGTAGTCAATAATGGGATCACATATAATGTAACACTGTTATCTATAAGAACTCTATTTATCATTATGTCATTAAGATATGATTTTATCGATAGGGGTTTGATATGTTCTGTAATGCCTAAATTTGGTTATTTAATACCATAGGCAAAGTCACAAGAAGATATCATAAAAGTTTTAGCACTTACACGTGATTCGTGGTACATACCACTATTTACATATCTGTGTCCATTACTTATTGCTCTGATATAATTTTGAAGTCTCCTAGTAGTTTGAAAATGGCATTAAATCCCATATTTTAATGGGAAGTATCAAATTTATATATTTAATGTAGATCCTTGGATATTTACCTCATTATAAGTGATGACATCAAAATTATCTTGGTTAAGTAGGTAGTCATCATCACAACCTTATTCACCATTAACGGTAGACCCCTCATCTTTAGGGTTCAAGGTCTCCTATATTTCTTTTATCTTTTTATATAAATCATCATCATTTTCTCTAATGTGGTTCTTATTCTTATTCTAGTTGTTGGGTTAATTATGTCAAGTTCGGGGTTGGTTTTTTCATTTCTAATAGTTACTTATGACTCAAAGTTTCATAATTCAACCTTTTGTTTTCTTTCAATGCCTTACCATTGATTTCCTTAGCTCCTTTCCACATCCTATGCTTTTGTGGATTTTCTTTTGCATAATCTTGGAGATGACATGTTTTTGTTTTATTGATTTTGGACTCTTTGCCTTTGTTCATTCACTGACATGTGATTCCTTTAACATGGATATTATTGTTCTTCCACTATTTTGAAGTTTTAAGTTTTCATTTATTGAATGATTCTTGGTTCTTTCCACAAAAACCAATTTGGTATTCCCTTACATAAATATATATTTTCTCCACCAACCTTATTGGGTCTTCTATTCATGTTGGAGTTGCGTTTATTGGATTGAGGTTTACCCCTTTAACCCATGGATGACCTCTCATCTCGAAAATTTTATTCGCGGGGTGTAGGTTTTCAATGCTCGCATATTCACCCATGTCCATTTTATTGTTTGAACATAAATATTGGAGCCTTGACAAAAACGTATTTGGGTACATAGGTCCTCTAAAATTTCCTTTAATAATGTTCAAGATGGATTGTGACATTAAAGGAATATCTTGACCCACTTTCACTTAAGAAACCTTGAAATATATTTTTTTATGATCATTAATGAAGTCCCTTACATAGGAATGAAACATTAGTCCGACTCTTCACTCCTTAGGTCCTCTACATGACATTTCGCCTATAAAAAACTTGGTGTTACCTTTGACTTTCTTCTAAAAACCTAAACTTATTTCTTCCATGTGGATGTATCTTGAATAAATATCATCATCAATGGTATTTAGGAAATGTTCTAGTCAATATACTTTAGTTCATAGCCTCAGGTCGGAAATTTGAGTTTCCCCTTTTTCATAAACTCTTATATTATGTGTTTCACTAGCTTAATTTGTTTCTGTGTTTTGATTATATGCAAGCGTGCTAGGCAAGGTTATAGTCTTGCCAACCATTTGATTATATTAGCCTTGAGATAATGAAACTATTGTGTATCGTTCAATGCTTCAATTAATAAGAGTTGTGATCCACTTTAAGGAGACTTAATAATGAGTGCCAAATAAATCTAATCAATCTAAGAGAAAAGATGTAAAGTGAATAAATAAATATGAAAATAAGGTTCGAACTAAATAAAGCTGCTAAGTAAGATAGATAAATTAAAAGAAAAATAGTTTACACTTAGGATAGTAATATAAGTTACACTAACGAAAGTAAAACAGTTTAAATATAAAGGCAAAGAAACTTTTCATAAAACATAAAGCGAATTACACTAAATTTACCTTACAAACAATTTCGAAGAAGAAGAAAAATTGTAAAGAATTAAAATGAAAAGGAAATAAAAGGAAAAAGAGCTTAAATGAGTAAATGCAATTTTTTTTTATCGAGTGATTCATTCTTTCCTTTACCCTTTAGTTACTTATTTATAGATTATTTTACTGTGCAACTATTATTATAATTGTTGGATTATTACCCACTTTAATGTTCCCGCCTAAGTTTACTCACTCCCCTACAATGGATGCCTTAGTGTTCCTCCCACATTCAAGGTCTTATCAAGTTTCAATTGCTTGTGCATCCATTTGTATTGAACTCTCCCATCATGTTCTCAGTTCTAATTACTGGATTATATTTCGACGTGGCTACACTCTATTGGTTCGGTAATAGTATGGTGTAAACATTCCCCTCCACTAATTGATTTATGGGAAGAATTAATTTGTGTACTTTTGATCTTTGCACGCTTCATTCCCACATTTAATCATCATTACTTTACGGAAAATGGTGCTTAAATAGATGCCTTTTCACTAGGGATAACAATTTAACTCGACCCGTCGGGTTTTTGCCCTGCCCCGTCCTAATGGGGTGGGTTAAGAACCCGTTTAAAATAAACGGGGCAGGTAAACCGTTAATTAAATAGAACTGGTTCGGGTTTACTATATATAAGAATAATCCGCCCCCCGTTTATTTCTTATATTTACTTAAACACATTCTTTGATATGTAACCAAAACCTTATATATATATATATATATATAAAAGTTATGTATGCAGCGTGAGGGTTTTACATATGGGTTTTAACCCCCCCCCCCCCCCCCCCCCCCGAGCGGGTTTTTGACCCGTGTAATGTAAACGATGCAGGGCGGGGGCAGGTTTAGGGGGTTACATTTAATCGGGTTCTGAGAGGGTTATACTAAACATGTCATGGGCTGGGGGTGGGTCCAGTTAATTTTTTCCTGGGCAGGACTGGGTTTTGGTAAACCCGCCATAAACTCGATCCGTTTCCATCCTTAATTTTGGTAGTGAAAAGATCTTCATTATTAATCCATCGGTCTTTTGATGTTTCAATTGAGCTTCCTATCTTTTCTCCTCCCACCATCTCTATAACAACAAATTCTAATGAAGACAGTAATGCCCCTTATAAGTGCAACTTTGAGCTTGGATCATCTTTAAACCTAAAATAGGACATTGTACATACTTGGACATTTGCTTCCATCTCATTGGAACAATTTTGTGATGATGAATAGAATCTAATTGGTGCCGGGCACATCCAGGGTAAAGGTGATGTTACAGAGCGTAAGTCGATTTTGAATTCTGACGTCCCTGCACCACCTTCTTTAAGTGGAGTATGTTATAGTACTAATTGTAGACCAACTATTATAATCCAAGCACTTCACCTTGGAGATGGAGAAAATCCTAATTATGACATGGATGTTGGGGTTTATGATGACTATGTGGCAAAAGTGAATGAATACATATCCAACTACAACTTGCGTATTGAGTCAAATGACTTTGGCCAACACCCCACTATTGTTAGTAGTGGTCCCTTACCAACTCCCAACTCCCCCTTTTTAACCTTCATGGTAACCTTTTGTTCAACATACACTTGACAAATGGGCGTTGCTCATAATTGTACTCTTTCTCTTCCCCATTTTCTACTTGAGTATCAAACGCAAGTGACTTACCCAACATTTACCTATCACCCCAACGGAGCTTGCACTTGGTTCAAACCAAGTCAACCTTTCTTCCCTTTTAAAACTCACAAGATCTAATATTTAAACCTCTTGGATGCCTCACACTGTGCAACTTTCAAAGTTCCAAGATATGGCATAGCTAACTCTAGGTCTCCTTGTTACATCTTTGTGCAACGCACACTTTATCACTACACCAAAACTGGCGATTGGTCACGGCCAAAATCCCTTACCAAAGTTATGGGTCGCGGACTTGGGCCGTGACCATTTAGGGCGTGACCATTTTCGTGGGTCGCGGCCCAAGTCCGTGACCAAAAAATGGTCACGACCGAGAGGGGTCACGGCAGATGGTCGCGGACTTAGGCCGTGACCCATGTCGTGACGGGTCACGACCCTCATCCGTGACCCACAACCGTGATAAATTGGTCGCGGCCAAAGTCCGCGGCCCACAACCGTGACAAATTTTTTAAAAAAAAAATGGTCCCGGCGCTTATCCGTGACCGTTTTGTGGATTTTTTACGTTTTCACCCTTCGATGGCTTTATTTTATGCTTAAGTCTAATATTTTGTAAATTTATGTCGTACACTCCAACCGGGAGCGCCGTGTCTACGCGGTCGGTTCCTACGAGTTACATTGTTCCCGTGCGAGGGGTTCGTGACTCTTACAGGACCGTTTTAAGGTTGTTTTACATTTTCACCCTTCGATGGCATGTTTTTATGCTTATGTTTATTTTTTTACAAATTTATGTCGTACACTCAAATCGAGAGCCCCGTGACTACGTGGTCGGTTCCTACGAGTCACATTAGTCCCGTGCGAGGGGTTCGTGACTCTTACGGGACCTTTTTAAGGCTGTTTTACGTTTTCATCCTTCGATGGCAAGTTTTTATGCTTAAGTTTATTTTTTTACAAATTTACATCGTACACTCAAACCGGGAGTCCCATGACTACGTGGTCGGTTCATATGAGTCTCATTGGTCCCGTGGGAGGTGTTCGTGACTCTTACGGGACCGTTTTGTGCTTATTTTACGTTTTCAACCTTCGATGATATATTTTTATGCTCGGGTCGAACTTTGTGCAAATTGAGAAAGTATTCTCAAACCGGGATCCCCGTAAATACGCGGTCGGTTGTTACGAGTCACATTGGTCCCGTGCGAGGTGTTCGTGACTCTTACCAAACCGTTTTGTGGTTATTTTACGTTTTCACCATTCGATGACATGTTTTTATTCTAATTTCGAACCATGACTAATTTTTATTCCCATTTTCACATCTCTCCTATTCATCTCGGACTAATCAAGAATATCTTTAAGCTAATAAACAAATGGTAATCAATTAGTTTAATGTGAACCATTGCAGAGAAATTGACACGCCTTAAACCTAGAAAGTGTTAATCCGTTGGATAATGCCTTCTTTTTCTAGTGTTCACCCTAACTTTTCTTTGTTCAAAAGTTATGTTCTCCCCCCCCCCCCCCACTGGAAGTGACAAGAATCAAATGCGCCAACAATACCCAAGCTATAGGGGGCACAAAAGAATTAAAATTACGGGGTTTAGACATAAATAGGATCCAAACCCAAAATAATTAAAAAATTGAATCAATGCATATTTAACCTTAAAATAAAGTTCATCATAGGTCTATCCATTACCTGGATATTTTATTACACCCAACTCCAATCAGAACCTTCTCTATGCCAGCAACGATGCAATTTCAGATTATGTTTGATAGTAGTTCGACCCCAACATCAATGTATCCTATGACAGTGAAAACATAATGAATTTTTTGCAAACAGTTATGTTTAATTAAAAAAAATGGTAGAACCAAAAAAACAAATTCAAAACCAAAGGAAGAAAACCAGAACTTATTCTTGCATCACTCACTGCCCCAACTTGACTCATGGTAAACTTGTGTGAGCTGAAATTCGTTAATCCTCATTGATATTTTCTTTCACGTATATAAGGATTACTACTGAGAAAAAAATAAGATGCACACATATTGAGAAGATTACAATTGATTTTGATTACATTTTAAAATCCAATACTTATTCAATTTCAACAATTATATAAAATTGCATAACAGGTATATCATAATATAACCAACACCAATCTAATTAAACCAGGTATATATCTATTCCTTTTTTTTTCACAAGGACAAATATAAAACCAAATTGAATATTACAAGGCCAAGAACAAAATTAACACTTACAGAATTCCTAAGGGACTATTTGTTGCTTCGAACCCCCAACCCAGTCTCCACCGCATACTATTTAGGGTTTACTAAACCCTAATATTTTTTTTTGACATAAATCTATACATACACACACACATACATACAATCTATACATACACACACGTACAATATAGGGTTTATTGACAAAAAAATAATTTATTTGTTCATAGTTACACACATAAACATACATATACACATAAATCTATACACACACACACACATATAAACATAAATCTATACATACACACATTGGCCTCTACACCTATACACACATATAAACACGAGCTGGTCACGGACTTGGACCGTGACCCACTGGGCGTGACCATTCGCAGGATTTGGTGTAGTGTATTTAATCACATTGGCCTCTACACCTCCTATGTCTTAATTGGGGTGTCTTTTGATTCGGATGCCGTCGAAGCTTTGGTGATCGAGTCAAACTTCGCTGACACTCTTCTTTCTGATATAACTATCTTCCACCACACATTATTTGTAGATCCAAACAATGATTTAAAAAAGTAAGTCTAAGATTGCGTGAACATCGGTTACCCCGCACTACCTTACCCTTCCACTGCCAACAATGTTGGCAAAAATTTAGAATTTCTTAATGCCTTATTCCATCTTCCCCTAGGTCTTGTTAAAAGGTCATGCTCAAAACAATTTTCTTTGGACCTATCTGATCATTCAGAACTTCGAAGACTCTCCCTCAACTCCTAAGGCTCAAATAACCTTATTCTTCAATACTTATCCCATTTTTATTAATAAATTGAGGCATAATCTTAGTAAGTTTGAAGATTATGACGCTCAAATGGCCTTTCATGATAATCTTTACACTGAAGACAACGTTGTATTGGAGGATTGAAGGAAGTTCGCTTATGTTTTTGTACATGGCCAAGGCACCCCAAATGGTTATAGCCTTTAAGTAATGTTTGAGGAGGGGGTTTCCCTTAGAAACCAAGAGTTGAAGGAGAAAACTCAAGATGTGGTTTGAAGCTTTCAGATAGCTCAAGATGATTCCTATTTGGGTTCATAGCAAATGCATATTATTTTCTTATGGAATATATTCCATCATTTTTTCATTTACGTGTTTTCCCATTATTACTCGCTCCAACGATATTGATGATATGTCTTTACCATTTTTGTGATCAATAATTCTTTGTATCAAATAGAAAAAAAAATTGTTTTGAATCACTGTTGAAGGCTTATGCATGTGCCAATATGTTGTATATTTCCTCACTACTTGTGATATATTTTATATTTATTTTTGAGGTTAATTTTAATTAAACCAATTATGTCATGCCGGCGTAATGTTTATTTTAGCCATTTGATATGCATCTTATGCCATAACCAAATTTGGTATGTCATATGTACTTGTAATCGTTTTTATTCTTTTAGACCTAAAATATTTCAATTTTAGTCTATTATCCATACATGTTTTGTTATAGGTAGTAGTCCCACAAAATCCAATCGTACATGTGGATGTATCCAAATAATAACTTTTTATTCTTTACTAGAATAATTAATTCTCATAAATGGACACCTTTTGTTATTCCTCTGATCAATATATTTGGCTGCCTTGTAATTACCAACACTTAAATTAAATTTATTAGGCCATTAATAAGCCACAAATCTATTCACGAGGGCTTTTTATTGGTTGAGCCCATAAAGTCACTTTTTATCTCTCCATTCCCTCAGAACTTTGCCTTTTGGAGGGAAAACCTTTTAAACACGTGTTGGCTTTTGCTTGGTAACACCCTTGCACTCCAAATGGTCCCTTTAAGCAATTTAAACTTGTCTATGGGGTTCTCTTTCTTTTTACTGCTTATCTCTCTCCATGCATCTTTTAATCTACTTAGTTTATTTTCACCCTCTTCCTTCAACTCCTTCACCACTAATGATTTCTAGCTCATAAACCCTAAATATTTTTACCTAATTTGAAAAAACTATTGAGCAATTCATGGTTAAAGTCTCCATTGTTATTGGATATATTATTTTCCATATTCAGTTGCCATATGGGGCCTCTCACTTTAGAGTGGGTCCGTTTTTTAAAGATGAAATTCCTTAAAGATTTATGCTTTCTACCCTCGGTTTGGGAAATAAAACCTTCTCATCCAAGATTCTAGTTTCACCAAAGCAACCTCTTTTTAGGTGTAGGTTTTGGCCCAAATAATTGGATAATACTAAGTGTCCATGGTGGTTGAATCGAATTCTTATAGCTAAGGCTGGAGAGATGGAGAAGTCTGCCATTCTAAACACTGTTAGACTTAACTTATTTGACATCGAGCATAATCCATTTGTTATCTCCAATGCCATTCAATTTTGGAACCAAATATTTAATTGCTTCAAGTTTAACTTTGGGATGGTTGTTCCCACTGTGTTGGAAATATGTCAATTGACTCGCTTTAAATCCGCCGGGAAGGATGTTCATCCTCAAATTCTATTAGCGAAGTTTTGTGTGAAATTAAAGAATGAAAATGCCCTTTATCCTACTCCACGTTTATAAAGAAGCACATGAGGGTTATGAAATTCGTGAATGATGTAGCGTATTATTATTTAGTTTTACTTTTGATATCAAAGTATGCATTTTGTGTCAAATCTCAACGATTTATACTAGAGTATTATTTTTTAGAAACCATTCTTGCGAAGGGGAGAGAAGGCCTACTTTTCTGAGACTGAGAATGCCAAAGGCAACTCTAATTTTAGCTATCTCAGTGCCTTTCACCGCACTAAGCCTGGTAGTAAGATCTTTTAAGATCTTGACATCATGTGCAAGGGTCTCAAACCTGACCATCCAAGTATCCTCCTTCAGTCGCTCAAGCCCCTTATTAACTTGTTTCTATCCTGAATAAATCCTCCCTCATGGAGTTAATAAATGTTTTGGGGAAGTTTTTTTTATTTCCATGGATTTGTATTATAGAACTTGTAAGGACACAAATTTCCAATTGAGTCCATATGTAGTTTTGGCTCAATTCCGAACAAAAACATTTATTCATAGGATAGTATTTAATTGTAATATTCTCAAGCCTATGAAGTATGTGTTGAAGACGTAGCGGCAAAGAATTTAAAGCTTCATCAAAATGCCGGTTTGCGTGCCTCGTTTCTACGTCATCAACTAAGGTTCCATGCTCCCAAGGTATCAATGTAATTATATTTATATAGGAGCTTGGAACAATATTTATTGGGTGTTAGGTTTAATAAAAAACCATGTTTTACTTTCAGAATAATTTAATTGAAACTTTAAAATAAAGTACACAACGTTTCTGGGCCAAAAATTGAATTTATCAAAAATTTCTGGAAGTCATTCGAAGTCTCGTTCGAACGAGTTTTTCGTTCGAACCAGGTTTCGTTCGAACGAGTTTGCCAACGAACCGAAACTGGTCAGTCGTTCGATATGTCGTTCGAACGAGTTTTTTCGTTCGAACCAGGTTTCGTTCGAACGAGTTTGCCAACGAACCTAAACTGGTCAGTCGTTCGATATGTCGTTCGAACGAGTTTGGTCGTTCTAACGAGATATCTAACGAGTTTCTAACGAGCCCAGTCTGGTCGCTCGTTAGAAGTCTCGTTCCAACGAGAGTCAAGTTCGTTCCAACGAGATGCCAGGCGGGAACAGTTTTGAGCAGTTTTTGACACTTTTCACCCCATTTCCCCACTTGTTTCTTAACTGATTTTTTAAGGCTTTATTAAGGGCGGGAATCATTTTTGAAGGTGTATCTTTTTCATACCATACAAACTCCTAGAGAGTGTTTTGATAGAAAATTTGTTTAAGGAAAAAGATCAAGTTTTGAGTGTTATTCTTTAATGAAAAATCCTACACACTCTAGTGTTTAAACCCAATAGTTGTTTATCCAAGTTCTATATACATATCTTTACTTGGAGTTTTGGCACCGATTTTCTCTACCGAATTGAAAAGAGACGTTTCGGGTTTCCTTCTACATCCCATCACAAAGAAGAAGAAGTTTGTTGCGGTATTACTCACTTGGAGAAAGGCTCCAAGCTTGGGTGACGGTGACCATACAAAGTCATATCGGAGGATTTCGAGATCGCGGTGGAGCTCCGTGTTTGTCCGCTAGGAAGCGGTTTCTACAAGAAGGAGCAACAAGCCTTGAGAGGGTTTGAGTCGAGGATGTAAGTCTTTTATCTTGTAATTGTAATTCCATATCTAGTGGACTTGTGGCTAGGGCCGTCCGAGGTTTTTTCCCGTCTTGGGTTTTTCCTCGTACATCGCGGCGTAGTGTGATATTGTTTATTTTATCTTGCACAATAATTTAGAATCCATGCTTTAGGTTTAATTCAAGATAAAATTTGGTTTAATTATCACACTCATTTAATTTGGGACTAAATTAAATTTTGGGTATATTTGGTTTATTTAAGTCATTTGCTAGCCTAACTTTGGATAATTGAAAATTATGACTTAGGCAAATTCTAGGACTTGGACTTGGATTTGATTGGATTAATGAATTGATTTAATCTTGTTCAATTAAACCAAAATTTATTTTTGTTTAATTGTTGTTGAACCATCATCTTTCAACGCTTCCGCATCATTCATTGTATTATATACAAAAGGAAATTAACTTTGATTTTAAATTGAGAAAATCAACATCCGGGGAATTCTTTACGCTTTCAGAACTGCACCCCCAAGAACTTTGGTTCTAAGTCTTCTGGTGAGTTTTATCTATCTGCCCAATTTTCAATATAGTTTGTCCTATATTAGGCCATTCCTATTCTTAAAAAAAGTGGAGCTAATCCATATTTGTTTGCTAGAAACTCCAATATCCCCAAAGAGGATATTTTAGTAAGGTTTGCATATTATGTCGCGGTTAAAAGAACTTTTAGAATGACGGGTGTTGAGTTCAATGCTGGAATGATTGAGCCCTTTGAAAAGTGGTGGTCAATTCACGTAAGCCTTCACTTAAACCCAAAACATCTAACCACAGATACCTTAGCGCCTTCTTCCTCCGATACATCTCCTTTCAACCTTACAAAACTTATCTTTAGCCTTTTGGCCTTTCTTAATAATTTTGTACTGTATGTACCCCTCCTGCCACTTATATTTATTCTCGAATAAGGAAATTTATACTTAAAGAAGAACATCCAAAAGAGGAACCAAGAGAAGAAGAAGATGAAGGTATTGTCCCTTTTATTCAATAATCAAGGAAAAAACCTCCCTCTGAGGTTACTGGTACCCCATCAACCACTCCTGGGCCTGTTGAACCTCCTCTAACAATTATGTTCAATATTTCAAGGAGGATAATAACGAAGCCCGTATTTAGGAAACTTTACCACAAGGTTAAGTTGGCAGGTATACCAGTGTTTTATCTTATGGTGAAGTATTTTGTGCTCATGGTAATATTATACCAATAGTTCTAACTTTGAGTTATTTTTTTCCAGCTGAAACTTCAGTTAAGGTGAGGAAAACATTTTTAGTTGATGACCCTAAATCCCTTCCTCGTGCATCTCCAATAACTATGCCAGTTGATGTTCCTGTTCAAAGGGTTACTCCAACCTCAACCCCAATTCCTAGGGTGGAATCAACTCCAATTAATGTTGTTTCTCTTGGTTCTACTCCAATACTCTCAAGTCACCTATTATCCCGATTCTCATCAGGCTTCTCCATAACCAAGGATTTCATCTTTGAGGGAAACTCCTCCACCAGTTGAGGTTGTCCCACCACATATGGGTATTCTAGAACTAATGACCCCTATAGAAGTTAATGACTTCTAAGAAGAGATTCAATAATTAATATCTTAAGCCTCTGTTCTAACATAAGTCATTTATTCCTCCAATGTGGAGCAATAATTACAGCACCTTCTCCAATATCAACCATATCCTTCCTATTAGCTCCTTATCAATCTTTAAAGGTTCTTTAATGCTTTGTTGGAGTAACTTTTGAATCTCTCACTGACTGCCCTTTTTGAATAGGTTACACACAACTTGATCTTGCATTTCCTCATTTTATGGTCTTAATGAAGATGTTCTTTGAGAGCTAACAACTAATGTCTCTTCTCTCCCAATTTGATGGTCTTGGTATATACAGAAGAAAATAATTTATTCACTGACCAAGCCCAATATTCCCAACAGAAAGTTGAGCACCCAGAGGCCTCCAGGAGATAAAAATTGTCCAAGCCATGATGGATGCTCTTTTTGTACAGAAAGGAGGTTTTGCTTAAGCTAATGATGAGTTGGAAGTGTTTACCATTGAAAAAGCTTACTTGTAATCAAGGTTGAACCAGTTGGTAGGGGGAATGCAGGTGTCGTCCTATAATACAACTTTATTTGAGGAAAAACCAATACAGGTTAAAACCAAAATGACCAAGTAGCAAAGTTTCTAGACTAATTTTAGGTCCTTTGTCTTCAGACATTTTAACAACACATAATTGCCAATATATTTCATTATTCTTTTTATGGCTTTATTGCCTCACTTACCATATGGTTATGAAATACGCATTTAAGAATCTATCATTTGTTTTCCTAATATATATATATGACCATTCATATCCTTTAGCTAATATAATCCACATTTGAATGCTCAGTAAATTTGGAAAGGGCTTTCCCACTTTAGGGACCATTTTCCATAGGTTGGACCTTTTGATCCTAGAGGTAAAATAATTTTCCAAACCAAATCCCCTTCATTAAAGGTCCTATTTTTTACTCGTTTATTATAGTTTTTAGTTATCTTCTTCTTTTGGAGCAATATGTTATTTAATTCTCCTATTATATCTTCATTTATGTTCTATAATTCCACGTGTATAGCTTGATCATAACCTTCTATAGTCAGTTAATTTTGGTTTATCACTCTTAGTGGATATATAATGATTAACTGGAAGCACAACATCATGCCTATAAGTTAGAGCATATGGGGCTACTCAAGTACTTGACCTTTTAGAGATAAACCCATGATAATTCTAGAAGTAAATTGTGCTAATATCTCGAATTCTTTACAATAACCTTCCTCGGGTTGTTTTTAATCACCTTAATTGTAGATTCTGTCTGCTGGGTTTAATTGAGTATAATAGGCTGTTGCCTTAGTCAAATCCATCCCTAACCTTGAAGTAAATTTCAATACCATTTCTGACTCAAAGATATTGCATTGTCCGAGGTTATAGTTTTCGAAATTCCAAACTATATATAATATCTTGCAGGAAGTCCAGTAATTCATTTTGGGCCACTAATTTCAAAGACTTAACTTCTACCCATTTGGTAAAATAATCTATTGTTAGAAGTACAAAACTCTACATCTTAAAAGGTAGTGGATGGATTTTACCAATGAAATCAATTTTGCATCCTCTAAATAGCCAAGGTTTCACAACATATTACAAATTAATAATAGACCCATGCTTTGGAGGAGATTTTGATATCCTTTAGTAAAGTCTATGCAATATTTTAAAATGGAAGGACAATAAAAAACATGCCTTTTTTCTCAACAATCTCATCTTGGGACCAACTTCATAAGCCCCACATAAGCCTTCGTAGAATTGGGCAATAGCTATTAAAACTCCATCTTTATTTAGGCATTCTAGGATTTTTCCATCAGAACTTTTATTGAATATCTTTCCAGCATACATAACATAATTCGTTGCTCTTAACTTGACAATCCTATGGCTCTTGATATTTGGGTCAGTTATATATCCAATCAATGGTTTTCTCCAATCCTCATAAGCACATATATATTTAATATCAACCAAAGGCCATCTATTATGAAGTAGTGGTAATAGTCCACTGATGGAACATAGTTTTAACTTTGCTTCAAAGCTATCACCGGGCTTAAAACCTGAAACTTTTGATCCATTTCGTTGGATTCTTCATTAAAAAATATGGGAACATAGTTTAAGGTGACTTTATCAAATTTGGACAATAAGTTTAAATCCACTTGGTTATATAAAGTTAAACCATCATTTATACAAATATATTCAACAATTAATAATCTTATGACTAGTTGAGAATCCCCATAAATTTCTATTACAGAAGCATTTCTGCTTCGAAGAATCTCTAGGCCCATTATAACAAATTTATATTCCACTTGATTATCGGAACATATTTTTTCTTCCAATCTATATCCATGTTTGGTTTTAATATGTTCAGGGGACTCAATAATTACCCCTATCCCTTAACTTATTTCAGTCTTTGAACAATTAAACCACAACTTCCAAGAACTTAAGGATATAAATCATATTTCGTATTCACCTTTTGTCTCGTCCTCATATGAATGATCTGCCAAAACTTCAACCAGTGCTTGGCCTTTTATAGCCCTTTGAGGTACATAGTGTACGAAAAAAATGAGATAGAGCTAGCACCCATTTATCAATCCTATTTTACAAAATAGGCCTTATCAGCATGCATTTAATCAAATCGAAGTTCGAAATGACATACACATATCTAGGTAATAAGTAATATCTTAATTTCATTGTTGTAAAATAAAAGGTTAAGCAGAATAATTCCATTATAGAGTATCTACATTCACAGTAATTTAGAAATCTACTTAGGCAATAAACAACCATCTCTTTATGCTTCTCATAATATTGTGCCAACATAACTCCAATTGAGGTATCAGAGGCAAATACATACAACTTTAGTGGCATATCGTCCCTTGGAGGTGCCAAAATTGGTGGCTTAGATAACTATCTCTTGAGTGTGTAGAAAGTTAGTTTGTTCTCTTCCCTCCAATCCAACTCTTATTGATCTTTTAGCTTTAAGAAAGGAGAAAATACTTTAGTTTTTCCTACTGCATTAGATATAAATATATGAAGGAAATTAACTTGTCCTACAAATGTTTATAATTATTTTTTATTCTTTGTGGTTATGCTTTCAATTGTGGGTTTGGACTTGTTCATATCTACTTGAATTCCCTTTTGGTGCACCAAATACCCTAGGAAATTTCTTACAGAAACTCCAAAGGCACAATTTAAAGGATTCATTTTAAGTTAATAAAGTCTTATTCAATCGAAGGACTTTTTCATGCGTGTTATATGATCAGTAGTTGTTTTTTATTTGATGATAATGTCAATAAGCCATGCCCTAGTAATGGTATTCATTAATCCAAATGGCATTTTAATTCATTAGAAGGTTCCCAAATTATCAAGGTACTTAAAAGCAGTCTTATATACATCTTCTTCAGCTACGCATATTTGGTTATAGCTTGAGCATCTATCATTGACATGATAGTGTGATCAACTGATTTATCAACTACTAAGTTTACCACTAACATTGGATATTCATCCCTTGGAGATACTGCATTTAAGTTTCGAAAGTCAATGCACACTCTTAGTTTGTGATTTTTCTTAATAATGGACATTATGTTAAAAATACATTCAACACTCATGGTGGTTATAATGAATCCATCCTTTCAATTTCTTCATTTATTTTTTCTATTACTTCTAAAGTCATTTTTGTGGTAGTTGTTTAACAGGCTTGTATCATTAGTTTATTGGAAGTTTATGCTTTACCAATTTCCTATCTAAACCAGGAAACTCATCATATTCCCAAGAAAAATAGTCTTGTACTGATGTGAAAGGACCACAACCAAATGTTGGTCTTCTTTAATAAGTTTTGCACTTATGTATGTCACATTTTTATTTTTCTCGGTTACGAAGTTCACTTCTAACAAAGGATTCAATTGGTTTACCATGATTTATTCATATTCTATTGGTAAACTTTATAGATCACCATTGTCCCGAGGTGTTTAATCCTATTTATTTTCCTCGAACACATAATCACCTCTCTTTATTATCCTTTCTTCATTGATTTTAGTATTCAGATCTAAGACTTTTAACTCATACAACACAATGGATAAAGTTTCATTGGACTTTTTTAAATTAATAGGTGCACTACCCATTCACCAATAATTTTAATTGTTTTGTTCGGTCCCATCAGGTTAAAGCCTAGTTCTTCCCAAGCTTCATTTAATACTTCTCCTTCCGATACCTCGGGTATTAATTCATTAACCTTGACATGCACCACATTTTCTTGGTAGATTTTAGCGGTAACATAGTTAAAGTTGGTGTGGAATGTTAAAGAATAATCTTCCACCTCTTTTACGTCCCTATCCTCCTTTACCAAAACTAGTTTCTTATGCATAGAAGAAGGGATACATTTGTTAGAGTGGATCCAATCTCTATCGAGTATAACAATAAAGCTAGGTTTACCGTGGATGATAAAGAAAGAAATTTTAGACCTTTTTTGGCTATTTCAATATCTATTGGCAGTAAACATTTGGTCAACTTTTTATCTATGATAAAAAACAGAGATTATAATTTGAGTCTGGACTAATTTAGCATTTTATGCATTTATTTAAAAAAGCATGGAGTATGGCATTTTGTTAATAACAATGCCATTATATACCAATATTTTATTTATTAATACTCAATTCATCCAAGCCTTTGTAAACAAAGGCTTAATATGATTGGTCATATCTTTAATAGGCTCTGCAAACCCATATATGAGATCTAAAGCAGACAAAAAAAGATCAAGGTTGTCTAACTATAAATGCTCATCTTCATCCATATTTATCTCTAGGACTTCTTGCCCATCGACTTAGAACCTCTTTAGTACGAGCTTTGTTATATTAATTGGCACTTTTAAAGGTAGAGACCCAAATTGGATGAATTTCTATTGAGCACTCCCTCGAGCCGGTCCTGTTGCATCCACAACCATCATCTGCTCTTTCTTTTCCTCACTAGAGGAACTTTCTTCAGATGTGCTATCTCCATACACTCTCATAGGCCTTTCGAACTATTTAGTATTTTTGACTATCATGTCCGAAGAATATTGGCTTCCTTCTTGCTTCGTGTGGAACCTTGTATTTGGTTTCGAAGATGAAGGATCGATTCCTTATGATCCATTTGCACCCACTCAAAATATTTGATGCCAGATCCTGTATTTTCTTTGAATACTCATTTGTTGAGTGCGAGAGATTATAATTTCTAGCTCTCTTTTCGTTAATTTTGGTGGCTGCACAAGCTGCCATATTGCTGGAGCTAACTGTTCAGGCTTCACATCTTTTAGCTTCCTAGACATGTCATTAAACTATTGGCAAACCTTTGGGTCTTGAGTCATAAACTAATCAGATACTCCCTTCACTATAGGAACTGACTTTGTAATTTTTCTAAGCCATAGTGCTCCCAATTATTGACAAGATTTTGCTTCATTGAAGCCTGGACTGATGTACTAGTAGTTCCTTAATGTCTTTATATTTCCTTGAGGATGGTTGGGGCCATTGAATAACCATATTTCCCCTGGTCCAATTCATTGGAAACCCTCTTGCTTCTAGAACTCTTTGGCAGAATAACCACCTTTTCTGTTTTTCTTAGGCTTTTATTATTGCTTCCTTTTTGTAGCAAAAAATGATATATCTCAACGTACTATTCTCCACACCTAATACACAGGTGTTTCAAAATCTTTTGATTTGGGTCAATAACTATTTTAAGCTTCAAAGCCTTGGAATAAACCTTTACCTTCATTTTAAACTCAACATAACCTTTATTCCGTGGTAACTGTATGGATTGCATATTGGTTCCCATTTCTTTCACACTGGGAAATGGGTCTTCATCAACCATCATAGTATTTCCCTATTTCTCCCTATTTCCCAGGGATTTTAATTTTCCATTTTCTGATCAACTCTCACACCCTGTTACGAAAAACATAACAAGCATTAGTTGAGTGGGAATAAACACTATACCATTTACAATAATCTTTCCCTTTCATTGAATTTATTCTTGGCATTTTGACATTATCAGGCAGTTTTATCATTTAACTCCTAAGATGTAATCAAAGATCCCTTTCGTCTTAGAGATGTTAAATGAATATTTTTTAATCATCCCTTTTAATTTTTTGCATAGGATTCCGCTATAGTTCTCTTTCAAACCAAGGGTTCACAGACTACGTAATAAATTTTGATTATTTCAATAATATCTATTTATAGGTTTGGGTCCTTAGAATATGTTTTAAAATAAGAAGTGTTTCTCTCATGATCCTCCTCTAGAATATACTTGTATTTGGACACTTTGGTAGTTAATTCCACTAAATATCTAAATTAAGTAACATAAAATTTCTTTCGAAGCCTAAATTTCATCCCATTTTTGGCTAGTTTGAGAAATTCAGACTCAGGCAACATTATCTTGCATTCGTTCCTAGCTATTTTAAACACCTTTATGAAACTATTTTCTTTTTCATCTAGAATCTGACTTAATATGGCCAAGTCAGCCACTGAAGCCTATGGCTCAGTTTGAAAGAGTTTTTCGTGATACATATCCTCCATTTGGTGTTGTAAAGCCCTGGCCCGGATTTATGGGATACCTGTAGTCAACCCGGTCCGACCCGAAGTGCAATGAAACAACCTATATAAAGTTGCTAATCCAGTTTTATTTTAATTAACGTTTCACTTTTTTAGCATGCGTTTCCAATTTCAAATCAAACTACGTGAGGGACCGGTGGGAAGCATCCTCGGAGTCCAAGCACACGGAGCCACTATGTAATGCTCTTGAAATGTGAACCCGCACCCAAATTGTCGTAACAAAGATGAGGGCGTGAGCCGAATGCCCAGTGGAAAATATACAAATACAACATAGAATCGAACGACAAAAAGAAGACTTTATCACGTTATACCTATGTGCACTTTTAACTACCTCATATATATATATATATATATATATATATATATATATATATATATATATATATAGAGAGAGAGAGAGAGAGAGAGAGAGAGAGAGAGAGAGATAGATAGATAGATAGATAGATAGATAGATAGATAGATATACTTTCCCAAAAACGGGGTTTATTTCGATTAAATCACCTTAATCTTACTCATCTAACTTGACTTGAAATTTACTCCTTTTACTTAACTCATCCGGTTAAATACTTAAACAACTACACTTTATTTAATCAGAAGCCATTTCTTTACCGAAATCATCCCTCTCATTTAAACCAACTCACATTAATATTTTCATTGAAAATCACCCATTTTAACACACGCAAACACCGCCTTAGAAAATACTTATTTAACTTTAGAAAATCTTTCACAACATTCCCTTGTGTTAATTATGGTTAAACCTTCTTCGATTGCTTAACTCACCCGTTTAACCATTATACTATACCGTTCCTTCACTTTATGGACATTAGTCAATTTACACATTTCTTGTGCACTTTACCCTTTACCAGAACATTTATTAATTCATTCAAGTTAGGTTGTCTTTACACATTTTTGCCACACAATCCATTTATTGACATCTTCCTTATTCCTTTAGATTTCCTCGGAATCTTTCAATAACCGCATACTTTAACGGGCTCCACACTGTCGGTGACGCCACCATATGCTCTAACCAATGATTTGCGGTCTTCACCCAAGGGCTCTGGGCCCTTCTTAATTATCTCAGTGTCATCTGAGTTCCTTTTAATGCATTTCAACATTTTTCTAATGTCTAAATCACATCACTTTTCCTTTTACCCGACCGAAGTCAAAATCCAGGGTTTCACCCCAACTTGTGTTACACTTAAAAATCTTCATTTGTTGTCCTTTATATTTTTACATTAATTTTATTCCAAAATCATATTCATTTAGGACCATCATGTGTAACACTCTTTTCAACATTTTTATTTCATACAAATGTTCCAATTTACATTAAATTACCATTTTACCTATTAATTTCCAACTCATCTTTTACTCAATTTTCACAAGTATTAATTTTTCAAACACCATCAAGTTACCCACACTAACTTCTTAAGTGATTTAAACACCTTAACACCTCATTGACCTTTGTAGTATTATTCTTCTCAATTGGAAACAACTTTACTTCATTACTTTTATTTCCAAGAATCATTGAACATATAAGACTACATTATAAAAAAAAATACCATTTTCTTTATTAATACTTGTAGTCTTTAAATCTTATATTTTTAATACATTTCAAGACCCATTACACGCATGTTAAGGGTTGAATTTTTTTTTATTTCTTCATTTCATGTTTAAACCCAATAAAACATTCATTAAACTTGTTTTGATGTTTATCATCAAAATACTACAAGTTAATGCACATGAAAAGATGGATTTAACTCCCAAAATCCTATTAAACGGGTTAAACATACAGATATTTCTAGAAAATTCATAATACTTGCAAAAATATACTTTTTTTAGACTAAATGACATTTTATTTCTTAAAAACTCAAACTAATGTCCCATCTTTATAAAATCTTCATTTTTGCAAGAAATCAAACTCAATTTACCAAATATCTTTAGCAAGACAAAAATATAAATTTAAAAGATATTTATTCCATAAAAATATTTATCACCCAACTTCTTGAAACATACCATCTACATGAAAATTACAATTATTTCAAGAAAATCTTAAAATATTTACTCATAATTTATGTCCAATAAAATAACATTTTTGCCTATATGTTTATCCCATAAAAAGTTTTAATACCAAATATATTAGAAATCCATCATTTTATCTTATGCTCTCTACTCTTAAATTCTAACCACAAGACTACTAATACACAAAATAAAGTCTTAAACTGAGAGTAGGTTTTTTCATCTCAAATGAAGCTCCAACAATAGAAGGCATGAAATGTCTAAGAAGATGGTACCCTCCCATGTCCTAAGGTGGCCTCAAGGAGGTAACCTATTTCCACCAAGCTTGTATCCATGAAAGCTCCATGAATATCCCATCTTTATATTCTCCAAAACCTTCCATCAACAACTCCACAAATTAGTAGTTATGCCCAACAATGGTGGAAATGGGCCTATTGGGATTAAATATGGTGGAATACATCTAGAATGTGGTGGTATAAGGTGGGGATATGGTGGTTCTTGGCTTGAAATGGTGGTTGGACTCCATGGGAACTCTATAGAACTTAGAGAGAGAAGACAAATATAATTTCAAATGCCAAAAATAAGCTAACACTCATTTATATACTCTCTAAACCCTCAATAGTTTAAATACCCCAAATGCCCCCCACACCCAACTCTTTGAGCCAAGGGAAATATAGTTCTTTAATCCACACCTTATCTGGATCGCTAATAAGTAGACACATCATTAAATCCAATGACCCACAGCATGACAACACATCAAAAGGATAAGATTTTCAAAATCTACGCTGATCGTTCGAATGGCCCTAAGCCTCGTTCAAATGAGATTGCTCACTCATTCGAATGACCCTTCCAACAAGCTTTTCCAATGAGAAGTCAACAAAATTCGAGATTTGGGTGAAGCTCAGGTCGTCAAATGCCTCGTTCGAACGACATTAAAACGTCCTTATTCAAACGAAATTGCCCTTCGTTCAAACAACTTCTAAATATCCTGAAATAAATTTCGAGTTATGAAACCTTCGATTCGACAAGCACGAAGGATACGAAGGGACCCAAATATGATTCGAGATTCATCTTAACAAGTCTAAGTCATATTAAATCCCCAAATTTCATGAATATGGTTAAAACCACAGGGCGGGGTATTACAGGTGCCAAGATTAAATGATATTAGGTGGCAGGTTAATGAAACAAGAGAAGGAAACACTAATGAGGGAAATAGAGAACACACTAGTTTGAGTTATTCATTAGTTTCTATATTAACACTCTGAATAGGGAACCTTTCTGTATGTTCCACTGTGGGTTGAATCCCATCTCTCGAGAAAAGGGAGAAACTTGAGAACTTAAAGACATTTGGAAGTTTAATCATATTTATTCATTCAGGATATGGCTTCCTATGGATTGAGGTATGCACCTCTTAAGCCACTGTTCCATAAATCTTGTAAATGAGGTTCATGATCTCATTCACTCTAACTCCCCCTAGGTAATTTCTAGTTTATTTAGGCAATTGCTTGTTAATCACTAGTGTTAGTTGCACCAAAGGAGGTGGGATCTATGGAGGAGCATTTTGTCATGTTTGAAAACACATTAGCTAAGGTACTTGAGAGACTTGGTTATTTACCCTTTTGGATGGGATCATTACCAATTTTTTTATTATTCCTAACCCCCCGAGTTCATATTAAAACATAGGATTGGTGACTACCCCATATTTCAAAGCCCTTAGAGAACCTAAATTAGGCTAATTGTAGTATATATTAGTCCCTTTAACTTTTGGAATATACATTCTTCCTATTGGGTTATTATAACCCATTTGTTGGCAAATATTAGATGCTCTTAAACGTTCTAAAGGGTTATTCACACCTAAATAAATGGTATTTTTCCATCCTTAGATTTTTTCCAAAATTGATTTCCTTATTATTGAATCTATGATAGACAGGTTGAAAAGGATTATTTTGAATGGTCATGTTTAGACCGATTTACGGTGTGTAGTATTGATCATTAGATAATGTAACAGTAAGAGGAGATAACTTACTAGTCACTATTATGATCTTTGTACTAATATTATGCATTATATTCCCAATATGGTCAAATACCAGATTTAACTAATGTGCACATCTCTAAAAAGTGTTACGCACTTGGATTTTCGGCCCTTGGAGACGTTGTCGCATTTAAGTTTTGGTTTTCAGTAGTTGGTCTTAACTCTTAACTAATTTAGACCATTATTTGCTTTGTGGTGGTGATATGTTGACTACTTGAACAATTTTCACTAGCATTATTTCTTCCACCATCGCTCCTTTTTGTTCTATCCATGATAAGAAGTTACATAACACTATAATCCCACCTGGAATGCGAAAAATATATTTCGCTGGCTTGGTTTTATTTGCGTACTACTAGCGTACCAAGCAAGGTTATGGTCTTGCTGACTAATTAATTATCTCAGCCGTTCGATAATCGGGCGATTGTGTACCGTTAGATGATTCAATTGAGAAGACTTGTTCTCCGCTTCAGAGAGAGTTAGTAGTGGGGGATAAAGAAATCTAATCAACTAAAATATAAGGAAAAAGATGTAAAGTGCATAAATAATTATGAAAAGAAGGTTCAAACTAAATACAGCGAAGTAAGATAAATAAACTAAAAGAAGAACAATTTACACTAAGGAAAGTAAAGCAAGTTACCTTAAGGAAAGTAAAACAATTTAAATGTAAAGGCAAATGGATTTTTAATAAAACATAAAGATAATTACATCAAATTAACCTTACAAACTACTTCGAAGAAGAAGAAAAACTGTAAAGAAATAAAAATAAAAGGAAATAAAAGTAAAAAGAGTTTAAAGAAGTAAATGTATTGTTGAGAGAGTCCTTCATTCCTTCATCCTTTAAGTGATTATATATAGAGTCCCTAGCCATGAAAAAACTATTGTAACTGTTGGGTGATTACCCACTTAAATATTCCCACCTAGGCTCACACCCCTACAACTGCTACCTTAGTGTTCATCCCACGTTCAATGTCTTAATAAGTGTCAATTGCTTGTGTAGCCACTCATATTGAACTGACCCATTATGTTCTTGGTTGCCAATACTGGCTTGTATTTTTCCGTGGCTACACTCTATTAGTCGGTAGTAATATGGTGTAAACATCATGTCAAGATAATAGACAAGTATTAGTTTTTTATTTATGAAAATTAGTTAAATGAGCCATCTATTATTGGCATTTGCAATATTTCTTACCTTTTAACTTTTACCTTTGAGATACAGATACATCATCAAACAGACTAATTAGTTTGGCCTCTAGAATATTATTAAGAATTTCATAATGTTTGAAATATCAAAACATATTTTTTTTTATTGATTTTTAGGCTTTCTTGTAAAGGCTTCAATAGTCACTTCCTTTCTAACCAAACTTTTGTAAGTTCTAGAGTCTTATTTAATAATTTCTACAACATCGATTTATTCTTTCAAGCAAATACTTAAATATAGAAACTTTGAAAGTTAATTCTTTTAAATCTCAAAGTTATGTGGCATCAAACTTTTTTCGAAGCCTACAATCTTACCCGTTTTGTTCCAATTTAAAAGCTCACTCTCTAGTAGTGTCACTTTACACTTATTTCATGCCCTTTTAAACATATTTATAAATCAAAAGTTTTTTTTTATCAACCCTCTGCTCTGAATTAATCTGTCTAAATCACCCACTGAAACCTATAGTTCAGTTTGGAAGAATTGTGCATGGAACATATCTTTCATTTGTTACCACGATGTAATGAATGTACATGTAAACATGTAAAGAGAGTGAATGTTGCATTAGTTATATATTTTGTCAATATTATCAACTTCGAAGAGTATGGCTTCAAACTGTTCCACATTAACTGGTCAATCTAGCAATGTGTTCCTCGGTGGATTGTCCCTTATCTCCTATAAATAAATCGAAGGTAGGAAATTTGAACCCATTTAGGAGTTCAATATTATTTATTAATTTTAGGTAAGGCTTTTATATGTTGGGATTTTAACCCCCCGAGTAAGAGGTTAATAAATCTCATGGATCAAGTCCACCACTTCATTTCTAGCCTTCATTAGTGGTATAAATGTTTGCCCATTATAAAATTTTATCCTAAGGTTATTAAATCCCGATATCTATTTCAACCATAAAAGTGTTTACTAACTTTGGGACTTTGGGCCCAATTTTATTTCAGCATGACTTGAAATGTGGAAAAACTATTAAATCTCTTACAATGTAAAGATAATTCACGCGATTGTATAACTTCCGTTGCCTAAATTAATATGTCTTCTTATATTAAATGATAAGTAAATTAAGAATTCCGCTCCTAAAAGAAAGATTAACATATTGCTAAAACTAATTTTGAAAGAAAAAAACTTCGAAGGCTTTTTTTTGTGGATAAGTAAAACAATATAAAGAAAACAAGTACACTGAATCCAAACTTAAAACAGATTAAAATTTAAATTAGGCTAGAATATAATGTGGAATAAAGTAAATAAGGCAAGTGAAGTACGCTAAATTAGAAGCGAATCAAGTAATTAAAATTAGTAAATTCGAACTTAAGCTACTGGAATTGAATTGCTGAAAAATAAGTACAAGAAAAAAATCTACCTAAACTTCGAAGAACGAGGATTCAAAGGGATTCTAACTTATGATTTATATATATATATATATATATACAAGTAAAATAAAGATAAAAATATATTTAATTTGTGGGGATTGGCATCTCTTTTGTATGGGCATCCTATTGTAATTATAGTTGATCTTCATAATTGCTTGAAAGGGCCATTTGTAATTTGATCTTAAGCTAACCCGGATGCTTGATGCTAATCCACATGCCTATAAATGCATGATGCATCACTAACTACCCAATACTGTCTACTTGAGTTATTGCGATTTTATCAGTTTGTTCAGACTTCGTTGTTCGGATATATTGTTGTTGTAGCAAGCCACATGTAGCCTAGTTATTGGTTAGAAAAAAAGATGCTTTAGCGCAATTGTAAATAATTTGATATAATCAAAACGTGTAATCTTCCTCAGATGGGTATCATCCATCCCTATACTGGGACATAAATTCATTCACTCATTAAGAAAAAATTAAAAGTAGGGAAAAACACACACCATAAACCATGTAGTTTAGGGTAATATGCAATTCTTACCCCGATGTTTTAATTTGGCATGGTAAACATTAAAGTACAATAAGATTAGCAATTGAAGACTTGACGGTAACACCATTAGTCCAACTTAATGGAGAACCTATGCAATACCTTATTTAGCAGATGACGTGTACAAAAGTCATTGTTAGCATCTATAGCAGGATCAACTCTTTAATATTATCTACATATTAAAAATGACAACAATGACTATGACGAGTGATTGAAGACCGTAGAGGACAAGTTAAAGTGACATCAAGTAAACATCAAGTTTCAATTCGAAATTCATCTTTAATATCCGAGGGATCTTAATGAGTTATGAATGCATATTTATGTTTGATCATGGGATACGAGTTTTGGGTGTTTAGTTTTTAAAATGTTTGAAGCCATTTTCATAAAAAGAATTTTCAAAAGAAAAAATAGTTTTTAATAATGTCGTTCGAACGAGATTTTCTTAGTCGTTCATACGAGATTACACTATTCGTTTGAATGTGTGTTTCTTTAATTCAAATGACAAATGGTTTGTTGTTCAAATGAGGGTCAAACAAAAAGTTTTTGTTTGACAGAAAAACTTCGTTCAAGATCAGTTTAAACGAATTCTATAGGTTCGTTCGAATGTGATTCAACTTCGTTCAAATGAGAATGTTGACTTTGTTCGAATGACCCCGTGTAGTTCGTTCGAATAGTTTTCTTGATTTTTGTGCCCCCTCGATTTTTGTGTTTTCAGTAAATAGGAGTGCTCACAAGGTTATTTATTGAGAGGAATTTTTAAAAAAAATTTTAAGAACATATCTTGAGATTCCTAAACCGTAGTTTACACCCAAAGTTTTGAGATCCAAATTTCACATACATAGGTCAATTTGAGATCTACCGTGGAATGCACCATGACTGTTTATTATTGATAAAGAATTAGTTTCTCTCGATTAATACCGTGTTTAAGTTTTGCGATGACTGAATTGGTCACAAGATGAGAAAGATCTTTGGGATACCGAGATGTGGGAAGCGCCTACATTGTGTGGCTATTAAAAGGCGTCCAATAGTGGTTGTGAAGAAAGAAACAAGCGATGGGAAAACACGTCAGGGCTTGAATGCGTCAAGTTGTTGTGTGAGTCTAAGTTATACTTTTACATAGACCTATATCGTATTAGACGTTGTTGGGATGCCCGAGGGTTTTTTCGTTGTACATTTTCCATGTACATTGTCATATTGTGTCTTGCAATTTATTCTTACTTATATCAACTAGATGCATGCTTAGGTCAAGACTAAAATTGGTAAACTATTTAAACAATGGTGTAGTTTAATTGGTGTAAAGATAAATTAAAATAAATTAAAAATTGGTGTGTGTTTTTTAATCCTCATATTATCCCTGAGTCACTATATCGTTTTCAAACTAGTATCAGAACAGGTTACAATAGTTTTCTATGTTTGATCCCTGTCTTTATGCTTGTTTAGGGTTTAAATGGATTTTAATTGAGAATGAAATTTAGTTACCCGACCTACACTATTTGATGGGCTAAACTATCCCTACTCGAAGGCGCAGGTGCAATTTTTCTTGAAATCGATCAACGGTAATGTTTAGAACTCGATTGTGCAAGGGTGGACTCCTCCCATCAAAGGTGGTGCTCCAAATGCATATGCCTCTTAGACAATGAATGAAAAAAATGTCTCGACATTTAATTCCAAGGGTATGAACACTATCTTTTATGTTGTCACTATAAATGAATTTAGATGTATTATGACTCATGAGAGCTCGAAATGCACTTGGGATATTTTGAGTTCCACGCATGAAGGTACCGATAATTTTAGGGTCTCTGAATTGCAAAATCTAACGACTATGTTTCAGATGATCAAGATTTTTGAGAATGAGTCTTTTGATGAGTTATATGCTAAGTTGTCTGATATTATCAATTCCTCATTTAACTTAGGGGAGCCTATCCTATAGCCTTTAGTGGTGGGTAAAATTTTAAGGTTGTTGCCTGAAATATTTCATGCCAAAATCAAGGTCATATATTCCCCAAGTGGTGTCGATGCTGTGAGATTCCAAGAACTAGTAGTTGATCTTCAAATCTATGAGGCGAACATATATCCTTCGAAGATAAATAATGAAAAAAGGAGAATGTTGTTGCTTTGAAAGCTCGAGAGGAGGATGTGTCAGATTTCGATAGTGACAGTAAGCTTAATGTTGAAAATATCGCTAGGTTTTCTAGGAAATTCAAGAAGTTTCTTAAGCTTAGAGAAGATAAAAGTTTTGATTAGAAACCTTTGAAATTTCATGACCATGATAGGAAGAAAGGGATGGTCCTAAGAAGATGGATTACCAGAATAAGTGCTTTGAATGGCAAGGATTTAGGTATTATTCTAGTAAGTGTCCCACTAAGCTAAGGAAGGAGGTGAAAAAACCAAAGGTATACAATGCCACATTTAATGATAGTGATTCAAAAGAGGAATGCAATTCCCACATTGAGCGTAACTACACCGCATTCACGACTAGTCATGTGGGCTTAGATAAAAAGTCTTTCGACATTGAAGATGATCATTTGCACAACGGCTCTGAGGTCTGCTCTTGTGATTCCTAAACTAGTGAGGAATAAGAAGAAGAAGAGGAGGAGGAAGAAGAGGGGGAGGATGAGGAGAGTGAACTTTAGGTTGCCTTTTGTGAGTTTTACATGGAGTCATTGAAGTTTAAAAGGCCAACTTAAAGTTAGAAATGAAGTTGAAGGAACGTGCCATATGTAATGATGATAGGAAGTTGATTGAGGATTTTAGTAAATATGAGAATAGTATTATGGAGAAGCTTGAGTATGTTGAGGGAGATAGAGATAACCTTCGTAGTTTTGTGGATGTTTTGAATAAGTAGTCCCATAAATTTGAAGAGTCTAAGCGTTTACTTAAGTATAGTATTAGAGTATTATAAGAAAAATTGAGAGACTCGAGTCATGCCAAGTTTGATTTTGAATCTAGGTCGAAAAAACTAAATAATATTTTAGGCACCGTCTAAATAAAAAATGATAACTTTAAAATTGACTTCGATCGTAACAATGATTATGTTTCTAAAGCTAAGACCAAAGCTTTAAAAGAGTCAACTGTAGCCAAGGACGTTAGAAAATGTTAACCCATAGGCAACATTCCTCGTCGTGTATACACTTGCACATATTGTGCTAAGAAATGTCACCTTAGTTATTTTTGTTATGATATTCAAAAAGGTCCTAGGAATTTAAGTCTAGTGTCACTAAGATTACCAAAACCTTATATTGTCATGTTACACCTATGTAGATTAGGAAATCCGATTTAGAGGTGCTTAATGTTAGACTTGTTGATTATTGCATGCTTTTACATTATGTTCCTCGTGATATATCTAATGGTTGAATATGTTTGCATATTTTTCATACACTAGCTTGTGTGCTTCACGTTATACGTTATTTCTAGTTGCAAGATGTTTGAGTCTTTTGTATTTTGATTTTCCTTTTATTGGGTCTTATTGAGAAAAATATAAAAAAAAATGTTTATCTTTTGAGTTATTTTAAAAGATGTTTAAAAACTAAAAAATATTTTTGTTTTATTTTGTGTAATTTGGTTTTACACATTTTGTGTGGTAAATCGGTGTGTTTAAATCCCATGTGTTCCATGCTTTCATGTGATTATTATATTTAATTATGGTTTAAAATGCTTCGGATTATTCTTAATCATACTTGCACGGAGTTCTTCAAAAATGAGTTTCATAATAGATTCACTTTGCAAATTCCTCCCCTCACACTTTCACGAGCTCTTTTGGATTATAACTACATAGGTTGTAAGAGCTAAGTGAGGTGTTCTCCTATCAATTATATCATATAATTCATATAATTTGACGATGGGGGATTTTTGCATTAAGAACCAATTCCCGAGAGTTTGTTTTGTTTGAAAATTATAAGGGTATAATGGAAAAGGGCTTCGAAGGTAGTAAATTTCTTTAGCGTGGAAGGCTACCATTAACAAGAGCCTAAAATAAAAGAAAGGCAAAAGAAAAGAAAATTTGCCAAGGTCAAGTTTTTGCATTGATTATTTAAACATTGATATCTTAAAAAAAAGAAAAAAATGATATATGTTTATTATGAGGGTGTTAAAGTTAAAGATCAATGGGATTGCATAATGAGTCCTAATTTTGCTTAATTGTTTTGACACTATTGATCTGAGAATCATCAATATTTTTTAGGTTAGCATGCATTGTGTATATTTGTCCATTATGAGTTCATTATTTTCCACTTTAGGCTAAATAGAAATTTTATAAGTTAATGCGGTAAAATAGAACTCCTTGAACATGTTTTGAGTGATTAGGTCATATTTATTTTGTTTTCAGTTCTGGCCCTTTCACTTCATACCACATTATTGTTTGGACATATTGATGCCATATGAGTATGAAAAGATTATATATTTTATGTCTTTTTTATCGTGTTTATACCTATATATTTATATGCTTCATTGGTATATGAGTGGTCATATATATGTTATGTTTATTTTTTAGTCTTCGTTTTGCAATTGATCCATATTTGCCATATTATTCATATTCATTCAAATTGACATACGTTATAATCATATTGGAATTTTTTGTTGGATGTTCACATTGGTATTTTATGCTTCAATATTGCATCAAAATTGGTATCGCTTGTTCATTATTTCGATTATATGTGATTGTGTTGCCAAGTAAGTTTATCGTTTTGTTTCACTTCACATAAGTGCATAATATACTTATTTTTCCTTTATGTTTACATATGTTGCATTTAGGGGGATACATTATTTATATTATGCAGCTTTGTCTTTGTTTATTCGTGAACAAAAATGGGGAGACATGGTATCTAACTCTTTAACTCAATGGGATTATTTTTTACCTTAGGGGGAGACAAATTACCTTAGGTGGATATTGCTAGACATGGGGGGAGAGTTTTTCAGATGCGGTTTATATATTGTTATATTCTTTTTGCATTTAAAAGGTGTGTTAAGTGTGCAGGTTTAGCAATGATACGACAAAGTTTCACAAGAGCAAAGCTACTCAAAGTTTGTGTCTATTAAGCGTATGTAATTTTTTTCCCTTCGGGTTTACGACTGAGTCTTAGTGAGCTTGATATCCCAATAGGTTTTGTTTTAGAGTTTTGTTTCAGAATAACAAAGTGGGGGATTTATCAAGACAAATTTTCCACTCGAGTTAATTTGTATGTATATTGGATTAATTCCATTTGGACAAAATTTGATTATGCCATAGGTTAGGATTTGAGTTGTTTGTCCTTCAAGCCTATGATGTGTGATTGAATACCGTAGCGGCCAAGTTATAGTGACATCGTGTATACATCAAGTTTTGAGCCGAGTTTAGTCTTCAACATCTGAGGGATCTCAATGAGGTATGAATGCATATTTATGTTTGATCTCTGGATACGAGTTTTGGGTGTTTAGCTTTTAAAATGTTTGAGTCCAATTTCATAAAAAGAATTTTCAAAAGAAAAATATTTTTCAACAGCGTAGTTCGAACGAGATTTCCTTAGTCGTTTAAATGATATTACATTGTTCGTTTGAAAGATGTTTCTTTGGTTTAAATGAGAAATGTTTTGTTGTTCAAATGAGGGTCAAACGAAAAGTTTTTGTTTGATGATTTTTTTTCCAAAGTCAGTTCAAACTTTGGGTGTTCGTGGTAAGGTAAGAACCCGTACCGTACCATTTTGCACTAAAAATTAGTGGCAATGGTTTATATTTTTTACTTACCGAAACCAAAACCACCAATTTATCGATGTATCACACAATTTGGCTTTGGTTTATGGGCTGGTGTACTGGATGGTAAAATTTTTAATTTTGGTTTAATGATTTCAAAGTTGGTATGGTAGTGGTATGCTCCATTTACCTACTAAACTGACCAACACCAACCCTAGTTCAAATGAATTCTATAGGTTCGTTCGAAAGAGATTCAATATCATTCCGACAACAATGCATACTTTGTTCGAACGACCCGATGTATTTCATTCGGACGAGGTTTCTCAATTTTTATGCATAGTTTGTGTTTTTTTATAAATAGGAGTGACGACAAGGTTATTTTATGAGAGTTGTTTGCAAATTTTTTTTAAGAACATTTATTTTACCTACCAAACCCTAATTTACACCTAATGTTTTGAGATTCTAGTTTCACATACATATGTCTGTTTGACATATCTCGCGGACTGCGCTGAGGTTGTTTGCTTTTCATCAGTGTTCTAAAAAATGCGCTTAGGCGCGAGGCTTTTTAGATACGCCAAGTTTTGACCCTAGGCGTGATCAACGATGATCAACGTTTTTTGGGGTAAGGCGTGAAAAAATGTGCATTTTTTGGGGGCAAATCGTGAAAAAACGCAAGTTTTTTAGAAGTAAGGCGTGGAAAAAGCGAGTTTTTTGTTTTTGTTTTTTTAAGTATTTAAAAAAAATAGTATTTTAACTTACAAATATTTAGGCATACTTTTAAGGTATGTACCATTTTAGTATTTTTAATAGCCTTGTCATAATAAAAAAATATTAAAATATTTTAGAAAACACCTCTTTACATCTAAGGCCCGCCTAGGCTTCTAAGGCTTAAGGCTTGGCCTTCATGCCTCAGTCACGCCCCACGTTTTTTAGAACCTTGCTTTTTATAAAGAGTTTTTTCTCTTGCGATGGATACCGTGTTTATGATTGCAAGTTGTCCCCTCTAAGGAAGTTCATATGAATATTTATAGGTCTCTTACAGTTGTTCCTACCAATCCAACTATTAACAAACAAGTATTGTTGAACCTATTTAGGCCCTCCACTTTAGAAGGTCGACAAGCTTCTGAAGTTGAAAGGGTTAAGGAAGTTTAAAGGGTTGAGAAAGTTGAAAGGGTGGAGGAGTTTCCCAAGACCCTCTTATTGAACCTATCGTTGAACAGACAAGCCATGTTCCATCACCTTAAAGAGAGGTATATTTCCGTCTTCTTTTTCCCTTTTTTAAGTCAAGTGTTAGTTTCAAACTTTTGAAAAATCTTTTAGCCATTTTGCCAAAACAGATGCTAAGATCAAATTTACCCAGAGTACTTATTCGAGTAAAAAGCTCCTTTAAGTAAACTTATGTTTTTTAATATTCACAAATACCAAATATGCCCAAATTACTTGTTCGAGCAATATTAAAAGGCCCTTCAAGTAACTTAGGACTTTCAACCAACATATTTTGCAGGTGTGCCCAATTTACTTAGTCGAGCAATCATAAAGGTCCTTTAAGTAAATTGGGACTTTAAGCATGCCCATAAATCAGGGTCTTTAAGCGTTCGAGCAACCACAAAGGTCCTTTAAGTAAATTGAGAATTTACGCATTCCCAAAAATCAAGTTTTTAAGCGCGCTCAATTTACTTAATCGAGTAACCATTAGGGTCCTTTAAGTAAATTGGGACTTTAAGTGTGCCAAGAAATCAGGGTCTATAAGCGTGCCCAATTTACTTAGTCAAGCAACCATAAAGTCCTTTAAGTAAAATGGGACTTTAAGCGTGCCCAATTTGCTTAGTCGAGCAACTATAAAGGTCTTGTAAGTAAATTATGACTTCAAACAACTTTTTTGCCAAGACTTTTCTCTTTTCTGACTTTAGTTGTTTTAACTGTCTGGTTAAAATCAAGCGGCCTGCCATCATAAGTGAGCCTCCTATGATAGTTCAACCAGTCCCTTATGAGGATGGTCGTGGGGAGGATGTTGTTGATTTTATTTTTGTGGATAACCTTATAGATCAATCAGTTATTCCCCCTGTTAGCCTAACTATTAAGGATCCCTCTAGGGCTATCACTCTAATTTTTCGAGAGGAAGATAGGGTATCAAACACTGTGTTACCTCTAATAAGCAATAATGCCTTTAGTGTTCTTCCTTCAGAGACTTCACCGACTAAGTTAGTGAGGCTGGCCCTTCGCGATTTTCCTCATATTTTGACAACTCTCCATCGTGGGCTGCTCGAAAGGCTACTTAATCGCCATCCTTCTGCTTTCAATAACCGTTTCATCCAACCTATGCTAGTGATGATGTCTTGTAGGTTGATCGATTTTTCTACTATTTTGAATGAAGTTCTAAGTACCCACTTGTAAGCACTGAGTTCCCCAAAGATCAAATAACTAATGGTCAAGATAAACGTACATGTGAATGATGTCTTCTCCTTGGCATGATTAATCGATGTGTTAAGACAATTTAAGAAGGACAATCTATCTGCCTTTTATGCTAGACTTTAAGTAAGTAGTTGATCTCAAGCTTCCATTGCCAAAGAAATGGCGAGTCTTGGCCCTAAACTCATCAAAGCAGAAGAAAAAATGGTGGCTTCCCAATAGGCCTTGGTCCAAGCTAAGGTAAATTTAGACAAATTACAACATCGGATGGATCATCATGAGAGGAATATGATTGACTTAGCCAAGGAGTAAGCCTTTTTGGAGTCTATTATACCAAATCATCACCACAGGTTGATTGATTCCACCAACTTGTGGTTTATAATATATGATCCAACTAACAATTGTGATTTTGCATCTTCTTTCATTTTTTTATATTCCGAGGCAGTAGAGCCTTTTATGTTTTGTATTTGAACTGCAGTTGTATCAATGAAAGTGTTTATACCATCTTCTCTTCCATGCATGTTACATTTCTGCTCGTAAAAAAAATACACTTCAATAATTCACCACATAACATCATTGCATTATTAAGATAATATATTTCACTAAGTTATGAGAACAACCTCTCAACCAACTTTTAGTATTGCAATCATAAACAAAAGAAAGCAAATGAGAGAAAAACCAAGGATAAATAACTATTTTTTTAAACATGATAAATTTTGAGCCGTTTGTTATTGAGATTTAATAGTACATCATCTCCAATTTGTGAGATCTCATAATTGCCTAAGTCATAAGCCTTGCTCACGATCTATGGGTATGATGTGTGATTGAAGACCGTAGCAGCCAAGTTATAGTGACATCGTGTATACGTTAAGTTTTGAGCCGAGTTTCGTCTTCAACATCTGAGGGATCTCAATGAGGTATGTTTGCATATTTATGCTTGATCTCTGGATACGAGTTTTGGGTGTTTAGCTTTAAAAATGTTTGAGTCCATTTTCATAAAAATAATTTTCAAAAGAAAAATATTTTTTAACAGTGTAGTTCGAACGAGATTTCCTTAGTCGTTCAAACGATATTACATTGTTCGTTTGAACGATGTTTCTTTGGTTTAAATGAGAAATTAGTTGTTGTTCAAATGAGGGTCAAACGAAAAGTTTTTGTTTGATGATTTTTTTTCTGAAGTTAGTTCAAACTAGGGGTGTTCGTGGTAAGGTAAGAACCCGTACCGTACCGTTTTATACTAAAAATTAGTGGTAATGGTTTATATTTTTTACTTACCTAAACTAAAACCACCAATTTACCGATGTATCACATGATTTGGTTTTGGTTTATGGGCTGGTGTACCGGCTGGTAAAATTGTTAATTTTGGTTTAATGATTTTAAAGTTGGTATGGTACTAGTATGCTCCATTTACCTACTAAACCGACCAACACCAACCCTAGTTCAAATGAATTCTATAGGCTCGTTCGAAAGATATTCAATATCATTCTGACGAGAATGCATACTTTGTTCGAACGACTCGATGTATTTCATTCGAACGAGGTTTCTCAATTTTTATGCTACCTTGATTTTCGTGTTTTTTTTTTAATAAATAGGAGTGATGACAAGGTTATTTTATGAGAGTTGTTTGCAAAAATATTTTTCAAGAACATGTCTTTTCCTACCAAACCCTAATTTACACCTAATGTCTTGAGATCCTTATTTCACATACATATGTTTGTTTGACATCTCTCGGGACTGCACTAAGGTTGTTTGATTTTCATCAGTGTTCTAAAAAATGTGCCTAGGCGCGAGGCTTTTTAGATACGCCAAGTTTTAGCCGTAGGAATGATAAACAATGATCAACGTTTTCGGGGGTACGATGTGAAAAAAACGGGCGTTTTTTGGGGGTAAAGCGTGAAAAAAAAAGAGTTTTTTTTGTTTTTTTAGTATTTAAAAAAAATTGTATTCTAACTTACAAATATTTAGGCATATTTTTAAGGTATGTACCATTTTAGTATTTTTAATAGCCTTGTCATAATAAAAAATATTAAAATATATTAGAAAAGGTCTAAACGCCTTTTTATGCCTAAGGCCCGCCTAGGCTTATAAGGATTAAGGCTTGGCCTCCACGCCTCGATCACTCCCCGCATTTTTTAGAACCTTGCTTTTCATAAAGAGTTTTTTCTCTTGCTATGGATACCGTGTTTTTGTTCTGTGACGAATGGACTGGTCACGTGAAGAGTCAAATTAGTGGGATATCACAACACGAAAAGTGCGTATGGAGATTCTTTGGGAATAAGAAGAGGACTGAATGCTTATGGAGATGTTTTGTCTTGGCTTTAGCATGGGTTATTTGGATGGAAAGAATTATAAGACTTTTTATGAGAAAAAAGAGGATAACAAAAGGATTATAGATAGATAACAATAATTTATAAAGTATTTTTTGCATGTTCATTCATTCTACATCACATCTACATGGTTTATGTTGATATTTCATTCTCTGTGGTTAGGACAGGCGTACACAGTTCAAGAGGTATTTTTTTCCTTTCAAAATAGTTATAGGCATTCTTGACAAAATTTTGAATTTTAGGCATTGATTTATAATGTTCTTCTTCTACTGAAGTTGAAAATTTAAAAATCTTCTCTCAGTTACTCATGTTGTTTTAATTTATATGTTAATTTGCAACATCTTATGCCGCCGTATGGTTCCTCGCCACATCCATTTGTATCCCCACGGTGGAATATACGCTCATCCATCCATGCCTCTGGTATCTTATGCCACCGTATGGTACCCCTGTTGCTATGTAAATAAAATGAGGGCAAAGTATATGCTTCTGCTTCTTTATGCTTTGCTATTTATGTTGTAAGTGGACTCCTAATCCACATTGATGTAGTGTTTGTTGCATATATTTATGTTATTAATAATATAGTTGTTTTAAAGAAAACTCTTGTATTCCTTCTAGATATGTATAGAGATATGAGAAATCAGTTGGATTATAACTTAAAACTATGCGTTTAGGAAAATAAACAACTTATGATAATTTTTTTCATGATTTTACCTTACTATTTAATCCTTTTAAATTAAGTTATATTAATGAATTTTTTAATGAAGCTTTGTAACTATATTTACCTCCAGTGCATTATATATTATGCGTTCTTGACGTTGAATCCATTTGATTGTTATAAAGTTCACAGTTGTACTCAGCTTCATATGCGACATATGTTTAAGTGGAACCAATGACTACAAATTCGTTTTTGCTGATTTTAAATTTCTAGTGTCGAGAGTGCAAATGAAGGTTCGAGTGAACAAGGAAGTGATGCAGATTCTCACAATGTAGGTATCATTCAACATTTGGCTATATGAATTATGAGACTTAAATAAATTTGAATTATGTAATCCTCTTTTGATCAGAAACTGCTATATATTAATTGAATACACCTTTTTTTTGGAAATTATTGTATATAATTGAACATAACTGATCCTTCCTCCCTATGCTATAGAGCATGATGATGAAACTTTTGAGATTAATAATCCCAAGGGGTTACATAAGTATAATTTATTAGCACATACCTCACCAGCTAGCACCTTTTCACCTGCATCGAGTCGGTAACAGCCATAAGAGTTCGAGTTTTATCTTAGAAATCAATTTATAGAGCTTCACCATTTATTACACCAGGAGCTCATATAGAGCCTGGAAAATAGAGTTTATTCTCACTCTCTTATGTCAAAAATAAGGACTACCGCTTGGATTCATTAGTAAATTCTTATTATGCTTAAGCATGATCAAATTAGAATAGATAAATAGGAGTAGATGAATGAAGAATAGATGCGCTCTATAAGTACCGGGGAGATGGATACGTGGGTACTAGTGGTCGTGCCGGTAGAGATGGTGATGATGATTCACACGCATAATACGTGATCGCCTTGTGATATTTTGTGCTTTTTATATGCTTTTTGTGTGTGTGTGTGTGTGTGTGTGTGTGTGAGAGAGAGAGAGAGAGAGAGAGAGAGAGAGAGAGAGAGAGAGAGAGATTTGATTTATATTGTTTGTACTCTTAGATATTATTATTTGAGGACATGTTTCTTGGTCGGTACTATTTATTTATGTCTCTTACTTATAAAATATGATAATTCGGTCTAGGATTTTCTTTACCACTATTATGACATCATGAATGATTATTGATTAACCAATCATTTACTTTTCAAGTTTATTTAAATCACGAATGATGATTCATTTCTCCTTTTCTATTTTGCAGTTGAAGAAGTGGATGATAAATCCGGGTTCTATATCAAGTAATCCTAAATCACCATCTCTCGCATTCCCATGGTCGATTCTTGAAAATCTATATAGAATGCAATTCAGGTCAAGGAGATTTGGAAGTTTTTAGGCGTCGACACTATTTTGCAAAAGCCAAAGGAAGACTGACGCATATATGTGTGATTTTTGGATGTATATTGTTTGGAGATATTTTTTTGAATGATGTACATAATGATTATATCTAGCTATGATACATGTAGTAGATCATTAATTTTTTGCGAATGATGTAGATGGTGGGCATATTTAGTCTTGTCCTACGATTTTTTGATATGGACAAATGACTTGATTTCGTGTATTCGAGAGATATGTGAGTTCGAATACAAAACATTTCAAGAAAATTTTTATGTTTCTATGAATTTTAATTTATTTGTCAACTATGACATTAATATTGGTTATTAGTTTTTTTATTATATGTTTAATCTATTATTGCTTATGTTAAACTTTCATGTGATGAAATATTTTATATGACCTTTTTTAATATTTCAAAATTATCTGTCATGACGCTTTTTATATCAAATATCAGTGGCGGATCTAGGATTACAGTCCAATCGTGGAGAAATCGGTTCAAAATTGCATATGCGAAAGTTTCGAGTGTTTCTGGGGTTTCGGGGGTGGGAGTCCCCGAGGCGATTTTTTTGGGTTATTTCTAATTTAAACAAATTATTTTATAATGCTCAAACAATTACTCTCAATCATTATTAACAATATTTAATTAATTTCTCAAGGACTTCTGATTTAAAAAACACCACATATTTCAGACTACATATACCACCACATATTTAAATGGATCCAGTACCAAAAAGTCCATCAAACAATTTTTAATACATATTTAGTCCAAACCTTTTATTTTGTATCAAAAACTCCCTTATTAATCGTACAAAATAAAAAGATTTGGACTAAACGTGTATTAAAAAAAGTTTGAGGAACTATTTGGTATATGCCCCTATTTAAATTTATCATTAAACAACTTCAAATTAAACTACATATATATACAAAAAATTAAATTGAACAACTCCACATACAAAAAACTAAACTACACAACTCCACATATATAAAATTTCTACCACATACAAAAAATATATAAATATATAAAAATAATGCTTGAAAAAACCTATCTTTTTTTTAAACTTCAACCGGGGCCACGGCCCCTCTTGGGCCCTATGTGGCTCCGCCACTGTCAAATATGATAGCTTTTAGAATATTATGACTGTTTTATATCATATATGACTGTTTTGAAAAACAGTTATATATAACTGTTGACCTATTATGACAGTTTTTATTGGTATCAATTATGATACCCAAACTTATGACGGTTTTGATTGAAAAATAAACGGTCATAAACGACATTTTATGACACTAAAAAAGTCATAAAAATAAAATTTTCTTGTAGTGCTAATTGCCTTTGTCTTGAAATCTGAAATTCTTTTGAGATTGTTAAGTATCATAAGAATATTTGTTGCACAAAAAGTTAAAGTTTTTATTATCCAGCCTATTTTTCAATATCTCATAATTATTTGATAAGATATTTCTTTTTGAATACTCCCATTTGTGTAGGTTTGGTCACCAAATAATTGACATAGAATAAATTATTATTATTATTATTATTATGAATTTATATATTTGGAGTCACTTTACACACATCAATGTCTATCTTTTCTCTTAAAACTAATAATTGTGAAGTGTTATTATATAAGGACAGTTGTCTTGAAAACAATGAACAACTTGCACTAATCTGAAAAAAACAAAAGGTTTTTTCGGATTTGGTATGTATTATCGTTGATGTTTTGACCATAGTCGAACCTAAAAATAGTTATTGAAGACTCCAGAAGAGCCTATGTAGTGTTGTCACGTGGTACCCACCCATTCATATAAGATGATTTATATCTAAGAAATTCCTTAAGAAATTAACTTCATTTAATAGGCATAAGAATAAATAGTTACCATATTGAAATAAACAATGAACATTATTTTTGTATTAATTATAGTGATGGAAGCTATAAGCTTACACTAGAACACAATAATCGCTCTATTAATTGGGTTATACTATATAACATTTATTGTTGTAAAATTTTACTTTTTCATAAGCTTGAAGCTACACGGTTCATATACTTTATACGATGACCATTTTTGTAACCTTAATTATTTTTCATAGGACTCTATGATTAAAAATGATATATTGAAATCTTTAATCTTACAAGATATTTATGATTTTAATTGATGTGTATATTTAATATTGTTATCACATAGGTATATATATGGTTCTTATAATTCATCTTCTATTTAAGGGTTGAAAAACAAAGTGTTTATCGTATATTTTGTGCAATTTTATTTTGATGCGATACTCTTTCCACTATTAGGGGGAGGGAAGAACGTAACTGAAAGTAGAAATTGTTCCTAAAGAATGGTCCATTCCCGAAGAACGATGAGAAATACCGTTGAATGCTCCCACTTTGTTACATCTAATTTCCCGTATTGCTCAATGCAAAAATGAAGTGAAAATGATATCGCAACATCAAATCATTATGAAAAATAAAATGCCGAATGCACATGGACTAGTTACAAATGTGCTAGCCAGAATTATTATCTCGATAGGACAAAATAAATTCGGTAGCAAATAAATTTATTGCACTCCGTAAGCGTGGAAAAATATATGTCCCAACTACTTGACTCCCTAATTGTGAAGGTTAAATAAAATCATTCCCAAATAATGTTCCAGAAGATGTTGTAAATAAAAGATCCAATTTCTCTACACTAGAAGAGGTTATTGTCTATGAAAAGACACAAGTCCATGAAGTAACTATAAAGCTCCTAAAGTAGGCAAAATGTACCTAATATTAATGAGATCTCTATGTTTTATACATATAAAATAGAGAAGTGAGATCGCTAAAGATGATCATCATTGACATAATTATATATGTTATTGCTACATAAAAATAAAAGGGAAATAAGACTACAAATTCATGTATTTTAAATGAGTATGATAAATAATATGTTGGCAAAATGAGAAAATGCTATGATGGCATAATTCGAGTCTCTAAATAAATGTGGTGTATTCGAACCCATAATACAAACCCTATGAGATGTTAACTCATTAAAAAGTGCATAACTTATGGCATATAAGTTTTATGTAGAAACCACATATTGATTATATACGAACCAAGGTTCTAAAAAACGCGGGGCATGACCGAGGCATGGAGGCCAAGCCTTAAGCCTTAGAAGCCTAGGTGGGCCTTAGGAGTGAAAATGCGTGAAAATGCGTTTACGCCTTTTTTTTAATATATTTTAATATTTTTTTTATTATGACAAGGCTATTAAAAATACTAAAATGGTACATACCTTAAAAATATGCCTAAATATTTGTAAGTTAAAATACTATTTTTTTAAAATACTAAAAAAAATAAAAAACTCCCGTTTTTTCACGCGTTACTTCTTAAAAACTCCCGTTTTTTCACGCCTTACCCCCCCCAAAACGCTCGTTTTTTTACGCCTTGCCCCCAAAAATGTTGATCATCGTTGACCATGCTTAATCCACGTCTAGGGATAAAACTTGGCGTATCTAAAAAGCCTCGCTCCTAGGCGCGCCTTGGCGCCGCCTAGGCGCGTTTTTAGAACACTGATACGAACATACCATCCTATTATGATCGTAAATACTTTTTAGATATCTAACTAACTTAAGAGTTTTTGCAATATATTATATATGAGACTCATGGATAGTATAACTTCTTATTTATACGTGACTTAGACAATGAATATATATGAAAATACTAGAAGGATTTTCTTTGTGTAGAGAAAAACCAAGGATAATGTACTGAATGCGAATGAGACATTCATTATACAACTTAAAACAATCAGGAAGCATATAGGTACAACCGTTTTAGCAAATACTTGTCTAAGGATAGGTATGAAAATAATCATATATGTCATTTTGCCATTATATAAACATCCTTCAAAGGATGTACAATTAAAGAGCTCAGTAGAAATGTCAGATACCCAAAAAGGAATTAAAAAATAAATGACCTTGGGGTAATTAGTTATTGTTTTAGTCGGTAAATCGAGAATGATTTTGGTTAAATACCAAGGTTTCTAAAAACGTGGGGCGTGATCGAGGTGTGGAGGCCAAACCTTAAGCCTTAAAAGCCTAGGCAGGCCTTAGGCGAAAAAATGTGTGAAAAGGCGTTTATGACTTTTTAATATATTTTAATATTTTTAATCACAACAAGGCTATTAAATACTGAAATTGTTCATATCATAAAAACATGTCTGAATATTTACAAATTAAAATACTATTTGATTATTTTGGATGAGATAATGGTCCGATTTGTAAAAAAATCTTTAAAAAGCGATATCGTTTCACTAAAGAATTATTATTTTTAGAGAAAAAGTGCGCCTGAAGGGTTTTACCAAGCACAACTGAATATTTACAAATTAAAATACTATTTGATTATTTTGGATGAGATAATGGTCCGATTTGTAAAAAAATCTTTAAAAAGCGATATCGTTTCACTAAAGAATTATTATTTTTAGAGAAAAAGTGCGCCTGAAGGGTTTTACCAAGCACAAGGCATCAAAAGCTTAAGGCGGGGGGTTTCTCCCAAGCCTTAAGCCTAGTTTTTTTTGGAACAGTGTTAAATACTGATTCATTAGTTAAATGGATTGGAAAGTCTTGCATTACTTTAATATATACTAATCACGCCATTTTATATACCCATGTTTTGTACATTTGGATATTAAAATATCCATATCGTCCTAAAAAGGATGCCAAATATAAATTTGGCCCATAAATACCACATTTGCATGTTATTATTGCATTGTTAGGTTGGTCCAGAAATACCATACATGTATTTTATTAGTATGTTGTTGTACATAACACAATGCATGCTATCAGATATAATAGTTGCAGTGAATATCTTGGCAATAAATTATTACTATTTATTTGCAAAACACGAAACTTATATAAATCATATTATGTGATATGCTCATGAAATTACTGGTGTGAATCTTTAAATCTCACGATCCACGTCTAGTTAGTTTTGTAAGTGCAAGTTATCGCTGTGATCCTCACAAAGAACGATCAAAGTACATATAAATTGCCTCAAGCAACACATGTGATTACGAATACATATAAAGACAATGACACATATATATCTCAAATTCAAAGAAGTTACATGAATGGAGATATGACCGACACATTTCAGTTTTTCTACGTAGACGAATTCTAGAAGGTTCATGCAATTAAAGCCAAATAGATGCGATAAAGTTACGTGCTCATACCTCTTCACCAAAATCAAGCTTCAAAAGAAAAATGAGATTGAAGTAATAACATATCTCATATTTTCACCAAGTTAATGACAAAATTAACGTTTCATAAGCTTGTATATGAGATATAATTACGACGACTCAATCATCAGAGAAATGTCATAATTAGAGTCAGGGGAGCATTTTATCAGATGGAGGATCGAAAAACATGATATTTTGGACACATGCGCATTGTACTATTTTTCCTTTGATTATTATTTTTCCACTGGGTTTCTAGGTAAAAGTTTTACCGAGACATCACTAGGTGCGACCAACACTGATTCAATGATTATAAAAATTATATTTATTTCTTTCACTTTGATTTTTTCACAGTGAATTTTTTCTTAGTAAGATTTTAACGAGACAACAATCAGTAAATGATGAAAATAGCGTACATTCAATAAAAAAATATTATAAATGAATCTCTTAAAATATTTTATTTTATAATATAATTAAGGATGATAAGTTTGACCATTGGAATACTAATTAAACGAAAATTATATTCCTTCTCTCTTTTTATTTTAAAACTCAAACTATAGTTTACGCACTCATTAGGTAGGTGCCAATTTTAGTCTCACTAATAATAGAGCATAAAAATAGGTAACAAAGTATTTGAGTTTTGAAGTGAAAAGCCCTCTCTCTCTACCAAGCAGGCGGGCGTTTGGGCAACTTTTGGCAAACACAGAGGAGACCAGGAGAGCCTACAGCCTGTCTCTCTCTCGTGGGGAACTCAATCACACCCCCAACGTACCTTTGCTTCTCTCTCCTCCAGGTATTTCTCTCTCTCTATATAATGTATTTATGATACTTACATATGGGATAGATATACAATTACACATATGCTCATTTCTCTGTTTCAACCCAAATTTGGATCCATCTGGGTTTCTTTCTTTCAGCTTAAATTTTGGATTTTGTTCTTGTTTATCAACTTTTAGGCGTTTCCCACTCGGGGGTATTTGCTAGTTTGCTATTTGGATGTGATTAGGGTTTTGAATTATGTGAGTTTGGTGATTTCTTTTACCAAAATCTTATTTTTTGTTTTTATATATATATATATATATATAGGGTATTTTGTTATATGGGTTTGAATCTTGATACATTTTTTAAAATTGTATTTCAGATCCTGGTAACCCAGTTGAGATTGAAGAATTTTCAGCTCAGAGATGGGTGTTTGGTTGGTTTGAGGTTTATTTTTCCAACAGTTGTCCAAATTTCCAGATTCAGCTTAGGTTTTGTCAAATTTCAACTACTATTGGAAGCTTCTTTAGTAGTTTGACCTTAAGTATGGTTCTGGTACTCTGGTATTAAGCAAATATCAAGAACTTTGACTTTAATATATTATTTCTAGTCAAAAGATAAGGGTATCAATAAGATCAATTTGGTGGTTTGAGGCTGGAGAATTATAAGGTGAGATATAAATTGGTATCTCTGTTTTATCAGGCCAGGTTTTAGAATTTCGTATGGCTGTTGCCAAGAGCAACAGCAACAGTGAATCATCGTTTAGGCCGTGCAATTGCTACAAAGTTGAAAGCTTGACCGAAACCATTTTGGATACAAATCAGACCTCGAATTTGAAGGACCGATATGTTCTTGGAGAGCAGTTGGGGTGGGGACAGTTTGGCATTATCAGAGAATGCTCTGATATATTGACTGGAGAAGTACTCGCGTGCAAATCAATCGCTAAAGATAGATTGGTCACCCAGGATGATGTGAGGAGCATCAAGCTAGAGATTGAAATAATGACCAAGTTATCTGGACACCCGCATGTTGTAGATCTCAAGGCTGTTTATGAGGAGAGAGATTACGTTCATCTGGTGATGGAGCTTTGTGCAGGTGGGGAGCTTTTTCATCAATTGGAGAAGCAGGGGCGGTTTTCTGAGACCGAGGCTAGGGTTTTATTCAGGCACCTGATGCAAGTGGTGATGTATTGTCATGACAAAGGTGTTGTGCATAGAGACTTAAAGCCAGAGAACATCCTCTTAGCCACAAAAGCATCCTCTTCTCCGATTAAATTGGCTGATTTTGGTCTTGCAACCTACATCAAGCCAGGTAGAATCCCATATTGCTCTGATGTACATGGCAATTTCGTTGGCGAAATTTTGAAGGGTAAAGGGCAAGAACTCCCCCAAGTTATCGCTTAAGGCTGTAAATACCTCTTAGCTATAAAAATAATGCCTAAACTATATAAAGTTGCAAGTAGGGGAAAACCTTTTTTGTTGCATTTTAGCGACAGATAGGGGAAAAGTAGTTTCTCGCATAATATACAGTTCCAAGGGTTTCTGGCGATTTCTTGTGCAAAATATTAAAGGTAAATTGCAAGAAATTCCTAAGCTGTTGCTCAAATTGGAACCATTCCCCTTAACTGTGAAAAGGTTGCATATGTATACCTCTCACGTGCCACTAAAAACGGATCAGTTTTTAGCGACACAGGAGGAAAATCGAAAACAAAGGAATATCTTGCATAATTAGTTGTACCTAGAGGTATTTGCTACTATTATGAATGTTCGGAAGAGTTCTCGCAATTTACGGTGCAAAATATAACTGGTATAATATCTAAGCATTTCAATTTTGTACAAACAGGACAGAGTTTGCATGGTACAGTTGGTAGTCCATTTTATATTGCACCGGAGGTACTGGCTGGAGGGTACAACCAGGCAGCTGATGTTTGGAGTAGTGGAGTTATTCTTTACATTCTTCTTAGTGGAATGCCCCCATTTTGGGGGAAGACTAAGTCGCGAATTTTTGGTGCTGTAAGAGCAGCTGATTTACGGTTCCGGTCTGACCCATGGGATCATATCTCTGATTCTGCCAAGGAATTAATCAGGGGAATGCTCTGCACAGACCCTTCTCGTAGGCTCACAGCTCTGCAGGTTCTAGGTAGGTTGGTTATCCACTTTCTTTTCCCCTTCTAAAAATGCTTTATTAATTGAAACTCTTTAGATTATATATCCTGGTTCACCTTCTGCGGAGGAATATTGTGAAGGAAGAAGGTTAGAACATAGGAAGCTGGTTCGTAATTTACTGATTGTAGCATTCCCTTTTCACATTTAAAAAGTTTAGTGCCATTTTGACGTTCACCCTTTCTTTTGTTCCAACTTTTGTCTTGTGCTCACTTTTTTGGAAATTTACGCACTCTTAGAAGCGTCCCTGAAGCTACGTAACGTGATTTACCAACGGTTTTGGGGGGGTATATCTGTGTTTTATTAATCTGTTTCTAAAATGTGGGTTTAACACTAAATTGGGACAGAAGTGAGGTTGAAGTTGAACGTCTCACAGATATTGTATGAAGCATCCAAAGAATGCCAAATTCCCGTGCAAGAGAGAAATATCACAGAAAACCCCCGACTGTGATAGTAGATGCATAAATAATTATATGAGCAGATAATATTTCTGGGTAGATTACCTGATTAAATTTGATTATCTTATTTTAATGTAATAAATTACTCTTGAACAATTTAAACTTTTTCTCCCTGATCTGTTGCATATCTAACGTTTTTAGTATCATAATGAAAAGTCAATAATGTTTCTGTTAATGTAGTAGATCCATTGACACTATTCTTTGTGTTGGGACTCGTGAGTGGTCTTCTAAAACCATCTCAATATGAGATTAGATGACTGATAACACTAGAATATCTAATATGGCATCAGATTACTAATTAAACTGGAATATTATATGAAAGGATGTGTAACCATGTGTTAACTTGAATCAAGGCATGTTATTTTTTCTGTTAATTGTAGAATCATTTGCTCATATAAAAAAATAGAGAAAGGTCCCATCTATTTTTTTAATTGACTGAAGTCCGGTTATTTTTTGCTTCACACAAAGGTCCGTATGTGAATAGGAGCATTTGGATGAGGTCCCTTGATGAATTATAACGTTTGGTTGTGGGTGAAGATATCTCACTGAAATTACAAATATATCAAGTCTAATTTAGAATTTTCTCGTTTTGTAGATCACAAATGGACAAATGACCTTTCGCCGCCGTTTGAAATACCAGGTGAATGTGAAAAGCAAAGCTGTGAAGGATTATTGGATATGGGCAGAGGCGGCAGCTCTTTCTCTAACTCATTTATGGTCCGAAATCAGGACATTAGTTTCGGCATTGGCTCATCACCTATCATTTGCGAGACCCAATCACCCTCCACAATCACATGTAAATCATCATTTTCTTCTTTCCTTGTGGAACCCATGACACCTGTCTTTGAGCCAGGTGGCGGGTTTTCATTTGGTAGCAGTGGCGGGTCAAGTATAGTGGATTTCTCCCCACCTGCTGTCGTCTCAATGTCGAGCTTTGCATTCTTCAGCCCGGTTTCTGTGGCGGAGGTGCCACCCAACATATCCACAGTAGATACGATTCACATGGGTAACGAAGAAGCTGAAATGGAGCGTAAATCAGCTGAGATTAAACGGGCAGGAGGGGCGAGAATGTCGGGTATCCACAGCAAGAGAAACCGTACAATTGGCCTCGGTGAGTTTGAGCAGCTCGATTTCATGGTAACTGAATCGGTTATCCGCTGGGCATCGTGCACACATCTCCCTACTGCCCCGTCACTTAGGTCATCTCTCGTCTGTTAAAAGCGTGGACCCCTGGCTAATTGGAATTGACTCAAGATTAATGTACTAATATGATTTCTTAGATAATTTTTCTTTTTTTGTTCCCATGAGCTTGTGTAATGTCTGAGGTTTGTGTAAGCTCAAGCAAGTTCTGAAACAAGGTGCTTGGCGCCACCAGTTTTAGATTAGGCTTAATGAAGGTGGGATTGTGTTGGCTTCCATTTTCTTGAGATATTTTGGATATTTAGTAAGCTAAAAATGTAGCTCATGTGCATTTGCGACTTTGTATAAAGGGTAGTTGGTTTTTTGACAGTTCCATGTGTTGAGAGCGTTAGGTAGCTTGCTTATCATAGAAATTACTTGCATGTGTTGGACTCTCCAACCTAGTGATAGTTTTCTGTGCAGATGAGTCCGCCGAGTATTAATGGATCATTTGGTTATTCTGAAAAAAAAAACACAATTGTGGTCCTTTTTGTTTCTAAATTTGAGTTTATTCATAATATTTGACTACTTTTTTCAAATAATTTGATTGATTATTTAAAGGAAAAATTACACTTTAATGCTCTTCAACTTTTTCGGCTCACCTTGAAAAAAAATTTGCCTGACAAATTTACCCCCTCAACTATCAATTTGTTGTAATAAAATCTGAAAGTCGGGTGCCTTCCATATTTAGGGGTAAAATGAATAAAATACTTCTGAACCCTAATTTTAAAATTTAAAATAAAACTAAATATAAAAAAATAAAAAACAAAAACAAAAACAAAACAAATAAAAATTAAAAATTAAAAAGTAAAACAAAGACAACCCACTGTCGACACCGATTGCCACCATCCTTGCCCCCACCCTCATCCCCATGAAATTGCAACACCTCAATCCCCATCGCCGACTGCAAATTAAAAACCAGTTAGAATTACAAAATAACATACATCCATTTATATATATTCGTACAAATCAAGTCAATGAAAATAGGACGCCATGGAACACCAAAAGCAAACTGAAATTAAAACTTCCAAACGAAATCGCACAAGAAATGTGATTTAAGCTTGATGAAATGGATTTGTTTAACAAAGTTCTTAAATTGATCCGTTTAAACTGGAACCCATCTTGTTTCATTCCGGCGTGAGGTTGAGCGTGTCGATGTGAGATCGAGGCTTGTCAGGGTTGAGTTGATTTTGAGGCTGTCGGGGTTGAGATAAGGCTGTAACACCCCATATTTTAGAGTATTTTAAATTACGCGTGTGCACATAATTTAATTAAATTGAGAAATAAAGTGATTGAAATAAATATTAATTAGCGAATTAAAGGATTATATTTATGTGAAATTATATTTACTTGTATGATAAGTAAATGAAAACGAGTTCAATTGCCATTATGTTGTAAGTGAGTAAAATCGATGGGTTTAACGATATCACATTCGGGACACGCGGTTAGGGTTGTGTTGGGTATGAGATGAAAATATAATATTTGATAACTCAGATGGTAATTTTGAGTGCACCAATGATCCGGAATGGATCGAGATAGTCAGAATTAGGTACCTGGAGTTGTAATTGGGTTTTTGAGCCTTTTTAGACTAAACGGGACCCGTCTAAGAGTATTCGGGGCATTTTACACATGGGGCTTGTTGATGTCCAAAATTGGTAGACATCTTATCTTACCTAAAAATGACCAATTTAGTAATCACAGATAATTAATTGAGTAATGCAAATGAAAATGATAAAAGACAACAAAGGTTTTTAAAGTGATTCAACTTAGGGAAAATCTATGTCCACTGTTATGGTATTATTATTATTTAGGGTAGTTACATAGAATTTTGAGTAGTCTTGCTTGTACCCAATAGACTTGTCCCTTGAGCTAAGGGAAATAAGATATTTATAATGGTCTCGGAGGGTTATATATCCGGGCACTTACACCCGTACATAATGAATAAGACTATTGATCTTCTAAGGCATGCTTGAAATGTCTCTTGATAATTCCTATGTGAATGACCTTTATTCTTCCCGATGGTTCATCTTCTTAAGCTGGTCGGCCGATACATTGAGCAAGTTGTTCTAGAGTCGACCAAGTGTAAATGAAACGCTGAGGTGTATGCTTATGAGGACAGGTGTCCCAATATCATAGATCCACATGGTATGAATAATGCGATCCACAATAATAGTTCTCAATGCTCCATGCTTGATTTGTTGAAAGGATAAAGTATTAGTTCTAAAAAGTTGCTCGGCGCTCCAGCATGACGGTGGTCGGCAGACCTCCTGGACTTAAAATTTTTTCACATGTACATCGAGCGGTGGCATTTTTGTGAATAATTTGAAAAATGACGAACCGCTAGAGGGTACGCTGGTCTTTTCGCGCCGTTGGGAACCGTGCGGATGCCAAGAGTTCAATCTTTTGTTTCAGTTATCATTACTTCTCAACTCTCGAGGTAAGCTATAAAAGGATGAAACTTTCCCCCCATTTCTTATCATTTCCATCCTTCACACTTGAGCAATCTCTATTTCTTCGAGCTTTTCTTTGTCGTACCCTCCTTGGTGTACTGTAGTAAATTGTGTAAAATTTCTTTCTTTTATATCCCCTTCTTTTATTTCATTGAAACAATGGTGTTTATTGTGGATGAGGATTCCTTAGCATAATTCAGGGAAAGACGAAAAATTCCAAATTTGGGTATCTTTGGAATTGGTGGAAGGTCCAGTGGATTTATTGTCACTAAATGAGGGCTATTGGATTCCCAATTTATTTATTTCAGAGTGTGGAATAACTTTCCCTCCAAATCACCTGTTCGTTGAATTTTGTTAATATTTCGACGTGGTCCCTGCTAGAGTATCCCCCAACACTTGGAGGGTAGTAAACATGGTCCATTGTTTAGACAAACTTCATGGGATCCACATTGGGATTCCTGAGCTAATGTATTGTTATAAATAGGGCACAACAGGGGATAACACCTATTATCTGAAGACTAGGCAGACTAATAGGGCAATTGTAGTTAATCTGCCTGACTCAAATAAAGATTATTAGGATTATGGAGTAGTGGTGAAGAACTGACAGTATGCCCCCTTCCTAAGGGGGTAAAATACACTGGTCCCAAATGCCCCCAGAAAGGGAGTGACATAGGTCGGTTTAACACCTTAAATTTTATTTTTCTCCAAGGTCTACTAACTGTTTGATGATATGCCGACTAACCACTCCTGTTTTATTTTTACAGAGGAGAGTAAGAAGAAGTGTCCCAAAAAAGGTGAGGCAGTCTTCTAGGCAGAACTCCAGCACCAATTAATCCCCTGTTGGAGATTGCAACCCCTCCAATTCAGTCTTAGTCAGGCTTATATGGCCAACTCCTAATAAGTTATTGCTACGTCTTAGTAAGGCAATTTTAGCGGAGGTAATTGCATTTTTCCTAGCTGTAAACTAAAGAGCAACAGTATTTGAACAACAAGTCCAACCAAGCAGAATAAATAAGAATAATTAAAGGTATACACCAATAAGTTGACCAAAGGAAACTTTTCATTCATCACAAAAATCAAATTTGTTACAAGGGATTGTTCAATTACAATGCCAAAAAGAATAAGAAATAAAGGCAAACATCAAATGAAAAGAGACACAAGAACATGTCATCAGACTGGAAGATATTTACACCTTGTCGATGTCCTTTGATGCTGTCTATGGGAGGATGGGCTCATTCCCAATCACAGGTGCCAGGGAGGATTCACTTGTTTCCTCTTCATCATCAATTTACTCGTCCAAGTTGGGAGGGGAACCAGGATCATGCCTTTGGAACAGGCCAGAGTCAGCTGAGGTGCCGACCTACGCCAAGGTAGATGTCCATCCATCTTTAAAGGATACCTTATTACGGTACTCAATCTGGACAGCAGCTGTGGCAAAGGCCTTATTTAAGCCCTTGTTGAAGGCATCTTCCTTATCTTTTTTATATTGGTCCTTCAAATCCAAAAAATTCTTCTTTTCGACAACCTTTACTTTGTCTTTGGCAGTCTTTATTTTGTCTTCTCCCGTGGTTGCCCTATCTTCAGTTAACTTTAACTTATCTTGTCATTGCTTTTGATCCCTCTCAAAAGCCTCCTCAGAATCTTTCAGAGATTTCATCAAGCCTTCAAAGACCTCTTCTACGTCAGCTGATGATGACCTCAACTGGGCATCTCTAATAAAAAAATGGGTTATAGTCGACCATAAACTGTTGAATAAGACAACAACAACAAAGTCATTATCATATATCCTTAAAGAAAAATTATGAAAAATCGACAACAGGTTAAAAAGTTTTACCAAAGCTAAATTTTGATCTGCCAATTGTATTATTTTGGTCAATCTTCTAGGCAGGTGGTTGCTGCTTGGCCAACTGGAGATGAAGAAAGAATCAAGAAAACCTTGTCCGACCAAGCAACATTGTTGAAAGATAAAGATAAAACCATCAAAAAGATTTAAGACCAAGTGAACCATCTAACATTTCACTTACACAAACAACCCAAAGCTATATGAATGGATGGTTATGATGAGGCCTTAACTCATATAGACGATCACTTGGACCAAGCTCGTTGGGAAGGGTATAAATGGGGTTAGTTAAACGTGTTGGGATTGGTGAAGGTGGATGACAAGAATGAGTTGTGGCATTGGCATGATCCAGACATGTTGGATTATCTTGACCCTCCACTCAGGATTGATGCCTAATGGATTCCAACTGATGCCATTCCTCAGAGTTTAGTGAGAAAATACTTAGGGGATTATGGTCTTTATGGTGAAGCTGAGTACATTCTCCCCCTTACCTGTTAGATCAGCCGAGCAGCAATGATCGTAGGTCGAGAGATTTTAAAAACACAACTTTACCCAACATTCTTGATGTTCCTCCTGCTAGTATGGACAAGGCTTAGGGAAAATGTCCAATAGAATAAATCTATTTTTCTTTCTTGTTTCTGATCGTATATCTACCTTTTATGAAAGTTTAATGAAATGAAAGACCATTTTTTGCATACATATTTATGTATTTTAGTCTTTAATTCATGATTAAGCTTATTGATTAGTGTCTTGGCTATGCAACCAACTAACATGCTTAATTGATAAGTGTTTGATTAAGTTATGAACTTGAGTTATAGGGCCTTAGGTTCTACCAATGCACTTGGGTAAAACGTTTTTAGAGTTAAGTGTTTGCATTAGTTACCATTGACGACCAAGTGTATTAGGAATGTATATTTTTTCTGAATTTAACTTGGTCGGGTAAAACTCATTGGTTTTTACTTTAAGTCATACATGAAGTTTCAGGGATTTCTTGTTCGTGATTTGTCAAAGAAAAAGTCATACATAAAGTCTAAAAAATCTTTCTTTTTGGAAGTTAGAAAAGTTTATCGGGTTTAGTGGGACTTTTTGTTCGTGACCTGTCAAGGACGAAGTCATAAATGAAGTTTAAAATTTTTAATTTTTTTTTTGAAGTTGAAAAAGTTTGTTGGGTTGCTAAGGGATGTATCATCGCCATACTTAAAAAAAAACATAAAAAATGAAGCATAATTGATAGGAAATCACAACTTTATTAAATTAGATGAAACGATGACATCAAATCAGAATTATTGATAATATTTCCTGAGGTGATCGGCATTCCATGACTTCTTAAATTCTTCCCCTTCAATTATTTTCAGGCGATAAGTTCCTAGTCGAACGATTGCTGAGATGTGGTAAGGATCGTGCTAGTTTGCTTTTAACTTGTTTCCCTTATGGATTACCCTTTTAAGGACATAGTCTTATTCTTTCAAGTTGGTTGGCTTGACCCTCTTATGGTAGAATCTAGCAGTCCTTTATTGATAAGCAACAATTCGAAGTGCAGTGTCCTCCCTGACTGCCTCAATCATGTCTAAATCCAAACTCCTAATGAGATCACTTTAAGGGGAATCAAAGTTCAACACCCTAAGAGTCGGCATACCTATCTCGGCTGGTACCATTGCCTCAGCTCGAAAAGAAAGCATGTTAGGAGTCTTGTTAGTAGCTGTTCTCGACGTAGTTTGATATGCCCAAAGAATACTGTAAAACTCATTTATCAAGTTTCCCTTATCATCATCCAACCTCGTTTTCAACCCATTAAGTATAGTTTTGTTGACGACCTCTATCTCGCCATTACACTATGGGTGTCCTGTGGCAGAATGAAGTTTCTAAATCTTGGACTGAATACAATACTCTTCAAATTCCTATTTGTCAAACTGAGTGCTATGATCAGTGATGAAGGCATATGGCATTCGATACCTGCATCTGATATGTTTCCAGATGAACTGAAAAATACTTTCATAAGACATTTCAATCAACTGCTCAACCTCCACCCATTTGGTGAAGTAATCCACCGCCACTACCAAGTATTTGAACCTTCCTTTGGTCCTCGATAGTGGGCCAACCAAATAAATTCCCCAAATAGAATAAGGCCAAGGGGAAGTAATGGGAGTTAAGGCAGCCTTCAGTCTTTCGTGAATGGTGGAAAACTTCTGACATTTATCACACTTCTTTGCAAAGGAAATACAGTATGCTCTCATAATTGACCAATAGTATCCTTGTATGGCTATCCTGCGCTCTAACGATCGACCAGCTGAATGAGCCCCACATGAACTATTATATACCTATTTGATTAACTCTAGTACCTCGGCCGGGTGAACACAACGAAGTAATGAAATAATATATCCCCTTTTGTATAAGACCCTTGTTCTAACACACAACTGGTTGCTTTGAACCTTAATTTCCTAGCTTCTGTTGGATCAACAGGTAATATACCCTTGCCAATGTAGTTTTTGATAGGATCCATATCCATCACAATGAAACTGACCATAACCTCTAAGTTTACACTTCCATGTGCAAGAATTTCCACAGGGATTGTTCTCCTGAATTTTGCCTGGTCGCTGAGGCCAACCAAGCAAGTGCATCTTCTCAGGCATTCCTTGTCCTTGGAATTCTCACCATTTTGACTATTGCAAACTTAGAGATGACTTCTATGGGTTGGGACAAATACTTGATTATAAGATCTCCCTTGACTCCGTATATTTGAAGCACTTGGTTAATAATGATCTGGGAATCACTATGCATCATAAACTGCTTGGCTCATAATTATAAGGCTAACTCCAAACCTGCGATTAATGCTCCGTACTTTGCTTCATTGTTGAAAGCTTCAAATTGAAAACGAAGTGCAAACTCCACATCAATGTCGTTTGGAGTATTGATGATAAGATCTGCTCCACTACTAGTAGCATATGAGGATCCATCTACATACAACTTCCAAACTATATATATATATATATATATATATATATATATATATATATATATATATATATATATATATATATATATATATATATATATATATATATATATATATATAGGGAAAGGTTCAAAAGTGAACCAAAAGAATGAACTTTTTAATGAACCTACTAAGACATTAAAAATTGATCCTTAATTTCCTGTTATAATTGGTCCGCGCCAGCGGCAATGAATAATTTTTCAATCCCCCCGCTGGCGCGGACCAAATACAACAAGAAATTAAGGATCAATTTTTAATGTCTTAATAGGTTCATTAAAAAGTTCACTTATATATATATATATATATATGCATGTTTTTGTGTGTGATTTATATATGTGGATATACCTAGTCTAAGGATGCTATCGTTGGAGGTTACGCGTAGTGGGCGGTTCACCTTAGTGTGACCACCTGGTGTTGGATCATTTCCCCAGATCATAAAACTATTGCATGACCACTATATGTGAGTTTAGAGTCCGGTGGGAGTAATATTGTAATGACCCCACTTTTATATAGTTTGTTTTTACACTCTTGTGTTACTTATTATCTTATAAGTGTTGTATTATTAGATATGTGGTATTATTGGCTATCAATATAACAAACCCCATTTTTAATTACGAAGAATCAACTATAAATTGGATCAAATCGAAGTCTTATGACATATCTTAAGGCAAATAATAAGTTTTGGGGTAGAAAATATAATTATATGAAACTTTAAGGACTAAAATAAAAATATAAAATGGGCCATTTTGTAAATAAAATATTTTCAAGGACCTCTAAGAAATATTCAAAATATATAGTGTGAAATTACCAAAATACCCTTCATGTGTGAAATGACCCTTATACCCTTATCACCTTTCCACCACGTGCTGGTCAATTCCACCTTCCACATGTCATCTGTAGAGAGAGAGCTAAAACACTTATCATCATTTGGTGATATTAACACTGTAAGACCACTCCGGATCACGACACCTCGGTGTTGAATCACCAATCCAAAAAGCCTAGTCATTAGACACGTGTCAACACCGTAATACTTTTGGAAACCTATAAATAGGACCTTAGGGTTCATTTGAAACTCACACCAATTCCTTGAGAATTATAGTAAGAAAGAGTGATAGAAAGCTTGAGAAATATCTTAAGAAGGAGTTCTACAATTTCTAAGAAAGAATTCATTTCGTAGGTATGATTTTATTTAAATGTTATAATGTATTTTTATAGTTATAATTTTGTGTTTTATAGCTTTACTTAGTAGTTATGCTGGTAAAATACACTAAGGACTTCACTAATCAAAACTTAAAGTTTAGAAGAAATCCAAGTTGATTTTATTTTCATGTAAACTTGTTTGAAATTGTATATACGCTTTTAAAAATGATTTTTTAAAAGTAATTGCTCATTATTATGGAATCCCATTTAAGTAATTCCAAAGTCAGGCCCAGTGAAATTCTGTCTAGACGAGATGATATTTAAGTGGTGCCCCTGTGATCCTCCATCTCTACTGGGATTGAATCTGAAAATGTTATGTCTAGAGGAGATGGTATTTAAGCGGTGCCCCTGTGACCCTCCATCTCTACTGGGAACCGACTGATTAGGAAAAACTATGAATTGAATCCTTTAATTACGATCAATAAGTTTTAAAAGTTAATAAAATGGTTTCTAGTAATCCTTTGAAACAAGTTACTATTAAAATACAATATGTAGACTGGACCTTGTTTAGAACATATACTTAAACCTTTATCGTATTTGTTAGATTAACGTGCGATCGAAGACTCGTTATCTATAATTTTGACCTCTATTTTAGGTGAGTACTCTATGCAATTTCTTGCGCATTTTGATTATATTATATTACGCAAACTATGTATATTTTGTGAAATGCTTTTATTCTCAAAATGCATCTGATACCGATGATTCCGTCATTTGTTATATGTTTAGATCTCTCCATATAAACATCTGATTTGAATTCTTAAATTATTGATTCGGCCTATGGAAACTCTCTTACTATGTTGGCCTTGACTACCGGGTGAAAATATTTGGGTGGTACCTTCCCAGCTGGTTTATCGCTGGTGTGCCCTAAACAAGGCGTTGTTCCAGAAATCATGATTATCTGTCTGTGATGTTATCGGGTGGAAACATTTGGTAACACTATCTGTCTGGGTATTAAAGTGTACATGGCCACTAAAACTGAATAATTGACATATGCTCAATTGTTTTATCTGCTCTGTTCTGAATTGTTTATTCTGAATATATATATTGTCATCTACTTTATATATATTACTTGAAATTCCTATCTTTATGTATATACTTTCTGTTCTAAATTGAATAGGTATCAATTTTATGAAAAACCCTGGAATGTCTGGAGATTGAATCTCATTCGACTTTTAGCTGACGTTGTATAAATAACCATTTTTCAGGAAATAATTAAGTTTGTGGATGGAACGAAAAAGGACTATGTTGAAGATTTAGCTTTTAAAGCTCTTTTTGTTACCTTAAGTAGAAGTTTGTTTAATTAGATAGGGCATGTATAGCTCTTTGTGTCAAGTTGTAACTCGCTGATATTTTAATACAAATTAAGTTCCCTTTAGAAAGCTCTAATGATGAAATTCCTTCACTTTCAGTATTTTACGATTCATAACCATGGATTATACTTCCGCTACATATATTTTAAAATAAAAATTTTAAGGCCAGAATATTGGATGCCTTGGTGGCATGTCAAGACACTCGTTCCCTACTATTTTTGGGTCGGGGTCGTGACAAATATGGTATGGTTATGACCCATGGATTAATGTCTATGACTGCCTCCAGTTTATTTGTTTACGATTTGGGTTTGGTGGTGAGATTCTGACCAGGTAGCCCGGGAGTGGTATGTGTCGTACTTGGAGCGTGATAGCATGCTGTAACAACCCAAGACTTTCGGAACAGTAATTATTTTATTTTGGGAGAAATAAATAATATTTTATTGGAGAATAATTAAATTGGCAATTGAGGTCAAAATTTAGAGTCGTTAGAAAGAGTGTCGAATGTCGATTCTGAGGGTACCATTGTTTTCGGAAGGGTCGAGAAAGTCGAAATGACTGTACTTGGGGTCTATTTCGGTTCCGAAATAAATTAGGACCGTTTGACTCGAATTAAAGTCACCGAGTCATTTAAAGTGTGTATTATCATTTAAAGATGTGTACATTGGGAGTTAAGGCTTAAAAAGCCTATTGGAGATATTTCTCCAAAAGAGAGAAAGAGAAATAGAAAGAAAGAAAGAGAGAAGAAGAAAGAAGAAGAAAAGGAAGGAGAAAGGAAAGAAAAAGAGGATTTCCGGACCAATACGCGATTGCAAGGCGGATTCAGACCCTACGAACCCGAGGCAAGTGATTAAACTTGCTAAATAATTGTTGTGTATCAATTATTGCATGATTTGTGGATTGAATTTTGGGTTTTAGGTTTAAATTGTTAAAACCTAACTTTTGGGAAAAACCTTAGATTTGTAGTGTATAAATGAATTTTAAGGATAGAAATTGGTTTATATGTGTTCTTGGATAAACATTATTGCTATATTTGTGATTGGGAAGGATCAAAACGGTTGGAAGATGATATAAATGATTTTTGGGTAATTTGGGTTTTGTGGAAAACAACCCATTTCGTAGCTTGCTGCACTTGCCGAATCGATTCGCCCCTACCGAATCGATTCGATCTGTTGCAGATTTCCCAGGTCTTTAGGGCCGAATCGATTCGCCCCTTACGAATCGATTCGGCATGTAGCAGACTTCCAGGTCTAATGGACCGAATCGATTCGGATGGGCCGAATCGATTCGGAAACATGGGATTTTGGAGATGTTTTTCTAGGAAGAATTTCATCCCGTTTCGTCTAAAGTCATCGATTGGGAACTTCTATGGGAGTTATTTGGAGTATGTTTTGGATACTTTTAGATAGTTTCCCTTATATGAAATGATAGGAGTCATATTGACTAAGTTTGAGGAATGCCAATTTGAGATTATGGTTTATTCTAAGTGGGGAAGCCCACCTTGATCGGGAGGTTATAATTGGAGATGATAAATTCAATTCATAGGAAATAATGTGAATAATTTAGAGATACCGGATCTTAGGATCCAAATCCCAAATGGGATAACTTTAAAAAGGTTCATAAAATGAATTGAACCCTATTATGAATGGAAAATAATAAATGCTCTTGATGTGCATATGGATATAGAAGTATCCTTATTGATGATTGATTTGGGAGATATCTCATACAATGAGAAATGCTAATTGAGGTGCAATAGGATATAGAATATCCTTAACTTAAATAGAATTGAAAGACAATTCATAATAGAAGTGACATGAGAGCTTCAAACGAGAATTAGTATAGCATGTACTAAGTGGGGTGATTGTGTGAGGTGGAACGTTAGTATGTCTTGAGATAAATATACTAAACAAATGATGTTAATCAAGTTACGCCTAAGAGCGTATAATGAAAATGAATATGATTGTTTCAGGTATACCTTATATAATGGTATATCTTTATTATGTGGGATGTATGTATCCCTTATATGATGGTTTATATACATTGGGAAGTTTTGTGCGTAGAGGGTGAGCATTCTGACAAAAAAAAAGCAGGATGTGGATATTCCCCAGGTCATAGTCGTCCTTTGTGGTCAGCAAATGACATATATGATATATATATTTATTTATTTTGGGGGTGAGAGGTCGGGGGTATGTGACGCTCTCACTTGCCGGTTAGGAACTATGACCGCTTCCCGGAAGTTGTGTGCGTGAGTAGATCACGAGGTGGGTGTCGTTGAACCCCACCAGGTGGCCCCAGTTTGCTACGTATATGGGCTGCTGGAAGATGATAGCATGTGAGCCTGCGTCCTTCGAGTTATAGCTCGGTTGAATGGTTATTATTGCTTGTGCTTATTTTTGGGTGTCAAGGGCATAATGGACCTCAACGACCTACATTGTCAGGATTAGTGTATCGGGGGGATTCCTCGTTTGGATTTCGCCTCAGCGAGACGCCCCACGCACGAACCGCAGTGTAATGTTGGAACTTGGGGATAAGTTTAGTCCTTAATGCTCATAATTATTTATATATATCACCTATCCCGACAATCGACAGTGCCAGGAGTAGTGTAACGGGGGGGTTCCTTGTTTGGATTTCGCTTCGGCGAGACGTCCCACGCATGAAACGTCGTGTGCTGTTGAGAATTGGGAATATTAATTAATTAAAATTGGATAATAATCATTTGGGTTACATGCATCTTGCATTGAGGGCATAATGAGCCCCGAGGACCGATACGGTCAGGAGTAGTGTAACGGGGGGGTTCCTTGTTTGGATTTCGCTTCGGCGAGACGTCCCACGCACGAAACGCAGTGCCGTGTTGAGAATCGGGAGGAGTTTAGTCCTTAACTCTTGATGCTAACAACTCATCTATAATTATATATATATGGTTTCATGCCTGATATGGGCATCACTAGAATATAAATTCTAGTAATTGAGATTGATGGTGTATGTTGATGATGTGGACATGATTGGATCATGTAACTTTATATGTTCAACAAATGAACATTATAAAGATAACTATAACTATTACATTAAAGATAATGTATATAACTTAAAGTATAGAAGTAAATGTAGAATTGGGAGATAGGTTTGATGGTTTCACTTAAATACTTTATTTGGTTTTAAGTTAGAATCCTCTTACCTAATTAGAATCCGACATCCTTTTGGAGACACGTGCATACGCTTAGTGCGCGCTTTAGATGAGAGGTGAGTTGAATTTTATGGAGTGTTCGATTCCAACTAAGTCATGTAATAATGCATTTATAATTATTATGCATTTTAATAGACTTGCTATAAACTGCATTTCAAAACTCGGGTTCTGACCCGTTCATATTTTCCTCCTCCATGTATATATTGTATTACTTCAGGTGTTCCTCCGCAAGGACGCCTTCGATATTCATCCATTCAGGATTCGTGGAGCTGTAGCAGTAGCGGACTGTTGCGGCACTTTGCTTTAGTCGATTCCTATCTATTGTACATCTAGATTAGGATTCATTTGTATTGAGTTAGTAATCAAGTGTTGTAGATTAACACTTTCATATTCTATTTATCAGATTATTGTATTGTCTGTTGCCCGACAGCATATTCGGGTATTTCATTGTTGAGATTTTTGTTGTACAATGTATTGTACTCTTTTATTATTGGAGCATGCACATTTCACATCATAGTTAGATGTATATTGTTAGTTGTGTGCATTATTGGTTTTGTTGTTGTTGTTAAAAATAAAAGTTTTAAATTTTTGGCAATTCGCACTTTATGATTTCGGGTAGTTAGCCTTATTTTATAGTGTTTAGTTGTTGATGTTGAGACTGTACCATCTGAGATACCTGGTTTATGTAGTATAGGGATGGCCACCCGTTATTATTTGGAGCGGGTTGCCACACATGCTAGGGAATATATCCGAAAGGACATTTCGGGGATGCTATGTATATAAATATAAATGAGTGTTATATGTACATGTGTGAATAAAACGAATGTGTGAACATTGAAATTATAACTTGTGTACGGTTATGTGAATTGTTTAATGATAAGATTATAATTAAAAAGTATAATGATATAGTTTATGTGATAGCTGAGTGAGAAACAAATATCACAGTTGGGCTAGAGGTCTAGCTTATTGGGTACATTTAGTGACTAAACTAGTTAGGTAGGATGACATAACTAGGAAATTAAAATCTACGTATTAGGCGCGCACAATAGATGAAGGGCGAGGATAATCTCATGTGTGTGTGGTGGTTTTTGGTGGAGGGAGTTCAAGTGGGTTTTTGGTAGAGGTTGTTTGGGGTTAGAGTTGGGGGTTGTGTTTGGAGAGAGAAAGATGATGGTTGGATATGGAGATGGAGTTGGTGTCAGTGAGAGAGAGATGATTGGTTTCAGGTTGTGTTGATGGTTTTTGGTAGAGATGGATGTAGTGTTTGGTGCGAGAGAGGGGTTATGTTTTTGGTTTGAATTTTGAAAATTGGGTGGTTGAGAGAGATGATCGGTTTCAGGTTATGTTGGTGGTTTTGGGTGGAGATGGAGGTAGTGTTTGGTGCGAGAGAGGGGTTATGTTTTTGGTTTGAAGTTTGAAAATTGGGTGGTTGAGAGAGAGATGATCGTTTTTTTATTATTTTATTATTTTATTTATTTATTTATTTTGGGTAAGGGTACTTTAGTCATTTTATCCCTAAAATAAAGGGAATCCGACTTTTGGGTTATATCAACAAATTGATATCTGAAGGGGAGAGTTTGTCAGGCTTTTTTAGAGGGATGACCCGCAAATAAGTGATAGTTAAAGGTAGCTAGGTGTAATTCTTTCTTTTTTGAATCATCTACATTCACACAAAAATATAAAAAATCATTAAAACATGATTTAAGGTCAAATTTTGTAATTGAAAAAAATGTAATTATTATATTTTTGGGATAACCAAATGCCAGATAAAAGTGTTTGGGTCACGTTGTAAGAATTTTTTTCTATACATTTTATATATATGCATTTTTTATCATAGAAAATTACAAAATGATCCTCTTTAACAATATTTCTTTTAAGAAAAAACTATTCCAAATTGATCCAAAATCCAAAGATTTCTCAAATTGATATTGAAACTTTAGATCAATTTTGAGAATCTTAAATATGAAAGATTTGGATCTATATGATACATGTCTTTGGAATTTTTTTTTGATAAAAACATATTGTGCATGAATTATCTTGAGATTTAGCCACCTTATTATTCAAAATATCATTATTAGATGTTGTTTGTTTTTACTTTTAAATTTGAATTCCAACCATTCAGACTTAAGAGGTAGTAAGTAGTGTTTATTTTTTTAAATAATTAGGAGGCTAATCGCTATTTTTGTCTCTGGATAATTGAAAGGTAAATGAACCTCTTAAGTCTAAATCTGTCTATATACATTTTATTCATAGGTTCAAATATAAAATTTCAAACTTTAGATTTATATTTCAAATTTAAGATTTAGTCTTCAAATTCAAATAAAAAATTAAATACAATCATAATGTAATTCAACCTTTCATTTAATGATCTTATATTGAAATGTCTAGCTGGACCAAGCAAAATGATAAGGGGCTTCCACGAGGCGAGAGCCAAGAGGTCAAGATATAATCTTGACCAATAAAATTCACTGATCTGATAAGTTGGTCCGTTTAGTTGTACTAACACTTCTCAAATCTTGTGTGTAAATAAGCACTTCTCAAATCTTGCCATTGTATGTATGCCCACACCACATCCTCGAACTGCTAAATAGATGCTGTAATTAGAACAAGAGGGTCCAGACCTGGACCCATTTATCGTAGTAGTTAAGATAGGATTATGGTTTGAAACAATCAATGGCCGCATCGCACTAGAGCAGACTTTGCTGGAACTACAACATATGTGATGTGGACAATGGAAACGGCTACTGGTGGGACCATACAAATTGAAATCATTCTAACTATGCCAAGTGAGTATACACTATTTGTGATGATGAAAACTAATTTGACATATGGGGGTTTCTTTTATGCAGAGTATAATTGCCAAAATCCACAAGGTCAAGGGCTACATATTGAGTACAATTCATGCTCCATGTTGGTTATGTGCTAACATCTTGTCATTTTGACATTTGCTCATGGCTGTTGTCAAAGGGACCTACATTTTACCTTTTTCAAACACAGCACATGATAAAAAAAGAAGAAAAATACGTTCTTGAGTTGTGACACATATACATAATTTAACACACTACAAAAAGACTAAAAAGAAAATTTAGCAATCATCTTCTAAAAACATTTATGGTCCGTTTGACAATTCAATTCCAAAACTTGGAATTGAAATTGGAAGGCCAATTGCAATTCCGTGAAATTTTAAATTGGCCTTCCAATTCCAATTCCAATTCCAATTCCAATTCCAATTCCAAGCGTTAGAATTGGATTGCCAAACGGGCCATTAAAAATAAAACATAACTTTTTGATTGCACATCACCTTCGGCATATATGCGACTCTATCATTAACACTCCACATCATTCATATTTCGATCTGATCATCATCTCTCTCTCCCTAACCATCTTATCTTTTCATCTTTTAACATATTCAATTTCCTCAATTCTCTTCCATTTTAGCTACCATACTATGATGGTATGAGTAATTCTACCTCGCAACTTATTAAGAGATTGGTATGTCTTTAATGCATTGATTGTTATTTGGGTATTCATAACTAATAAAATTTGATAATTGAAAACACATAATTGTGTATGCTAAAACAATGTCAATAAAATGTGTCCCTCTAAAATGATTGTATTGTTGGCATATTGTTAATATTTTAATGCGAGCTTACATATTAAGTAGCAATTGTATTGGAGTTTTTATTCTGATTGGACTAATTAAGTGATCTAATTAGTAGCGTTCGATAAGACATCTAAAATGAGTATCGGTGTTGATACCAAATTTAGTCTGCTGACATGGCTCAATTGAGTGAAGACACATGGCAATCTACGTGGCAACAACAAACTCTTCTGAGGAACTCACACGCTTCGAGGAACCATACTACAATGAGGAACACTACTTCCCCGAGGAACTCATACGCTCCGAGGAACAAGAACTCTCCGAGGAACTCTTGAGCACCGAGAAGCTTAGGCGGTCCGAGCTGCACCTCGAACAAAGCATTAATAGCAGGATAACCAACAGTTTGTCTGTTCATTAAATGCTTATCATTCAGACGCATACGCTTAAGGGGCATTGAATGTATTACCCTTTCATATGTACATCATTTAATGTATTACCCTTTCACATTACAGCCTCAGGGTTATAAATACATTGTACAATCCTCATTGTAAGAGGACCAAAATTTCTTGAGATAACTTGTAATCGAGAATTTCCATACAATCAGCAATAACATAACAGTGGACGTAGGCCATTCTTATAAGGTTGAACCACTTTAAAAATTCTTTGTCTCATTTATTCATCTGTGATTGAATAATTAGATATGATCTAATTTTTTACATCAACAATCGGTTTTGTAATGTTTGGTATCCAAGAGTCATCTTTTTGGTTATTTAAGAGTCTACTAATTAGAATTTATGGGGTTCTAATTAGATGCCTATATAAAGAAGGGTTCTGATTTCCAAGGTTAATGTACTCACATACGTGCCACCTCATTTTTCATCAGTGAGAGAGAGGGATTAGTCTGTGGAACACCTCAAATCCTCAAGTTTTATTCACCACTATGAATCTAGGTACACAATTCCAACATTTTTTTTACGTAATCTTGATAATCTAATATGTTGATATTAAGAATTTTGTCCTAACAAGTGGTATCAGCGCCTCTTCATATTAGATTATTGGGATTGATATTGTGATTATGCTTTAGGAATAATTTTTTATTTTATTTCTCATACATACAATCTTGTGAAAACCCATATATGACTTTTAGGATTTTATATAAAATTTCTAATGATTTTTCGTAATCATAATCCCAAAATTGATTTATAAGATTTCGAGTGAATCTAGACGTAAAATTAATTTTGGGTACATTTTCAGCGACATATTTCATTTTCTTGCTCATAATTTTACGAAATTTTGATGATCACCTGGAAATGTCAAAATAAACAAAATCCATTGTATACAATGGGCACTACCCTATCTCGGAGATTTGATATCGTTTAGACCCCTAAAAACGTGTTTTTTTCATTTTTGGTAATAATATCAACGCTAATAACTGTCGTTTAAAAACTACTTTTACGATTCCGCGAATTGACGAGTGATCCTGAAGAGATTGTTTATATTACTATAGTGATAACTCAAAAATTTTCATTTTTGAAAAAATAAATTATTTCCCCATATTTTATAGTATTAATCACTGCATATATTTTTTATCATTAAATGTTTGTTCTAATATTCATGTTATGTATTAGTTGGTATTAACCAATGTTTCAATATAAATTTCTGAATATTAGATATATGATTAGGTGTTCATATGGTTGATGGGAGGAAGAAGAATCCCGTCAGAGGAACATATATTTTCTGAATGATTAGGATTCAAGATATTTTTTTGGAACCAAAGCTATGATCCCATTTGTGGTATTTTATCGATACCTTTTTGTCTTGTATAATAAAATAAATTAATTGAAGTAACACGTTACTAAAGTAACCTCTACTGCCTAGATTAATCTATTTTGTTTATTAAGATGTGTTTATTATTATTATTATTTATGCAATTAGTGACCGACCCAAAGAAAGGTTGTTAATTGACCAAATAATAAAATACACGCGGGAATAAATGCGTGACGATTATAAAATTTCCACGTGAACAATATACTGGCCCAAAGAAAGGTTGTTGTTTGACCGAATTTATCATCAACATTTGATTTTTGCATTAAGAGTACCACTTACAAGTTGATGTTTCTGTCCAAAGACTAGACGTTAATGTTGTGCTAGATATCTTAAAAAGGTCCCACCATTATAGTTTATAAAATTTATGTCTTATATATTTTTTTTAATCTTGACATGAATTTTAATTTGAGCTTATGTTATTTATTTATTTATTCTCTGGATGCTTTTGCTACTAATATCACTACCAACATGAACTCAATTCCTGTGCTTAACGGTACAAACTTCAAGAGTTGGAAAAAGAACATTCTGATAGTTCTCGACTGCATGGGTTTAAACTATGCACTAAGGAAAAAACAATCCGCTCCTCTTACGGAAAAAATTTATATTGAGGATAAAGTGAACTTTGAGAACTGGGATAGTTTTAACCACTTAAGTCTAATGATGTTAAAGCGTAGCGTTCCAGAAGCATTCAAGGACGGTATGTCCAATAAGTTAACTGCTAAGGATTTCTTGCTAGATATTTAAAATCATTTTGCAAAGAATGAAAAGGGAGAGACAAGTACACTTCTAGCTAACCTTATCCAAATGAGGTATAAAGATAAAGAAAACATAAGGGAGTATATTATGGAGATGTCTAACATCGCTTCAAAACTTAAGGCACTAAAGTTAGATCTTTCTGATGACTTGCTCGTGCATCTAGTACCGATTTTCCTTCATGCATACTATGACCAATCTATAGTTAGTTATAATACTGAAAAGGACAAATGGACTCTTAATGAGCTCAATTCTCATTTTGTGTAAGAAGAGGACAAATTGAAGCGAGAAAAGACAATAGAAAGTGCTCATATTGCATCTACCTCAAAGAATAATAAGTGAAAAAGGAATAATAATAAGAAAGCTTAAGTAGGAACATTACAACCCAAAATTCCATAAAAGAAGCAGGATCCAGAATTTACTTATTACTTTTGCAAGAAACCTGGGCATGTGAAGAAGGATTGTTCCATGTACGCCGCATGTCGTGTAAAGAAAGGTACACTTATCACTTTGGTTTGTTCTGAACTCAATTTGGTCTTTGTACCTAGTCATACTTGGTGGGTAGATTCTAGTGTTACTACCCATGTAAGTGTGTCTATGCAAGGTTGTCTGTGGAGTGGACCGCCAAGTGATGTTGAAAGATTCATCTATGTGGGCGATGGAAAATAGTTCCAGGTGAAGCAATTGAGACATTTAGATTATCTTTTGAGACTGGTCATTTTATTGAATTAAGAGAGACTTATGTAGTACCTTCTTTCATTCGAAATTTGGTTTCTATTTCTATTTTGGACAAATATGTTTTTTCTTGTTCATTTGGAAATAATAAGGTCACTTTTTTTTCTTAATTATACTCATGTTACGACTGGTAATATTGTGAATGCCAATGCTTCATTTAACGAAAGTTTACAAACAACTACAAGAGGCACAAAACGTAAATTGACTAATGAGAATTCCGTCACCTTATGGCACAAAAGTTTGGGTCATATCTCCAAAAGTAGAATTGAAAGGCTTGTGTTGGACGAAATACTTGAACCTCTTGATTTAATAGACTTTGATGTTTATATTAGGTGTATAAAGGGAAAACAGACAAACCTAAGGAGATTAATTTGCGGTCCATTCCCTACAACATTTTGGAATGGTCAACAATATTTTATCACTTTTATAGACGACTATTCTCACTATGGGTACTTACATTTAATTCATGAGAAGTCACAATCCTTGGACATTTTTAAGGCCTTTAAATCTGAAATTGAACATCAACTAAGCAAGAGGATTGAAATTGTCAAATCTAACCGTGGTGGTGTATACTATGGCTGATATGATTGATCAGGTGAACAACGTCTAAGACCTTTTTCCAAATTCCTAGAAGAATGCAATATCGTCCCACAATACACAATGCCAAGGCAACCTAGCATGAATGGTGTTGTCGAGAGATGAAATAAAATACTTAAGTACATTGTAAGAAGTATGGTTAGTCATTCTTCGTTGCCAGAATCACTCTGGGGAGAGGCACTTTAGATTGCAGGATATATTCTAAATAGAGTACCTATTAAAGCGGTAGCTAAAACCCCTTATGAACTATGGATAGGCCGAAAGCCTAGTATTAAACATTTATAAATTTGGGGATGTAGAGATGAGGCAAGGCCTTATAAGCCAAATGAAAAGAAACTGGACTCAAGAACTATTAGCTATTATTTTAATGGGTACGCTGAACGGTCGATGGATTTCAAGTTCTATAATCCTTCAACTAATTCCTTTTTCGAGACGAAAAATGCGATAATTCTTGAGGATGTTGAGTTTGAAGGGGAATATATGGTTAAGAATAAGGATGTTGTCTTTGAAGAGGAATCAATACCTCTTCCAAATATTGTTCAAGAAGACAAAGATAACAATGGGGACTTCCCTACTTAAAATTAAAGAATTGCTCCAGAAGAGCAAACCCAACAACCTCATGAGGAAGTTCCACTAAGGAGATCCACTAGAGTAAGAAGAAATTCAATTTCAGGTGATTACATTGTGTTTCTTTAAGAGCATGAGTTTAACATAGGGTCAACGAAAGATGATCCAATCAACTTCCAACAAGTCAAACAAAGTGCCAACTATCAAAAGTGGATTGGTTCCATGAATGATGAGATGAAATCCATGAGAGATAACAACATTTTGGATTTTACCAAGTTGCTTAAAGGTGCAAAGCTCGTTGGTTATAAATAGATATTTAAAACTAAACGAGATTCTAAGGGCAATATTGAGAGATATAAGGCACGTCTAGTCGCAAAGGGTTTCACTCAGAAGGGAGGCATTAACTATAAAGAGACTTTCTCTGTAGTTTGGATGAAAGACTCCTTTAGTACAATAATGTCTCTTGTAGCTCGTTTTGATTTTAAGCTACATCAGATGGATGTTAAGATGACTTTTCTCAATGGTAACATTGACAAAACCATATATATGGTGCAACCAGAAAACTTTATCTCGGGTGATCCAAAGTCTATGGTTTGTAAACTCAAGAAATACATTTATAATCTCAAACAAGATTCCCGTCAATGGTATCACATGTTTCATCGAATTATTATCTCATATGGTTTTGAGGTTAATGTAGTTGTTGACTGTGTATACCCTAAGTTCAGTGCGAGTAAATCATGTTTAAATCATGCTTACCTTATGGGATGGGGATCATGTGTTATTGGTGTGTATAATGTTAAGTTATTATGTTTAGTCTAATCCTACCTTCATAACTCATAAGATATCGAATTAGTTACAAACATAAATTTTTGAAGTTTTCGCTAGGAATGTTCAAGTTGGTAACTTGTTTTGACCATTATAATATAATAATTGACTTGAGGTAAAAATTAGATAGTTTTAGATATGTGAGTTAGATTTGAATCACAACAAACATTACATCAAATGAATATTCGAGTGAGAAGATATCGTCTTTTTACGAACAGGGGGTAAAGTAGTCATTTAACCTTAAATGATATTTTGTCTTACATGGTGCCACGTGTTATATTTTGATTGGACCAAGGGGATGCACCTTATGATGAATTATAACCCTTAAAAACCATCCCTTTTCTTCATAAAATCGTACTTGGTTCAGTTTGGAGAGATTAGCTTGAGGAAAGAGAGTCGAGAAGTTTGGGCAGAAGAAAGTGACGAGAAAAATTGGAGAAAAATCCATAGAAATTACGTAAAAATACCTAAGGTAATTCTAAATGTAAATCTTGTTATATTTTTGGAACTATTGAATGAAATGATATAAATCATTATTTGTTTACTAAACTTTCGTGTTTTGAGGTATACGTATGGATAGATGCGAGTTTAAGCAAAGTTGAACGTGTAACTCATGTATATTTCTTCGATTGGAAACCTTGTGTCTCTATATTTTTGTATATTTATTGTAATTGAATAATTCCAGTTGGATATGAAAATAGACTCATATATGTATAACATATCCGAAAATGATGTGAAAATACCAAGAAATTAATCTTTGGTGATAATTTGAAGTTCAGGTATAAAATCTGCCCCAAAAGTGTAAGTGTGCACACCATGTGTTCGATGTTTTGCTTGACATAGCAAATGAACCAGAAAAATTATGAAAATTCTTGGAAGTTGAATGAACGATAGAGGAGCCTATATGGCAGATTTGCTATGTAGCAAAGAAATAGGCATATCTTGCTCTTGAAAACTTGAAATGATATGTAGTCTTTTGGATTGGGAACCCAATATGTTAAGGATGAAACTACTAAGATGAAATTAAAATATATTTGGCCTATTATAACACCTTGACTAATTAAATCCCGGGTGATCAGTCATAAATTAAATTAAAACAGGTTTATCTGTTGGTTCATTCTTAGCATCACTATCAAAAACTTTTTAATTACTAATCACCTAAGTGAAATTAGACCGGTGCCAAATTTTATCTTTCATTAACCCAAGACAAATTACTCATGAGGAAGTAATAGATAAACATTAACAATAAACTATGAGTCAAACCATTTAGCAATATATAAAGAATAAAATTTTATCGAGTCAACATTCAGCTAAAATCCAAAACTGCTAAATAAAACCAACATAATCCAAAACTGAAAATCTGAAATAATGACTGTGGACAACATGTCCCAATGGAGAGTACTAAAATGAGATCCTACACTAGATCTGAATAAATGAAGCGTCTATGCAAAGTCCTGCCAGCGTCCACAAAGCTTCAGCTACGAGTCCCTGGACAGAATTCTCAAGTCTGGCATCCCTGTGGCTGGACAACTAAAAGGTTTTGAAAATATTTTAATAGCAAGAGTTAGTACTCAAAACGTTTTGAAAATATTTTGCAAGTGATTATCACAATAAAATGAGTTATTGTTTACACGTGTTAAGATTTCCCGTACATTCTCTTGAGTTACCTCACCCCTCATCTATCGTGCACACCTAACATCCCGTACCTATCCCACCTAGCTATACTACTCAAGCTAACTGAACTATAGTATTCAACTTGACTCATCTATGTGCCTAAGTTCCCATTCCGCCCACTTAGTAAGTAATAGTAACCATATCTCATTATTTTTATACTTAGATAACTATTCACGCCTTGTTATCTTTCATCGTTTTATAATTAAATCTTCCTACTTAATTTGGTTTTAGATGTATTCACGGCACCTCATTATCTACTAACTCACATAAGTAGATTATTAATATAGTATACATTTCACACACAACATATACTTATAAATTCATTCATTACTAATATGTCCTCTTAACACACATCAAGGACTCTTGGTTCAGAATGGTCCATCGACAACAAGTAAGAGTTTGGTTCGAAATGTCACCTCGGCCCCAAATTCATTTCATGTAGTGCTTGAGAAAATAACCTCGACCCCACTAATGAAATTTTATACATAGATTAGTGCGAAACTCCTTCGTCACAACCCCAACTTACTATTTCCATATATTAGTTCGGAATCCTACCTCGACCCTAATATAGGCAATTATACTTTAGGTATTCTCTCCACCTAAGTATCTATATAATTCAGTAGGTATAAACACAACCTAATAATAGTGTTCATACGTAATATTTTCTCTTTGATATTCACCGTACTTATTTATTTATGATTTATCTCATTATCGTATTTTAATTGAGTATTCACACAACTCTAAGGGCCCTAGTTATCCCCACATTCCATTAGTTAAGCTATCTCTAACCTACTGGTATACTCCTTGGGATGACGTTTACTCTTTCCGTAACTCAAATCCTAAATTCCCGATGCACTAGTCGATCGGTTTATCCTCGTCGATCCATCTCCTCAAATCTTGCACTCAATGATTATAACAGACACCCACTATACACCTACTGGTCTTCCCTCAGTCCCTAAATAGGTAAAATATCATCCCTAAGGTTCTCCCCAAGCATTGGCAACCGATTAGAACTCAACCAACAAAAGAACCCAGAATCAGCCTGGGTCGATCGATCGACATTCATCAGTTGATCGATCGATCGAGCAGGTGCAGGTACAGTTCGTCTTCTTCATGCGTTTTCTCACCATTCCCAATTATCCAACTCACATGATAATACACCAAATTGGCAACCAATGATTTTTAACCATTTCTACATACTCTAGGATGATTTTTAATGATTTAAACATCATAAATCTTCACAAATTTAGCCTAGAATAATTCAAATCCTGTAATTATTCAAGAACCGTAATATGACATGTTCTCCCCATGTTTTCAATAATCAACCAAGATTTTAATTCGTTTTAACCATCATGATTCCTCTGATTTTAATCATCTACAGTTATAAATCTAACTACATGCAATTTCTACCCAAACCTGCAATTAATCAATTATTTTTCTCCAAGAATATTAATCAAAATTAATTATTCATAAATCGTACGCATGGATATTATAACTGAAAATAATTTACAAATAGCCACTTGCCTTAATCAGAGATGATATGATTTCTTGATTGTTGTTGGTGATTGATTGTCTTTCTCCTCCAATCTACCTTCCCAACTAGTTTGTGGTGCAAGAAATCTTTGAATCCTTCACCAATTATTTATTAGGCTTTGAGAATAATCTCTCTTCTATCTCTAACGGATTGCCTTTGTTTTATAAGGTTTATAACCCTAACCCCACTTTTAATCATCTAATAAAACACTAAAAAATTCGTAGGTCTCCTCACCCCCATATGCCAAAAGACTAAAATGCCCCCATACGGTCCCGGTTTAGTAAAAAAATGCCCCGGTACCCGAATAGTACCCCTGTGTATACTATTCTAACTAATTCGACCCATTCAGAATCATCTGTGACCTCTAAATCATCATTTGAGTCACCAATTTTTTTTTTCCTATCTCATCCTCAATTTCGTCTACACACGATAATCAAGTAAGTCCATATCTCTCGCTATGTCGTACAATTTAACTATAAATATTTACTATTCACACTTAGTTAATTTGAATCATAATATTAATCAGTGTCTATCTTTTGATTAATATTTAATAATCAAAATTATTATTTATTCGCTTAATAATCATAATTATCATTAAATCATATTAATTACTCTACTCACGTAATTTAAATTAAAACGTATTTTCTATTTAATTACCCAATTAATTAAATTCTTAATATGCATAAATACGGGGTGTTACATACTTCCCCGCTTGTAAATGAATTTTGTCCTCAAAATTTTGGATATGCTTGCGGTGAATAACTCTGGATATTGCTCTCGCATATCCTCTTCCCGCTCCCATACCGACTCATCAATATTGTGGTGTCCCCACTGTACTCGCACTAACGGTACTACCTTGGATCGAATCTTACGCTCGCTATGATCCAGAATAGCCACGAGTCTCTCCTCATATGAGACATTTGGATGCAAACCAATCTCCTCAAGTGGGACGTGCTTGAAGGCTCTCTCGCTCCTCCTGTATTTCTTCAGCGACGCCACATGGAACACTTCGTGTATCCGCTGAAGACGCTCTAGGAGTCCCAATATGTATGCTACCGATCCCACCCCCTCAATAATAGGGAATGGTCCCACGTATCTCGGCACTAACTTCCCTTTCTTATCGAACCTCATAATCCCCTTCATAGGAGATACCCGAATCAAAACCTGTGTCGCCCACCTCTAGCTCCACGTGTCTCCTACTCGAGTTAACTCTTTTGCCTAACCTGAGCTATTCGAATACGTCCTCGAATCAACTCTATCTTGGTGTAAGTCTCCTGTATCATCTCCGGACCTAATAGCTTGTTGTCCCCCACCTCTAACCAGTAGGCGGGCGAACGACAAGGTCTCATATAAAGTGCCTTAAAAAGAGCCATACCGATAGTGAATTGGTAAGAGTTATTATATGCAAACTCTACCAATGGAAGATATCATTCCCATCCTACCCTAAAATCTAGTATACACATCCTCAATATATCCTCAAGCATCTGATTCACCCTTTCAGTCTGCCCGTCTGTCTGCGGGTGAAACGTCGTACTCAACCGCAAGTTTGTGCCCATTGCCTCCTGAAAACTCTGCCAGAAATGCGACATAAATATTTTATCTTTGTCTGACACAATATTAATAGGAACCTCGTGAAGCTTAACGATCTCTGAAATGAATAGCTGCGCGTACTGCATTATGTCAAAATCAGTACGAACTGGCAATAAATGGGCTACCTTGGTCAACCGATCCACTATCACCCATATGGAATCGTGACCCCTCCGTGATGTTGGTAGTCCAGTAATAAAGTCCATCAAAATGCTCTCCCATTTCCACACGATAATCTCCAGTGGCTGTAGCATTCCTGAAGGTCTCTGATGGTCAACTTTCACGAGCTCACACGTAACACACTTCGAGACAAACTCCACTATGTCTCGCTTCATACCCGACCACCAATACTGTCGTCGCATATCCCGGTACATCTTATCCCCTCCAGGATGTACCGCAAATATCGACCCGTGCGACTCTGTCATGACTGCATGCCTCAAATATTCATCCTCGGGTACTATTAGTCTCCCATTGAACCATAGTCCACCCTCGGAGCTGATGGAGTAGGAATCAACCCCCTCTGCTAATACTATCGTACTTTGTCCTGACAGAATGGGTCCTCTGCCTGTGACCTCACCACCCGCATAAAACTCTCGGGAGTGACGGCTAAAACTTCCATGTATGCTCTGGCTACCTCATCCTTATGTCGAAGCTCGCTCCACTCTACTTTCCAAACCTCTACCAACTCTTCAGTAGGTCTTCGCATCAACGTGTCTGCCACCACATTAGCCTTATCGGGATGATATTGTATATCAAACTGGTAATCCTTCGTGAATTCGAGCCATCTCCTTTGCCTCATATTCAGATCCTTTTGAATGAAGAGATACTGAAGTGATTTATAATCCGTGAATAGAGTGAACTGCTCCCCCAGAAGATAATGTCTCCATATCCTCAAAGCAAAGGCGACCGTTGCCAAGTCGAGGTCATGGGTGGGGTGATTCTTCTCATGTGGCTTTATCTTTCGAGACGCATAAGCTATCTCCCTCTCCTCTTGCTGTAACACACCCCCAACTCCCTGCAAGGATGTGTCAGTATCGACCCGGTACTCCAATCCACTCCTAGGTAATGCAAGTACGGGTGCTGATGTCAACTTGTCCTTTATCTCATCAAATGCAAACTGACAGTAGTCGCTCCACACGAATGGTACTCCCTTCCGAGTCAAGTTCGTCAAATGGCCAACACTCTTTGAGAACCCTTTAATGAAGCGACGATAGTAACCGACCAACCCCAAAAATCTTTGAACCTCGATCGGTGTTGTGGGCTATCCCCACTCCCTCACCGCTGATACCTTACTTGAATCAATAGCAATGCCTCTGTTGGACACAATTTGGCCAAGAAATTGAACTTTTCGAAGCCAAAATCCACACTTTTTGAATTTGGTGTACAATTGATGGTCCCATAACGTTTGAAGAAACATATGTAGGTGCTCAGAGTGCTCCTCCTCCGTGAAAGCATAAACCAGAATATCGTCGACGAATACGATCATAAATTGGTCCAAAAACTCCCCGAATACCCTGTTCATGAGGTCCATAAACACTGCAGGCGCATTAGTGAGTCCAAACGTCATCACCCTGCACTCGTACGACCCGTACCGCGATAAGAAAGCGGTCTTAGGTACATCCTCCTCTCGAATGCGCAACTGATGGTAACATGACCTCAAATAGATCTTTGAGAAGTACGCAACCCCTCTCAACTGATCAAACAAGTCGTCAATCCTAGGTAACAGATACTTATTACGTATCGTGACCTTGTTCAGCTTCCTGTAGTCTACACATAAACGAAGCGAACCATCCTTTTTCTTCATAAATAACACCGGTGCACCCCACAGTGATGTACTCCGCCAAATGAAACCCTGCCCCAAGAGTTGCTAAATCTTCTCTCTCAACTCTCGTATTTCCAAAGGGGACATGTGATACGGTGCTCTGGAAATTGGTCTCGTCCTCGATGCTAAGTCGATAATGAACTCTATCTCCCTGCTGTGTGGTATTTTTGGTATCTCTTGGAAGAAGTCCTCGAAATCCCTCACGACTGGGATTGAGTCCAGATAAACTTCCACTTCTTGTGAGGTCTCTTCCTCAATATAATATAAGTGAGTGCGCAGTCCTCCCTCTGGAAGAGGCATCTCCACTAGAAACATTTCGTGTCCCAAAATGGCAAAAAAGATCATCCTTTCATAATAATCTACCATCACCCTATATCCCGCCAACCAATCTATGCCTAGGATGACGTCATAACCCTCTATATCTAACACTAGAAGGTTTGCCTCTAGACTCAATCTCCCGATCATAACGTCCAAACCCCTACAGATCGAGTGTATAAGGGACCCACTACCCATCGGTGACTCAACACATATAAGACGAGTGTCTGCTATATATAAAAGGCCGGATGCTCGTGAAAATCTAGTGGCAATAAAAGAGAGTGTCACACCAGTGTCAAACATAATACTACCCTCATGCCCATGGATAGAAAATGTACCCCGACTGCCGGCGGTGCCAGAGATGTTGGCGAAAAAGGCACGTCCCGAATGTTGTATACACGCCCGTAGTACATTTGACCCGGCTGTTGCTGTGGGGCGTGTGCTGGTGCTGGGGATAATGGAGCCTGCTGTCCCTATTGGGCACCCTGCTTCTGTATCCTGTCTCCCTGTGGATAAGTCCTACTTTTGTGACCCTGCTGGCCACATGTGAAACACTGCCCTTGGAACTGTCTCTGCCCTTGGCCCTACTGGCCTCCCCCTTGGTTCCCTTGGCCCTGAGGAACCTGCTGCTAGGAACCCTGTTGTCCCTGCCTGTCAGATCGATGTTACCTATACCTAAATCTCTTGGATGAGTTCCCCTATCGGGGATCCTGCCCCTGCTGACCTGCGGTGTGCTGCTGTCACTACCCCATTTGCCCTACCCGACTGGCTAGGCTCACCCTTCTTGCTTCTCTTCACACGAAAGTGATGATCCTGACAGTGCACTAGTACAGTGTTGACGACGTCTGTATAAGTCAACAGTGCTAGGTTACCAATCTTATGTTGCCTGATCTTTCAGGTTAAACCGTTCATAAACTTGGACTTTTTTGCCGTTTCTCACCTCGTCAGGTACAAAATTAGACACGCGGGTGAACCCCTCCTCATAGTCAACCACTGATCAATCACCCTGAATAACCTCACTGAATTTCTTCCTCATCTCTGACTCTATTTCAGGCGAAAAGTACTTGCGATCAAACCGCACCCAAAACTTAGAAATCGCCACCAAGTCCCTCTCCGCTGCGGTGGTAACTGACTCCCACCACTATAAAGCTGTTCCCGACAGACGGAAAGTAGCAAGCATCTGCTTCAGCATCTCGGTACACTTAAGCATGCGCAGATGGAGCTGAATGTTCTTCTTCTAATTAGAAGCCTCCACCACGTCAGTACTACCCTGAAACTCTGGTGGATGGCTCTTCTGAAAGGTCTCCCTAACTCGCTACCAAGAAGGTGACCCTGCTGGGGCCTGAACTACTGGTGCCACTGGAGGCCGTGCCTGGGGTTGAGGAAAATGAATTGTCATAGCCTTCATAGCTATATCAACTTCCTAAGCCACTATCACTACCACCTGAGTAATAGAGATCATCTCGGGTGGGGGTGGGGGTGCCTGTGGCTCCTGATGAGCCTCCCTCACCTCATCTCTGGCCTCAGACCTCTCTGCTCGCTGTCTCCTCGGTGGCATCTGAAAACAGATCGAATTGTATAAGCAGACCGTTTATACAAAAATCTAATAGAAGAAGTACGATATCTTAAGAACGCAAGGACAAAAGCAACAGTCCTAAAATAGGGCTCTACATCAAAAGAACGAAATGTTGAAATCGTATTAAGCCGCTCAAATCCTATGGACACTAGAACCTGATGCTCTGATACCATATGTGACACCCTGCCTAATTAAATCCCGGGTGATCAGTCCTAAATTAAATTAAAACAGGTTTCTCAGTTGGTTCATTCTTAGCATCACTATCGAAAACTTTTTAATTACTAATCACTTAAGTGAAATTAGACCGGTGCCAAATTTTATCTTTCATTAACCCAAAACAAATTACTCATGTGGAAGTAATAGATAAACATTCACAATGAACTATGAATCAAACCATTTAGCAATATATAAAAAATAAAATCTTGCCGAGTCAACATTCGAATAAAATCCAAAACTGCTAAATAAAACCAATATAATCCAAAACTGAAAATCTGAAATAATGACTATGGACAACATGTCCAATGGAGAGTACTAAAATGAGATCCTACACTAGATCTGAATAAATTAAGCGTCTATGCAAAGTCCTGCCAGCCTCCAAAAAGCTGCAGCTACGAGTCCCTGGACAGAATCCTCAAGTCCGGCGTCCCTGTGTCTCGACACCTACAAGGTTTTGAAAATATTTTAATAGAAAGAGTTAATACTCAACACGTTTTGAAAATATTTTGCAATTGATTATCACAATAAAATGAGTTATTGATTACACATGTTAAGATTTCACGTACACTCTCTTAAGTTACCTCACCCCTCATTTATCGCGCATGCCTAACGTCCTGTACCTATCCCACCTAGCTATGCTACTCAAGCTAACTTAACTATAGTATTCAAGTGAACTCATTTATGCGACTAAGTTCCCGTTCCGCCCACTTAGTAAGTAATAAAACCATATCTCATGATTTATATACTTAGATAACTATTCACGCCTTGTTATCTTTCGCCGTTGTATAATTTAGTCTTCCTACTTAATTTGGTTTTAGATGTATTCACCACACCTCATTATCTACTAACTCGCATAAGTAGATTATTAATACAATATACATTTCACACACAACATATACTTATAAATTCATTCATTACTAATATGTCCTCTTAACACACATCAAGGACTCTTGGTTCGGAATGGTCCATCGACACCAAGTAAGAGTTTGGTTCGGAATGTCACCTCGACCCCAAATGAATTTCATGCAATTGTTCGAAAAATCACCCCGACCCCATTAATGAAATTTTATACATAGATTGGTTCGAAACTCTTTCATCACGATACCAACTTACTATTTCCATATATTAGTTCGGAATCCTACCTCGACCCTAATATAGGCAATTATACTTTAGGTATTATCTCCACCTAAGTATCTATATAATTCAGTAGGTATATACACAACCTAATAATAGTGTTCATACGTAATATTTTCTCTTTTATATTCACCGTACTTATTTATTTACGATTTATCTCACTATCGTATTTTAATTGAGTATTCATACAACTCTAAGGGCTCTAGTTACCCCTCCCTTCATTTCAGTAGTTAAGCTATCTCTAACCAACTGGTATACTCCTTGGGATGGCGTTTACTCTCTCCATAACTCAAATCCCAAATTCCCGATGCACTATTCGATCGATTTATCCTCGTCGATACATATCTTCAGATCTTTCACTCAATGATTATAACGGACCCCCACTATACACCTACTGGTCTTCCCTTAGTTCCTACATAGGTGCAATATCATCCCTAAGTTTCCCCCAAGCATTGGCAACCAATTAGAACTCAACCAACAAAAGAACCCATAATCAGCCTGGGTCGATTGATTGACATTCATCAGTCGATCGATCGATCGAGTAGGTGCATGTGCTGGTGCAGTTCATTTTCTTCATGCATTTTCTCACCATTCCCAATTATCCAACTCACATGATAATTCACCATACTTGTAACTAATGAATTCTAACCATTTCTACATACTTTAGGATTATTTTCAACGATTTAAACATCATAAATATTCACAAATTTAGCCCAGAATAATTCAAATCCTCTAATTATTCAAGAACCCTAATATGACATGTTCTTCCCATGTTTTCAATAATCAACCCATATTTTAATTCATTTTAACCATCATGATTCCTCTCATTTTCAATCATTTACAGATATAAATCTAACTACATGTTATTTCTATCTAAACATGCAATTAATCAATTATTTCTCTCCAAGAATATTAATCAAAATCAATTATTCATAAATCCTACGCATGGATATTATAACTAAAAATAATTTACAAATAACCACTTGCCTTAATCAGAGATGATATGATTTCGTGATTGTTGTTGGTGATTGATTGTCTTTCTCCTCCAGTCTTCCTTCCCAACTAATTTGTGGTTGAATCCTTCACCAAATCTTCCTTAGGCTTTGAGAATAATCTCTCTTCCCTCTCTAATGACTTTTCTTTGTTTTATGAGGTTTCTAACCCTAACCCCACTTTTAATCAACTAATAAAACATTCAAAACTTCGTAGGCCTCCTCACCCCCATATGCCAAAAGACTAAAACGCCCCCATACGGTCCCGGTTTAGACAAAAAATTCCCCGGTACCCGACTAGTACCTCTGGGTATACTACTCTGACTAATTCGACCCATTCAGAATCATCTGTGACCTCTATATCATCATTTAAGTCACCAAAAATATTTTTCCTATCTCATTCTATATTTAGTCTACACGCGACACTCGGTTAAGGTATAATCAAGTAGTCCATATCTCTCGCTATGTCGTACAAATTAACTATCAACATGTACTATTCACACTTTATAAATTTGAATCATTATATTAACCAGTGCCTATCTCTCGATTAACATTTAATAATCACAATTATTATTTATTCTCTTAATAATCATAATTATCATTAAATCGTAACAAATTACTCTACTCGCCTAATTTAAATTAAAACGTATTTTCTATTTAATTACCCAATTAATTAAATTCTAAATATGCAGAAATACGGGGTATTATACCTATGATTTGGGTATGATAAGTATCTTACCGTGAAGTTAGATTGGACTTCATTTACGATATATGATTTGAATGGGATTATATGATGCTTATGAATTGGGTTAAGTTTAAGTTATTCTTTGGATTGTTAATATACTTATGATGATACTAATATTGTAAGAATTTATATGTGAAAGGTAAGAAGAACCGATTAAACAAGTGGCGGACAAAGGCAAGGGAAAAATACATGAAGTGGCCAAGGTGAGTGTACTCACTGGAAAGAGATGTATTATTCATGGTTATGGAGTTGATTTGAATATCACTCACGGGTAATATGTATTACACATGGTTATGGATACGATCTGAATATAACTCACGACTAATATGTATTACACATGGTTATGGATACGATCTGAATATCACTTATTGGTAATATGTATTATACATGGTCACGGATATGATCAGAATAATATTGAATATGAATTTGTTCATTTCGATTTATCGAAATGGGAGGTTACTCCCCAACCCGGAAGGGGGGAAGACTTGTTTATTAAAGATAAGGGGTTATTCCTCGACCAGGAATGGGGGAGAATTGTCTATTGTAGACATGATATGCTAATCATGATTCAGATAAGTTTGTCATTCATTTTGAATGAGCCGGGTAAGTATATAATTGGTCATTCTTTATGAATGAGTCGGATAAGTATATAATTGATCATTCTTTATGAATGAGCTTGATAAGTATATAATTGGCAATTCTTTATGAATGGGGAGGATAAGTATGCATATATCATCACGGGGATATGGTTTAAATTTTATGCAATAGTGTAGTAGTGATGAATTTGCTGAGCTATTTTGCTCATGGTTCCTATGTTTATATTTTTCAGGTATTGTGATATCACTGCCAAATCTAGGAGATCAATGGAGTTAGCAAGGGATGCATAAAACCATGATTTTGGTCAAACGTAAATGGGGTAATTTATGCCCACTTATCTTTTCAGTAAGTTTGAATAAGCATAATTACCTTAAAGTTGTCAAAAGTTTTAGTTTTACAAGTTCATGTTAATAACTAAAAAAGGATACTTGTGTGTTTTTGTTTTATTGGTTCTTGTTAATAACTGGAAAAGGATACTCGTATTTATAGTTTGCTTAAAGTAATTATGATTTGAATCACTTGAACTTTCAAACTTTGTTATAAGTAACTGGGTTGGGGTGTGTCAACTTTGGTATTAGAGCATAGGTTTTAGAGGTTCTGGGGGGAGGAGAGCCTAGATTTGGCAGTGGAAGTAGAAATTGTTTTGAGTCATAAGAAAATTTATTGACTAACATCTGTTAATTATACATATATATTATTGTTTGGGATATGAAATGTAAGGATCTTGCAGGAAAGGAAATGAGACGTTAAGGTTTATTCAGGTATGACAGGGAATATATGTATTTTAATTTGAATCATTGCATTGTTTTATTTGTGGTATGGACAAACATATCATTGAAGGAAAGTTTCTAAAGACAAAATGTGGTATACGAAAATTGTAAAGTATTAGAAGTAATATCTTCTTATACTGAAATATATAGACTAGAGTTGTGTAACTTATTAAACCATGGTTTGGTGTGTGCCCATTTATGTGGGAGGGTGAGGTACGGGAACCCATATTTCGTTAAAGGATGAGATGGTAAATTGTTAGAGTGTGAATAGTGAATATTCACATGGTAAAGGTGATGTGAGAAGATTAATAGTTGTATATGTTTAAATTTAATTTATGAAATCATCTGAAATTCAATTACTAATCAATATATCATAATTGATCCGAATATGGGTTCATAATGAATTATGATAAGTAGAAGAAAAGAGTAATAAGAGTTGCGATGCATTTTTTTAATAGTATGAGTATATGTAGTGAATGTTACTCTTGGGATATTTTGAAATGCTTATATGAATGGTAAAGTTGAGACGAGGTGTAAAATAGTTGGAGGTTTAAAAATATTGGGGAGCCCTTTTAAGAGTATGTGTTGTGTATAAGTATGAGAAAGATGCTAATCGGGTTGGAATATCAACAACTGGTTTGGGTGGATATTGAGTTGTATTTGTCATTATACGTACGTGTTATCACTAAGAGTATGACATATAATGAATATGATTGATATTATACGGAGTCACCAAGAAGTATGTGTAAGGATAATGTGCTATGTGAGATACCGTAAGGTGATATATTAAGGTATTTGTACAGGTTATTTGAAACAAATACGACATATAATAGTTACATAAGTATTATGGGGTTGGTAAGTATGGTTAAAGTTTTAAGTGGTGACAGTACGTTTAACATCCATGTTACCAAACGGGTAAGATAAGTGTATTAATGATATTACATAAGAATATCATGTTAATAAATATTGGCATAAGATTATGATTGTAAAGTTATTGTGTTGGATAAATGACTTGCTAAGGTCATTGTATATTTAGTTAAAGAACAATTAAATGACACTGAAAATGGAATATAGTGTGAAGTTAAACCGAGTTCATAGTTCATGACTGCACAATATACATGAAGGTGAATATAAAATCTTGGTTAATAATAAACACTTAGTGAGTGATAGTTCAGTTTGGATGTATAAATAATAGTAAGACTGTATTTAAATTAAGAAATTGTAAGGATGATATTCAACATACTCTTAAACTTCAGAAATGATACAGAAAGTAGTTGAGGTCAAACACATGTATTTGGTGTTGGATGAAAGATGGAAATGCGATGTGTAATAAGCTTGTATGATAATATGATATTTATGATTTGAAATATTACACGATGATGAGGATAGACTATAGGAATGAAGGGAGAAAGGTAAATAATAATACTAGGTTTGTTAAGAATATTCACTCATTGTGAATATATACTAATACAACTGATAATCTATTATTTGTGAAAGTTCTCCATACATATATAAAGGTATGAAGTAATCTATGTGTTGGGGATTGGTTTTCATTGATAAGAAATCATTAGATGATTATCCTTACGTTTAAATGATAAAGAAACTAAAGATATTATGAAAGAAGATTTGTTGTACATCGAAGAACCGGTGGAAATTATTAATCGAAAGGAACAGGTATTAAGGAATACGGTTAGTTCCGTAGTGAAAGTGTTGTGGAGGATCAATAAAATTAAAGAATCAAATTGGTAAACGTAATATAGCATGAGTAAATAGTATCCTCAATTATTTGGTAAGTGAAATTCATACTAAATTTCGGGGACGAAATTTTCTAAGGAGGGAAAGTTGTGACAACCCGAATATAATTATGATAAATCATGTCTAAATCATGCTTACGTTATGTGATGAGGATAATGTGTTATTGGTGTATATAATTTTAAGTTATTATGTTTAGTCTAATTCTACCTTCATAGCTCAGAAACACAAATTTTTGAAGTTTTTGCTAGGAATGTTCAAGTTGGATACTTATTTTGACTATTATAATATAATAATTGACTTGAGATAAATACTAGATAGTTGTAGATATATGAGTTAGGTTTGTAAAACAACAAACAGTGCATCAAACGGACATTCGAGTGAGAAGATATCGTCTTTTTACGAACATGGGGTGAAGTAGTCATTTAGCCTAAAATGATATTTTGTCTTACATGGCGCCACTTGTTATATTTTGATTGGACCAAGGGGAGGTGCCTTATGCCGACTTATATACCTGAACAATCATCCCCTTTATTCATAAAATCAGACTTGGTTCAGTTTGGAGAGATTAGCTTAAGGAAAGAGAGTGGGGAAGTTCGGGAAGAAGAAAGTGACGAGAAAAATTGGAGGAAAATACCTAAAAGTCCCTAAGGTAATTCTAACTGTTAATCTTATTATATTTTTGTAACTAATGATTGAAATAATAGAAATCATTATTTGTTTACTAAACTTTCGTGTTTTGAGGTATACGTATGCATAGATGCGAGTTTAAGCAAAGTTGAACGTGTAACTCATGTATATTACTTCGATTGGAAACCTCGTGTCTTCAAACTTCTATATCTTTTTGTATATTTATTGGAATTGAGTAATTCTAGTTGAATATGAAAATAGACTCATATATTTGTAACATATCCAAAAATAATGTGAAAATACAAAGAAATGAATCTTTAGTGATAGTTTTAATTTCTGGTATAAAATCTGTCCCAAACGTGTAAGTATGCATACCATGTGTTCGGTGTTTTGCTTGGCATAGAAAATGAATCTTAAAAACTATGAAACCTTAAATTTGTATTTTAAATACTTTTATTTATGTTGGGTAAAATATCATAGAAAGTTATGATACAAAAAAATTATGAAAATTTCTGGAAGTTGACTGAACGTTTGAGGAACCTATAGGACAGATTTGCTATGTAACAAATAAATGGGCATATCTTGATCTAGGAAATTTGAAATGATATGTAGTCTTTTGGATTGGGAACCCAATATCTTAAGGATGAAACTACTAAGAAGAAATTAAAATATATTTGGCCTATGATATGGTATGGTAAATATCTTACCATGAAGTTAAATTGGACTTCATTTACGATATATGATTTAAATGAGATTATATGATGCTTATGCATTGGGTTAAGTAAAAGTTATTCTTTGGATTGTTAATATAATTATGATGATACTAATATTGTAAGAATTTATATGTGAAAGGTAAGAAGAACCAATTGAATAAGTGTCATACAAAGGCAAGGGAAAAACACATGAAGTGGCCAAGGTGAGTGTACTCACTGGAAAGAGATGTCTTATTCATGGTTATGGAGATGATTTGAATATCACTCATGGGTAAGATGTATTACACATGGTTATGGATAAGATCTTAATATCACTCACGGCTAATATGTATTACACAAGGTTATGGATACGATCTGAATATCACTTATTGGTAATATGTATTATACATGGTTACGGATATGAGCTGAATAATATTGAATATGAATTTGTTCATTTCAATTTATCGAAATGGCAAGTTACTCCCCAACCCGGAATGGGGGAGAATTGTCTATTGCAGACATGATATGTTAATCATGATTCGGATAAGTTGGTCATTCATTATGAATGAGCCGGATAAGTATATAATTGGTCATTCTTAATGAATGAGTCGGATAAGTATATAATTGGCCATTCTTTATGAATGATCTTGATAAGTATATAATTGGTAATTCTTTATGAATGGTGCGGATAAGTATGCATATATCATCACGGGGATATGGTTTAAATTTTATGCAATAGTGTAGTAGTGACGCATTTGCTGAGCTATTTTGCTCATGGTTCCTATGTTTATATTTTTCAGGTCTTGTGATATCACTGCCAAATCTAGGAGGTCAGTGGAGTTAGCAAGGGATGCATAAAACCATGATTTTGGTCAAACGTAAATGGGGTAATTTATGCCCACTTATCTTTTCAGTAAGTTTGAATAACCATAATTACCTTAAAGTTATCAAAAGTTTTAGTTTTATTGGTTCATGTTAATAACTAAAAAAGGATACTCGTGTGTTTTAGTTTTATTGGTTCTTGTTAATAACTGCAAAAGGATACTCGTGTTTATAGTTTGCTTAAGGTAATTATGATTTGAATCACTTGAACTTTCAAACTTTGTTATAAGTAACTGGGTTGGGGTGTGTCAACTTTGGTATCAGAGTATAGGTTTTAGAGGTTCTATGGGGAGGAGAGCCTAGATTTGGCAGTGGAAGTAGAAATTGTTTTGAGTCATAAGAAAATTTATTGACTAACATCTGTTAATTATACATATATATTATTGTTTGGGATATGAAATGTAAGGATCTTGCTGGAAAGGAAATGAGATGTTAAGGTTTATTCGGGGATGATAGGGAATATATGTATTTTAATATGAATCATTGCATTGTTTTATTTGTGGTATGGACAAACATATCATTGAAGGAAAGTTTCTAAAGACAAAATGTGGTATATGAAAATTGTGAAGTATTAGAAGTAATATCTTCTTATACTGGAATATGTAGACTTGAGTTCTGTACCTTATTAAACCATGGTTTGGTGTGTGCCCATTTATGTGGGAGGGTGAGGTACGGGAACCCATATTTCGTTAAAGGATGAGATGGTAAATTGTTAGAGTGTGAATAGTGAATAAAATGAAGATTCACATGGTAAAGGTGAAGAGAGAAGATTAATAGTTGTATATGTTTAAATTTAATTTGTGAAATGGTTTGAAATTCAATTACTAATCAATATATCATAATTGATCCGAATATGGGTTCATACTGAATTATGATAAGTAGAAGAAACGAGTAATAAAAGTTGAGATGCATTTTTTTAATAGTATGAGTATATGTAGTGAATGTTACTCTTGGGATATTTTGAAATGCTTATATGAATGGTAAAGTTGAGACGAGGTGTTAAATAGTTGGAAGTTTAAAATTATTGGGGTGCCTTTTTAAGAGTATGTGTTGTGTATAAGTATGAGAAAGATGCTAATCGGGTTGGAATATCAACAACTGGTTTGGGTGGATATTGAGTTGTATTTGTCATTGTACGTACGTGTTATCACTAACAGTATGCCATATAATGAATATGATTGATATTATACGGAGTTACCAAGAAGTATGTGTAAGGATAATATGCTATGCGAGATACCGTAAGGTGATATATTAAGGTATTTGTACAGGTTATTTGAAACAAATACGACATATAATAGTTAGAGAAGTATTATGGGGTTGGTAAGTATGGTTAAAGTTTTAAGTGGTGATGGTACGTTTAACATCCATGTTACCAAACAGGTAAGATGAGTGTATTAATGATATTACATAAGAATATCATGTTAATAAATATTAGGCAAAAGATTATGATTGTAAAGTTATTGTGTTGGATAAATGACTTGCTATGGTCATTGTATATTTAGTTAAAGGACAATCAAATGACACTGAAAATGGAATATAGTGAGAAGTTAAACTGAGTTCATAGTTCATGACTGCACATTATACATGAAGGTGAATATAAAATCTTGGTTAATAATAAACATTTAGTGAGTGATAGTTCAGTTTTGATGTATGAATAATAGTAAGGCTCTATTTAAATTAAGAAATTGTAAGGATGATATTCAATATACTCTTAAACTTCAGAAATGATACAGAAAGTAGTTGAGGTCAAACACATGTATTTGGTGTTGGATGGAAGATGGAAATGTGATGTGTAATAAGCTCGTATGATAATATAAGATTTATGATTTAAAATATTACACGATGATAAGGATAGAATATAAGAATGAAGGGATAAAGGTAAAGAATAATACTGGGTTTGTTAAGAATATTCACTCATTGTGAATATATACTGATACAACTGATAATCTATTATATGTGAATGTTCACCATACATATATAAAGGTATGAAGTAATCTATGTGTTGGGAATTGGTTTTCATTGATAATAAATCATTAGATTACTATCCTTACGTTTAAATGATAAAGAAACTATAGATCTTATGAAAGAAGATTTGTTGTACATCGAAGAACCGATGGAAATTATTAATCGAAAGGAACAAGTATTAAGGAATACGGTTAGTTCCGTAGTGAAAGTGTAGTGGAGGATCAATAAAATTAAAGAATAAAATTGGTAAAGGTAATATAGCTTGAGTAAATAGTAACCTCAATTGTTTGGTAAGTGAAATTCATACAAAATTTCGGGGACGAAATTTTCTAAGGAGGAAAAGTAGTGACAACCCGGATATAATTATGATAAATCATGTTTAAATCATTCTTACGTTATGGGATGGGGATAATGTGTTATTGGTGTATATAATTTGAAGTTATTATGTTTAGTCTAATTCTACCTTCATAGCTCATGAGATATCGAATTAGTTACAAACACAAAATTTTGAAGTTTTTGGTAGGAATGTTCAAGTTGGAGACTTGTTTTGACTATTATAATATAACAATTGACTTTAGGTAAATACTATATAGTTGAAAATATATGAGTTAGGTTTGTAACACAATAAAAATTGCATCAAATGGACATTCGAGTGAGAAGATACGTCTTTTTACGAACATGGGGTAAAGTAGTCATTTAGCCTAAAATGATATTTTGTCTTACATGGCGCCACGTGTTATATTTTCATTGGACCAAGGGGAGGTGCCTTATGCTGACTTATAACCCTGAACAATCATCCCCTTTATTCATAAAATCAGACTTGGTTCAGTTTGGAGAGATTAGCTTGAGGAAAGAGAGTGGGAAAGTTCGGGAAGAAGAAAGTGAAGAGAAAAATTGGAGAAAAATCCGTAAAATTACATAAAAGTCCCTAAGGTAATTCTAACCGTAAATCTTGTTATATTTTTGGAACTAATGATTGAAATGATAGAAATCATTATTTTTTTACTAACTTCCGTGTTTTGAGGTATACGTATGCGTAGATGCGAGTTTAAGCAAAGTTGAACGTGTAACTCATGTATATTTCTTCGATTGGAAACCTCGTGTATTCAAACTTCAATATATTTTTGTATATTTATTGGAATTGAATAATTCTAGTTGGATATGAAAATAGACTCATATATTTATAACATATCCAAAAATTATATAAAAATACCAAGAAATGAATCTTTGGTGATAGTTTAAAGTTCAGGTATAAAATCTGTCCCAAACGTGTAAGTATGCACACCATGAGTTCGATGTTTTGCTTGGTATAGAAAATGAACCTTAAAAACTATGAAACTTTATATTTGTATTTTTTAAATACTTTTATTGATGTTGGGTAAAATATCATAGAAAGTTATGATATAAAAAAATTATGAAAATTTCTGGAAGTTGACTGAACGTTTGAGGAGCCTATATGACAGATTTGCTATGTAACAAATAAATGGGCATATCTTACTCTAGGAAACTTTAAATCATATGTAGTCTTTTGGATTGGGAACCTAATATCTTAAGGATGAAACTACTAAGAAGAAATTAAAATATATTTGGCCTATGATTTGGGTATGGTAAATATCTTACCATGAAGTTAGATTGGACTGCATATACGATATTTGATTTGAATGAGATGATATGATGCTTATGAATTGGGTTAAGTAAAAGTTATTCTTTGGATTGTTAATATAATTATGATGATACTAATATTATAAGAATTTATACGTGAAAGGTAAGAATAACCGGTCAAACAAGTGCCAGACCAAGGCAAGGGAAAAACACATGGAGTGGCCAAGGTGAGTGTACTCAATGGAAAGAGGTGTATTATTCATGGTTATGAAGATGATTTGAATATCACTCACGGGTAAGATGTATTACACATGGTTATGGATACGATCTGAATATCACTCACGGCTAATATGTATTACACATGGTTATGGATACGATCTGAATATCTCTTATTGGTAATATGTATTATACATGGTTACGGATATGATCAGAATAATATTTAATATGAATTTGTTCATTTCAATTTACCGAAATGGGAGATTACTCCCCAACCCGGAATGGGGGAAGACTTGTTTATTAAAGATAAGGGGTTATTCCTCGACCAGGAATGGGGGAGAATTGTCTATTGCAGACATGATATGTTAATCATGATTCGGATAAGTTGGTCATTTATTATGAATGAGACGGATAAGTATATAATTGGTCATTCTTTATGAATGAGTCAGATAAGTATATAATTGGTCATTCTTTATGAATGAGCTTTATAAGTATATAATTGGTAATTCTTTATGAATGGGTAGGATAAGTATGCATGTATCATCACGGGGATATGGTTTAAATTTTATGCAATAGTGTAGTAGTGACGCATTTGCTAGGCTATTTTGCTCATGGTTCCTATGTTTATATTTTTTAGGTATTGTGATATCACTGCCAAATCTAGGAGGTCAGTGGAGTTAGCAAGGGATGCATAAAACCATGATTTTGGTCAAACGTAAATGGGGTAATTTATGCCCACTTATCTTTTCAGTAAGTTTGAATAAGCATAATTACCTAAAAGTTGTCAAAAGTTTTAGTTTTATTGGTTCATGTTAATAACTAAAAAAGGATACTCGTTTGTTTTAGTTTTATTGGTTCTTGTTAATAACTGGAAAAGGATACTCGTGTTTATAGTTTGCTTAAGGTAATTATGATTCGACTCACTTGAACTTTCAAACTTTGTTATAAGTAGCTGGGTTGGGGTGTGTCAACTTTGGTATCAGAGCATAGGTTTTAGAGGTTCTTGGGGGAGGAGAGCCTAGATTTGGCAGTGGAAGTAGAAATTGTTTTGAGTCATAAGCAAATTTATTGACTAACATCTATTAATTATACATATATATTATTGTTTGGGATATTAAATGTAAGGATCTTACAGGAAAGGAAATGAGATGTTAAGGTTTATTCGGGGATGACAGGGAATATATGTATTTTAATATGAATCATTGCATTGTTTTATTTGTGGTATGGACAAACATATTATTGAAGAAAAATTTCTAAAGACAAAATTTGGTATACGAAAATTGTGAAGTATTAGAAGTAATATCTTCTTATACTAGAATATATAGACTTAAGTTGTGTAACTTATTAAACCATGGTTTGGTGTGTGCCCATTTATGTGGGAGGGTGAGGTACGGGAACCCATATTTCGTTAAAGGATGAGATGGTAAATTATTAGAGTGTGAATAGTGAATAAAAAGAAGATTCACATGGTAAAGGTGAAGTGAGAAGATTAATAGTTGTATATGTTTAAATTTAATTTGTGAAATGGTCTGAAATTCAATTACTAATCAATATATCATAATTGATCCGAATATGGGTTCATACTGAATTATGATAAGTAGAAGAAACGAGTAATAAGAGTTGAGATGCATTTTTGTAATAGTATGAGTATATGTAGTGAATGTTACTCTTGGGATATTATGAAATGCTTATATGAATGGTAAAGTTGAGACGAGGTGTTAAAAAGTTGGAAGTTTAAAAATGTTGGGGAGCCCTTTTAAGAGTATGTTTTGTGTATAAGTATGAGAAAGATGCTAATCGGGTTGGAATATCAACAACTGGTTTGGGTGGATATTGAGTTGTATTTGTCATTGTACGTACGTGTTATCACTAAGAGTATGACATATAATGAGTATGATTGATATTATAAAGATGTTACCAAGAAGTATGTGTAAGGATAATGTGCTATGTGAGATACCGTAAGGTGATATATTAAGGTATTTATACAGGTTATTTGAAACAAATACGACATATAATAGTTAGAGAAGTATTATGGGGTTGGTAAGTATGGTTAAAGTTTCAAGTGGTGATGATACGTTTAACATCCATTTTACCAAACGGGTAAGATGAGTGTATTAATGATATTACATAAGAATATCATGTTAATAAATATTGGCATAAGATTATGATTGTAAAGTTATTGTGTTGGATAAATGACTTGCTAAGGTCATTGTATATTTAGTTAAATAACAATCAAATGACACTGAAAAGGGAATATAGTGAGAAGTTAAACTGAGTTCATAGTTCATGACTGCACAATATACATGAAGCTGAATATAAAATCTTGGTTAATAATAAACATTTAGTGAGTGATAGTTCAGTTTTGATGTATGAATAATAGTAAGGCTGTATTTAAATTACAAAATTGTAAGGATGATATTCAATATACTCTTAAACTTCAGAAATGATACAGAAAGTGGTTGAGGTCAAACACATGTATTTGGTGTTGGATGAAAGATGGTAATGTGATGTGTAATAAGCTCGTATGATAATATGATATTTATGATATGAAATATTATACGATGATAAGGATAGACTATAGGAATGAAGGGAGAAAGGTAAAGAATAATACTTGGTTTGTTAAGAATATTCACTCATTGTGAATATATACTGATACAACTGATAATCTATTATATGTGAATGTTCACCATACATATATAAAGGTATGAAGTAATCTATGTGTTGGGAATTGGTTTTCATTGATAATAAATCATTAGATGATTATCCTTACGTTTAAATGATAAAGAAACTAAAGATATTATGAAAGAAGATTTGTTGTACATCGAAGAACCGGTGGAAATTATTAATCGAAAGGAACAGGTATTAAGGAATACGGTTAGTTCCGTAGTGAAAGTGTTGTGGAGGATCAATAAAATTAAAGAATCAAATTGGTAAACGTAATATAGCATGAGTAAATAGTATCCTCAATTATTTGGTAAGTGAAATTCATACTAAATTTCTGGGACGAAATTTTCTAAGGAGGCAAAGTTGTGATAACCCGGATATAATTATGATAAATGATGTTTAAATCATGCTTACGTTATGGGATGGGGATAATGTGTTATTGGTGTATATAATTTTAAGTTATTATGTTTAGTCTAATTTTACCTTCATAGCTCATGAGATATCGAATTAGTTACAAACACAAATTTTTGAAGTTCTTGGTAGGAATGTTCAAGTTGGAAACTTTTTTGACTATTATAATATAACAATTGACTTGAGGTGAATACTTGATAGTTGTAGATATATGAGTTAGGTTTGTAACATTATAAACAGTGCATCAAACGGACATTCGAGTGAGAAGATATTGTCTTTTTACGAACAGGGGGTAAAGTAGTCATTTAGCCTAAAATGATATTTTGTCTTACATGGCGCCATGTGCTATATTTTGATTGGACCAAGGGGAGGTGTCTTATGCCGACTTATAACCCTGAAAAATCATCCCCTTTATTCGTAAAATCATACTTGGTTCAGTTTGGAGAGATTAGCTTGAGGAACGAGAGGGGGTAAGTTCGGGAATAAGAAAGTGACGAGAAAAATTGGAGAAAAATCCGTAGAAATTACGTTAAAGTCCCTAAGGTAATTCTAATCGCAAATCTTGTTATATTTTTGGAACTAATGATTGAAATGATAGAAATCATTATTTTTTTTACTAAACTTCCATGTTTTTAGGTATACGTATGCGTAGATGCGAGTTTAAGCAAAGTTGAACGTGTAACTCATGTATATTGCTTCGATTGGAAACCTCGTGTATTCAAACTTCCATATCTTTTTATATATTTATTGGAATTGAATAATTCTAGTTGGATATGAAAATAGACTCATATATTTATAACATATCCAAAAAAGATGTGAAAATACCAAGAAATGAATCTTTAGTGATAGTTTAAAGTTCAGGTATAAAATCTGCCCCAAACGTGTAAGTATGCACACCATGTGTTCGATGTTTTGATTGGCATAGAAAATGAACCTTAAAAACTATAAAACTTTAAATTTGTATTTTAAAATACTTTTATTGATGTTGGGTAAAATATCATAGAAATTTATGATACAAAAAAACTATGAAATTTTTTGGAAGTTGACTGAACGTTTGAGGAGCCTATAGGATAGATTTGCTGTGTAACTAATAAATGGGTATATCTTGCTATAGGAAACTTGAAATGATATGTAGTCATTTGGATTAGGAACCCAATATCTTAAGTATGAAACTACTAAGAAGAAATTAAAATTTATTTGGCCCATGATTTGGGTCGGGTAAATATCTTACCATGAAGTTAGATTGGACTTCATTTACGATGTATGATTTGAATGGGATTATATGATGCTTATGAATTGGGTTAAGTAAAAGTTATTCTTTGGATTGTTAATATAATTATGATGATACTAATATTGTAAGAATTTATATGTTAAAGGTAAGAAGAATCGGTTGGACAAGTGCCAGACAAAGGCAAGGGAAAAACACATGAAGAGGCCAATGTGAGTGTACTCACTAGAAAGAGATGTATTATTCATGGTTATGGAGATGATTTGAATATCACTCACGGGTAAGATGTATTACACATGGTTATGGATAAGATCTGAATATCACTCACGGCTAATATGTATTACACATGGTTATGGATACGATCTGAATATCACTCACCGATAAGATATATTTTTCATGGTTATGGATATGATTTGAATATCACTTATTGGTAAGATGTATTATATATGGTTACAGATATGATCATAATAATATTGAATATGAATTTTTTCATTTCGATTTACCAAAATGGGAGGTTACTCCCCAAACCGGAATGGGGACAAATTTATCTAATAAAGACAAGGGGTTACTCCTTGATCAAGAATGGGGGAGAATTGTCTATTGCAGACATGATATGTGAATCATGAGTCAGATAAGTTGGTCATTCTTTATGAATGACCCGGATATGAATATAATTGGTCATTCTTTATAAATGAGCTGGATAAGTATATAATTGGTAATTCTTTATGAATGGGGTAGATAAGTATGCATATATCATCACGGGGATATGATTTAAATTTTATGCAATAGTGTAGTAGTGATTGATTTACCTCGTTATTTTGCTCACGGTTCTTATGTTTATGTTTTTCAGGTATTGTGATATCACTGCCAAATCTAGGAGGTCGGTGGGGTTAGCAAGGTATGCGTAAAACCATGATTTTGGTCAAACGTAAATGGGATAATTTAATCCCACTTATCTTTTCAGTAAGTTTGAATAAGTATAATTACCTTATAGTTATCAAAAGTTTTAGTTTTATTGGTTCACGTTAATAACTGGAAAAGGATACTCGTGTTTATGGGTTGCTTAAGGTAATTATGATTTGACTCACTTTAACTTTCAAACTTTGTTATAAGTAACTGGGTTGGGGTGTGCCATTTATCTTTCTTGTTCTCTATATAGATGACATACCGTTGACTAGCAGCGATATAGGCTTATTGCACAAAACCATGAGATTTCTAACTAAACATTTTGAAATGAAAGATCTTGGGGATGCCTCTTTTATATTGGGAATTAAGATATACCGAGATTTCTCTCAAGGTGTCCTTGGGTTGTCACAAAAAAGATATTTCGAGAAGGTACTCTCTAGATTTAGCACGAAGGATTGTTCATAAGGAGATATTCCCCTTAATAAAGGAGATAAGTTTAGTCTCTGTTAATTCCCCAAGAATGAAACTGAAAGTGAAGAAATGAAAGATGTTCCTTATGCTTTAGCTGTATGGGGTCTTATGTTTGTTCAAGTATGTACGCGCCCAGATTTAACGTACATAATGGGTATATTGGGAAGATATTTAAGTAACCCTTGGATGGATCGTTGGAAAGTTGCCAAACAGGTTACGAGGTATTTACAGGGAGTAAAAGATTACATGCTCATCTATTATAAGTCAGATAATTTGGAGAACATTGGCTATTTTGACGCCGATCTTACAGGTTGTCAAGACATTAAGAGATCCACTTTTGACTATGTCTACATGTTGTCTGGAGGTACTATTTAGTGGAGGAGTTCTAAGCAGTCACTCATTGCACCTTCCACTATAGCAGCAGAGTTCATAACTTATTATGAGGCAGCAAATCATGCGATATGGGTGTGAAATTTTATCACTAGGCTACAAATTGTGGATAGTATTGAAAGATCGCTAAAGATATATTATAACAATAATTTAGCAATTATATATTTGAATAAAAATAAAAGCTTGTCAAAGTCTAAGCACATAGACTTTAAGTTTCTTGTTGTTAAGGAAAGAGTTCAGAGTGAGATAGTATCTATTGAATATATAGGAACAAACTCTATGCTCACAGATCCCCTTACTAAAGGCTTATCACCCAAGGTCTTTCATGATCACACTACTCATATAGGTATTGTTATATTTGATGATATGCAATTTTAGTGGGAGTTTGTCCTCATTATAATATTCTTTCCTTTGAATTTATTGAGATACTTTATTTATGTTTCAGTTTTCTATAGAATAAAATTGATGGTATTTTCATTTTGTTGTTTACTCTGAATGCGTTGCCTTTTAATTGTGGTATAACATAAGGTTTAAGAGACTAAGGTTTGATCTCATTTCGGAATAAAGTAAGGGCCAATTAGAAATAAGCATGTCTGAGATCACATTTCATGTAATTTTCAGCCACACATCCATACTTGATCTATGTCATTGAATATATTTGGTATGGTGATCATTGATGGATTGAGTTACGAAATAAATGTAACAAAGTTCGCTTTGGTCTCATATTGGTATAAGAGATGGACCAGATTGATTTGGGAGATGTTTTAAGAGTAGATAGTAGATGTGGTGCGCACCTAAAGTTATCGAATATAATTGCCTTTGGAATTAATATGTAGACCAAGTGAGAGATTATTGGAAGATTTATATTATTCTAATGTGGGTTTACATATAAAGTAGCAATTGTATTTGGGATTCTATTATGATTGGCTTAATTAAGTTATCTAATTAGTATTTCCCAATAAGACATCTGAAATGAGTATAGGCTTTGTAATGAGTGGTTACCCAAGAGTCACCTATTGGTTAATCAAGAGTCACCAAATTAGAATTTATGGGGTTTTAATTAGATGCCTATATAAAGAAGGGTTCTGGTCCCCAAGGCTAATGTACTCACATATTCTCCTCCCCATTTTCTATCACTGAGAGAGAACGTATAGAGAGAGAGGGATTAGTTTGTGTAAGACCTCTAACCTCCAAGTCTTGTTCACAATTATGGATTTAGGTACACAGTTCCAACATTTTTTTTATGTAATCTTGATAATCTAATATGTCTATATTAAGAATATTGTCCCAACATGTATATGTAAAGAACTAAATTGTTAAAGATATTTAAACCCACCTCATTTTCTCCCGCTTAGAGCCTATAGTGATGACAATCAATGGAGAACGAATATTCCCTAAAACCATGTGCCAAATGAATTTATTTTTTAATACAACTTAACCAATTAAACAACATTAGACCCTTTCTTATCGTCTCCAAGTTCTTGATATGTATAGACCGTGTTGTCAATTTTGGTGAATTAGGATATTTTCTTACAAAATCAACGAAATACGTGCACACGACTTCTTTTACCCAATTTACGATGATAGGGCAAAAAAATTGTGAATTTTTCAAGTCACTGAATTACTTCCTAACATCATGTGCTAAAGGAATTTACTTTTTATCACAACATAGTCAATTAAATCATACTTGGAACTCGTTAGTCGTTTCAAATTGCTCTAGTACGTATAAGATTATGTTGTTAGTATTAGTGAGTTGGATTAGGTATTTTTTAAAAACTGACAAAATATTTATTATTTTAATATAACTAATTTTGTGTACATAACTTATTTTACCTAATTTACAGTGCGAAGGATCGAAAATCGCCAGTTTTTTCAAGTCACTAAATTACCATACCAAGGTTTTGACTTTTGGGTTACATGGGTTTAACCAAAAATTTTGTTAGTTTGAAGATTGACCCCCATTATATTTATTTATAATTGACCCCTAATTTTAACCGCATCTTCTAGTTGACTAATTTTTGTTGCCAATTTCATATCAAACTAGCTTGAAGGCCATGCGATGCATGGCCAAATTTATCTAAACCGTATTATTTTCTTGTTTTAGCCAGTTTTACTATGAATTACAAAACTAACTATTCAAATATATGTTCAAGACGGAACCTATACAAAACTAACTATTCAAATATTTGTTCAAGAGGGAAGATAAGTTAAATAATAGGAGCACGTAACTTTTTTCATGCAAGCATGCTTGTGAACATTTTAACACTTCTTTTAACCTGCAAGTTCAACAAAATACCAAAGCCGAATATATTAAGATCTATAATGTAGATCTAAAATGGCAACAAAAAGACCAAAAATCACCACAAAAACAACTCCACTTTTTAAAAAAAGATAAAATGAAACTTCCAAAGAAAAACCCTAACAATGAGTGATATGGAAACAACTCATTTTACAATGCAATTAAATATTTAATGGTGCTTCCAAAGAAATCTGCAATAAATCAAATAACCAACCATTAGTCATGATATCTGGATGATCACACGTGTATACAAATAATATTCATTGCATTCCTCTAAGAAGATACGCGATCAAATCCACAAATCAAGCCCGTCAAAGATGAACTAAGCACATGATCTGAGAGAAGTTGATTTGAATAAACTTTGGAAGGAGTAAAAAATTCATTGTAGAAAATATAAAATAAATTTATGATGTTTAGTTGTTTACCTTGATAATGAGCACTTTTTGCTTCATTATTCAACTCTAGCCATAAATTTTGTTAAACCTTAAAAAATTTGCAATTAAAAATAAATTTCCTGTCAAACGATATATTTGCAATTAGGACAAACATATAGGTATGTAAATTGTAATGAGGAAACAGATCTACAATAGTTAAGGAATTGAATGATGCCAGAACAAAACCCTTAAATATTTTCAACATATTTTGAAAAAACAATATACATTTCCAGTAACTAAATTATAAAAAAAAAAATCTCATATATAGTGTACTTTTCAGAAATTTTGTTTATATCAATTTTCTTAGATGAGTAAATAATGCATTTGGGAAAAAGAGAGAAAAAAACTTACAAACTGCTTTTCCTTTGTTTTGTTTTTATTTCTCTTCACCAAAATTGTATAAATTTATTTAACTATAATGAAAAGAAAAGTATAAATTGCCAAATCTCAACACACCCAAAAAATAGTATGGTAGAGAGAGGGCAAATATCTTGTCATTGTCACCTATGATATAGAGTTGGGGGCTAAAAAAATAACTCAAAAACAAAAAAATACCTCTACATACATATCCAATATAAATCTATATTAAATACCCACCACATGAGTGAACGTATTGGATTGCCCATTTCCTTCTTTCTCTGTCTGAGATGTCCACTAATGTATCTTGCCTTTGTAACCGTGTCAATAAAAAAACTTTTCCTATCCCTAGATCGCAGAAAATAATTTGTAGAGTTCTATCAAATTTAGGAAGATTTTGTGTAATATAAAATATGAAATAATAATACCAATCAATTAAACTTACCCATGAAAATTGGAGACTGGAGATTGAGTAGAACCAGAATTAGATCCTACCATTTTTTCTTCTCAAATATCATCCACCGATGCAAACAAAGCCAAAATATTAAAAATTAATTAAACTTTTTACTTTTGTTCCACTTTCTAGCTACAAAATAGAGAGGTTTGATAGAAACTGAACAAAACAAACCTATTTATCAAAAAGCAAATCAAGAAACAGTTACACCAAACCCAAACCCCTAAAACAAAACAAACTCTTTTACTTATATTCTACTTGTCAGCTACAAAAAAGGGAGATTTGATAGAAACCCAACAAAACATTCCTCAATTCTGAAAAAAGAAACAAACCCATTTGTCAAAATGGAAATCAAGAAACAACTAAACCAAACCAACAAAATAGAAAATGGAGTGGGAGTGGGGGTTGATGGAGAAATAAATGAAAGGGCGGGTTATTGTTCGAATCTTACGGACCCGACAATTTAGACCGTGGAGAACTTATTCTCATGGATGCCAATGGTCGTTGTCAGCTCACCGTTCATTGAAAGGTATTTCATTTTATGTGATTTTTAGAAAGATAAATGCTGCGTGTTTGAGAGAGAGAGAGAGCGGCGTTTGAAATGAGAGTTGAGTAATATAGATTTTTCTTGAGTGTTGTGCTCATGTTTTGGCGAATACCAAGAAATAATGGGGAAGAAGAAATCAAGAGTTAGAGAAGTGCAATGAACCTTTCTACGAATCTTGGCTGCTCACATTTGGTGAATTAAAGAAACAAAGGTGTAATTAAGAATAGATTGAACTTTAAAAGAAGACGAGTATTTATGATCTTGCCACGTGCCAAGTGAGATACATATTTAATGCATAGTACACGTATCCATCTAAGAATAGTTTGGTCTACATTTTTTATATAGGTATATAGATTACTAAATATATAATGAAGAGAATTCTGATCGGCTAAGACGAACATCTATCAACGAGTCCTCCTAGGATCAGTGACATCATCTCTTAAGAGGGACGATCGACATCTTCCTCATTCACCGAATGGACGAGTGAGGTAGGCCATCAACCCATTCTAAATAGTCGTCCATGCGTAATATTATACTGATGTGTTCGAGGGGCTGTTACACCTCCACTAGTTGATTTCCAAGATTTGCAACCCACTCCCCATGATATAAGGAAGCGTGATAATTTTTTTTAGCTAGGTGCTAATCACGAGTGCAACCATGGTAACTACTCCCACATTCTCAGTGTTGTGGTTATGGGGTTCTATTTTGTATAGCTAGTAAATAAAGCCATTGGGGGGGGGGGGGGTAATAAAAAAGCATAGAAAAATAGTGTAACCGATTAGATGTCATTTTCTAACCACTAATATGCATCTCCCCTCCCTTTTACCCCGTGGACATAAATCATCACTTGAACGAATACCATATCTCTGAATGTTATAATTTGTGTGCAATATATTTCAGTGTTATAATTTTTCCACATGTAAATGTTGTGTTCTAGCTAAAAAAATATCCTTATTTAAGGAAAAATAGTAGAATCTATTCTTTTCTTAATCTGTCATTATCTCCATTTCTGCACTATACACACACATGTATGCGCGAGATCGCACACACAAACACACACACACACATATATAATATGTTTAAAACAATTAAAATGTTACATTTGATAATAAAAATTGTTTGATTTCTTTTATGGTCTAAAATATTTTTTTTTACAAATTCCATAAAATAGTTCCAGTAATATTGCAGAATTGCTTTCAAATCTATTTTTTATTTTTAGGAAAATTTTTCCCATGAAATAGAAAAAAGAAGAAAAAGTCAGATCTAGAGAGGTGGAAGAGTTAGACTCTCAATTCCATCAAACCACCAATCAGAACTCAAAAAAAGTTTGATTTTTAGGTGATAAATAATATCTGAGTTTTAAAGGTTTTAGAGCCTTCATCGCTATATAGAAATAAGCATGAAAGAGGGATATGGAAAAAAACTTGAGAGAGATATGATGAGGGAAGGGGTGAAGGCGATAAGGGTGGGGGAAAAGTGGAGATAATAGATGGGTGACGAAGTTGAGGAAGCGGGTTGAGAGTGACAAAAGAGAAAAGCGTGTGGAAAGAGGGAAGATAAAGGAAACAAAAGGACGTTAGTGAGAGAGAAAATAGGTGATATACCTGACACATTATTTATTTCTCAAGTAAAAGATGATGATAAATCAAAAATTGGACAAGAATTTCAATATTAGCTGATGCTTATGAATTTTATAATAATTATGCAAAAGTGGAGGGATTTAGTACATGGATTAATTCTTCTAAGAAGAAAAAGAGACTGATGAAATTATCAGGAAGGAATATTGTTGTTTTAAATAAGGAAAGCCTAATAAAAAATGAGGAGATAAAGAAAAGGCATTGCAAGAGAGGGTGGTACGGGAAAATTATTCGTTGTGGGGTCGGGGTCAAATTGCATAGGTTGTCAATTTGTTAAAGGTCACAACCATGCTCTTTTGACTCCATATAAAATACTTCTCTTGAGTTCTCACTGTTCCATATTCGACACAAAAAAATTCCTTAACACAACAACTAGCATTTGTTAGTATAACTATTCATCAACAAATTTGTTTTCTTTCAGTATAAGCTGAAATGATAGAAAATATCGATTGTATATAAAAAGATAGTAGAAATTTTACACGTGATTCAAAATAACAAATTGAAGGTAATATTGAATTATTGATGGAGTACCGTATGTCAGAACATGCAAAAAATTAGTCATTTGTTTTTAAATTCAAAAAAGATGATTAAAATAGGTTAACTCACTGCTTTTAGGCTGATGCAATTTAAGGAGGGCGTACAAATTTTAGGGTGATGTTGTGTTTGATACCACGCATAGCTAAAATAAATGTAATATGATATTTGAACCACTAACCGAAGTTCATAATCATGGGGAAATCATAATTTTTGATTGTGCATTCTTAAATGATGAGGCCATAAACTCTTTTATTCGATTTTTAAAAAAATGGAAGGAATTTATTCCCGTTGTTCCTCCACGAATAATCATCAGAGATCAACATACAAGAATGTCAAAAGCTATTGATCAACTTATTCCTAACACATTTCATAAATACTTCATTTGGCACATTATGAACAATTTTTTTGAAGAGTTGAATGGAATCAATTATAGAGATCATTTTAGTGAGTTTTAACAATCTATTCGAGATTGAGAGAGGAAATAAGAGTTTGAACTAAGTTGGGAAGGCACAATTGAAAAATGTAAGTTGAAACAACATACTTGGTTAGCTGGGTTGTATGATATTCCGGCTAGATGAGTTCATGCATTTGTGAAACATATTTTTTTTGATGGGATGTCAAGTAGTCAACGTGAAAAAAGTGCACAAGAATTTTCTAAAAGATATGTATAAGAAAACAACTCACTAAAATGAATTTTTTACACGGTTTAGTAGGTCACTTGAACACCAATGCCACAAGGAATTAAAAATTGATCTCATCGATATAAATGAAGGTCATGTGATGAAAACACGAATGTCAACGGAAACGCATATGGATAATATATACACATAAACTATTTTTTTTATAATTTCAATACGAGTAATGGGAGATTTTCGAGTAAGCAATTAAAAGTTCATAAGATAAAGGTGACCATGTTCTTTACATTGCGAAAAGTCCAAATTTAAGAGATTCGAGAGTTAGAAAAATTTATATGATAAGATTTTAAACTTTATAAGTTGCAGTCGTAAGAAATTTGATGTTGGAGGAATTACATATAGAAATTTTCTCATTTTTTAAATGCAATCAAACTGCATTTTTTCTAGATGAATATATATGGAGGAGATGGACACAAAATGCAAAACTGTAAAAAGTAATAGAAGAGTCTGGAACAGAGGCGAAGGATAATTGTGATAATTTCTTGTTGCTGAGGAAAAAATATCTCATCTTACGTCGAGGGTAATTGATGATGCTTAATTTACTGAAGAGACAACTGCAATTTATGAGGAGTATATAAAATAGGCACATGAAAAAATTGAGGAGGTCAATGCAAGTAGAAGATGTGGAGTCCATAGGGAGGAAAAAATTCAACAAAATTTTTCTTAAAATGAACTAAATTAAATTCGGGCGAAGGTATGTGGAAAGCACAAATTGCAAAGGGGGAAGGAAAAGGAAAAGGTTCAAGGTCGACATTGTCATGGATGTGGAAGGAGTGGTAAATCACATGACAAAAGAAATTATCCATTGTTACACAAGAGGTATATATATATATATATACTCGAAGTACAAAATATCGTTACTTCTTTTATCTTATACATCTATCTTATAGATTTTATGAATGGAATAATGACGTCGATGATCTTTATGGAGACGCAACTATAAATGAATTTGTTCCAACAAGTATGTGTTTACATCTTATTATATCCAGCCAATGAGGCATCAACGTGTGAAACTATGAATCGATTATTACATCTTGGAAATACAGAATACAAATAAACCATATTAAGACAAATGGCTCAGCAAGAGAAGGATACATGTTATGCTCAGAATGTGGTGATCGCTTTTACTCTTTTAAGCACATTTTTCTTTTATTTCTTGTCAGTTTTTTAGTGTAGTTCAGACTTTAATCTTTAAGTTTCTTCTTCAAAGTAGTTTTCTAAGCTAGATTTATTGTAACTCTTGTGCAGTTATATACAAATTTCCTTTTCTTATTTAGTTGTATTTACATTTTTTATTTTTAAATTTCTTTACATTTTTTAGTTCAAATTACTTTACTTCCTTTAGTATTAAACTGGTTTGCTGTCTTTAGTGTTAAGTTGCTTTAGTTTACCATTTAAGTTACTTTGAACCTCATTTTTTACCTTTATTTTTCCATTTTCCAACTCTTCTTTAGTTCCAGTTTATTTAATTTACAAACTTAATTGGCACTCAATGGAAGTCTTTGTTAATTGAAGAATCGAAAGGTTCTCAAATCACCTGATTATCGTTGGCTAAGATAATCAACCAGTTGGCAAGACCATAACGTTTCATGACACTCTCACACATAATAAAAATATGAAAACCAACCATGCCAGCGAAATATATTTTTTTCATTCCTGGTGGGACATTAATGTTATTTAAATGTTTGTCATGGCTAGGACATAAAGAAGCAATGATAGAATTGAAAATGTTTGTGAACTTGGTTGAACGATCAAATCCACCACCACCACCACCACCACATACCAATTGGTTATGGATACTGGTCAAGTAGATGAGACCAGTCACTCAAAGATAACAACTAGATGTAATAATGGCTGCAAAGGATGAAAATCCAGATGTAATGCGTGTTATTAGTGTATTTTCAAGCATTGAAGATCATTTAGTGCATCAACTAAATTTCGTGTTTGATAATCTCGGTGATATGATAAAAATATTAATATTATGATCACAATAGTAACTATTAGGCTATCCTCTCATACAGTTACAAAACCAAATGGCTAGGTTTTACACTACAAAGTGATGTAAACGGAACTACACAACTTGTTGGATCTCATCTTGTTTACTACATGCCTAACAATGGGGAAACCAACTTTGGCTCGAACCTAAGAATAGGTAATCAAGCTAATAATATCGATTCAGTGTGAACAAACCAATAAAGGGTATTATAATTCCATGAACTTACCAACAAATGGGGTATAACATCCCAATGGGAAGAATGCTTGATCCAAAAATGAACAGGCCTAGACCATAATTCAAGAAGCCAATTTTGGGATGCCCGTTGATTCGAATTATGGAGTGGTCACCAATATAATATTTTAATATGAACCTGGGAGGTTCGGAAGTAACATGAGATTTGGTAATGAACCCTTCTAAAGGACAAATAACCAAATTCCTCAGGCACCTCCACAAATGACTTTCCTAATGAAACAAAATGTGTTACCACAAATTCGACCTCCACTGGTCTAAACAAAACCAATGGAAGACCAACCATTTTCCCAGCCAAACAGGAAAATATCTGACACAGCTGGGAGGAATGAGATTGTGGATCTCATACATGAGATTTATGGGCCAGTGGCCCGGAGGTACAAACCCTAATGTATAAAAATCCATATCCTCAATGGATATACTTAATTGAGATTCCAAAGGGTTTCAAATTCGCAACCTTCTTCCTATTCTGAAGAGATGAAACCCAATCCAAGGTATAACACGTAGCAAGATTTACGAGTCGATGTGCTGACGTAGGTTTTAACGAATATCTCAAACTACGATTTGTCTCCACTTCTCTCACGGATGAAGCTTTCACCTGATTCATTAGCCTACCACCTAACCATGTTCATAATTAGAAGCAAATGTAAGATATGTTTCGTGATTAATTCTTCCAAACTGAACCAAAATTATTAATGGTTGACTTGGCCAAGCTAAGCCAAAGGTCAAATGAAAAGTCCACTGGTTTCATATATAGGTTTAAGAGGGTTAGTAATAAATAAAAAATAATATTGTCTAAGTCTGAGTTTGTCAAATTGACCCGAAATGGGCTAAAATTTAGGCTTCAAATGAAGTTTGACGCGACAAAATTAAAAGATTTAGTGAAAATGACTACCAAAGTGTCTAGATACGAATCCCTATTAGAGGAAGAACATAAAACCTTTAAAACACCTTAGAAAGATAAAAAATTAAAAATAAATGTTTTTAAAGTAATTGGGATTCAATCCATAATATGCAAATCATTGGTTCCAAAAAACACAACAACATAATCATATGCATACAAGTCAAATGGAGTAATTAATAAATTCTTATAACAATTCCTATTTTCCACATAATAGTTGGCCAGGCTAATATATCGAAGATAGGGCTTGTCAAACAATTTATATCATTTTAGGATCAAATTATTAAAGTATAACGACTAAATTTAAAATCATCCACGCATGCGATAAGTAAAACTATAAATAAGCTTTAAATACAATGAAATCCCCACTGAATAATAATAAGTCTACAAATCTAGTTCAACCACCAATTGAAAGGAAATAAATAGGACTCAAACTCCATATAATCTCTGAAAAAGGAAATAACTAAACCGACTTAAGTAAATAACAATCTATACTAGATACAACTAAAATGTGGATCTGGAGAAAAACTGAGAGAACATCAAGCCAAAATCATCTCATCCCTACGGGTCCTATCTAACAATGCATGGAAAAGAATTTTTATTATTAAATAGGCCAGAGCCCAAAATTTGCAATAAATATCTCTATTAACATCAATATAGATCACGTGACTCATTTACAATCACATGCAACCCGTCGGCACTCTCATGCATTAAGTATCTCTTCCCTCATCTAAAGGAAATACTATTTGCATGTCCCTCGCCCAAGCTAATTGCTATACTAAGAGTGTCCAATCACTAGACTAATGAATATGTAAACAATACCAAGTGATATGAAGATGAATCTAACTAAGAATGTGAGAATACATTGAGATAATAACCCCTCGTAATGCCACCCTTAAATAGAGGTACATTTAACTCTCAACAACACACTAAAAGTGACATAAGATTCAATTAAAAGTTGTATTATCACTAGACTAAATTATCTCTTCATTGAAAATCATAATTTTAATCACACACGAAGGCAATGACCTTCCGGGATAATTTCTTGCTTCTATTGACAACTTCGTAAGAGTCCCTCACCTAATGAACTTAAACTAAATCAATGCACACACGGGAGAATGGGGAATCAATACGCAATCGCAACTCTTGGGTAGCCGCATACCAAGACTCCACCTTCGGTCAGATCATTAACCTCGCTCCACATGAAGTCTAGATCGACTGAACGCATGTTCAAACATAAGACCTCTCGACGTCCTGCGTCGATAGCCAGGAGTATGGTACGCGATCAAAATATCCAATCAAAATCCTAATTGATAGATTCACCATGAGTACTATATGTTCACATAATTAGGTAATACACACACACACACACACACACACACACACACACACACACACACACACACACACACACACTCACACACACACCCCCCCACACACATAGTATATACATACATCCATGAGATAACGCTTCGCTTGCACGTCTAACCGAATCTACCCAGTCCCTTAACACTAGATTGTACCATTAATTAAAGTTCATTATTATCCATTTTAATTAAACCTAACATATTTTAATCTTTTGGTTTATACTAGAATAAACCCATACCACTGAAGCTACTGATTGTTTCCCCAGTAAACAAAGGGCCAACCACTCGAATCAACTTGAGACAACTCCTTGTGAATTAAAAAGCCAAATTCCCATTTTTTAGGAAAACTCGTTCGAACAACTTTGAAAGGTCCTTTGAACGAACCTACACACCTCATTTGGACATAAAAATGATCATTTTAATGACTTCAGTAATCTCGTTTGAATGAGAATGACATAAGTTATAGCTTCATCCTTGAAACATAAACCACCCCCAAAACCTCCATTAATGGTCCTAAAAGCTTCAAATCAACATTCCTAATAACCCCAAAATCAAACCTAATCATGGGTACGCGATCGTAATCGATTTCCAATAACTAATAAAGATTGAAATCATCAAAATAAGGTTTAATTCAACATATCTCCATTATTAAACCTAGTTAAATATTAATATGCAATGGGTAAACTTTTGGGCTCCTCTCTCTCTCTCCTAAGAAAATTTTAATACCCAAACTGTATGGTTGCCCATGCAGCCTTCACCATGGAGGCCATTTCTTTCAACTCCAATAATCCTGAACTCTTGATGAAGGTTGTTAATGTTAAAAAGTTATTTGCAGAGGTGGTTGGAAAATAATAAGGATCAAACAACGTAAAACTGAAGGAGGTAAACACATATAGAGGAGAGCCATCTATGTTCTTTTTGATAGATGATATTTCCAAACTTTTAGAACCTTTCAAATACACTCTAGTAGGTAAGTTTTCACATGGTAAGACTATTATTGGTAATATTCGCAAAGTTTTTTCATTAATGGGTCCAAAGACTTCTTACAATGTGATAGTTATTGATTCTAAACATATTTTAATCCGGTGTTATCATGAAAAATATTTCTTGCACTTATGGCTTCGTGAATCTTAGCTTATTCAGCATTTCCCCGTGAGAGTTTTAAGTGGTTTAATGATTTCCATATAGAGAAAGAATCTAACTCATGTATGGATCTCCCTCCCATTCCTCCCAATTCATCTTTACAATAAGGCCAATATTTTCTCTATAACAAGTGCATTTAGGAACCCTCTTAAGTTTGATAGTCCAACTGCTTCTCTTTCGAGGCCAAGCCTGGCTAGAGTTTGTGTTAACATAGATCTAACCAAGGAACTGACTCATAGGGTTTGGATATGCTATGGTGAAAAATGTAATGGTTTTTGGCAGAGATGTGAATATGAAGCTATCCATTAATTTTGCAGCTATAAGAAAGGTCATGTGGAGAGATCTTACAAATTGAAAGGAGTCCAAGAAGGAATTACAACAGAGCAAAGAAGTAGGGGATAATAGTACGAAGGAGAACCAACTAAAGTAATTTGTAAGTTATTCCACCAAATCATGAGTGAAAAAGTTTTGGGAAGGATAACCCATCAGTTGGAGAAGACTCTATGACAGATTCTATTGAAGATAATATAATGGATAAGTCTCTTATATAAGAATAAGATCAAGAGGATGGTAATGTTGGAACTATTGAGAATTAGAGGGCTGAATAATCTATTCCTCAATATCTTATAGATAATGTGGCTGAAATAAAAGAGGCAACAATGGTCGAAGAAAATGATATTGTTGGAGAATTTTTAAAATAAGTGAGTAAGAGATTTGGGAGTAAAAGCTTAAAAGCTTGTCCCACATTGGAAGTGTGTGGAGAAAAGTGGGAAGCTAACCCAATATAAAAGGGAGAGTGTCCCACATTGGAAAATGAGTAAAGCTAAGTGATACCCACTAAGCTATAAAAGGAGTGGGGAACCTTTGAGTCCCACATTGGAAAAATATTAAGAAAGTGTGCACTTAATAAGTAGAAATGGAAGATGAAGAGTTACTTCATCTAGCATTTAAGGGGCTATTCAAAGAGACCTCCAATACGGTGTGAAGCACCGTACGCACATGCACGCGCGTTGAAGTTTTGTATCTTGAGTACGGATTTGCGGATTCCCGTTTGTATACCGAAGTTATTCGTGTGGGGAAAATACTGTATTTAGGAAAGTGACATCACGCCTTGAAGTTTTCTAGTATCTATTTAGAAGTTACATTGTTGTATTGAAGTTGACATTACTGCGATATATAAAGAGTTCCATTTCTGTATTTGCATTCATATTATCCAACAATCTAAATACAGTATTATCAGAAATGGTCGACTCTTCCAAATCACTTCGATAAATAACAGAAGGCTTTGTCAGGTTGGACCGTTTTGATGGTGGTAATTTTTTGCGTTGGCAGAAAAAGGTTCATTTTCTTCTAACAACATTGAAGATTGTATATGTCTTGTCACAACCGAAACCAAATGAAGATGAAGATGAAACCGTGGAACAGACTAGGAAACGCACAAAATGGGAGACCGATGATTACTTGTGTCGTGGTCACATTCTCAATGCACTTGCTGACAATTTGTTCGACTTGTACCAAAATGTTGGGACTGCAAAAACTTTGTGGGAAATATTGGAGACCAAATATCTTACGGAAGACGCTACAAGTAAGAAGTTCCTTCTCGGTTAATTTTTAAGCTTTAAAATGCATGATAATAGGCATGTGCTAGAACAATTTCATGACAACTAACGCATCATAAATCATTGCAAACTGAAAAAATTAAATATGGATGATAATGTAATTGTTGCTGCCATAATTGAAAAACTTCCTCCTTCTTGGAAAGATTATAAGAAAGAACTCAAATACAAAAAGGAGGATCTTTCACTTGAAGAATTAGAGACTCATTTAAGAATTGAACAAGAGTCTCGAATTCTAGATGGTATAGAGGAACAAGAAAATTCTGTTTCTAAGATCCATGTGGTGGAGGAAGGAAAGGAGCAAAAATATTGCAATCATGAAAAAAATAACAAGTGGAAGAATTTTTCAAATAATTCTAAAGCAAACAAAAAGAAGAAAGGAAATTGTTTTCATTGCAACAAACCAGGTCACTTCAAGAAGGATTGTCGTGAGTTCAAGAAACTAAAGGAAAAAGGAGGGACATCAGACACAAAGCAAAAATTTACTGCCATGATATCCGAGGCTAATATGCTTGGAGAAGACAACTCTTGGTGGATTGATTCTGGTGCCACAAGGCATGTTTGTAAGGACAAGATCTTGTTCTCTGCCTATGAAACAGTGGAAGGAGATGTTCTCTATATGGAAAATTCTTCTACTGCTGCGGTTAAAAGCAAAGGGACAGTGGATCTCGAATTCACTTCCGAAAAAATTCTTAGCCTCACCAATGTTTTTCATGTTCCTGATGTTAGGAAAAATTTAGTTTCTGGAGGTCTTCTTAACAAATTTGGCTTTAAGCTTGTATTTGAGTCAGAGAAATTTATTCTGACTAAGAATGGTACCTTTGTAGGCAAAGGATATTTGTATGAGGGCATGTTTTAGCTCTATATCAATGAAAAAGATTCTTCTGCTTATATCGTTGATTATCTTTCATTATGGCATAGTCGTTTAGGACATGTTAATACAAAGAAAATGCATTTCATGGTTAATTTAAATTTAATTCCTAAATATGAGAATGATATGAATGAAAAGTGTAAAATATGCATGCAAACAAAAATAACAAGATTGTCTTTTCCAAAAATAGAAAAAACTACATGTTGGTTGTAATTAGTACATAGTGATGTTTGTGTTTTGCATGGAACACCTACTAGAGGTGGTAGTAAATATTTTGCTACATTTATCGATGACTTTTCAAAATATTGTTACGTATATCTTTTAAACTCTAAGGATGATGTGCTTAATAGATTTAAGACATATAAAAATGAAGTTGAAAATCAATGTGATAATAAAATAAAATGTCTTAGATCTGATAAAGGTGGTGAATATCACTTTCCTCAATTTTGTGAAGATATAGGAATTATACATGAAGTTAGTGTAGCTTATACACCACAACAAAATGGAGTAGCAGAAAGAAAAAATAGGACACTAACTGAAATGGTTAACGTTATGCTTTCTTATTCTGGTTTAAGTAAAGGGTTTTGGGGAGAAGCACTTTTAACTACGTGTCATATTCTGAATAGGATACCTGTTAAAGATAATAAGAAAACTCCTTACGAATTATGGAAGAATCGAAAACCTAATTTAGGTTATCTTAAAGTTTGGGGTTGTAGAGCTATTGTAAGACTACCTGAAACTAAGAGAAAGAAATTAGGAAGCAAAGGTGTTGAGTGTATTTTCATAGGTTATGCACAACATAGTAAAGCTTATAGATTTTTGGTTAGTGAACCTAATGATTCTGTTGAGGTAAATACAATAATTGAATCGAGAGATGCAATTTTTTATGAACAAAGATTTTCTTCTATTCCTAGAATTAATAATGAAAAGGAAGTAAGCACTCCTTCACAATTATCTGATACTCCACCAGTGGAACAAGAAGAGATTAGAAAAAGTAAGAGACCTAGGAAAGAAAAAAGCTTTGGTCCCGACTTTGTAGTCTATCTTGTTGAAGGAACTAGAGATACACCTTGTATTAAATTTTCTTTAACTCTTAGCGTTGAAACAGACCCACAAACTTATAGTGAGGCAATTAAGTCTGTAGATTCAACATTTTGGAAAGAAACTATAATTCAATCATGGGAAATAAAACTTGGAAGTTAGTAGATTTACCTCCAGGGTCTAAACCCATTAAGTGTAGATGGATTTTTAAAAAGAAAATGAAAATAGATGGAACAGTTGATAATTCAAGTCTAGATTAGTTGCTAAAGGTTTTACACAAAAAGAAGGAATTGATTATTTTGATACCTATGCACCAGATGCTAGAACTTCTACTATTAGAATTTTAATTGCATTAACATCGATATATAATTTTGAGATTCATCAAATGGATGTGAAAACTGCCTTTTTAAATGGTGACTTAGAAGAAGAAATTTACATGGAACAACCTGAAGGGTTTATTATGTCTGGACAAGAAAATAAAGTATGTAAACTTATTAAGTCCTTATATGGCCTAAAACAAGCACCTAAACAATGGCATGAAAAATTTGATAAAGTCATTATTTCTTATGGTTTTAAAATTCATGAATCTGATAAGTGTGTTTATAGTAAATTTGCTAATGGTAAAGGTGTGATCATTTATTTATATGTAGATGACATGTTAATTCTTGGTACTGATTTAGAAAGCATTAATAATACATAGAGTTTTCTGTCTTCTAAATTTGATATGAAAGATATGGGTGTAGCTGATGTCATATTAGGAATGAGAATAATAAGAAAAGATAAAAATATAATTCTCACTCAATCTCATTATGTTGAGAAAATTTTAAAGAAATTTAATCAGTTTGATTGCACACCTGTTAGTACACCTTTTGAACCACAACTAAAGATGATCCCTAATAATGGTAGAGCTATTTCACAATTAAAATATGCACGAGTAATTGGTAGTTTAATGTATGCCATGACATGTACTCGACCTGATATTGCTTATGCTGTTGGTAAATTAAGTAGATATACTAGTAATCCAAGTTTATTGCATTGGCATGCTGTCAATAGAATATTAAAATATTTAAAAGGAACTATGGACTATGGTATAGTGGATATCCTTCAGTATTAGAAGGGTTTTCTGACGCAAGTTGGATAACTGAGCGGGAGGATCATTCCTCAACAAGTGGATGGATTTTCACTCTTGGTGGAGGAGCTGTTTCTTAGGGATCAAAGAAACAAACTTGTATAGCTGATTCTACTATGGCAGCTGAGTTTGTAGTATTAGCTGCAACTAGTAAAGAGGCAGAATGGTTAAGGAATTTATTGATTGAAATTTTAGTTTGGCCAAAACCAATGCCTCCAATATCTATACATTGTGATAGTGAGTCTACACTTTCCAGAGCTTATAGTAATGTGTACAATGGAAAATCTAGACATATTGGCCTGAGACATAGTTATGTCATTACAGATAGTGTAATCACAGCGGATTATGTAAAATCAAGTCAAAATTTAACTGATCCTTTTACAAAAGGTCTTGCAAGAGGACTGGTGTCTAAGACATCAATAGGGATGGGACTAAAGCCCATTAATAATAATCACTCTTGATGGAAACTCAAATTGATATATTCAAGTCTCAAGTTCTGAAGCACCTTATACCTTTGACTTGCTTAAGTCTATACTGTATAAGTGTTCAACTAGTTTGGAAATAGTGACAAAATTGGTTGTCCAACCTAGAATCCAAAGAGCCTCAGATCTTATCTCTCTAATCCTCTTCAATGATCCATGAAGGTATAAATTGAATCACACTACACACAATTAGAAGTGCATAAATATGTTCATATTGTTTAAAATTGAGTGTGTGTTTAATTCCCCTTGAATTGGAGCTTTAATAATTTTTTGGGAATTTTTAAATATTTTTTTAAACATTTTTTAAATAAATGTTTTTATTAATAAAATGGGATTATAAAATTTGTGGGGTTAATATTCTATTTTGTAAACTTCATTTCTCACTCGAATGTTTGGTTGGGTAGAATCTCAAAGCGCTAGAGACTTCAGGGTACCTTCTGTAATTACTTTGGACGCGCGTGTGTGAGCCTCTCATATGTCAACACTTGTCATCCTCTGGGTGTACCTATTTGTGTTTGTTATGTGAGAAGGTTGGATGGTTGATTGCTGGTCATTGGATCATTCCTAATCGAGGGTCTGCATGTGTTCTTAGTTAATCCCGGTGCTATCCATTTGAACCAATCACAATCATTTTTAATCACCGCTGTTTTATAACCTTTGGATCAAGTCAAAGTTTGCAAGACTTGATCTCAGCCCTTGATTTCCCTCGAACATCCAGAACCTTCCCTCGGCCCTATAAATACCCTCCACTTCTCAGCCTTAGAAGACTTTTGGGCATTCGTCTTTCTGAGAGAAAAAAATAAGAGAGAAGTGAGAGAGAAGAGAGAAAAGAAAAGAGAGAAGAGAGAGAAAGAAAACCTGTTAGCCAAACCCTAACCCTAACCCTAAACACTTCAACTCTGAAACAAACCTTCGTATATTCAACCCCAAACACAACACTGAGTGTTTGAGAGAGAGAGAGTGGTTTGTTCATATCGAAGTTGTAACCTCCTTGTCTTTGATCTTGTTCACAACTTAAACATTAGTGTGAAGATCTTGTTTCTTTTTCATAGAAACTTTAGATCTACACTCTGCATGTTACATTTTCACTAGATCTGCATATTTACTACTTGATTTAAGAAAATCTTTACTGATTTAGTTTTGAAATTTTTTTGTGGTTTCTATTCTTACGAAACTTAACCCTGACCTAGTTGGATTCACACTTGGAGATTTTCAATCTCAAAAATGTTTTCAAAAAGAGATTTATTAAGATCTTGACCGATTTTAAAAGCGAGATATCCGTGGAATCTGGGATAGAATAAAGGTCAAAAAGGGTTCAAGTTCTGTGAGAAAGAAATAAACTAAAATCACTGCATATAGACTTTATATGTAATTTACTAGGACTGTCTGTAAATCTAAGTGTGTGTGAGTTCATGCATGTTGGTAGGAATCACTACACAAAACACTTAACACGCTACTACACTGGAAGTGTTGTGTATAAGATCAGAGATCATTGAGTCGACATAAGGAAGCTAAAGCAAAGGAAGTTATCAAACTGGAAGAACATCATCAACAAATAAGATCTATGAGAAGTTAGAAGGACACCAAGTGGGGTATATTCCTAAACTTAGAATAGGTTAATTTGTGTGCTTGCATGTTGTATTGTTTGTAACTATTATTTGTTATTAATGGATTTTTACTTTTGCGACTTAGAAGTCACCGTGGATGTTTCCTCTGTTGGGAGAGGTTTTACCACGTTAAAAACTGTGTGTTGATTATCTTCATCTACTCATCTCATTCTATAAGTGTGCTGAATTTTTGAAACTGCCTTAGTTTTAAAAAACTGATTACACAGTCTTAATTACTCTCTTACATAAGTTTCTTTGTAAACACATCTTGTTTATAATTTTTATTTTTCAAAAGAAAAGGGTTTCTTCAACAAACATCTCGGAGTTGCTTATACAGTTTAATCTTGTATTAAACGGCATTAGCGACGTTTTTCAATTGGTATCAGAGCCCTGTTAACTTTTATTTCAAAATATCTTGTGTTTCTGAAATCGTTTTCTGAAAAACCTAACTGTGGACGAGAAGAATGAAAGGTTTGGTAATCTGTCCAGACCTCCACTCTTTGATGGAAACAACTTTGCTTACTGGAAAGTAAGAATGGTTGCCTTCATCCAAGGGGCTTTAGGAGATGATGTCTGGGACATTATTGAAAACGGATACACTTATCCTACTAAACCACCCACTGAAGGAAGTGATAAGAGGGTAAAGAAAATCTTAAGTGAGTTTACCCAAGAAGAAAAACTATTTCTCGTAATAACAATAAAGGCAAGAATGCCATTTTTATGTCTATTAATGAGTATGAGTTCAAGAGAATCTCATCTTGTGCCACTTCTAAGGAAGCGTGGGACACATTAATCACTGCCCATGAAGGAGACTCAAGAGTTAAAGCTGCTAAAACTCAAATGCTTATCCAGCAGTACAACTCTTTTATCATGTCTGATTCTGAGTCTTTTGATGATTTTTACATGAACTTGACTGATATAGTCACTAAGTTTCATGCTAATGGTATTACTTATGATAGAAATGAAATTGTTTCTAAAATCCTAAGGTCATTACCACAAAAGTTTGACAGTAAGAGGTATGCTATTGAGGAAATGAATGATTAAAACCTTACCCCTGAGTTACTCAGTAGCAAACTTAGGGCTGTGGAAATGGAATTAGACTTTAAGAAATAATTAAATCATTCTCAAAGAAAACAGCCCAACTCTAACTTGAGTTTTGCCTCTAAGATACCCAAACTTGAGTCTAATTTGACCAACTCTGACTCTGATGAGGAGTGCAATATAGACAAACTAGATAATCAGATTGCCTTCATGTCTAAACAATTTAAGAAAATTGTCAAATTTTGAAACAAATAGGCATCTAAACAAGGCAAGCCTAATTATCATACTCTGTCTAATCCCAAACCTCATGAGAGAGGTCTTGATAAACATCCTAAGGACAACAACTCCAGACCCACTAGAGACCTTAAAAAGATTGAATGTTTTAGATGTGGGAAACTAGGTCACATTGCTCACGATTGCAGAGTTAATCTAAATAAAGCCAACACACACAATAGAGCCAATATCTGTAAAACTTGGGATGATTCAAGTGAATCTGATGAAGAGGAACTTGAGTCATCAAATGTTCTTGACCCTTGCATGTCTTTTTATGCTAAGATCATTTACAATGATGATATGCTCGTGTGTGATAATGATGCTTCTACTCCTGCTTGTGTGAATACTGTTTTGACTGGCCTAGATGCTTTATTATCTGAAAATGTTGCTAGTTCTAATTCCGTGTGTGTGAGTCAAATTGATCTCGATAATGACGATGCAAATGGGTGCGTGAGTACTAAAACTGAATCGTTAGGGGTCACTACACACACTTCACTTAGCGACTCAGACACAGATGACCTCCCTGATATCTATACTTTGTATGCTAAAACTCTCAAAAAAATCACTAGACTGGAGAAGACTATTAGAGACCTGACTAAGAAATTAGATGATCTAAGTCTTATTGTGAAGTTGAATGCTGAAGAGTACACTAACCAGTGTCTGTCTCATCAATCCGGAATTGAAACTTTTGATCAAAAATTAAAAGAGTTGACTAAAACTAATAAAACCCTGGAAATGAAATACAAGGGAATATTATTAGAACTGGAGGAAGCAAAAATGAAGACAGCTACTGTTTTCAAAAAGTTTTCTAAGTTTGAAAGCAATTCAAATTGTTTTACTAACTTTGTTGTTGACTCCAAGGCCAATTCTGATGATAGAACCGGTATTGGATTTTGTCCTAAGAACAAACCACAAACTACAAAACTTGAACCTATTAAGTTTGTGTCTGGGGGCAAAAGACCAATTGAAACATGTCCAGATTTTCAGTTTATTAAAAAGGAATTTGATCAAAAGAAACAACAGAAAGACATTGGAGAATCTAGTAATTCTAAGGCTGACACTACACTTAAGACTAAATACGTCTGTCCTTTGATCAGAAAGGCTGATTCTACCTATAAGACCATACCTCCTAGGAATAGGACTTCTGAACAGAATGCTGTTAAACCCATTTTTAGAAGTTTTCCTAAGGAAGTTCATCCCTCGAGCAATCAATATTGCTCCTACTATGACATTTATGGTCATTCCTTTGAAGGTTGCTATGCTAGACGTCTAAATACTCCTGTGTATAACACTTCTGTCTACAAGAACTTTAACCATTCTAGGCAAAATCGTAACCATTATGTCCTTCCAAGACAACCTGATAAGAACTTTAACTACAGAAATAGAAAGACCAAAACTAAGAGTTCATTTAAGAGAAAGGCTCCCAGAAACTTTCCTAAACCAAAAGCTCAAATTTTCCACAATAATCAGTTTATTGCCCCAAATGTTTTTCGACAGAAAGCTGTTTCTCGAAAGTTTTATCAAATGAGGGCAAACTTACGCAAAATTAAAACTAGAGCTATTTGGGTTAGAAAATATGATCTTTTACCCCAAATGAAGTGTAACATTGTCATCACTGCTTTAAAAGCTGAACACACTTCATCTGGTTGGTATTTAGATTCAGGATGCTCCAAACATATGACAGGAGATGAAACCAAACTTTTAAACAAAACAAGATTTGCTGGTGGCAAAGTAGTTTTTGGTGACGGAGTTTCATCTCAGATCATAGGTAAAGGAACACTAAAAGAAGAAGGAATGTCTGTTCTTGAAAATGTTCTATTAATTAAAGGCCTTAAAGCCAACCTCCTAAGTATATCACAATTTTGTGACTCTGACCATACTGTTACCTTTTCAAAGAACAATTGTAAAATTCTAAATGATAAAGGTAAATGCATTATTACAGGATTTAGAACACCTGACAATTGTTATACTGTCAAGACTAGTTTTGAAACCTGTAACATTGTCAGAATGGATGACAATGAAATCTGGCATAATCGTATGGGTTACCTAAGTTATGATATCCTTGGTAGATTGTCTAGTCAAGAGATTGTTAGAGGAATTCCTAAAATTAAACCTATTTCAAGTGTTATCTGTGGTCATTGCCAGGAAGGAAAAATAGTTAAGACTTCGCAAAAAAAGGTTAAAGACATCCTCACCTCTAGACCTCTAGATCTCATCCATATGGACCTTATTGGTCCCTCTAGAACTATTAGTCTTTGTGGACACAGTTATATCCTTGTCATGGTTGATGATTTTACACGATTCACTTGGGTTGCCTTCTTGAAACAAAAATCTGACACGTTTCAGAATTTTTTGAAAATCTTACTTAGAATTGAAAATGAGAAGGACACACAAGTAAATCGTATTCGTAGCGATAGAGGGGGAGAGTTTATAGACACAGGAATAGTTGAATATTGTGACTACAACGGTTACAAACACGAATTCAGCGCACCTAAGACCCCTCAGCAGAACGGTGTTGCCGAAAGGAAAGAACGAACTCTTCAAGAGATGGCACGAGTCATGCTCCATGCCAAATCCCTACCTAAATACTTCTGGGTAGAATCTATTAGAACTGCCTGTCATATCACTAATAAGGTCTATCTAAGGAAAAACTCTAAACAAACTCCTTATGAGTTGTGGTACGGTAAGAAGCCTAATCTGAAATATCTAAGAACTTTCGGAAGTCAATGTTATGTCTGTAAAGACAGAGAACATTTGTCTAAATTCGAAGCTCGTGGTGATAAAGCCATCTTCTTAGGATACTCCCCAAACAGTCGTGCTTATCGTATATACAATCTGCGTACTAAGGCCCTTATGGAATCGATAAATGTAATTGTAAGCGACACTATTGTCGAAAATAAGATATCTGAATCACCTATTGTGGATGAATCTGAAAATGATTTCAAAACTGATTCACCCGAAATAGATGACTCATTACCTACTGAGAGTCCAGAAGTACCTGGCTGGGTCTCTAAAGACCATCCCATTGACAACGTGATCGGTAATCCTAATGAGCCAGTTCATACTAGATCCCAGTTAAGAAATTATGCTAATTATGCATGTTTCGTCTCCCTTGTGGAACCGAAAAATGTTAATGAAGCATTGAATGACACACACTGGATTTCTGCAATGCAGGAAGAACTTTTACAATTTGTCATTCACGATGTCTGGTATCTTGTACCTCGGCCTCAAAACAAAAATGTTATTGGAATACGTTGGATCTTTAAGAACAAATCTGATGAAAATGGGGTGATTCTTAGAAACAAATCTAGACTTGTTGCTCAAGGTTACTCTCAAATATAAGGGATAGATTTCAGCGAGACATTTGCCCCTGTCACTCGTCTTGAATCTGTTCGACTTCTTTTCGCATAGCGTGTCACTTAAAATTCACACTTTATCAAATGGACGTCAAATCTGCTTTCCTAAATGGAATTCTGTCCGAAGAAACGTATGTAGAACAACCCAAAGGGTTCATTGACCCTAAATACCCTAACCATGTCTTTCGTCTAAAAAAGGCTCTGTATGGCTTAAAACAAGCTCCTCGAGCTTGGTATGAACGCCTTTCCAACTTTTTATTGGATAAGGGTTTTAAGAGAGGAGGAAATGACCAGACTCTCTTTGTCAAACATTTTGACAAAAACATTATTATAGCCCAAGTCTATGTAGACGACATCATATTCGGGTCAACTTCAAACTCTGAAGTTAAATCCTTTTCTGCTATTATGCACAAGGAGTTTCACATGTCCCTTATGGGGGAGCTACAACTTTTCTTAGGATTTCAAGTGAAACAGAATTCTGATGGTCTATTTGTCTCTCAAACTAAGTATGCCTTAGACCTTGTTAAGAAATTTGGTTTAGAGAATGCTAAAGGTGCCAAAATGCCTATGAGTACTACCGTTAAATTAAGCAAAGATGAAAATGGTAAGTCAGTTGATTCCACACTTTACCGTAGTATGATTGGTAGCCTACTCTATCTAACTGCCTCACAACCAAACATAATGTATGCTGTATGTCTGTGTGCTCGTTACCAGAATAACCCTAAAGAGAGCCATTTATCGTGTGTAAAACGTATAATAAAGTACATAAAAGGCACTCTTAATCTTGGTCTTAGGTACACTAATGATACCTGCAGCACCATCATAGGGTATACTGATGCTGATTGGGCCGGTTGTACTGATGATAGTAAAAGTACATCAGGTGCCTGTTATTATGTCGGCAATAATTTAGTTGGTTGGAGTAGTAAAAAACAGAATTGCACATCTTTATCTACGGCTGAGTCCGAATTTATAGCAGCAGGAAGTTGTTGTGCTTAATTATTATGGATAAAACAGATGTTAAGCGATTATGGGATTAAAGAAGATCAATTACAATTGTATTGTGACAATCAAAGCGCCATTAACATATCTAAAAACCCGGTTCAACACTCGCGAACTAAGCACATTAAAATAAGACATCATTTTATACGCGAACTTGTTGAAACTAAGGAATTAGAAATTCATTACATGCCTACTGATTTGCAACTTGCAGACATGTTCACTAAACCTCTAGACTATAACAGATTACTGTATTTGCGAAATTCTATAGGCATGGTATGCGCTGATTAAACTCTTAAGACCTTAAGTTTTACCCTTTGTCCATTTGAGACAAAATGGGGGAGAAATTTGAGTTTTATGAGTTCAATATTTTGTTCACATTTCATCTAAACTGCTTGATCTTAGTGTGTATATTTGCAGGAATCTCTTCTACTGATTGTCTACCTTTTCTAGTGTAAAAATTTGTAAATAGTTGAGTTATGTAATTTTTGACTTTCTAGGAAATGGGTAGATAGTATCTTTTGTATAGGACTAGGTTTTATTTTTTTTGGTTCCCTACGAGTTTTAAGCTAACTCAAAGGAGATTTTGTCCCATATTTCCAAAGGGGGAGATTGAAGCACCTTATACCTTTGACTTGCTTAAGTCTATACTGTATAAGTGTTCAACTAGTTTGGAAATAGTGACAAAATTGGTTGTCCAACCTAGAATTCAAAGAGCCTCAGATCTTATCTCTCTAATCCTCTTCAATGATCCATGAAGGTATAAATTGAATCACACTACACACAATTAGAAGTGCATACGTGTGTTCATATTGCTTAAAATTGAGTGTGTGTTTAATTCCCCTTGAATTGGAGCTTTAATAATTTTTTGGGAATTTTTAAATATTTTTTTAAACTTTTTTAAACATTTTTTAAATAAATGTTTTTATTAATAAATTGGGATTATAAAATTTGTGGGGTTAATATTCTATTTTGTAAACTTCATTTCTCACTCGAATGTTTGGTTGGGTAGAATCTCAAAGCGCTAGAGACTTCAGGGTACCTTCTGTAATTGCTTTGGACGCGCGTGTGTGAGCCTCTCATATGTCAACACTTGTCATCCTACGGGTGTACCTATTTGTGTTTGTTATGTGAGAATGTTGGATGGTTGATTGCTGATCGTTGGATCATTCCTAATCGAGGGTCTGCATGTGTTCTTAGTTAATCCCGGTGCTATCCATTTGAACCAATCACAATCATTTTTAATCACCGCTGTTTTATAACCTTTGGATCAAGTCAAAGTTTGCAAGACTTGATCTCAGCCCTTGATTTCCCTCGAACATCCAGAACCTTCCCTCAGCCCTATAAATACCCTCCACTTCTCAGCCTTAGAAGACTTTTGGGCATTCGTCTTTCTGAGAGAAAAAAATAAGAGAGAAGTGAGAGAGAAGAGAGAAAAGAAAAGAGAGAAGAGAGAGAAAGAAAACTTGTTAGCCAAACCCTAACCCTAACCCTAAACACTTCAACTCTGAAACAAACCTTCGTATATTCAACCCCAAACACAACACTGAGTGTTTGAGAGATAGAGAGTGGTTTGTTCATATCGAAGCTGTAACCTCCTTGTCTTTGATCTTGTTCACAACTTAAACATTAGTGTGAAGATCTTGTTTCTTTTTCATAGAAACTTTAGATCTACACTCTGCATGTTACATTTTCACTAGATCTGCATATTTACTACTTGATTTAAGAAAATCTTTACTGATTTAGTTTTGAAAATGTTTTGTGGTTTCTATTCTTACGAAACTTAACCCTGACCTAGTTGGATTCACACTTGGAGATTTTCAATCTCACAAATGTTTTCAAAAAGAGATTGATTAAGATCTTGACCGATTTTAAAAGCGAGATATCCGTGGAATCTGGGATAGAATAAAGGTCAAAAAGGGTTCAAGTTCTGTGAGAAAGAAATAAACTAAAATCACTGCATATAGACTTTATATGTAATTTACTAGGACTGTCTGTAAATCTAAGTGTGTGTGAGTTCATGCATGTTGGTAGGAATCACTACACAAAACACTTAACACGCTACTACACTGGAAGTGTTGTGTATAAGATCAGAGATCATTGAGTCGACATAAGGAAGCTAAAGCAAAGGAAGTTATCAAACTGGAAGAACATCATCAACAAATCAGATCTATGAGAAGTTAGAAGGACACCAAGTGGGGTATATTCCTAAACTTAGAATAGGTTAATTTGTGTGCTTGCATGTTGTATTATTTGTAACTATTATTTGTTATTAATGGATTTTTACTTTTGTGACTTAGAAGTCACCGTGGATGTTTCCTCTGTTGGGAGAGGTTTTACCACGTTAAAAACTGTGTGTTGATTATCTTCATCTACTCATCTCATTCTATAAGTGTGCTGAATTTTTGAAACTGCCTTAGTTTTAAAAAACTGATTACACAGTCTTAATTACTCTCGTACATAAGTTTCTTTGTAAACACATCTTGTTTATAATTTTTATTTTTCAAAAGAAAAGGGTTTCTTCAATAAACATCTCGGAGTTGCTTATACAGTTTAATCTTGTATTAAACGGCATTAGCGACGTTTTTCAAGTTCAATGATTAAAGTACATCATACAACGTGATTATAAGCACTATAAAATTTAACATCCCAAGGATAAGTGCTTAGAACATGTAATGAATAATGAAAGAGGATGAGTTTAACCTTAATAGATTTATGGTGTTTTAAGTTACATGGACACCTATGATAATCTACCTATATGTGTGTGGAAGTGGTGCCGCTTCCTATGAGAACTGGGCTTGACTCTAAAGCACTCATGAAATCAAGGTACAGACACAAGGCCTAATACATGTGTCGGATTATATGGATAATCAGTGACTAAAAGATTTGTGCGTGAAGACAAATCCGGCTGATCAATATAGATTGATAGTTTAAAGACAAGTCTACTATACTTTCATAGTTAGCCTTGATGAACCTTCACAGGGTATTGGTTCAAGTCGTGAGACACCAATGCTTATACACAGTCTTACAGACAATCAAAGATTTACAAAATTTATTTTGAAAATGGTGGAGGAATGTTGGAGAATTTTTAAAATAAGTGAGTAAGAGCTTTGGGAGTAAAAGCTTAAAAGCTTGTCCCACATTGGAAGTGTGTGCAGAAAAGTGGGAAGCTTACCCAATATAAAAGGGAGAGTGTCCCACATTGGAAAATGAGTAAAGCTAAGTGATACCCACTAAGCTATAAAAGGAGTGGGCAACCTTTGAGTCCCACATTGGAAAAACTTAATAAGTAGAAATGAAAGATGAAGAGTTACTTCATCTAGCATTTAAGAGGCTATTCAAAGAGACCTCCAATACGGTGCGAAGCACCGTACGCACATACACGCGCGCGCGTGCGGGGCAGTGGGCTGTAGAGGCGCTAGTGGCACACTTCGCATGCCGTGTGTCCGCAGTGGTAGCAGGTTACCAGAATTCGTCCGGGTCGGATAGCGGTAGCTCGGGCGCGGTCATTTTTTGGTGGGTCCATGTAAAACCGTTTCGGTATTACTGTACCATTTCGGAATTAAGTAAAGACTGTTAAAACTTAACAGTCATGACCCCTGAGATGCAGCCTTTCATTTCCTATAAATAAAGGCATCCTATTTCGAAATTGCACATAACAAATATTACCCAGTTCCGAAATTTCCAACCCTTGCTATTACTCTCTTACAATATTTAGGAGATATAAATTACCTTATTCTGTTTTGTGCACATAAACAGAATAAGAACTTGATTGACTGTTCTTCGCTGCTGCATCCAAAGGTTGTCTTCAAATATACAAGTTGCAGGATTGTATTTTGAGTAAGGATTTACGAATTCCCGTTTGTATACCAAAGTTATTCGTGTGGGGCAAATACTGTATTTAGAAAAGTGACATCACGCCTTGAAGTTTTCTAGTATCTATTCAGAAGTTACATTGTCGTATTGAAGTTGACATTACTGCGATATATAAAGAGTTCCATTTCTATATTTGCATTCATATTATCCAACAGATATTGTAGATCAATCTTCTGAAGCAAGAATGGATTGCGAGGCGATTTAAAATATTTATCTATCTCCCAGAACAACTCCAAGACAAGTTACCACAATGCCAGATATAGAGGGATGGAATCAAGTCACAAGCAGAAGCAAGAAAAAAAGGAGTAGATAAACCACAAGTGACTACGGACAATAGAGTTTAAAATCAACATTTAAGACTAGATCCAGAAACATTTTTAAATGATTAAGTTGGTGATTTGGAATGTTAGGGGTATTGCTAAAAAAGGAACAGTTAGAAGGATTAAAAAGATAGTCCTTATGAATAATCTAGTTATGTTGGTTTGCTTGGAGAATAAAGTGGAAGTTAACAGAATAGACGAATTTAAGAGAAAATTTGGTTTCCAAAAATCTTTGCCAAATGAGTTGAATACAATTTGGTGCTTCTTCTCTTATGAAATTACAATGGATGCTGTATCTTAAATAAACCAATAAATTATCCTTAAAGTTAGTCACTCAGTGATTCGAAAACATATGCAACTAACTTAGTGTATGAAAAATGCACTAGTCGGGAATGAATAGAGTTATAAGATTACCTCAATTCAGTTTACACTACAGAGCCTTGGATAGTAGGTGGAAATTTTAACACTCTGACATGTTCAGAAGAAAAATAAGGGGGGGCCCTATGATATGAATGTTGCAAATGATTTCATAATTTATGTTAAAGTTGATGGTATTTAAGATTTGGGATAAAAGAGAAAGCGATGCCATTATATGGGAGAGGATTAATAAAATGGTAATGAACTTAAAGGGCCAATTAATTTTTTCAAAAATTGCAGTGGAGCACTTAAATAAAGTAGCATCTGATTATGCCTTCTTTTGTCATATTTGCATACCTACTTTCATGTTAAGCCATATGGATTTGTTTGCTAAAATTTCTGGAGCTCAAATTCCAACTTTAAAATAGTAGTTCAGTCCCATTGGAAGAAATTTGAAGGAGGCAACCCCATGTAGTGTTTAGCTGTTAACTTGAAGACTTTGAGGTTTGCCTTAAAATCTAAGAATAAAGAAAAAATTGGTAATTTATTTTCAAATACCACTAATACGGAAGATGAAGTGCTTAGAATTGAGATTAATTTTGAGAATGACCCTTCAGATACTAATAGAATGATCATGAATAAATGTGTTACTCAATTATCTCATCATCTTAAATTAGAGGATGGGTTTTGGAAGAAGAAGGATAATAGTAAATGGGATAAAATAGGGATGTTAATTCAGAGTATTTTCACAACAGTGTCCAAGCGAAAACGAAGAAGAGTTACATACACAAAATTAAAATGAATTCAGGAATTTGGCTAGAAGATCAACATCAAATAAAAATGGAAGCAGTGGAGTATTTCAATGCTTTGTTTGGTTGATATATCATTAGGTTTGATGATGGTGATTTTATGTCTACTATTCTAAGCTTAGTGAATGCTGAAGATAATCAAATTCTAACAATGATGCCTAATCAGACTGAAGTAAAGAAGGTTGTTTGGGATCTCAGCGGTGAAAGTGATCTAGGTATGGATGGTTTCCATTGTTTTTTCTTCACTCACACTTGGGATATTATAGGGGATGATGTACAAAAGGCTATATAGGGCTTCTTGATTAAGATGGAAATTTCAAAAATCATTATAAGCACTGTAATTATTTTAATTCCTAAAAAGGAAGACCCTAAAAGCTTTGGAGACTATAGACCTATAAGCCCTTGTAATTTAACAATAAAATTAACTCCAAAATTCTTTCAACGAATATTTCAAAAATACTCCCAAAAATTATTTCCCCAATTCAAAGTGGTTTTGTTCAAGTAAGAGTGATTGTCGACAATGTTTTGTTGACTCAAGAGATGATTACTATGCTTAATTTAGAAAATAAAGGAGGAAATGCATCCTTAAAGCTTGATATGCATAATGCCCATGACAAAATTTCTTGCATGTTTCTCATCAAAGTCCTTAGAAAATATGAATTCATTGAAGTGTGGATAAATTATATATGGAAATTAATCTCAAATAACTTTTTCTCTATTATGATCAATGGTGAGGCTTGTGGATTTTTTAAATTAGCTAAAGGACTTTGGTAAGTGTACCCTATATTTGCTGGCCTTTTCATCATCTGTGTAAAAGCCTTAAGTAGAGATCTAAACAAGATGAATAAAGCTCCATCTTTCAGAACCTATAAAACTCCTCTAATCTTCCATTTGGTCTCTCACTTAGCATTTGCAGATGACTTGATAGTATTCTCATCAAGTGACATTGGGGCCATTGAACAAGTTAGAATAGTGTTGAAAAGGTATGAAATTGTGTCTGTGCAGGAGGTAAATAAAACTAAAATCTTAATGTATTGTTCTAAATCCTTACAACTGCTAAAGTTAGGAGGTTGTCCAAGATTCTTGAAATACAGGCTAGAAGCACTCTTTTTTTTTACTTAGGATGTCCTACTTTCACTGGTAGAAAAAGTGTACTTTGTTTGAGGATCTCATTTTAACGATAAGAAGAAAATTAGCACGGTGGAAATATAAAATCCTTTCAATGGGAGAAAAATTTATTCTTGTAAGACATATTCTTCAGTTTATGTCTCTTTACACTATGACAACCATTCAACCTAAAAAAAAAGTCCTTTGAATTATAGAGAAGATTATGGCAGATTTTCTTTGGGTATCCAATGAAGGCAATCATAGATACCATTGGATCTCTTGGAATAATTTCTACAGGCCTTTTAATGAGGGTAGTATAAATATCAAAACTTTACAAGACACATGTGATGCTTTTAGTATTAAACTATGGTGGAACTTTAGAAGTCAAAGGTCTCTTTGGGATAAATTCTTGAAGTCAAAGTAGTGCAGGTTAAGGCATCCAATTGAGGTTGATAGTACTATTTGGAAAAGGATAGTAAAGCATAGAGACATTATTAAATAAAACTCTCACTGGCTTATAGGAAAATGTGATATTAGTGACAATTGGGACAACTGGGCAGGGCATGACCAATTGATAGACATTTATAGATTTGTCAACTGGTGAACTCTAATGGTAAATGGTGTACTTAGATGATCAGTGTTGATACCAAATTTATTCTGCTGACATGGATCAATAAAGAGAAGACACGTGGCAGTCTACGTGGCAACAACAAACACTTCCGAGGAACCATACTATAACGAGGAACACTGATTCCCCGAGGAACTCGTACGCTCCGAGGAACGAGAATTATTCGAGGAACTCTTGAGCACCGAGAAGCTTAGGCGGTCCGAGCAACTCAGGCGGTCCGAGCTGCACCTCGAACAAAGCATTAATAGCAGGATAACCAACAGTTTGACTATTCATTAAATGCTTATCATTCAGACGCATACGCTTAAGGAGCATTAAATGTATCACCCTTTCATATGTACATCATTTAATGTATTACCCTTTCACATTACGGCCTCAGGGCTATAAATACATTGTACAATCCTCATTGTAAAGGGACGGGAATTTCTTGAGATAATTTGTAATCGAGAATTCCCATACAATCAGCAATACCATAACAGTGGACGTAGGCCATTCTTATAAGGCTGAACCACTTTAAAAATTATTTGTCTCATTTATTTATCTGTGATTGAATAATTAGATATGATCTAATTTTTTACATCAACAAATTGGCACCGTCTATGGGAACGACTGGTAATATCGTTTTCCATAAAAAACAATCCATCACAAATGGCTGATATTCCAGAATCTAGCAATCGAAATGCTGGAAGTCCACCAAATCCATCTGCTCCGCCAAATATTCCAGATCTGGCTGGAATAATGACAAATCTGGCTCAGGGCCAGACCGTCATGCAAGAAACTATGCGTCAACTCATACAAACCCTCCATGGCGGTGCACCAACCCATTCAAGACCATGAAGTCTTCAAAGAAATACCCGTGCATCTTCTTCACGTACTAGACGTACCAATTCATATCGCAATGAGGAGTCTGAAGATTTTTCTTATCAACCCGGACGAACTACGTCAGTGCGAGCCACAGATACTGAACAACGTATCACTCTCTCCCCAGAAAGGACCAGTGCGCTAGAAAGATTAAGCAGAGTATCTCCCTTCGATCGATTAGGTCATAGGAGGAGAAAAAGTCCTCCTAGAGCCCCATCGAGGAGTTTTCGACGACCATCAGACTTAAGGGAAGGATCTGCCCAGTCGCGACCAGTTGCTCGTCAAGATAAATCCCAAGAAGCCACCTCAACGCGATCAGTTGCTCGAACCAACAGGCCCGAGGAAGGAAATGATGCATGGAAAGGCTCTATTCAAAGGCTGGAGGATAGATTGGGAGAAATGATTAAAGCTAAGAACCCTCTACAATGAACTTTTGTCCGAGGAACACCTTTTGTCCAGGCCATTGTATATTTTCCAACACCATCAAAATTCAAAGCACCTGTTGTGACCCCCAAATATGTTGGAAAGACATACCCTATCCTTCATATAGAACAATACCAAGCTGAAGCCGACATCTATGCTGTTCCAGATGAGATGAGATGTAGGGCATTCTCGGGAAATCTTACCGGATCTGCTCAAATATGGTATAATAATCTTCCTCGGGGTAAGATTTCAACTTTTCTTCAACTGATCGAGTTATTCATTGGGAATTTTTGTTTTGGGGCAAAGCCAGTTAAACGAGTAGCGCATTTGTTAAGTGTTAGACAAAAGGCTGGTGAGAGTACCAGAGATTATATAACTCATTTTAATAATGAGAAACTTGAAGTCATTGATTACGAGGAGAAGACAACGATTACCGCCTTGATGAGTGGACTACTGCCTAATAAGTTGTACTATACTTTGGCCAAAGATCCACCTAGAACCATATCGAATCTGATGGGAAAAACATCCAAGATTATGAATACTGAGTAGGCTATGGCTACGAAGAAGAACATGGATGCCAAAGAAACCAAGGTGGAAGGTGATAAAGCTAAGAGAAAAGAGCATAAGAACAATGGTAATGACAAACATTCAAGAACAAGGTTGGTATGGGATGCAATGAAGAAATTTGATAATTATACTCCTTTGAAGAAGGATATCAACCATATTCTAGAAGAAATCAAGAGCAACGAGGAATTAAACTGGCCAGAGAAAATAAAGGCAGACCCTGACAAGAGGAATAAGGCAAAGTATTGCGAGTTTCATAAAGATCATGGCCATATGACCAAAAATTGCATAGCTCTTCAGAATGAGATTGAAACACTCATCAGACGAGGAAAGCTGGCAAAGTACGTTGATCGTGGAAGCAAAAGAAGAAACAATGACCGAACTAGAGAGAGGTCTAGATCTCCTCGTCGAGCAGAGGAAAACAAGAAAAGAAACCATGAATTTGATCCTAAAGAAGACCCTGATCTTCCCAAGAGACCAAGGCAGCCAGAACGAGAGGTACTTTCAATACGCTTTGGGTCATTTGACTGTAATGTTATAACAGGTGGAGATGCAGGAGGAGGAGACCTTACTGCCGAGAGAAAAGCTTACCTCTGTGAGGCTCAAGCTTGCTCGTACATTCAACGAATAAATCTAGCTGAGGAGGATCGCCCGAGAAAAGTGAACAACGAGAAGTTGGTTATTGGGTTCTCAAAGAATGACCTTGCAGGTGTTCTATATCCTCATGATGACCCATTGGTGATCAAGATGAGAATGAAGGAGGTAATGATTTCAAGAGTACTGGTAGATAATGGTAGCTCGGCAGACATCATGTTCTACTCGTGCTTCGATAGTTTAAATCTAAAGCTATCTCAACTGGAGCCTTACCACAGACCCCTCATCGGTTTTGCTGGCGAGAAAGTATTTCCACTTGGGACGATCAGTTGGATATATTCATTGGTACGTGGCCTGCTTGTCGAACAGAAAGAATACGTTTCTTCATGATGGATAAGAATGTTCAATCATCATACAATATCATCATGGGAAGAGTAGGATTGAAGAAGTTCGAGGCTGTACCATCTACGGTGCATCAGTGCCTGAAATTTCCAATAAATTTTGGAGTAGGAGTTGTTAAAGGTGATCAGAAAGTAGCTCGGGAATGCTATTATTCATCCGCCGAGCAAGAGGAACTGGAGGAATCAAGGAAAAGACTACTACTTATCAAGTGGAAGAAGGGGCAGAAATTGAAACATTGGATCCTAGAGATGAGTCACAACTCGTGAAGGGTCAAGTGGTGGAAGCTACTGAAAATATCATTCTGGACGACGAGCACCTTGAACGAACTACTCAAGTAGGTTTGTCATTGGAAGCCTCACTAAAGCAGGAATTGATAACTTTCCTTAGAAGCAGAAAGCAAACTTTTGCGTGGAGTCAGACATGCCAGGGATAGATCCAAATTTCTTATGTCACGAACTCAATGTGAATAAGGAAATCAAGCCAGTGAAGCAGAGTAGAAGAGTGTTCAGCCCCGAGAAGAATCAAGCTATACAGGAGGAAGTCGAGAAGCTCCAGAAAGCTTTCTTTATTGAAGATGTTAAATATCCAGACTGGTTAGCCAATGTGGTGATGGTAAAGAAGAAGAATAACAAATGGAGGATGTGTGTAGACTTCACCGACCTCAACAAAGAATGCCCAAAGGATCATTTTCCACTACCCCGAATTGATCAACTAGTGGATGCTACCTCGGGACACGAGCTGCTGAGCTTCATGGATGCTTATTCTGGCTATAATTAGATTAAAATGAAACCTGAAGACAGGGAGAGTACTTCTTTCATTACCCCTAGGGGAACTTATTGTTATAATGTTATGCCTTTTGGTTTGAAAAATGCAGGTGCGACATATCAGAGGCTGATGAACAAAGTCTTTGCTGAACAAATCAGTTGCAATATGAAAGTCTATGTTGACGATATGCTGACAAAGAGCAAGAAAGTTGCCGATCATCTAGTTGACTTAAGTCAGACTTTTGATCAACTAGATAAATATCAAATGAAGCTGAACCCGATGAAGTGCATATTTGGAGTACGAGAAGGCATGTTTCTCAGATACATTTTCAACCAACGAGGCATTGAAGCAAATCCTGAAAAGATCAAAGCTCTATTATGGCTGCGATCTCCGACGACGAAGAAAGAGGTGCAAAGTCTTACAAGACGAGTAGCAGCACTCAACAGATTTGTATCACGAGCAACTGATCGATGCCTCCCGTTCTTCAAGACACTCCGAAAGACTTTTGAGTGGAATGATGAATGTGAGAATGCTTTTCAAGACTTGGAGAAATACTTGGGAGCACCTCCACTGTTATCCAGGCCAGTGATGGGAGAAAAATTATACTTGTACCTAGCAGTATCGGAGAATGCAGTTAGCTCGGCGTTGATAAGAGTGGAGAATGGAGTACAAAAACCAATCTACTACACAAGTAAGGCCTTCCGAGGAGCAGAGATCAGATATCCAAGGCTGGAAAAGTTAGCACTGGCACTGATTGAGGCGAGTAGGAGAATGAGGCCATACTTCCAGGCTCATACTATAATCATATACACTGATATGCCATTGAGACAAGCCCTTCATAAACCAGAAAAATCAGGGAGGTTGATGTACTGGGCAATAGAGCTCGATGAATACGATATAGTCTATGAACCCAGATCATCACTTAAAGGGCAAGATGTAGCGGATTTTATAGCAGAGTTCACCTAACCTGATACCCCCGAGGAGCAAAAGTTGCTCGCTGATCAACCTGTGGATGTTACAGGATCAACAAACACAAGCTCAGACCAACTCCGGTTGGTAAAAGGGCAAGTGGATGTTACAGGATCATCAAATTCGAGCTCAGACCAACTCCGATTGGTAAAAGGGCAAGAAAAGATGATCGACGAAGAGCGAGAAATATCAGGGGAAGATGAAAGGAAGCAACAAATATTTCACCGAGGAACTCTGTCAGATCAGAAGTTTGAAGACGAGTTACCTATATGGAGGCTATATGTAGATGGCTCATCTTGCACAACAGGCAGTGGGGCAGGGATAGTTTTGAGCACTCCGAACGAGGTCGACATGGAATATGCCCTACGTTTCCAATTCAAAGCTTCCAATAATGAGGCTGAGTATGAGGCCATGATCGCAGGTCTTAATTTGGCAAAAATTATGGAGGCGCAGCAAATTATTGTCTTCAGTGATTCTCAATTAATTGTAAATCAAATGTTGGGAATATATGCAGCCAAAGGAGAATTAATGATCAAGTACCATGCAAAGGTGATGGAGTTGGTATCAGAATTTGCTGCAATTCAACTGGTCAAAATACCAAGAATGGAGAATGCAAGAGCAAATGCCTTAGTTCGATTAGCATCGGCTACTCGTACCGAGCTACGAAGAACAATCCCAATTGAAGTTTTGGCTGGTCGGAGTATAGATGAAGATTTGGCGATGAACTTTATCACCCTTGATTTAGGACCATCTTAGATGGATCCCATCAGGGCATATATTGAGGAGGGAGAATTACCAATTGACAAGCTCGCAGCCAAGAAATTGAAGTTTAATGTTGCTCGGTATGTATTAACTAACGGTATTTTATATAGACGTGGAATTATGGCAGGTTTGCAGAGATGTGTACATCCCTCCGAGGTGAAAGAATTGATTGAAGAGATCCATGAAGGGTCTTGTGGAGCCCATGTAGCAGGTCGGACGCTTTTGCAAAGGATGATGACGCAGGGATATTACTGGCCGACGATGAGGTCTGATTATGTAGCCTATGCCAAGAAATGTGACAAGTGCCAGTGCTTTTCCTCCATCCGAAGAACTCCACAAGCATTATTGACACCCATCACTTCCCCTTGGCCATTTTCCATGTGGGGAATAGATTTGGTTGGATCACTGCCAACGACTAGAGGAAGGTTCAAATACCTCGTCGTCGTAGTGGATTATTTTACTAAATGGGTGGAAGCTGAGCCTCTCATTGATATGACGTACGAGAAGGTGTACCAATTTATTTGGAAGAACATCATTTGTCGATATGGTCTTCCTCATGCTTTCATCACAGACCATGGAACACAATTTGATAACGAGGAGTTCGCTGCCTATTGTCATCAATCAAATGTGTTGAAGGTCCACTCAGCACCAGGCCATCCTCAAAGCAATGGACAAACTGAAGTGACAAACAGAACACTGGTGAATGGTTTGAAGAAAAGACTGGATGATGCGAAAGCAAATTGGATCAACGAGTTACAGTCAGTACTGTGGGCTTACCGAACTACTCCCCGAGTAGCAACTGGAGAATCTCCATATATGCTAGCGTTTGGAAGTGAAGCTGTTATACCTGCCGAGTTGGGCCTCCAAACACACAGGGTACTGAATTTGAATTCCCCAGTCAGCGACTTAATGAGAAGATTGGATTTAGACATGCTCGAGGAAGTTAGAGAAGAAGCAGCCATCAGAAATGCTGCATACTAACAACGAACAACTCTATTCTACAATAAGAGGGTGAAGAAGTGCGATCTGAAAGAAGGAGACTATGTGCTGAAGAAAGTAATTCAAAAGCACAACAAACTGGAGGCAAACTGGCATGGACCATGTCGAGTTACATAAGTTGTTCGACCAGGAACTTTCCGAATAGCAACTTTAGAAGGAGAGGAGTTTAAGAATGCATGGAACGTAGAGCACCTACGCAAGTATTATCAGTGATATGTATTTCCTCCTTTTATTGAAAATTTTTCGGGGAATACTAGTGCTACACACTACTCGGCAAAACTCGAACTACTCAAAATTTTTCTCGAAAACGCCAGCTAAGGTTGGTCGAGAAACAAATGTATTCCTCCGGGAAGTAAAACTTATATTCCTCCGGGAAGTAAAGCTACCTGTATTCCTCCAGGAAGTAAAGCTACCTATATTCCTCCGGGAAGTAAAGCTTCCTATATTCCTCCGGGAAGTAAAGCTACCTGTATTCCTCCGGAAAGTAAAGCTACTTGCATTCCTCCGGAAAGTAAAACTTGTATTCCTATGGGAAAGAAAAACTATATGTTCTTCGGGAAGTAAAAGTTTTCCTAAAAATGCCAACTTATGTCGGTTAGGAAGTAAATATATTCTCGAAAAGGCCAATTTGAGTTGGTCGGGAGGTAAAATTATTTCAAAAAGTGCTAAAAGTTGCTCGCAGAGGAAAAATCCACTAACTATGGCTGGTCGGGGATAAAAACCCACTAACTGTAGTTGGACGGAAACATTTTATGAATACGAGAAAATGATCAAGCAAAATTATTGATACTCGTGACTTTTTAAAATTATTAGTAAGTTGGTCGAGAAACAACTTAGTGAGTTGGTCGAGAAATAACTTAGTAAGTTGGTCGAGGAATAACTTAGTAATTTTTTATAATGACTACCACAAATTCAAGCTAGTCGACAATAAGTTGATCGATAAACAACACAGTATTGTTATCTTTTTAACAGACATACATGCACAAATGTAAAGTATTTTACAAGACAATAGCGATTAAGATTGCGAATAAAAATAAAAATCTTTCATTAAATCCAAAAACATATTACATTGATAATGAAATGTATACTAACTATTACATCAAAATTCCTACTCTATTGGTTTCTTCCCCTCTGCTTTTGAAACAGGTTCCTCGCCAGCAGGCGGATCATTTAAAGCAAGAGGAGAGTTTATGAAGTTCAAATCTTTTAACATCCTGATATTCATCAAGGATGGTCGATCTACAAGGTGCTCGGGACGAGATATCTCAACACTTGAATGGAGATTGTAGTCGGCGAGATACTTGGAAATTAAGCATCGAGGAATGGCCCGAGCTGGGATCCAACTCATATCAAGTTTGAATGGTGGCACGGGTAGGTCGAGCAGCCCAGGATCATGATAGTCCCACAGGTAATGACCCTGTTCGAGTTGCAGCACACCTAAGGCATTCAACCAGCCTTGCTTGTAGCCCTCATTATTGGCATTCTGGATACGATCGTCCAAGTGGTAAAGAGCCTCGTTGTACCCAGCCATCCAAAACTCCCTGGGCTGTTTGTGGAATTGATATGTCAGTCTCTCCAGCTGCTCATGGAGATTTTTGATGAATAGATCCTTATTCTCCAAGACTGATTTCTGTGCTGAAAGCTGCTCTTCCAGGTCCCTGATCTTCTTTGACATTTCAGCCAACGCCTGGTTCTTTTCCATCAATTGGAAGGCTTGGTTCTCTAAGGCAGATTGAGTCCTCTGTTCCTCGACAGGAATTCAAGCTGCTCTTGCTCGTCCCCGAGGAGCTCTTTCTCGACCACGAGAAGATGTAGAGGGACCAACTCTCTTCAAGGTCTCCAATTCGTCCCTCAATTTGGCATTCTCGACCTCCAAGAACGAGAATCCCTCATCATTCACTGGGACCAAGGCGTTTGAAGTGGAAGCTGTAGACTTCAACTGAGACAACTCTTTTTGCAGGTTGTTATTTTCTTGCTCTAATAGTTCATCTATTTGTCTGCACTCCTCGACCTCACCCCTCAGAGTTCTCTCCCTCACCTCGTAGCCAGCAAAACGCTTATCGTACCCCTTGTAAGCATTGAGTTGCTGATACTTCTTCTCATACCCCTCATGCAAAAGGGCAGTGGATTCTTTGTATTGCTGCTGAAGGTCTTCAAGAGTGCCTTGGAGATCCTCGATCATATCATAATAAGCCACATTATTCGCCACTGCACGATCAAGCAGGGTCTTCAAGTATTGATAGGCCTCAATCGCCTGTTCCGAAGCATCTTGGCCGAGGATGTCGATAATTTGTACTGCACTCAGATCTGTGTGACCAACCTTAAAATAATCATTGCATTGCCTCAACAGCTTGGTATCATGAGCAGATAGTAATTCCATCCTGGCCAGAAATTAGTAGAGAAAGAAGAAGCAGTAATCAATAAAAGTACCAACTAAGCATGAAGAAGAGACAACAGTATGCAAGAATAAAAGTTAAAGTTTTATTATATCAAGATTCAGAGTTACATGTTCATGGTTACATTTGACAAAAGAAAAATATAAAGAGAAACCCGAACAACTCTACACCTTTTCCTTGTCTCCCAAAACCTTATCGGGAGGCTGGGACGAGGAAGTAGGTTGCTCGGAAGGAACAGGTAGTAGCTGGGGAAGTGCTGTAGGTTGCTCGGAGGAAGTAGCGAGCTGTTGAAGTTCCTCGGTAGCAGGCTGGATGGCCGGGGGATGATCTTCCATCACCATAAAAGACTCTTCGGAGGCATATTCGTCCTTTTCTTCTTCAGGAGTTGGAGGGGGACCAGGGATGTGTTACTGAAAGAGTTCGAAATTTTTATCCACTTTCATCTCCTATAGAGCAGCGACCCATCCATACCTAAAGTACTTGAGGCTGCCATATTCTACTTGAGACATTATGGCAGCCAAGCCCTTGTTCAACCCTTTATCCCAGCCAACGCTGAAAGACTTCTTCACAGCCAGTTTTCTCTTCAACTTCTCCGAGGAAAGCTTCTCGGACAGAAGGTTTTCAACAGTCTTCAATTTATTTTCAACCTCCTCCTTCTGCCGATTTACCTCACGAAGCTGACCCAATTCTTCCTCAGCAACCTTGAGCTTATTCTCAAGCTCTCCAGCATTTTGAGCTTCTTGTCAAGATCTTTAGTTTTCCCTTCCAAGTCATTTATTCTCTTCTCCAACTCCTTGGAGACCTCAACAGCTTGAGCTTTCTCCTGCTCGGTGGAGGCAAGATTCTTCTCCCAAGTTGCCTTATCATCAGCATATTTTTGGCGAGACTCTTCCAAAGACTGCCTCACGCCCATCAAAGCTTCCTCTACACCAGACGAGGAGCTTGAAGCTTTAATAGCTTCATCCTTCTTCAAAATTGTATTGAAGCAGCTCACCAACTGTGAAAAGAAAATGAAAGCAAGTCAGAGACAAATATAATAAGGGAAAGATGAAAAGTTTAAAGTAAAAGGACTTACAGAAGCAATGTGGCGAGCTGCCAAAGAGGTAACAATATCCTGAGAAAGGTTTTCTTCGATACCTTGGATCTCGGGAATGATCCAAGTCTTCACCGAGCTCATGGCAGAGCTCGGGGGAACGAAAGTGGGAACTCCACTAGTCGGGGGCTGAGAGATAGTGTCAGCCAAATTGACCGAGGAGCTCTTCTTCAGCTTCCTCGGGGGAGCAGGAATAGATTCAACCAAAGAGGAACTCTTGGTCGGTGATATTACAATCACCTCTCCTGGAGCAGCAGACTTGCTCGGAGACACTGGGGGTTTCTCGACAATCTTCATAACAGGGGCAACCGAGGAAGATCCATCAGTTTTCTTTGTCCCCTCCCCTGGGACGTCAACCTTACTTCTTTTTGCCTCTCCAGCACCAGAGGCAGTTTTCTCAAAAAGGGGGGGAGGTCTTTTCTTCTTCATCCTTTCACTTAAAGGAATATGTGATTCAGGCGAAGAACTGGTAGAAGCTGGTACTAGCACTACGTCACTTATCACCGGACGAGCAGTGAAAGAAGTGGTGTAGCTCTTGTACTGCAGCAGATACGAGGTTGACCTAATGTGCTCGTCAGCAACACTCTGATGCAAACTCCAGATAAGTTTTAAGTGCCTTATATTCACGTCTGCTTCTTTTGGACACTTTCTTTTGCTATCAACTGCAAATAAATAAACATTGAAATATCAGTGGCACATTTTGTCAAACACAGAAGAAGCATAATTTCAAAATAAATAAAACGAAATAAAAATAACCTATCCCATTGCCATAGGGAGGGCATCTGGGACCCTGATACACTTCATCTCCTGATAAAGGAGTATGTTGCCAATTTTTTATTAGAACTCCGTGCTCAAAATAGTCCCTATTGGCATCCGGGAGATTGACCACTAAATCCCTATTTAAAAATCTAGTTTTTAATTAAAAGGTGTTATCACCAACTGCCCATCTATAGCAAAACATGATTTCTGGAATTCCTATGCGAGTTCCATGAATTTGATTTAACCTATGCACCCCATTAACTATTCTCCATGTATTGGGGGCTAGTCTTGCAGGAACAACGTCAAAGTATTGACAGAATTCCAGACATGAGGAATTGGGTGGAAAAGAAAATCCACACTCAGCAACAAAGAGACCGGGGAACCAATGTCCCTCAGCCAAACGAAAATAATCAGAAGGCTTAGAAAGCTCTTCCAGAACAACCCAGGAGGGAATAGAAAAATCAGAGCGAAACGTATCAAGAGATTCTACAGGATAAACCATGATGAAAGAAGGGAATGAAGAAGAAGGAAGAAGATCTTACAGAAAAAGAGTGGATCTGTTGACAACGAACGGTGAAAAGGATGAACGCATAAGAGAGTAAGGTAATGGAAAACTCGAAAATACAAATTTGAAAAGGTAGAAGACGATGGGAGTATCTGTGAAGTTTAAATACTCTGCCTTGGGAAATGGTAAAGTAATGATTACAAAAAGAAACGATTACGCTACCGACGGATAGAAGGACAAAAAGTACGCGGAGATCGAGGCGGTTATAAAAATTCAAAAAAGCCTGATTCTATGAATTTGGAAAGAGAAATAAATACAAGGGAAACACTCCTACAAATCAGGAGGACTATTTAAAGCTACCATATTCCGAGAAAGAATGTCCCACACTCCTCAAATTTCGAACTATTAAACATTGGGGGCTTCTGTTGATACCAAATTTAGTCTGCTGACATGGATCAATAAAGAGAAGACATGTGGCAGTCTACGTGGCAACAACAAACACTTCCGAGGAACTCACACGCTCTGAGTAACCATACTACAACGACGAACACTGATTCCCCGAGGAACTCGTACGCTCCGAGGAATGAGAATTCTCTGAGGAACTCTTGAGCACCGAGAAGTTTAGGCGGTCCGAGCAACTCAGGCGGTCCGAGCTGCACCTCGAACAAAGCATTAATAGCAGGGTAACCAATAGTTTGACTATTCATTAAATGCTTATCATTCAGGCGCATACGCTTAAGGAGCATTAAATGTATCACCCTTTCATATGTACATCATTTAATGTATTATCCTTTCACATTACAGCCTCAGGGCTATAAATACATTGTACAATCCTCATTGTAAAGGGACGGGAATTTCTTGAGATAATTTGTAATCGAGAATTCCCATATAATCAGAAATACCATAACATTGGACATAGGCCATTCTTATAAGGCTGAACCACTTTAAAAATTCTTTGTCTCATTTATTTATATGTGATTGAATAATTAGATATGATCTAATTTTTTACATCAACAATCAGTTTGTTGATGTATCAAAGCCTAGCTCACAGATGTTTTCAAGTTGGCTTATTAGGAAATAAATGTTCAAATACGTTGGAATGGACTACATAAGCAGATGGTGGTTTCTCTATCAGTTCAGCATGGAATCATCTTAGGCAGCTTCATATGATTTATTGGACTAATTAATTTATTTGGAATAATCTAATTCCTATTAAAATATCTTTATTCTTAATGATATTATTATGAGACTGTCTGCCAGTGGATGTTGCCATTCAAAGAATTGGGATTCGAGGGCTTCTAAAATGTGGTTGTTGCATCTATAGTAAAGCTGAAACAATGGATCATCTTTTTGGTATCAGTGATGTAGCTAAGATGGTTTGGAGGCATTATGGTCAATTTTATGGAATTACCTATCAAAATACTTCTATTAGAGGAATATTCATTTCTTGATGGACTTCTGCAAATAACTTTCAGTGGGGAACTATTATTAAAATTTCGACTGCCTTTATAGCTTGAGGTATTAGGAAAATGATGAATAAATGGAAATTTGAAGGTGAGAAGATGGACCCCTCAAAGTGAGACATGATATACATCCTCTAATCTTTCTTTATTTAGGGATAGATTTTAGTCTATGTTCTAGCAATAATTGTATGCAAAATGACCAGTTTCTAGAAGGAGCAGATTGTTTAAATGAATTCCTCCTATTTGAAGTTAAAACTTAATGTTGATGGATCTTGCAAAGGAAATCTAGGCCTTATGGGTGGAGAGGGTATTCAAAAAAATTCACAAGGATTTTTTTAAGAGGATTTTCTTTATACATTGATAAGGGGACCAATAATAAAGCTGAAGCAGAATTTATTCTCTTAGGAATTAAGATGTGTGAATAGCTTCTTTCCTATGGTTTGGAGGTAAAATCAGATTATAAAATTGTAATCCAAGTTTTTACTGGAAAGTTTAGATGTCCTTGGTGTATTATGAATATCATAGCTCAGATTCGAGCGATAATTAAAGGTTTTGAGGTAAAGTTCATCCACACTCTTCGACAAGGAAACAAAGGTACTGATTTTCTTACCAATCATGGGCGCATTAATAATTGTCATGCGGTTTTCGATTCTATTTCTTCTTTCCCAAAAAATATCAAAGGCTTACTTAAAATAGATTCATTGGGTATTCCTAGTTTTAGATTTAAGTAGATGTTTTGTTTTCAAAAGATTAGGTGGCTATTCTAAAAATCATATAGTTTCTCTTTGTAAGCCACCAGGTTGGGGTTATTCCAACCTAGTTTGTTCTAATCAATCTTGGGGCCTACATCCCTCTTAAATTAAAAGAAAATATGCAAGGGGCTCAAATAACCACGAATTCAGATCTAATATCTCAAATTAACATTGGGATTCTACTGTTTATCAAGAGTAAATCCTAACACATGGTTTCTATAGCGGAATTAATTATAAATCTACTCAATTTCATAATTGTCCCAATGCACAAGCACATTTAATATAATTCTAATAAATTGATATTCATAACATAATTAAGAACTATTAAATCAAGTCCTAAACATGCTTCTAATCTCAGATTCATAAAGGGAAAACAAGTATTCTAAATAAATTATAAATTTAGAGATGAATTGGAAGAGATTTCTTGTCTTAAAATGAAAGAACGGTGCTTGAATCCTTGTACTTCTTCCTATCCAAGCTTTCTTTGCTTCTCCCACGAGTCTTATGTCTACTAGGATTTTCTTTTATCATGATAAATGACTAGTTAAAGAGTTTTAATCCTAGTGAACACTCTAATTTCTACACTTTTACATTATGTCCACTTTCGAGCCCCTAAATGCGCCCAAAATACTACTCAAAATATCTCAAAACTTAGCCTAAGGGTATACCTACTCCCAGGACCAACTTAAGATGATAGAAACATGTAACCGGGTCTCTATAGTCTTCTATAACTGGTTATACCACATATCTCATGGTAAAATCTCGCATTGTAAAATAAAATCACTAATTAATTATTTTACACGTAACCGCATATCGTTCAATATTATTAATTACACTCATTAATTGATAATAGCACGCGACACAAATAAATCACATAATATGCACATTTAATTATCATCTAAATATGAAATAGTCATTACTAATTATCTCAAGTAATGATTAATTTTTATTTATTAATTTCTTCTCACAATTAATAAATAAATAAATGCCAGAACAATACGGGGTAATATAATAATCTTTTGACATATCGAATGATGAGGAAATCTTTAAATATATATTAAAACTTAAAATCATAAAATTAGCCGATGATGTAAAAATGTCGATTGTAAATGAGTCAGAAGGAAACAAACTATTGTAAATGGCATAATGTGTTCTCCCACTCAACTAACTCTTGTTCTGTTTTTTTGTGACGTGATACATGAGTTAATTAGGAAAGGATAAACCGAGTTTCAAGAAAAAAAAGGGAACACCATGGAATTAATGAAGACCTGTTTCCTTAAAGTTGGAGAAAGGGGACTAACATGTTTTTTATTTAGTTGCTAATGAAAAAAGGCCATGTTGAGTTTATAATGAAGACTAAAACTGACACAAAGGCTTTAAATGTTGACACAACTGTAGATACAGAACAAAATATCCTAAAACACACGTGCATTTGTTGTGGAGAATAATACTCTAAAATGTGCCAAATTATTTCTTCGAAAGTAATGTAACAAAAATTTAAGAAGGAAGGACATGTTAGTCACATTGCTAAACCTCGGGGGTAGGAAAGTCAAGGGATCTTCTAAGGATTTTACCCCGAGAAGGTGAGGACATATTCGAGGCCTTATCATTCACATAGAGAAACAAAACCACAAATGAATTTTCAATAATCAAGCTAAGTTTTCAGAAAGTTCAGTCCAACCAGTACATGGGGACCCCAAGGCCCACGGGGGTTGCTAAAATGGCACTAACGGTGATAGGAGTATCAAATTAGTTTATGGAACAAGATCCTAAGGTGGCTCAATAGTTTAATGATATACCTATAAATCCAAAGGCAGTAAAGCCTCAACAAGTGTCTCAAGGGATGTGGCACATGGTGAAGCCACCTAAATCGAGGAAGAGAGAACTAAAAACTAAGATCTCTTGCACCCAACAAAGGAGGAATCATAGGAATTATAGAGACAATATTTTTTAGACAAGTTGGGTGAAAATATTAAAGAATTAGAGAAGGCCATTAGCATGGATGAAGGAAGCGCATCTGAGGATGGATCCTGTTGTGAAGAATAAAAGAAAGAAATGATGGTTGTGGATGCGATAGGACATACATAAGAACCTAGTCTATAATAGTTTATATAGTCTGGATTCTTTCCATAACAGGTGCCAATTAAAACGAAAATTATCCTCCCATAAAGGTTCGAAGATGAATAGGGACAAGAGGTTCCAGATCTAGAAATGGAGGAAGACGATGGCTCATATGTAGATGACTCAAACCTTTTTTGTTTTTTCCTTAAAGCTCATTATGGGTTTTATGGGGACCAAAATATAATTGGGCCCAATTCAGGACTGGTCGACCAAGCCCAACAGTGCTAAGGGAACGCCCGACTCAACTAAAGAGGACTAATACCAATATTTATCATGTGGATAATCACAAGGCAATCACGATTAGCTCATATCAGTTATCCAAAATCTCGGACGAGATATTAAGGGAGCCACTATGTGAGCTTATCTCAAGCCAAGGGAGTTCCTTGGCTTATTCAAGCACTACGGTTTTATACAGCTATAAATACAACCCATACCCCACGACCAAGGGGGTTGTAATTTCAAAAATTTGAAAGAAACTAATAAGAATACAGTGACTAACCTCGCCGTGGACGTAGGCAATCTATTGAACCACGTATATTTGTGTGTTGTGTGATTGGCATTTTTATGATCATCTTTTGATTGCTATCTGCAATTTTTTAATTGTGATTAATTTTCACTCACAATTGGCACCGTCCGTGGGAACCTATTTTCTTTCCACGAAATCAATCTCTTCAAACAATAGTTACAATGTCCCACCAACCAAACTCACCGACCAAACAGTGCACCCCAACCTGGAGATATACGAGCTGAGTTGGATCCACAGAGAGTCAGGTCTGAGGTTCGTCAAGATAGAAACCCAAGGTTTTTACCAAAATAATAGCCTTCAGAGGAAATCCACACGCAACCTTGATCTACCATGATCTCATGCTTGGTCGATGCCTACGAAAAAAATGCTTCAACAGCAGGAGTAGGCATCCCGCCTCCAGATTGATTAGAATTTTTGCCTCCAACGAAGACTATATGAAATGGATAGAGAACTCTTTCAGAATCATAAATGTCGTGCTCAGACTCCTAACCCTCAGGCGAGAAAGACTCACAACTGAGGAAGGAGCTACAGGCGCGACCAAGAATGCTTAGATCATAGAAATCATTAAGGCAGAATCCATAGGGATAACGAGCTCCACAAGGACGGCATTAGGAGTTTAGTTTGAAGGGAAATGGACCAACACCATGCTCATTGAGGGGACATGTCTACAAAAGAGCTAGCTAGCAAGACTGAGCTCCCTTCTAAAAAACTATCGAGGATGAGGAACCCTCAAAGATGTTTATAACCCCCAAGTTTAAGATCTACGATGGCAAGACTGATCCTATCGATTATATTTGACAGTTTAGACATACAATGACTTTATGGAGTCATAACAACGCTTGATGTGCCGTATTTTCTCTTCCTGTTTGGGTGAAATAACTTAAAAGTGGTTTGAGAGACTGCCTTATAGATTCATAAAGAGCTTCAAAGCCCTCACCGAGTCCTTTACTGCACGATTCATCACTAACATCTCCCATCCAAAGAGAATGGATTCGTTGCCCGTGATGAAAAAGAAACCACATTAGTCTTTGCGCGAATATGCTAAACATTATTTGGAAGTGTTCGATGAGGTGGAAGATTTCTCGGAGCAGGTTGCCATGACATCCTTCAAGATAGGTCTAACCCCCACATCCATATTATACCAATCCCTTACCAAAAGGAAGTTGATACTATTTACGATCTCAAATCACGTATTAAAAAATATAACAATGTAGAAGACGTGGTCCACACCAGTCAGGCTGAGACGGGTTGTGCCAAGGATAACAAAGGGGGAAACAAGGAGAAAAATCCTAAGAAGGGTAACAAGAAGAAGAATGGTGCCAAGAATGGGGGAAAGACATAATCCTCTAAAGCCTTTCATGCCGTCAACAGAGTTTTTAAGGAACCGATCTTTAAGATTTTAAAAAAAATCAAAGATCTACAGTTCCTCAAGTGGACAAAGAAGATGAGAGGGGATCTTACCAAGATGAACAACACACTTCGATGCGTGTTCCACAAAGAAAATGACCACAAGACTAAGAACTGTAAGGTGCTCAAAGTTCATTTAGAGGAGTTGGCCCAGACTAGGCATTCGAATTAATACATTGAGAAAAAATCTGACCTGGTCATCGCTAATGGCAACCAAAAACTAGATAACGTCCTGGATGATGAGATATGACATGAGTTTATGATGATGTATAGGGCATCCGGCCTCAAGAAAATTCTAGGTAACGTTGATCAGATGGAGCTCAAGAAGGTCACAGTCGTGATGGTGGCCTTCTAGATAGATCTTGCCAAAATCCTGGCTGACAGGCACCGGTGACCAGAGTACATTGACTACAGCAAGAATATCATTTTTATAGAGGAGGATTTGGTTGGTGTAAGAACCCCACACCATAATGCTCTGATAATCACTCTCGGAATCGCGAACTGGTATATTGATAAGTTACTATAGGACCAACAGATTGTTTCATAGGTGATGTACTTGGACCGTCCCTTACTTTGCGAGGAAGATGACCATGACTTTGGGACAACTAATCCTTCTAGTGAGGGCAGAGAATATTTCAAAGACAATAGAGTTTTTGGCGGTGGATATTGATTCGCCCTACCACCCCATTCTAGGCAGATGGTGTCTTCATCCTATGAGTGATATCCCTTTCACTTACCACAAAAAGCTCAAGTGTATCACGGATCGGGGCATAATGGAGATAAAAGGTAACCAAGCCATTGCTAAAAAAGGCTATATTGTCGCCATTAGACTGAAACAGGAAAAGAAGAAAGAGAAAGAAGTTATTCAGGAGATAACCCAGAATGGGGATACTCCATCAAAATAGCAACTATAAAATGGTCGACTAGGGGTGGAGGAAAGTAGGATCCACCCCGCTAAAAGGGTCGTTTAAGACCTAGAAGAGTTTGTTTTTTATAAAAGCTAACCAGAGAGAAAATTTTTGATCGAAATAACAATGATCGACCTTAAAATGGGGGGAATTAGTTGCCTTCCTAAAGCGAAGCTTAAATGTATTAGCATGGGAGCCATACAACATGCCGAGAATCGATCCTACAGTCACTTATCTCTATTTCCACATGGATTCGACATTCAAAATGATCATACAAAAGGCTCTCTGAATAGACCTAGAGAAGGCAAAGGCAGTAGAAGAGGAAGTAGGGAAACTTCAGGAGGCAAGGGCCATCAAAGAAGTTCAATTCTCAAGGTATCTCTCAAAGCCGATCGTAGTCTGCAAGAGCAACAAAAGTTAAAGAGTCTCTATAGACTTCACCGACCTAAAGAGAGCCTGTCCTAAGGGAAACTTCCCCTTACCAAAGATAGACCAGCTGGTTAATGCTACAACAACCCATGAATGGATGAGTTTCTTAGAAGCCTACTCAAGACATGGTTCATTCATAACACCATTGGGTCTGTATTGTTACAAGGTCATATTGTTCGGCCTTAAGAATACTAGAGTTGCATTCTAGAGGCTGGTCACAAAGATGTTCTAACACCAGATAGGAGAGACCATGGAAGTTTATATAGATGACATGCTCATCAAAAGTCAGAATAAGATCAGCCATCTCCAAAACCAGGATAACACATATTACATTCGGGGTCCATTCACGAAAGTTTCCAGTTTATCTGGTTAGCAGAAGGAGACTATCAACAGGGTCCAGTCGCCAAAAACATTGTACGAGGTCCAAAAGCTCATTGGGATGCTCATAGTGCTCAACCGTTTTATTTCAAAGTCATCTGAATGTTGTCGATTATTCTTTCAGTTACTTAAGAAGGAGAAAAGACACAACTAGAACGATGAGTGCTCCAAGGACCTCGAGGAAATCAAGTCCTATTTAAGTAAACCTTTATTTCTGGAAATTCCACATCAGGGGGATCCCTTCTACCTTTACCTTACAGTATCAAGTCATGCAGTTAGTTTAGGCTTGGTCTGCGAGAGACAAGCGAAGAGGTTTCCTATTTACCACGCTAGTGATAAGCACCCAAAACTGTACAATTTATACCCCAAATAGATGTACTTTTGTTTCTAATTCTCGAAAATATGGGTCATATGTGCTTAAATGTTTATCTTGTAGGTCAAACGTTCGTTTGCGGTGTCAAAAGCTATATATCAAGGCAAATGCGCATTTTAATGGAGTTAATTCCCTTATCCCATAATCCTAACCTACCCTAAACATACCTAAACCCTGTGTGTGTTTTGTTAGTCCCTTTTTAATATTTTTTAGATTTTTATTTTTTGTCGTTTTATTTTTTATGTTTTATTTTAGATTTATTTAGGATTTCTAGTTTTTATTTTCTATTTTTCTATTTTCTTTTATTTTGATTTTGATTTTATTAGTTTTTAGTTTTGGTTTTTATTTTATTTTGTCTTATTTTCTTAAGATTAATTTTTAGGAGTTTATTTTTAGTTTTATTATATATTATTTTTTTTAGATCTTTAGTTTCTATATTTTTATTTAGGTTTTTAGTTTTATTTCTTTTCTTTTCTTTTTTTTTTGTTTTACTTTATAGATTAAAAGTTTTATTTTTAGTTTTTACTAATTTTATTTTTTTAGGATTTTAGTTATTTTTATTTTTATTATTTTAATTGGGTCCAAACACACATACACACACATTATCCCATATACCCCATACACACAAACACCTCACCTATCCACACCATTCTTCCCCTACACCCTACCACACCCAATACCTCCCCCTTTCATCTTCTTCCCTACACCTCTTTCTATCTCCTCTCACCAACACCCACAACCTCCATAACCAACAAACAACAAAACCAACTTCCAAACCCACACAAACCAAACACCACCTCATCAAGACCACCCTCACCCCCTCTGCCCCGGCGGCCGAACCTACTCCCATGGCTGAAATCGAATCCGGCGACCCGAAACCACCTTCCCCGAATTCGGCGGTGTCCACCTACCCGTGCCCGGCACAACCCCGGTGCGACCTCTGGCCAGTCATGAAACCAAGACCCAGCGCCGGCAAGTTCAACCGCTGCCCAACCCCTCCGGCGACAAGCCGAATCCCGTCGGCGATCCCTCTGCACCCGACCTGCATCTGACGACATTCCAACCCGGAACCTTATCCATCCAAAACCATACTCGGCGATCTCCGGACATTCCTCTACCCAGCCGGAGAGCTCTACCCGTCGACCTTTCCCAGGTCGCAGCCCCTCACTCCGGCGTCATCCCATCGGCGCCTCCCTTACAGCTCCGATCGCAACCCGCAATCTCTTCGACCCGTCCTACCACCTCTCCGGCCAGCCACCGATGACCCACATAACCCCATGACCCATCTCATCCCAAGACCCATACCCATTTCATTCAAACCCGAAAGCCTTTCAATCCAAACCAAATCGTGAGCTGCCAAATCCCAAGCCAAGTAAATAACTAAATGCCATCATGTTTTATTCCCACTTAAAACCCTTTACCCATTTTACCCCCCAACGAACCAACTTAACCCCAATTCCAAAATTACCCTCATTCTCCCCACTATCATGACCTCACACCCAAACCACATGCACCCTCCATTAATTCCTAAACTAACCCTCACCCACACCTTATACAACCTCTTGCACCTTTATCCACCCATTTTTATCCCTACCTCCATGCATCTACTATAAATGAAGATGAAGAACCCATTTGAAAAAGAGTTTTTAGATAGGAATTTCTAGATAGAGAATTGTAGAGAAAAACACCATTTGTAAATAGTTTTATTTTATTCTTTTTATTTTTGTTAGATATTTGTGAGATTAAATATTGTAAGAGAGTTAATTGAGTGGATATTTAATTTCAAATCACTTGGATGCTCAATTAGAGGGATTGTATGCTTCAATTTGGAAGAGTAAAGTTCAACTTTCTCAAAGAGATTTGGTTTGCTTGCTCTATTCCCTTCTATTTTATTTTAGTAGCCTTGATTATTAATTTGTCAAATTTCATATCATGTTAGGCTAAATACCCTTTCAAGGGGTGGGGGGAAACCCTTATTTGATGTTATTTTAGTTTAATTAGTTTGATTACTTGAAAATTCCCTTTGAATATTAATTTTGATCCCTCACCCTTAAATTTATGCTTCGAGAGAAGGTAAATGATTTTCGAGAGAAAATCGAAATTCTATTTATAATACCCATTTTAGATTCGAACTAGAGATATGGGTTTCTTAAGTGGGGTATTATAACTTGAATTCCAACTCTAATTTATTTTCTAAGATTTACATAAGTTTTAATTGATCGATCCTAGCAGGTGATTAATTAAAAGGAGTGTAGATCTATTTTTCTAGAGTTGTGGGGTGTTAAACTTAATTTTCTAAAAGATTACTACCAAAAGTAATTTTGATATTACATTTGCCGGGCACGGGTAGGTGGACACCGCCGGATTCGGGGCAGGTGGTTTTGGGTCGCCGGATTCGATTTCGACTATGGGAGTAGGTTCGTCTGCCGGGGCAGAGGGGGTGAGGGTGGTCTTGATGAGGTGGTGTTTGGTTTGTGTGGGTTTGGAAGTTGGTTTTGTTGTTTGTTGGTTATGGAGGTTGTGGGTGTTGGTGAGAGGAGAGAGAAAGAGGTGTAAGGAAGAAGATGAAGGGGGTGGTATTGGGTGTGGTAGGGTGTAGGGGAAGAATGGCGTGGATATGTGAGGTGTGTGTGTGTATGGGGGTATATGGGATAATGTGTGTGTGTATGTGCGTGTGTGTGTTTGGACCCAATTAAAATAATGAAAATAAAAATAACTAAAATCCTAAAAAAATAAAATTAGTAAAAACTAAAAATAAAACTTCTAATCCATAAAGTAAAAATAAAATAAAATAAAATAAAATAAAATAAAAGAAAAGAAAAGAAAAGAAATAAAACTGAAAACCTAAATAAAAATATAGAAACTAAAGATCTAAAAAAATAATATATAATTAAACTAAAAATAAACTCCTAAAAATTAATCTTAAGAAAATAAGATAAAATAAAATAAAAACCAAAACTAAAAACTAATAAAATCAAAATAAAATAAAATTATAAAAAGAAAATTGAAAAATAGAAAATAAAAACTAGAAATCCTAAATTAATCTAAAATAAAACCTAAAAAATAAAACGGCAAAAAATAAAAATCTAAAAAATATTAAAAAGGGATAAACAAAACACACACAAGGTTTAGGTATGTTTAGGGTAGGCTAGGGTTACGGGATAAGGGAATTAACTCCATTAAAATGCGCATTTACCTTGATATATAGCTTTTGACACCGCAAACGGACATTTGACCTATAAGATAAACATTTAAGCACATAAGACCCATATTGCCGAGAATTAGCAACAAAAGTACATCTATTTGGGGTATAAATTATACAATTTTGGGTGCTTATGACATCACCCCCAAACATAGCGCTGCTAGTCCTCGAGCAATAAGATAGAGAGAAAGAGAAAGATAAGTAACCAAAAGTGTACCACTTTCGCGGGCACTTGCGATTGCACTTAGCATGTGCAATAAGCCTTTAAACCTATAGGTTGCCCTACAAGACGAGTTGTATCTCGTGAGGGTTTGTAGGGAATATACCCACAAAATTCTTATTTTGCAAAAATTTATTGAAGGGCAGTCAATCTCTTATTAGACGTAGAATAATCGCACAATCCATCACATGAGATATATTTTCAGAAATACAAGCTAGAATTTGTAAAAAGTTTAGCTAAGTAAATACTCAAGGCACATCCTTCCTAATAACTCAACGTGTGTGTGTGAGAATCAGTCAAAACGGATCGAGTATCAAGAGAGTAATTCCTAGATTGCCTTGTCGGAATCAACGCTTCAACTTCAAAAATCATGGATATAACTCTCTCAAACGAACTCACGAAATATGGGGTAGTATATCGCTCTTGTGTGTGAGGAGATGAGTAAATGTAAGCAAGTTCAAACGTCTCACACACACATGAGGAAGAACGAACAATTAGAAAGAAAAATGATCTCATGAAAGAAATGCTAATCACTATAGTGAGAACGCCGAGTTATTCACCATGTCGACTTTCATTTGCCCGAACACCTTGGAAAAATATGGATTATAACGGGTGAGGGGGAAATGAAATGAGGAAGGATGATATGATGTAGGCGGGATAGGACGGGTGTGTGAAATGATGGATGTAAAATGGATGCGAAATGGATGGATATGCGATGGGTAAAAGATGGATGTGATATAAGAGTGTATACACATTAGGCACAAATGTCTTTATTTCAACAAAATAAACTACAAACTCTTTCTTTTCTTTTCTTTTCTTTTTTTTTCGATTTTTCTGTTTCTCTATTTTTTTTTCTATTTTTTTCTTCTATTTTTGCTATTTTTATGTTTTTCTCTTTTTTCTTTTTTCTTTTTCTCTCACTTGTCAAACCAACAATGAAGACATTTAACATTTTGAATCAACACTCTTTTATTTGAAATGATGGAAGATATATGAAATGAGTGGGGAATGATGGTGAGGGGAATATATGGGAATATGGAAGAACATGGAAACATAATGGGTGAAGTGAATGGTAAATGGTATATGGAAAAGTGGTAAGTGTATGGATGAAAATTTGGTGATCGGGATAAATTTCAAGACACGTGTTTCTTACAACTCGAAAGAGATGTCATTCTCAGTGATCAAGCCAAAAATGAAGAATAATGAGATCATACAATTATTAAAGTGCGGACCCAAAGGAAGTTGAATCAACTCGTGACTCGAAGATTGCGTAAAACACTCTGAAAGGGTGAAAGGCACGAATCTCACAAGCTAAAGTCTCTACTAGTGATCCTTAAGGTTTTCTTTAGAATTGTAGTACTCCTCAACTCTAAACCGTAGTGATGTGATAAGTGTGCAAATTTTTGTTGAGTCTAGAAATTCATGGTGCAACATGCCTTGTTATGTATTACATAAGCTATTTAGAAAAAATATTCACTAGCTTGATTCGTAAACTTTTGAAAGATGGATGATTGAAAATTCACATCAATGAGTGAGATGACAGAAACTGCACGAAATTTTAAAAATCAAGTTTAAAACTCAAAAATTTTCAAAAGAGGTACGATTTTGATAAAATTTACCACCCCCAAACAAAAACGAACATCGTGCTCGATGTTAGGTAAAATGATTATTAAAATTGAGAGCATAAAGGAGGAAAGAGATTACCAGAATGAACCGCTAATGAAGTGGACAAATGTAGCCAAGAATAAACCTGAATAAGTGACAAGAGAAAAAATGTGTATAAGTCTATAAACATGATAAAGCATAGGGTGATGTGAAATACCACCCCCAAACAGGATGAGACTAGTACAAGAAACACGAGCTGCCTCCCGGTAGCGCTAAGTTTAATGTCTTCAGCCAGACCGAACCATTCTCACCCTAAAGAGAGGAACTAAGAAAACGCGGGGTGGCAGAAAAATTGGGTGATGAGAATCACCCCCAAACAAGACTGAAGCGTCAGTCTTGCTGGAAACAGGCTAAAGTGATCAATGCACCTATATGGCAAAGTGCATCACACGATGCAAAGCATCGGTGGACCATGGGTGGGTGGGTATTAGGGTAATGGTGAGGGTGGAAAGGGTGAAGATGTATCGGCCACGGGCCTTGTTGAGCTTAAAGGTGAGGGAAAATAGGTCCTTATAAGCATGGTGCTCTAACTGGTGAGGGAGGCGAAATGGTGTCCTAAGTTGAATGGGATGGGGCTCATAGAAATCACACGACCATTCTATAAATGGGCGATGATAATGGTCGCGCCGTGACACACTAGGGAGCTGTCGATGGAAAAAATTAACACCATAAGGAAGTGGTGTGCATGGAGGAACAAGCTCAATGTCACGGAAGTAGAGAGTATCACCACATATACTCTCATGGGTGGTGGATGGATTCAGATAGGATCTAAATATATGGTTGAAAACTTGAAATGTGCAAAATCAAGATCCAAACCAGGTGGTGGGGTGGAAGGGACAATGGGTGGGTTGCGTGGGACAAATGGTGGATTGGGTGGGATAAATGGTGGAGAAAGATGAGCTAACTCAAGAGTGGGAGACACACACTCATTGGGAGGAGTAAAGGAATACTCACAAGGGAGTGTGGTTTCTAAAGATGAAGTGGTCAACTTCTCCAAAAAAGTATCATCGGTGAATGTGGTATTTGGGTAAGACGAGGCACCAAGATCGAAGATAGAGGAATCTCTAGAAATAATGGGCTCAAGATGAGCCATGCATGGTGGGACATCATCCATATCCGGATAGTTAGGAACTATCACGGATTCTATCTCGAGAAAATGGTGAGCACTCGTAGCCGGAGCTAACCTAGGATGAAGTGGTTCATTAGGAACACAAGGGTGAAGCTCGATAGGAGTAGACTCGGGTCTTTTTTTGGATTCGATGGGAAAGGGAAGGTGAACCGAAATAATGGGTTCATTTGGATATGGCGGGATTGGATCAGGCTCACGGTCGATGGATAAATCAACACAAGTGTCAACTTGGGGCCCGAACCATGGAATGGTCTCAACATCGAGATTCTCGGGGTGGTAGGGTTGGTCACACTCAAAATCTGTGTCACAAGAGGACACATCATCATCACACTCGGTGCAACAATGGGTGGATCCATGAGAATATCCGACTCTCGCTCACACTCCAATTAATTTAAACTTTGTTCAAGCCTTTGGAGAGCTTGAGTTTGAATTTGAGTGGCTTGCTCTTGCTCGAGTATAAACTTTTGCAAGAGTCTTTCGAAAGTGATGGTGGATGATGGTGGTGGTGGTGGAGTGATGGGTGGTGGCGGTGGGTGAGGTGGACACAACTCGTTATGGTAAGGACTATACGGAGAATACTCAAATGAAGTGTGTGGAGTGGGGCCAAGTTTATCATACACGAAAGGTTCGCTTTCGTGATGGACAAAGGGTTGATACTCATGGGGTGCATAGTGAGGGAACTAATCGGGAATGGGTGCACAAGGTTGCCATGACAACTGTTGGAACGTGTGAGGATTCACAACATCGGGTTGGGATCTGTATTGCGTGGAAGGGTGATCAGGCCTCCACGAATAGCTCGGGGACTCACACAACTCAGGATTTGGTATATCATGACAATGGGCCAAGGTGGGTTCCGAAACAGTGTCATATGGATACACATGTTCCATGGTGGGTTCGTAGGGATATGACAAGTAAGGACACTCATGGGACATGTGATTGGCATAATAACAGCGGGTGCACAACAAAGGATGAGACACGTTGACACTTGACACCGAGGGTGATGGAAAATGAGGTGTGTGCATGGACGGGTCAAGAGTGTCAAGGGCACTCGTGAGAGAGGTGAAACCACTAAAAAATATCATAAAGAGACGGCTCAGGATCACTCTCACATGTGTCACGTGTCAATGGAAAATGACCAAAGTAGTCCCGTAAAGGACGTTCGTCGGCCATGTGGAGAGAAATATTTTTTTTGGAATTTTTCAGAAGGAAAGAAAATGTTTTTGGATTTTTTAAAAATAATGGAAGAAAATATTTTTGGATTTTTCTAAAAAGGAAAGAAAGAAAATATTTTTGGAATTTTGTTACAAAAATGAAAGAAAATATTTTTGGATTTTTTGGAAGAAAAGGTGGGGAAAAATATGGACTCTCTGAATTTGCACGAACTCACTAAAATCGACTACCGAAAAATGAATTGGACACACGCAAGTCAAGGAAATTTCCTAACTAGCACATAGCCAATTTTTATCTTTGAATTTAATGAAAGGGTAGTCAAATTTTAATTAAGTCCGCGGGCGATAAAAAATCACGGAAATATTTTAGTGATCGCTTTGCAAAAATGTTCTCCTATTGGGATACCTATTTAATGGATTTTAAATTTAGTGATAGCTAGGGTAGCATACAATTGGTAAGCTAGTGAGTCGGGTGATGAAATCCCTTCTCGTGAGTGACCGGGTGTAGGTATTAGAAATTTAATTCCTCACACCATTCGAAAATAAATGCAAGAATAAAATCACACAAGAGCACACAAAATTGACTCGCTAACAGGAGAAGCGCGAGGGTGTAAGAAATGTACCTCCCACGATTTTTAGGCCGTGGGGTGCCGAAAAATTTAAGTCGACCAGGAGGAGATTACGCCTATCTCAGTCGTCCCCGGGAGTCCTACCGACCCAAGGTAGAGAGGCTTCTAAATCCTCGCCAATGGACGCCCTCTCTCTACCTTGTTCGGTTTCCCTATCACGCTTGTCTTTAATTTTAAAAATTTTAAATGGAAAATAAATGGTGTCTCTAAGCACCGCAATACAAGCAATGATAAAAATCCTAATACAAGCATTCTAAAGATATAAAAATGGTACAAAAAAATAATAAAGTGCAAAAAATAAATGAACTACAAAATTGAATCCGCTCCGAGTGCTTCACGCTCCCAAGAATGGCAACGACGCCATTTGATAGAAATGACTTTTCGGTGTATTTGTCGTTACTGTAAAAGTCCTTCTGATCAAAACCTAAAATACCTACAAATATATAACAAACTCAAGTGTAGCGGTAAGTAAAGGTATCAATCCACTTCCAAGGGGGTAAGCTAGAGACAAATTCAATTATAATTCACTTTTTATTTTCTTTTTGTGCTTTTTCACTTTTTCTATTTTTTTTATAGCGTTTTCAAATATTAAAACAATTGGGTGAGGTGAGGATTTAAACTAAACTAGACTAAATGTGATATGATAACAACTAACTAGAAAATGACTAAAATGAAAAATAAATTCTAACACTAAAATAAGAGATAAAGTGAGGTAAATAATTGTGAGAACAATCAAGGAGTGGGATTACACCACAAATTTTAGCTATTCTAATTAATTAATATAATTAGTTGAATTCTCCCAAATTAATATCAAAATTACAAATAAACTCTCGTTGCAAATTTGATTTTGGTAGTAAACTTTTAGAAAATTAAGTTTAACACCCCATAACTCTAGAAAAATAGATCTACACTCCTTTTAATTAATCACCCGCTAGGATAGATCAATTAAAACCTATGTAAACCTTAGAAAATAAATTAGAGTTGGAATTCAAGTTATAATACCCCACTTAAGAAACCCCTATCTCTAGTTCGAATCTAAAATGGGTATTATAAATAGAATTTCGATTTTCTCTCGAAAATCATTTACCCTCTCTCGAAGCGTAAATTTAAGGGTGAGGGGACAAAATTAATATTCAAAGGGAATTTTCAAGTAATCAAACTAATTAAACTAAAATAACATCAAATAAGGGTTTTCCCCCACCCCTTGAAAGGGGATTTAGCCTAACATGATATGAAATTTGACAAATTATTAATCAAGGCTACTAAAATAAAATAGAAGGGAATAGAACAAGCAAACCAAATCTCTTTGAGAAAGTTAAACTCTACTCTTCCAAATTGAAGCATACAATCCCTCTAATTAAGCATCCAAGTATTTTGAAATTAAATATCCACTCAATTAACTCTCTTACAATATTTAATCTCACAAATATCTAAAAAAAATAAAAAGAATAAAATAAAACTATTTACAAATGGTGTTTTTCTCTACAATTCTCTCTCTAGAAATTCCTATCCAAAAGCTCATTGGGATGCTCATAGTGCTCAACCGTTTTATTTCGAAGTCATCTGAATGTTGTCGATTATTCTTTCAGTTACTTAAGAAGGAGAAAAGCCACAGCTAGAACGATGAGTGCTCTAAGGACCTCGAGGAAATCAAGTCGTATTTAAGTAAACCTTTATTTCAGGAAATCCCCAATCAGGGGGATCTCCTCTACCTTTACCTTACAGTATCAATTCATGCAGTTAGTTTAGTCTTGGTCTGCGAGAGACAAGGGAAGAGGTTTCCTATTTACCACGCTAGCAAAATGCTCATGGATGCCAAGTAATAGTACTTGCCTTTAGAGAAACTATTTTATGAATTGGTGATCGCCTTACGGAGACTGAAGCATTATTTAGAGGCCCACTCCGTTACTGTAATTACATCCTTCCCCCTTAAATTCGTCCTTCGCAAAGGTGACCTTTCTATACGGATGTCAAAGTGGTTGGTAGAGCTTGGGAGGTTTGGTTTTCACTTCCAACTAAGGGCCATAATCAAAGGGCGTGTTCTGTCCATTTTATTTCATAATTCTAGCAACTAGCTGTTGGCTGATCAGTTGAAGACACGAGAAGTACCAGAACGAAAGTTGGACATTATATGTTGATGGTGCCTTTAATTCTAAGGGGGGAGGTGTGGAAATTATCCTCATGACCCCAGAGGATGAGAAGAACGAGCAAGGGATTAAATTGGAATTTTAAGCCTCCAATAATAAGGCCGAGTACGAGGCGCTTATAGCCGGTCTGTTCAAGGCCCACTTTTGGTGGGGTAAAATGACTTAACTTTATTGCCACTCCAAACTGGTGTCCAATCAGGGCAGTGGGGATTTCAGTGACAAGGATGATAGGATGGTCGCCTACCTCACAGTTTTGCGCGATCTGGTTATGAAATTTTTGAAAGTGCACATTCAATAGTTCCCCGGGAGCACCATAGTCATGCTGCCGCCTTAGCATCCCTAAGCTCAGCAACAGATTCAGATATCTGAAGAAAAATCGAAGTGGAATTCCTCTCCAGGCCTAATATTAACAAAAAAGTGAACCACGAGCACGTCTTCTCCATCGACAAGGGTCCAAGATGGATATACCAGATCATAGCATACTTACAGAATGAAACATTGTCGGTTGACAAGAAATTGGCCCATCGGTCAAAGTGAAAGTTTCCCATTTCTACATGGACCCTAGGGGCAAACTTTACAGGAGATCTTTAGTATGCCCCTACCTCCAATGCATGCACTTAAAGTATGTCAAGCAAGTTCTTTACGAACTTTATGATGGAATATGTGGAAGCCACAGAGGAGGAAGGTTCCTGTCATTCTGAGCAATCAAAGAGGGCTACTGGTCGTATATGCAGAAAGATACAAGTGTTTATGTTCAAAAGTACTAAAAGTGACAGAAATTCTCTCCCCTGGTCCATCAACCGGCCAACGACCTGAGACCATTGACCAACCTATGGCCATTTTCATAATGGGAGTTAATGTAATACCCCGTTATTTTAAGGGCTTATTTAAAAATATTATATAAGATTTTGGTAATAATTTTAAATAAAAATACTTTTACTGATATTATGTTTGGAAACAATGTATTTGGTTTTGAAATCAAATCAAATCAAATATTCAAATTTAAATTTAAATGGTTTTTGGACATTTTATAATGATTTAAATATGTAAAGTAGACAATTTTTAATTAAAGTGCAATGTGGTAATATGTGTTAGCTTAGTCTCCAAGCTAGGTTTTGAGGGAGAGATTTAGAAGGAACGTTAGGGCTGATTTTAAGTGTGATAAGAGCAAATAGAGAGGCCAAAACAAAATCTAAAGATGCCAAAAAAGATAAATGAAAAGAGTCACTTTGGAGTGTTTTAGATATTCTTTTTTAGTGGTTTCATATGAGATTTGAGAAAAACTCAAAACATATACCTGACCCAATTTTTCATGTAGAATTGAAATCTAAAGTTGGATTGATGATTTGGATAAAGTTTGGATCTGATTTTTCTGGATTTTAAAACAGGCCTTTAATTATGAATGTTTATTCTCTTGAGGTAGTTTCGTTCTCCCATAGTTAATTTAGTGTACTACACTTATTCAACCTTAGTTTTATAGTTATATTCATGATATGTGTTGAATTTATATGTATTAAATGCTCGTACAATATATTCATTATTGTACCAATTTTGTATGTGTTATTTTCATACCGTATAATTTGGGGTTATGAAACTAGTTAATTTTACGAGCATGTTGGGTTATAGAAATTGGTTAGGAGATATGTACACTTGATTTATGGGAATTGAATATGAAATTTATTTTAATTGAGAGAAAGATATTATGATGATTGTTATTGAAGAATGTATAGGTATTCCTTGCCAAACCACATGCTGGACAAGGTGTGCTATCGACTATGATTTTGTTTATTATCCAAAGACTAGGCCACGGACCCCGGTTGTCGAAGATGCCAAGATTTTATGGTGGTAAAGCCAGGTTATGATGGGTCATCTGTCCAAGTTATGTTATTTATTTTGGGGGTCATTGGATTGTTCCGAGGATAATTGACAGTATAATGGACTGTAGTCCATACCGTACTGTGGAAAGTGTGACAAAAAATTTGATATGGGGTCTTGGGTTATGTAATGATCGCGAAGAGATCCTAGGTTATGATTATATTATTGGGATTTTAATCAGAGTGTTCGTATTGCATACACTCTTGTATATGATGCATGCACACATGAGTATGTGTAGTTAAACTTGGAGAATTTCTACGAGCTACTGAGTTTCCCGCTCACCCCCTAATTTGTTGAATTTTAGGTTTGATGCGATATGATATTTATGGTATCTTTGGAATTGGGATCGTCGTTAAATGCTTGGGATATATTTTTTAAAATTTAAATGTACTGCTTTGTGTATTGTATATATTTTTGTAAAAGGACATTTGAAATTTAATAAAATTGAGACATTCAATTAAGTTAATTTATGCTTATACTTACACAAATTTATGCTCAATCTAAATGGTATTTTTTAATAAAAAATAACTGTCTAATTTACCAATAGTTTTCAGTAGCACCACCCGGGGGTGGCATCAGAGCATAGGTTATTCGTATTCTCGGGCTAGCGGTTATCGAATCGTTAAGTTATCCATTGAGATAACTTTTATTTATGATGTCTCTTATTTGGGTGATGTTGAGCTTTATGTTTGAATGTAATGGAATAAAATTTTGGGTGAATTTCGAGAATGAAATTCCTTTTGTAGGGGGAAGAATGTAATACCCCGTTATTTTAAGGGCTTATTCAAATATATTATATAAGATTTTGATAATAATTTTAAATAAAAATACTTTTATTGATATTATATTTGAAAATAATGTATTTTGGTTTGAAATCGAATCAAACATTTAAATGATTTTTGGACATTTTATAATGGTTTAAATATGTAAAGTAATATGGTAATATGTGTTAGCTTAGTCTCCAAGCTAGGTTTTGAGGGAGAGGTTTATAAGGGGATGATTTTAAGTGTGAGAAGAGCAAATAGAGAGGCCAAAAATGAAATCTAAAGAGGCAAAAACGAGATGAATGAAAAGAGTCACTTTTGAGTGTTTTAGATCTTCCTTTTAAGTGCTTTCAGATGAGATTTGATAAAAATTCGAAACATATACCTGACCCAATTTTTCATGTAGAATCGAAATCTGAAGTCGGATTAGTGATTTGGATAATGTTTGGATCTTATTTTTCTTGATTTTTAAAATAGGCCTTCAGTTGTGGATTTTGACTCTCTAGAGGTAGTTTCGTTTTCTCTTAGTTAATTTAATGTGATACATTTATTCAACCTTAATTGTCTACGTATATTCAGGATATGTGTTGCATTTATATGTAGTATATGCTCGTATACTATATTCGTTATTGTGCCAATTTTGTATGTATTATTTTCATGTCGTGTAGTTTGGGGTTGCAAAACTAGTTGATTTTACGAGCATGTTGGGTTATTGGAATTGGGTAGAAAATATGTACACTTGATTTATGGTAATTGAATCTGAAATTTAAATTACTTGAGAGAATGATATTATGATGATTATTATTGGAGAATTCATAGGCATTCCTAAGCCAAACCTCCTACTGGACGGGGTGTGATGTTGGCTACAATTTTGTTTAATGTTCAAAGACGAGGCAATAGACCCCGGTTGGCGAGTATGCCAAGTGTTATTACGGCGGTGATGCCAAGATTTTATCGGGGTGATGCCAGGTTATGATGGGTTATATGCCCAAGTTATGTATTTATTTTGGGGAGACATTAGATTGTTTCGAGGATAGTTGACAGGATAATGGATGGTAGTCCACACCATACTATAGGAAGTGCGGCGGGAATATTGATATGGGGTCTTGGGTTGTGTAGTGACTGAAGTGAGATCCTAGGTTATGTTTATATTAGTAGAATTTTAGTTCGAGTGTTCATATTTCATACACTCTATATGATGCACACACAGACAAGTATGTGTAGTTACACTTGGAGCATTTATACAAGCTATTGAGTTTTCCACTTACCCCCCTTAGTTTTTTGTATTTCAGGTTTGATGCAAGATGATATTTATGGCATTGTTAGGATTGGGATCGTCGTTAGAGGCTCTGGATATTTTTTTTTTAAATTTAAATGTACCACTTTGTGTATTTCATATCATTTTGTAAAAGGACATTTGATATTTAATAGAATTGAGTAATTTTATTCAGTTGATTTATGTATTTATACTTACCCAAATTTTAAGCTCAATTTAAATGGTATTTTTTTTTATAAAAAAAACTCTAATTTATCAATATTTTTTCAATATCACCTTCCCGGGTGTTACAGTTGGACATCATGGGACCACTACTTACTACACCAAGGAATCGTAAGTACTTACTGGCTGGCACAGACTATTTCACCAAGTGGGTTGAGGCAGAACCACTGTCCAATATTTGAGATGCGTATATGATAAGGTTCATCCAGAGAAACATCATAAGACACTTTGGGGTACCAAGGGCCATCATAACTGATAATGGCACACAATTTGAAAGTGGTCCTTTCCAAAATTTCTGCGACGAGCATGGAATCAAGCACCATTTTAGATCAGTAATGTACCCCAAAAGCAACGGCCAGGCAGAAATCTCCAACAAAATAATGCTTTTTGACCTTAAAAAGAGACTGGAAAGGGAAAAAGGCGCTTGGGTGGAAGAGATCCCTCATATTCTATAGGCATATCGTACTACACCTAGGAGACCAACCGAGTAAATGCCCTTCGTACTCACGTACGGAATGGAAGATGTAATTCCACTCGAAACTGGTCTCCCGACCATGAGAATAAAGATTCTCAGCAGTGCTGTAAGGATGTCAGATGGCAAGCTAGGGCCATACTGGGAGGGACCATTCAAAGTAACTAAACATAATCTACAGGGAGCCTATCACTTAAAAATAATGGAGGCCAGGGAGATACCAAGAGCATGGAATGCGACCAACCTTAAAACTTCTACTTTTAGTCTTACGTTTTAGCATTTAGTTTTTGCAAATTTTTATTTCAAAATTTATGTTGATCGTATTTGATTATTTCGGTTATGAACAAAGACCCTTCTTTCCGTATTTCGCTCAATCACTTAATTATATTATTTCTAAAGTAACGGGCTCATAATTGGCATTAATCTTTAAAAGTCCCGATCAGGCTTAAACTTAATTAAAATAGAAATTTGGCTTATTATAATTAAAATTAAAGTCTCCAAGTCTTTGTTAAAGTCAACACAAGAGACCTCACAACTTACCCAGTCAAACTGAAAGCCCTACGGGGGATCCTTAGGCAATACACCAACTTTTTTTGGTCAAATATAATCCTGAATGGGTGGATAGCCCATAGACTAAGTGCATTTTTGTCATTGTCTCTTTTAGGCCTATAGGAGTGTGACGACACGACTTAAAAGGTAAGAAAGAAAAAAATGACTCATGCAAGGCATAATGGAATGGAAAAATACAAAAAGGTTGGTATTAACTTGATTCTTCGGTAATGTTCAATTACAAAAGGTGCCAATTACAAAATAATTACAAAGATTATAAAAATTATTACAACAGTTAATAGTTGGCTGGCCAAAAACTTCTTGATCGGCTTTCTTTGACTATCATTAGGATTAGGCCGGTAATCATCATTGATATCATGGCCTTTCAAGTAGATCTCAACAAGCCTAAGAGGAATGGCATCCAAAGAGACCCTTATCTCATCTTCCCCATAGGGAGGTCTCCGGTTTAGTGTGCCCTCAATGTGGTACATATACCAAAGTTGGGAATCCTTAGGTTCTTTGACAACCTTGAGCGCATTTAGCTAGCCGTTCTTATAGGACATATATTGAGCTTCCTGTAGTCTCACGGGAGCATTTATCCATCCCTCATTATAACCAGCCCCCTAGTATGCTCGGAGACCCATTCTGAACAAATAACGAAGCTTTTTCACATCACGACCAAGCCCCATAACCATGACATTGCTCCCCTAGATCTTTCCCTCGACCTTAGCAAGACTCTTCATCAAATCATCATTCTTTGACTGAACTAGGGCGCCGACCTACCCCACATCCTTAGATTTTGCAATATGAGCCTTCAGGTCATTTATCTCCTTTCATATGGAGGAACACGCGTCTTTCAAGTCCTTTAGGTCGTCCTTCAGTTTGGCGACCAAGGTGGACTGGTATTTTTAAGCCTCAGTCCTTTTAATCAAAGATTTACAAGTAGTTATAAATGATCAGCGCGCTTGGTCCCTCACATCCCATCCGAGCAAATTATCTAAGTTGCTGAAAAAGGATGAAATCTCCTTGAAAATAAACAGTAATGAAAATGAAAAGGAACACAAGAAGTAATTCAGTAGCAATTCAACGAAGGCATTCAAGGTAATATGAAAAGATTTCACTCAAAGTAATGGAAATACTATTTTCATTCATAAAGTTACTAAGATAGTCCGAGTCATTATAATACAACAACTAAAGGAATACAAAGTATAAGAAAAATAAAGAAAAAACCATTGGAACTAATGGCTTCATTTTTTCACCTTCTCATTGGTTTCAGCTTCCTTTCCCTCAATCTCCACCTTCTTAGCCTGATCGGCAGGGTGACTGGCAGAGATCTCCTCCTCAGCCTTCGAAGAGGAGGGAGGGTGGTGCTCACCGAATAACTTAGACTCGATAGGGACTATGGATTTCACCAAGGCTTAATCCCATCCTTTCTTAAAACTAGCCTTGCTAGCATAGGCTATCTGGATCTTAGAATCAACGTAGGCTTTATCCCAACCTTATCCAAAGTTGGAATCCTTATTAAAAGGCTTCTGGGCAACCTTCACAACTAACTGAGAATTGTCCGTCTTCAAGTGAGTGTTCTCAACCTTGAACAAACTGTTATTATTCTTCAGCTCTCAAAAATAGCCTTTCGAGCATATGATATCTAGATCTTGGCAACAGTGTAGGATTTGTCCCCACCTTATCCAAAGTTGGCGTCCTTTGAAAAAGGAATCTTAGTAACCTCCACATCCAACTGGGAATTATATGTCTTTAGGTGAGTGTTCTCAACCTTGAATAAACTGTTCTCAGTCTTCAGTGAGGCAATGGCCTCAATGGTGGTCTGCTTCTCTCACTCATAGATCTACTTGTCTGGGTACAAGGACTTTCGAGACTTTTTTAGGGCCTTTTTTAATTCATCATTTAACTTGGAAGTTGGACTGGTCGGTGCGACCATCCATAAGGCTGGTAAACTATGCCACAAACTGTGAAACAAAAGAAATAAATATTAGAGATGTTCAAAAATCATAATCGAGCAGACCAAGAGCATAAATAAAGAAAAATAATATCCTCACTAATGACAAATTTTGGGAAGCATTGATGGAAAGTTGTTCCACCAGCGATCACTACACCCCTAAGCAGACCAATGAGGGATTATGGGCTACAGATTGGGCATGAGGGACTTGGGAGAGAGGGTGAGGGACTTCATTTTTCTTCGGGTAAGGATGGGTCATAAGGACCGTCCTCTTATTTTTTTTCCTCCTCCTTTTTTTTCTTCTCATTTTCCTCCTCCTCCTTCTTTTTTTCTCTCTTTCCTCCTCTTTTTGTTTCTCCTTATCGACCAAACCTTGGTCGTTAGTCCTGGAGGACTCACCCTTAGCCTTATTTCGGGACTTGGCCTTGGGAGAAAGGGGAGATCATCATCATCATCCAACAGAAGGATCCTCTTTCTAATAGGAACCATAGAGTCCTCTTCATCGACAAGATGGAACTGACATCAAGAGATTCAAATAACAAAAAAACTTCCTCGTCAGGGAGTGGGAGCTTAGGAATATCATTTACTGGGCGAGCAGTATAGTTTTCGGTAGTATTGGTGTACTCCAATAGATGGGAGGATGATCTTGGGTGCTCGTCATCAGGAAGGTAGTTTTTCACCCTCAAAAACTTTAACATGTCAGCACAATTGATGTCCTTCAGGGAAAGCTCCATGTTCTTCTTGTGAACTGCTCAAAGGCATAAACAAAAGGCGTTGTTAACAATAATACAACAGAATAATAAAAAAACATAAGCAAATAAAGATCTAAGACTTAACCTAGCCCCCTAGTCTAAGCATAGAAACCACGTCCATTCTTCACCCTCAGGGAGCGGTGGACGTGGCTAATTTTTGGCAATAAACCCCTAATCCTATTATCTTTTGTTAGAATTAGGGAGGTTTATGACCAACACTCTGTTGGACCTCCTCTCCGTCAAGTAAAGAAGTCCATATGTGGTATGAGATCAAGTATAACAATACCTGATCTATGGGATACCAAGGTTGGTCCCATAAACCTTATTTTTTTTTTACCCCATTTATAATACGCCACGAATTAAGGGCATTGTTGATACAAAAATTAGGCAGCTGACGTGGACCAATTATATAAAGACACATGACATCCTACGTGGCAAATACATATGCTCACCGAGATACATAGTGTGCCGAGCTACATAGCGTGACGACCTACTCAGCGTGCAGAGCACCTGGCTAGGAAGATCAAGCGACGATGGCACATTCAATGAACATCGGACTTAATGAACATTCTTATTGAACAGATGTATATGACTATTAAACAATGGCATCTCGTCTATTCGTACTGATAGCCCCAAGGCTATAAATACATTGTAACACCCCCCATAACGGGGTAATCGATCTCTTGTAATCAACATCGATATCAAGGTGAAACATCCAGCAATACAAAATAGTGGACATAGGCCATTTTCATAAGGTTGAACCACTTTAAAAACCCTTTGCCTTATTTCTTTATTCCTTTTTATCTGTGATTAATTAATTAGATCGAATCTAGTTTTTTACATCAACAGATTGGCGTCGTCTGTGGGAAACAACTGTAAGTAGCATTTTTCACTAAAAACTTATCAACAATGGATGAGATCCCAGAATCCAGTAATAGGAACAATACCGGGGTCCCTCCAAACCCCTCTGCTCATCCAACTATCGATTAACTTACTGGCATAGTGGCCAACTTAACCCAAGGGCAAACAACTATACAGGAAACCATGTGATAACTCATTTAGACTGTTCGTAATGGATCACCTATCCAGTCAGGTCAATGAAGCATTCAGAGAAACACCCATCTGCCATCGTCAAGAACCAGACGTACATTATTCCCGGATGTTTCATAGCCCAAGCGCAGTGATTCTCATCATACTGAGAGGTCCAACGATCCTTCATATCAGCCTGGAAGGACTTCATCTACAAGAGCTACAGATTCTCGACAAAATGTTACCTTAACTCCTGAGAGAACAAGCACTTTGGAAAGGTTAAACAGAGTCTCTCCCTTTGACCGTTTGGGTCCTAGGAGGAATAGAAATACCCGTAGGATTGCATCGAGGAAATCTCAACGACCAACCGATCTAAGGGAAGGTTCTGTCCAATCACACCCAGCAACTCGTGGTGAAAGATCCCAAGAGGAAAATTCAACACGCTCTATTGCTCGAGAAAATAGGCATGAGGCTGGGAATGATGCTTGGAAGGGGTTCATTCAGAGATTAGAAGACCGGTTAGGGGAAATGGATAAGGCCAAGAACCCTATCCAAAGAACTTTTATCCAAGGATCACCCTTTATCCAGGCAATTGTGGATTTTCTCACACCATCAAAATTTAAAGCTCCTGTAGTGACACCTAAATATGATAGTAAAACTGATTCCGTTCTCCACATAGAGCAGTACTAAGCCGCTGCTGAAATCTATGCGGTTCCTGATGAAATGAGATGCAGGGAATTCTCAGGAACTATCACTGGGTCAGCCCAGATATGGTACAACAACCTACCCCGAGAAAAAATTACCACCTTCCATCAACTGGCAGAGCTCTTCATAAGAAACTTTTACTTTGGTGCGAAGCCAGTTAAGAGAGTAGCACACCTACTGAGCGTAAGGCAGAAAATAGGAGAAAGCACTAGGGATTACATCACTTATTTTAATAACGAGAAGCTGGAGGTGATCGACTACGAAGAGAAGACAACAATTACAGCACTGATGAGCAGTTTGTTTCCTAACAAGTTATACTACACTTTGGCCAAGGATACCCCTAAATCCATGGCAGAATTGATGGCAAAATCAGTTAAGATCATGAACGCCGAAGAGTCTATGGCTGCGAAGAAGAGTGCTGACACTAAAGCAGAGACCAAGGCTGAAGGTATAGCGGGGAAAAAGGATCAAAAGCATAACGGGAATGGCAAGCGATAAAAAGGCAAGGACACGCTCAAGCAATTAAAGAAATATGGGAATTACACTCCTTTAAAGGTGGACATAAACCACATCCTGGAGGAGATTAAGAACAATGAGGATCTAACTTAGCCGGAGAAAATGAGGGCAGACCCCGATAAGAGGGATAAGTCCAAATACTGTGAATTCCATAGAGATCATGGCTATACGACCAAGCATTGTATAGCTCAATACAATGAGATCGAACCACTCATTAGGCATGAAAAATTGAGTAAGTTTATTAATCGCTAGAATGGTGGGAAGACTAACGAGAAAGGAAGACAAAGGTCCAAATCTCTGCGCCGAACAAGAGATGACAAAAAGAGGGACCACAAAGATAATCCATAGGATAACCCCGACCTCCCTACAAAACCAAGGCAACCTTAACATGAGGTATTCTCAATGAGGCTCAAGCTTGTTCTTACATACAGCACATAAATTTGGCCAAAGACGATCGCCCGAGGAAAGTGAACAAGGATAAACTAGTTATCGATTTTTCTAAAAATGATCTTGCAAGCGTACCGTATCCTCACGTCGACCCCTTGGTGGTCAAGATGAGAATGAAGGATGTGGTGATCTCACGTGTATTGGTAGATAATGGTAGCTCTGCGGACATCATGTTTTACCCCTGTTTCGATAGTTTCAATTTGAAGCTAGCCCAGTTGGAGCCATATCACAAGACCCTCCTCGGCACCGATGAAAAGGTTTTTCCACTTGGGACGATTAAGTTGGACATGCTCATTAGCACCTGGACTGCATGCAAAACGAAAAAATACGCTTTTTTGTAATGGACAAGAATGTCCAATTAGCCTACAACATAATCATAGGGAGAGTACTTCTTTTATTACCCCAAGGGGAACATACTGCTATAATGTTATGCCTTTCGGACTTAAAAATGCAGGCTCTATGTACCAGAGGTTGATGAATAAAGTTTTCACAGAGCAAATCGACAAAAACATGGAGGTTTATGTCAACGATATGCTAACTAAGAGAAAGAAAACCGTCGATTATCTAGCTAACCTCAGCCAAACCTTTAATCAGTTGGTCAAATATCAGATGAAGCTGAACCCGACGAAATGCATATTCGGTGTACGAGAAGTCATGTTCCTTGGGTATATTATGAATCAGCGAGGCATTGAGGCGAATCCAGAGAATATTAAAACTTTGCTGGAATTGCGATCTCCAGCTACGAAGAAGTAGGTATAAAGCCGCACAGGCCGCGTTACATCTCTCAACAGGTTTGTGTCAAGAGCAACGGACAAGTGTATCCCGTTCTTCAAGACTCTCATAACAACTTTCGAGTTGAATGATGAGTGCGAGAAGGCGTTTCAAGAATTAAAGAAATATTTGGGGACATCTCCACTGTTATCCAGGACGGTGATGGGAAAAAGATTATACTTATACCTGGCTATCTCGGAAAGCGTTGTCAGTTCAGCGTTGATAAGAATGCAGGATGGAGTGCAAAAACCGATGTATTACACCAGTAAAGCATTCCGAGGAGCAAAAATTAGATATCCAAGGCTAGAAAAGCTAGCATTAGCTCTAATAGAGGCGGTAAGAGGATGAAACCTTATTTCCAGGTCCATACCATAGTGGTGTACACTGATATGCCACTTAAACATGCCTTATACAAGCCAGAAAAATCCGAAAGACTGATGTACTGGGCGGTCGAACTGGGCGAGTATGATATTGTTTATGAGCCAAGGTTCTCACTCAAAGGGCAAGCGGTGGCAGATTTCATTAAGGAATTCACTTGCCCAAATACCTCCGACCAGCGAGAGTCTAATGCCGAACAACCCGTGGATGTTACGAGATCATCAAAGACAACACCCGATCAACTAACGTTAGCAGATTCATCAGAAGGGACGAATAACAAGCGACAAGCATCATCGGGTAACAGCCCAGCAGTGGAGGACGATAAGAGGAAGTACCAAATATTGCATCAGGGAACCTTATCAGATTAAGAGTTTGATAATGGCATACTTGTGTGGAACTTGTATGTTAATGGCTCTTCATGTGCAACAGGAAGTGGAGCCGAAATAATTCTTAACAACCCCGATGGATTAGATGTCGAATATGCTCTGCGCTTTCAATTTAAAGCTTCCAATAATGAGGCCTAATAAGAAGCTATGATCATGGGCCTTAGTTTAGCAAAAATAATGCATGCAGAGCAAGTTACCGTGTTTAGTGATTCATAATTAATTGTACATCAGATTCTGGGGTTGTATGCGGTGAAGGGAGACTTGATGTCAAGATATCACGCTAAAGCTATGGAGATTGTGTCCACCTTTGCAGCAGTTCAGTTGATCAGAATACCGAGATTAGAGAATGCTAGAGCTGACGCATTAGCTCGGTTAGCCTCAACTACTCGCACCGAGCAACGAAGAACGATTCCTATCGAGATACTGGCAGAACGGAGCATAGATGAAGATTTAATGGTTAAATTCATTAGCCTAAATATGGGACCATCATGGATGGACCCCATCAGGGCATACATCGAGGAAGGGGTTGTGCCAACTGACCAACTTAAAGCCAAGAGGCTAAAGTTTAAAGCTGCTCGATATATACTGAATAATGACATTTTGTATAGAAGGGGTATCATCGCTGGTCTACAGAGATGTGTGCATCCCTTAGAAGTTAAAGACCTGATTAAAGAGGTTCACGAAGGCTCTTGTAGAGCTCATGTGGCAGGTCGAACTCTCCTACAGAGGTTAACGACGCAGGGATATTATTGACCGATGATGAGAGCTGACTGCACAGCCTATGCGAAAAAATGCGATAAATGCCAATGTTTCTCTCCCATTCGAAGAACTCCCCAGACGTTGTTAACGCCCATTACTTCCCCCTAGCCATTTGCTATGTGGGGCATAGACTTGGTCGGGCCCTTGCCGACCACCAAAGGGAGGTTCAAATATCTGGTAGTCGCGACCGATTATTTCACCAAGTGGGTTGAGGCTGGACCTCTCATTGACATGTCGTACGAAAGGGTTTATCAGTTTATTTGGAAGGATATTATTTGCAGGTATGGCCTGCCACATGCATTTATCACTTACCATGGAACCCAATTTGATAATGAGGAATTCGCTGCATATTGTCATCAATCCAATGTCCAGAAGATCCATTATGCACCAGGCCATCCCCAGAGCAATGGGAAAACTGAAGTGACGAACAGGACTCTGCTGAACGGCTTGAAGAAACGACTCGATGATGCAAAAGGAAATTAAATTAATGAGCTACATTCTGTGCTATGGGCATATCGCACAACGCCCTGAATAGCCACTAGGGAATCGCCCTACATGCTAGCCTGTGAAAGTGAAATGGTTATTCCAGTTGAATTGGGATTGCCTACACACAGGGTACTTAATTTAACTCTCCTACAAGCGATTTGATGAGACACTTAGACATGTACATTCTCGAGAAAGTTAGAGAAGATGCGGCAATCAGAAACGCCGCCTACCAACAAAGAACAACCATGTTCTACACCAAAAGAGTGAAGAAATGTGAACTCAAAGAGGGGGATTATGTGCTCAAGAAGGTGATTCAGAAGCATAACAAGCTAGAGGCCAACTGGCATGGGACCTACCGAGTAACTACAGATGTTCGCCCTGGGACTTATAGAATAGAAACCTTAGAGGGAGAAGAATTCAAAAATGCATGTAATGCGGAGCACCTGCGCAAGTATTATCAGTAATACAGATTTACATGTACACATTTCTCTTTAAATGAATAAAAGTTTTGGTTTTTTCATATTCCTTTTTTGGTTCAATTTTTGTCGGAGTACTAGTGCTACACACTACATGAATTCCGGTTGGTCAACATCAGCAACCACCAACTAAGGTTGGTCGGCATTCAACAACCACCAACTCCGGTTGGTCGTCACCAATAAATTTAACCAATAATGTTGGCATAACAATCATACAAGGCAAGCCTGTTTGATCGTGGATAACCTCAAGAGATATCCCAAACTAGGCAAGAAAATGGGTGACCTCCCGGGGCATCCACTATCTAGGCACCAAGGTAATCTAGATAAGATTGATACAACTAAGTAGGAACATAGGATTAAAATCATTCCATTGCTTAGGCACTAATGGGTGATAAGTCACTACAACTAGGCAACAAGTGGGGCAAGCTCCATTGCCTAGGCAAAACAGGACAAATTATCCCTCGAAAGATATATATATATATATATATATATATATATATATATATAAGAAAAACATTTTGCCAATTATCTCCAAGGAAAGAATATTGTACAAAGACCAAATTTTCTTCATTAAACACAAGCAGATTATATAAAGATGAATTTTGGTTTATTAAATACAAATTTCTTATTTTATGGGTTTCTTTCCCTCTGATTTTGATACAGGTTCCACCCCAGCTGGAGGGTCATCTACGCATAGGGAGAATTGATAAAATTCACATCTTGTAGCATTCTAACGTTACTCGGAAATGGTCGATCAAGCAAATGTTGAGGACGAGATATCATAAACTCTGAATGAAGCTGGTAATCACCAAGATACCTAGAGATTAAACCCCGAGGAATGGCACAAGCTGGAATCCAACTGACTTCCAGTTTACAGGGAGGAATAAGAAAATCAAGTAATACAGACTCACACCAATCCCACAAGGATAGTCCTCGATCAACTTTCATCACATATAAGGCATTCAACCATCCATGTTTGTATCCCTTTTTATTCGATTGTTGCAGTCGAGAATCGAGATGGCATAGAGCTTCGTTGTATCCCGCCATCCAAAATTCTCTAGGTTGTTTATGAAATTGATAAGTCAATCTCTCAAGCTGCTCGTGGAGTTTCTTCACCAACATTTTTTTACTTTCCAGTGCAGAGCTTTGGTTGGAGAGTTGGTCGGTAAGACTCTGAATTTTTCTAGACATTTCTGCCAGGGCTTCATTTTTTGATGTCAATTGAACAACTTGATTTTCTAAATCCAGTTGAGTCCACGTCTCTTCAATATTAATCCGATCAACCCTTTCTCGGCCACGGATAAAAGTCCTTGCTCTGCCACGAGCAAGCGGGGTAGGTTCGGCTCGTTTTAAAGTCTTCAACACTTCCCTCAAGGAAGCATTTTCAGTTTTTAAAAAGGAAAAACCTTCATCATTAATTAGAACCAAGGCTCCCGAAGAAGAGGAGGCAGCAGATCTGGGTTGCTTCACTTCCTCTTGCAACGCAATATTCTCTTGCTCTAGCAGCTTGGCAATATTCCTTTGCTCTTCAATCTCAAGTTTCAAAACACTTTCCTTTTTCTCATGGGCCGAGATGTACTTGTCATAGCCCCTGACAGCACTCAACTGTTGGTATTTTTTCTCATAACCTTCGTGTAAGAGTGCAGTGGTTTCTTTGTGCTGAAGTTGGAGTTCCTCGATCATCCCTTGAAGGTCTTAAATCATTTCGTAATAAGCCAAATTATTGGCCACAACACGATCAAGCAAACACTTCAAGTATTGGTATGCATCAACTTCTCGCTCAGAAGCATCAGGTCCAAGGATATCAATTATTTGGGCCCCAGTAAAATCTGCATGACCCGCTTTGAAGTAATCATTATATTTTTTCATCAAATCTGTGTCATGAGATGATAAGAGTTCTATCCTGGCAACAAACTAGCAAGGAAAAATAAAAACACATCAACAATAATACAAACAAGAGCAAGTTAAGGAGAAATTCAGATTAGACGACAATAACCCATTTTATTGATCATAAGAGGAGAGAGTACAACCAAAGTTACAAGAAAGAAAGGAAAAGTAGAAGAACAACATAAATAAAGAGCCGAGCAACGCTACACCTTCTCCTTATTTCCTATAACACCATTGGACGAAGGAGTTGGTTGCTTGGGAGGCATTTGATGTTGCTCGGTAGAAGCTGATACTTGCTGAACTTGCTCAGAGGGTTGAGGAGCAGTAGCAACAGGGACTTGTTCTACTATCATTATGGAAGACTCATCAGATGCAACTTTATCCTCTTCTTCTTCGTCAATAGTTGGAGGAGGGACATGAGTGTGTTTTTTAAATAACTCAGAATCATCCACAACACTCAACTCTTTTAATGCTGCAACCCATCCGTCCCTGAAGTAGCTCAGACTTGCATACTCCTTCTGGCAAGTAATAGCGATTAAGGCTTTATTCCATCCCTTGTCCCAACCAGAGCTGAAAGATTTCTTCACCGTAGCCTTTCTCTTCATCTTCTCAGAAGAAGCATGTTCCTCAGTAAGCCTCACCTTTTCCTCATGGTCTTTCTTATGCCGTTGAGCCTCTTCAAGCTGGCCATCAGCCTCTTTCTTGCTGGAAACGATGACCTTTAATTTTTCCTCCAACTCCTTGGAGGCACTTATGGCTTGGTCACGAGTCGACTCTGCAGATAGAAGTTTCTTCTCCCAAGCAACTTTATCTTCCTCGTATTTCTTTTGGGAGTCCTTCAAGGATTGAGACAACCCAATAAAATCTTCTTTAATCCCACTGGAGGAGGTTGAAGCCTTGATAGCCTCATCCTTCTCCAGGAGACTATTAAAATATGTCATAAACTGAAAAAAAGAAGCTCAGATTAGAATATGAATACAGTAGGTGGAGATAAAGTGGTAGGGATGATGATACTTATCGACATGATATGTTGGGCCGCTAAATCAATGACCTTCTCCCATGAAAGAGAACCCCCAGCAGCTCGATACTCCGAAATGATCCAAGACTTGATCAAACCCCTGGCCGAACTCGGGGCAATAAAAGCTAGAGCTATAGTTCCCGAGGAAAGACCCCCAATATCAGAAGGACGAGCAGTAGTTTCTATAGGTCTTTCTGCAAGACCTCTCCTCAATCTCCTTAAAGGAGCACCTTCAATCAAAGGTGCTGCCTCTTCTTGCATAATAGCAACACCTTCAATCAAAGGTGCTGCCTATATTGGGACAGCAGGTGGTTTCCTGCCGACCTCCGTGATAGGTGGAATTTTTACTTTGGATGGATTACTATCCATTTTTTCGTCCGTTCAGCTGGGACATCCCCTTTGCTCTTTTTTGCCCCTTAAGTTCCAGGAGCATCCTTGGCGAAGAATTCAGGCATTCTCCTCTTCTTCGTCATCAAATCAGCAATAGAGGTACCTAAATCAAAAAAAGATTCTTCTACGCCGGCTTGAGATAAAGGAACTTGATCAAGATCAATAATCACAGGAGGAGCAAGAGGACGAGCAATTAAAGAGGAAGTAGTATTTTTGTATCTCAACAAATAAGAGGCAGCTCTAACGTGCTCCCCATCAACCGATTGATGCAAACCCCAGATGAGTTTCAAAGATTTATATTAATGTCACTCTCTTTTGAGGGCTTTCTTTTATTATTAACTGCAAAAAAATAAACAAAATATCAGTGGCGCATTTCATCAAATATAAACGGAGCTAAACCGAAGAATTAAAAACAACCTATCCCATTGCCATATAGTGGACATCTGGGACCTTGGTAAACATCGTTTCCTTTTAATGAGGGATGTTGCCAATTTTTCATCACAACTACATGATCAAAATAGTCCCTATTAGCATCAAAAAGATTGACCACTAAAGCTCTATTGGAAAACCTAGTTTTTAAATAAAATGTTGTATCACTGGTAACCTATTTATAACAAAACATAATTTCAGGGATCCCTAAACGAGTCCCATGAATCTGGTTTAACCTATGTACGCCATTAATTATCCTCCATGTATTTGGAGCTACTCTTGCAGGAACAATATCGAAATATTGGCAAAACTCCAAACACAAGGGATTAGGCGAAAAAGAAAAGCCACATTCCGCTACAAAAAAAGGAAGGAAACAAGTGTACCTCAGCTAAAGAAAATAAATCAGAAGGGCGGGGAGGTTCTTCCAGAATAACCCAAGAGGGAATCGCAAAATCAACCCGAAACTTATCCAACGATTCTATAAGATAACCCATGGTGGCTAAACCAAAAAAAGAAGAAAAAAGAAGTTCTTACAGAAGGATTAAGAAATCTGCTAAGGCGGATGACGAAAAGAATGACAATACAAAGATAGAACGAGAAGACAAAGAGTTTAAAAATCTAGAAGTGAAAAGTAGATAATGATCCATGTTTATCGCTTTTAAATGCCTTGCATCGGGAAGTAGGAAAAGAAATGATTACTAGAAAAGACGATTGCATTTTCGACGGTTAAATGATGAAAAAGACGCAAATGCCCAAACGTTTGATGCAGATCCAAAATATTTACAAATTTTCCATTTCGCGCTCAAATGACAAGACTAGAGATAAAATTCCTAAGTGTTGGAGATGTGTAAATAATCAAGATGTACAAAGGTGCTCGAGCAACTTTCGAGTAAAATATTCCACACTCTCATATCAAAACTCAACTGTGAAACATTGGGGGATTCTGTTGATATGAAAATTATGCGGCTGATGTGGAACAATTATATAAAGACACGTGATATCCTATGTGACAAATAAATATGCTCACCGAGCTACATAGTGTGCCGACCTACTCAGCGTGCAGAGCACCTGGCTAGGAAGGTCAAGCGATGATGGCACATTCAATGAACGTCGTACTTAATGAACATTCTTATTATACAGATGTATTGGTCTATTAAACAACGACATATCGTCTATTCATATTGATATCCCCAAGGCTATAAATACATTGTAACACCCCCCCCCCCCACACACATAACGGGGTAATCGATCTCTTATAATCAGCATCGATATCAAGGTGAAACATCCAGCAATACAAAACAGTGGACGTAGGCCATTTTCATAAGGCTGAACCACTTTAAAAACCCTTTGCCCTATTTCTTTATTCCTTTTTATCTGTGATTAATTAATTAGATCTAATCTAGTTTTTTACATCAACAGGCACATTCAGCTAGGACTATCCCGAAGAACTCAAAAAATTCAAGGAAAGCAGGGTTTAGAGGAAAAGTTAGTCCCCCTGGACCACAACGAGGGTGTGAATCCAGTGTCCCCCATTAACGGAAACAACGTCTTTGGGCATGGGGGCACAATCAATTTTAACCCAAGATGGAATAGAATAAGTTTTCCTAAATTCTTCTATGCTTTTACTATGAAGAATGTTCGACATTTTTAGAAGGTTCAACTCTTGAATCTATAGAAAACAGAGAAGAAAAGGAAGAAAACTATGAGAACAATAAATAATGAAGAGAATGGTAGAAACCCTACAAGGAAGAGAGGACTCCCTCGCAAAAAATACCTTTACTTGACATTTATCCTCTTTTTCCTTTCCTTTTATTTTTCCTTCTTTATTTACTGCAATGCTTTCCATTTCGCAAGTAAATTGTAAGCTAATTGGAATCCTTTGTTTTCAAGTTTATTTAAAGTTTCTTTTCTTTATATTTAATGTGGTATACTCTTTTAAAAATCATTACTTTACTCGCAAAATGCTTTTTTGCAATGCTTTAGTTTCATCGCATTTCATTTTCTCTTATTTACAGAGCTTTACTTTTCTTTAATTCATGCAATTTACTATTTTTGTCGTAGTTTACTAATTAGCATACACTTTAAAGTCTTCCCTAAGGGAAGCATAAGTCCTCTTAATTAAGTCATTAAACGCAACACAATCGTCTGATAATTTTTCACTAGGCTAAATCCTTAGTTGGCAAGATCACAAATCTTAGCTGGCACGCTCGTAATCCTAAGTAAGTATCAAGCCAGTGAAAATAACCCAAACATATTTTTGGCACACCCAATGGGACACCAGTGTTGTGTAACGGTTATAATGGTTAGGACATGTCCGTATTTCTTTTAGGTCCAAGCAAACGGTGGCTTACTATTCGCAAAGGATAATAAATCTTTTCGGAGCCCTTCCCCGTGCACATTTATATATTTAATTTTTATATCTCACACAAATCTCATGCTCAACGGATTTTAACATGCACTAGTCCTCCTACATCACAAATATGTATATGACAAAATTGATAGGAGAACACCTCACAAAGCTCAAATATAACATGTGACGAATAAATTTCAAAAGAGCTCGTGCATGTGTGAATTGAGGCATATAAAAATAGAATCCATTATATCAACACAAAATCCAACTACTCCATGTAAGCATGGTAAAGAACATTTTAAGGATTGACAATCTAAACCAAAAGTTCTAGCCACATGGAAGGAAGAAAGAAGGGATTCTAACACAAGTAGTCAACAATATAAAGTACCAATCACTAGTCAAGACAAACACCCCCAAAATGTCACTGGAGAAAGAAAAAGCTATAAAAGACAAGAGTGTCTAAGGTCGAACTAGCAATATACTAACATGATACACTACACCAAAAAGATAAATTGGCACCCTTTAGCCGCTTAGCCTTGTCACGGTCAATGATCGTGACAAAAAAATAAGCATTTTTTATCACGGTCATTGACCGTGACAAGTCTGTGACAAAGACTTGTCACGGTCAATGACCGTGACATGACTGTGACAAGTACAGTTGTCACGGGCTTGTCACGGTCATTGACCGCGAAAATCCTTATAATATTGTCACGGTCAAGGACTGTGACACGTCCGTGACAATTTGTTCAGTAAAAAAAAACTACGCTTACTTTTTTCCCCACCATTTTTGGTTTTCCCTCTCTTTCTCTCTCTAAGCGATTTCGATCTCTCTCTCTCTCTCTAAGGTATGTTTTTTTCCTCTCTTTTTCTTTCATTTCTATATGTGTGTGTGTATATATGTGTGTGGTGGTGTGTGGTGGGGGGAGGGGGGCAGGGGGTGGTGGAGGTAGGGTGGGGTGTGTGTGTATGTATGTGTGTCTGCGTGTACGTGTGCGTGTGGTGGGGGGAGGGGTAAGGACAGGGGGCTAGGTAGGGGAGGGACAGGGGGCAGGTGGTGGTGGTGTGTGTGTGTGTCAAGGTGTGTGCGTGGTGGGGTGAGGGGGGCAGGGGTGGTGGGGTGTATGTGTGTGTGTGTGCAGGTGTGTGCGTGTGTGTGTGGTGGGGGGAGGAGGGAGGGGGAGTGGTGTGTGTGCATGTACGTGTGTGTGTGTGTGGTGGTGGTGGTGTGTGTGTGGTCGGGGTGAGGTGGGGTGTGTATGTGGTGGGGCAATCTCAACAATTGAAACGGATAAATTGATTAATAAAATATGTATTGCCCCTTTCATTTGCAAGTAGGATTGCCCCTCATTAACAGATAATTGTTGAGATTCGAAATAACTTTAATTGTATAGTTTTAATAAAATAAATTGTATAGCTTTAATTGTAACTTTAATTGTATAATTTTATATGAAAGTAAATTAATAATTAGTGCCCATTTCATATGAAAGTAGGATTGCTCCTCATTGTAAATTAGTAAATTAATAATTGTGTACTTTAATTGTTAGTTTAATTGATGAAATGAATTAATTGAGTAGATGAATTAGAAGGAGTACGGGATACACATTTGTTGTTGCGGTTGGATTATAGTGGATCGATGTTGGGTTGGTTAATTTTAGAAGTGGTATGACCACTGGATTAATGTCCATATGGGGGTGGGATTTTTCAACTTTTTAAAAAAAATTACTTTGTATCACGAACAATATATATATATATATATATATATATATATGATAATTAAATGAAACATACTTGAAATTACATATAGTGCGCATAGATACTAGTAGTGTGGATGACTTGGCTGCTCCTACCGAATATCAATCCATTTTTTATGATAACTCGAATTTTAAATAATTTTTCAATTTGTAATAAATATTTCAATTTGTACCGAAACATCCATTTTTAATGCTTTTAATTGATTTGCACTTTATCATTTTCACTCTTATGTAGTGTGCGTGTGTGTGGGCAATAGGGGTGGGGGTGGGTGAGAAGGGCATGGGGTGGTGGGATGTATGTGTGTGTGTGTACATGTGTGTGTGGTGGATTATAGTGGATCGATGGTGGATTATAGAAGGAGTACGGGATACACATTTGTTGTTAACATTGCTGTTGGATTATAGGGGATTGATGTTGGGTTGGTTAGTTTTAAAAGTGGCATGACCACTGGATTATTGTCCATATGGGGGTGGGATTTTTCAACTTTTTTTGAAAATTACTTCGTATATAGAACAATATATATATATAGTATGATAATTAAATGAAACATACTTGAACTCACCCTTTAGAGGAGATGGGGGGGGGGGGGGGGAAGGGGGAGGGGGCAGGGATGGGTGGGTGGGTGGTGGGGTAGGGGGGTTGCGTGTGTGTGTGTGTGTGTGAATGTGCGTGTGTGTGTGTATGTGCGCGGGTGCGTATATGTGTGTGTAGTGTGCGTGTATGTGCGTGTTTGTGCGTAATGTCCCTTGTAAACGAATTGATTGGTTATTAATTTTTTTAGTAAATTAATATATGATTGCCCCTCATTGTAAATTAGTAAATTAATATATGATTAATTATGAAAGTAGGATTGCCCCTCATTGTAAATTAGTAAATTAATAATTGTATACTTTAATTGTTAGTTTATTTACATGTCTTCTTTTAATTCATTTTGATATGTACTAATAACATTTTTTTACAGCAAATGTCTCCTTCGTGTATTAAGGCGAGGATGATGATGCTTGTTATGATGATGTCATCTGGGCTCGGTGGTAGCGGAGGCGACGAGGGCTCCTCGGCCCCTAGGCTCCCCAAATATGGCAAATTGGGGATGGCCATCGAGAACAAGTCGGGGCTATTAGCGAGATCCCTCGAGCTCGTAAAGACGATCATCGGCCCGGGGTACATTAGTTGGAAGGAGGTGTCATATGAGCTCAAGTTAGTTGTTTGGGTGGCACTACAGATAATGTATTTATATTTATATTTATATTTATATTTATATTTATATTTATATTTATATTTATATTTATATTTATATTTATATTTATATTTATATTTATATTCATATTTATATTTATATTCATATGAATATTTCAATTTCGATTTCAATTTTATTTTATATTTATATTTATATTTATTTGCAACTAACATTGTATTTGTTGGACAGGAACAATTCAGCCTGGATTCAAAGTTATGCGATTCCGTCTTGGAGCAGTTGAGGGAGCAACACAAGACGTGGAAGAAAAATATGCGGACCCGGTACTTTGGGAAGACACGAGAGTCCATTATCTGAAGGCGTGAATCCGTCCCACCAAAGGAGCCGATCTCATTGGCACAATAGTAAAAGTTCGTTGGCAATGAGATCGGGGAGCGACAATCGGCATCTCGCCAATCAGGGAGGGAAAATCGGGCAAAAAAGACGAACGTGCACTACTCCGGTCGGACGTCTTATGCCTAGGTGGAGCATAGGATGATGGTAAGATTTAATTTTTCTATAACTACATAAATATATTATTCTGCATTATTTTACTTTGCGGGGCCGATACTAATTTTACTTTATTTTATTTCAGGGGACAAGGAGTGGCCCTGGGGGTAGGCCACATAGGCTCGATACTTATGTGGCTCTTCGGACGAAGAAGGGGAAGGACAAGGAGGTGTCCCCGAACGTCGCAGCCACGATTGTAAGTAATCCGACAGTTTAATTTTTGTTAATTACGTTATGATTTTTTAATTTACTTATTTTACTAATCATGTGCTTTTTGTCATTTCAGGCAAAGCTTAAAGAAGTGCATGAGTCGCAGTCTGATGCCGACAAGGCATCTTTGTCCACAGACGCACTCAGCCAAGTGCTTGGCTCTGATCGCAAGGGAAGGACAAGGGGGGTGAGCTCGCGAATGGCTAAATCTGGGATCATCGGATTGGAGACGAGCGACACCGGGTTGGCTCGAACGGTGGACTCGCATGACGCGAAGCTATCCCGTTTAGAGGCGACGATCCAAGATATGTTCTCATTCATGAAGCATTCGTTGGGCGGTGGAAAACGCAAGGGGAAAGGGAAGGAGAAGGTGGGGGGGAGGGGGTGCAGGAGGACGAGGTGCAGGATGACGAGGATGTGGACCTCGCTGCTTCATCACCAACACGTGCGGACTTTGATGATCCACTTTCCTATTTGGCTCCCTTCGATCGACCGATGTCGACGCTTGGTTGGCCGAGCATGTTTATACTAGACATATTTAATGGCCAGTGGATAGGTCGGGGGTTGAGGGACCCGAATATCGTCCAGGGTGGACTAGTTCATGGACGTGAGCTTCAAGACATCGAGTCCAAGGTGCTCGTCACGCATGTGATACCCGGGAAGGAGAACTCCCCGTTGTGGTTGCGCGAATAATGCGGCACGATGTATATCAGTGGGTGTGTCAATTCGTATATCGTGTGGCCTACTCACCTCCTCGGATTTAACCTTACCCAAGACATTTAGTGACATTATTTGAATTAAATTGTATTGTTTTTCAGTTGGTACATTTGAATTGTTTTTAAGTTGGTACATTTGAATTATATTTGGATTATATAGTGATGCATATTGTTTTTATTTTGAATGTATATTTGCATTATCTCTAGTTTATTTGGATATATGATGTTTGAACAGGTACAACGTTATTATAATAGGTACAAATATACTGCTGGGCAGTGGCAGTGGCCATACTACCCAGCAGAATTTTTTCAATTTTGCCCAGAATTGTCACGGTCAATGACCGTGATAATTTTTTAAAGAGTGTCACGGGTTTGTCACGATTTATGACCGTGACAAAACTTGTCACGGTCAGTGACCATGACACAATCGTGACAATTATAACGAGCTTGTCACGATCAATGACTGTGACATGACCGTGACAAAAAAGTTATCTCACCCAGAATTGTCACGGTCATTGACCTTGACAAGTTGAACTTGTCAAGGTCAATGACCGTGATAATTCGGCAGATTTGGTGTAGTGATAAGAATAATCTTAAATCAAAAACTCAAACGAACCATACAAATATCCAATCCAAAATATGAACAAAGTCTTATCACACACTCAAACTACTTAGGGTATACAAAGCTCAGCAAAACACTAGTCGAACACAATGTTAGAGATCACACAAAGCTCTAAGGATAACAAATATCAAACATAAAGTCAAATAAGGTCAACGGAGAGAATAATATAAGATACAACATCTAAGGCAGAGGGTATTATAAACAGAGCATCGTGCACACGGGGGCATCACAACCGTGCAGATGGTTATCGTGCAAATGAAGAGGTCATTATTGTTTGAATGAAACAGGCAAGAATACTCAGTCAGTGACAATAAGTCCAGAAAAGACTAAGTTTAACCTAGAATCCCAACTCTCTCAATAGCAAAAGTATGAATGAATGCAATTTATGTGAAAACATTCATTTTTGTCATGAAAAGCAAAATTAAAGATAAATGCAAGGAAAAGAATATAAATCAACAACTCACACACACATATATACAAATGCAAACACAAGTGTAAGGTGTGATTATACAACATATGATAACTTTTACTTGAAATAAAGATTTCCGTTTAATCTTGATTAAAATATGAATTGGGAACACGTTTAATCTAAATCTCAATCAATTTAACATACAAGGCATAAAATTATTATCAAAATAATTTCTTGTAACTTTATATAGTAATCAAGGCATGATTCATATGACAAATATAGATACAAAATAAACAGGAATACGCATAATTAAATTATATTAAATTACAAATAATGCTTAAAAACAATCATTACATCAATATCCTTTAATCTCACACAGATGGTAGTTTTTAACCATCTTAATCCCTCAAGTATATGTCATTTAAAATCTTTTGAGTGCCAACTAAATAGAATTTTTTTTTGAAAAGTTATGCCCTATCTTATTTTTTTATTTTGCTTTAGCTCTTAGCTTGTGGCTCTTTCCAATATATTACCTTTTGTCGTTGATTGGGTTTTCACACAACTAGATGACATCAATCCAATGATATTTAAATTCAAAATCGTGTGTAATCACTCTAATACTGTCCCTTATCAACGAATGAAAATGATTCTTTTTTAACTCCTTCAGAGTATGAAACACACAAAATCTCACACATAGACCATCAAAACTCTTAAAACCAATAAGAGATCTAAATATTTAATCATGATCAAATTAAGCACTAAAATCAATAATCACATAAGTAAGATCATACGCATCAAGTGATATGCATGTTCTCAAATAGTGTGAAATCAATACCAAAGATTTCAACAAATTTGAAAATCATGATTTTTTAAATAAATTTCAACCTAACAATCAAATTGATCGACATTCTCAATCAAATGGTTAAAAATTAATTTTTAATCATCATTCAAGTTAAATCAATGATCAAATCATAAGAATCAAAGACTTAACCACATAATCAAAAAAAGAAATAAACACTAAATCTTTTTGGAATTTTAAAATAAGAATGATGCAAGTATTTACAAAATCATGTTTAGTACGGAACATAGCATAGAAAGAAAATGCATTAAAATGTACATATGCAAAGAGTCCTCACCAAATCATGAAATGTGATACCAATTAAAACTCTCACCCATAAGATTTATTTCCTCATAAATCAATAATGAACTAGGAAGGAAACCTACCTAAACAAGACCCTAGTAATCCTAGCAAACTATCTACCTAGATAGTGATGGGTGTTCCATCTCCCGGGTCAATAGGGGAGACAAAAGTAACCTCTTTCATCGCAATATTTCTTTGAGGAGCAACATATTCAATCTTATATCTAGGTGCATTCCTAGGCAATCCACTATATACCCTTGGTATCCATCTTTCATCCCTCTTAGAATTATTATGCCTAGTCCCTAGAATTTGAGTGTAGTTTCTAGGTCTAGGTGTATAAACTCACGTCTAGCCTCACCTATATTTTTCACTAGTAACGGCATCCTTCTTCTCAACTCACCTACTTGACATCTAAGTTCATCGATAGGATATCTTTGGAAAACAATTCTCATATTGTTCATGAACCTATTTTTTCTCTTCAAACACCTACAAGCTTGAATGGTATGGCCTTGTACCTTGAAAAGTTTACAAAATGGTACATTCCTTATCACTCCCTTATTTGCCTCCTGCATTCTCAAATCAACGTTTTCTAGTTTCTTTCTTTATAAGCAAAAATGATAAGTATAATTCAATTTACCATAAAATAAGCATCCATTACCACTCAAATGAGGCGGTACATGTGGCAAAGATCTTGATTTATCATCAGGATGTCTAACAAATTTTTTCTATCAAAGACATCTATGGGAACAAATTCATCTTCCCTTTCGAAACTCAAAGAACAAAAATCACATTTTCTTTTAATCTTTTTTAATTTTCAATAAAAAGATTCCAAACATCCTTCCTTAAGACAAAATGTGAAAGAGAATGATTTTGGATGATCCTTTGAAACTTTTTTGTCAATCCTATTTTTCTTTTTTAAATCAACATTCTCTTTCACTTTTTATTTCTTCTCATTTTTCTTCAAAATTTAGGAATCGGCATCCTTTAAATCATGTGATGAATATTCTCTCGATGTGTCAACTTGAGAAGAAGATGACTTAGATCTCAAACTTTTAAATGAGTCAAATTCATTTTTAAAAGACTCAAATATCTTCTCAAGTCACTTTTCTCTTGTTCCACAACTTTGAGTTTTCAAAATCAAAACTTTTTTATCTTATTAATCTTGTTAAAGTAGAATTATGTAATCTCAAATCTTAATTATCTTCTTTCAATTCACAACTCAACTCTAAAAACTCACCCTTCTCTTTTTCAACTATTTTTAACTTGTCATTAGTATATTGACTAGTCATTTCAAATTCTCTAAAGGCTTATTTTTCTTATTCATGGACTTTGACTTGATTATCCAATTTAACATTCAACTTTTTTTATTTTGAGAAGTTGGGCATTTAACTCATCATTCTTTTGACTCAAAGATTTTACATTTTCAACATCATCACATTCATCAAAGTCGCTCTCAATAGACTTTGAAGCCTCTGGTATTCAAGACTACAAATTTTGGATAGGATATAGGACCACTACAGATTAACTTGATCATCTATAGTATCATAAACATTGGATCTGTCACATGAAGAAGCGTGGTCACACTGCAGGCAGTACACAACCCAACCTCTCATATGGAGAGCAACCTCTCAAGTTCTTCAACAATAAAGGGGAACTGAGATATCCCAATATCAACATTTATTAGAGCATCCGAGCTACTGAATGGGAAGATTTACCCATGAAATTATAGGATACCATGTGCAGCTCCATGATAGTAGATAATAAGAGTGAGATCCCTCTTCCCGAGGAAGACTCCATCAATCCCAAAAGTGAACTAGATTTTCTCATCTCCTAGCTGGACTATGACCTCTTCATGCTAGGGATATCCCCTTGGTCCCACCATTACACTGACACGGGATGCAGTTATGGGAACGTCGCGTGGACGTAGCCCATATAGTTGGTATTATTGAACTACAAGATGAGTTGACCCACCGAGGTCGTCCCCCGCTAAAAGGTCCCCCCTTACGGAGGTACTCATATAGAGCATAATTGGAACTTGTCAACCTTGCTCCCCATGATCATGCTTAGGGGAAATTCGACAGCCTATAGTATTTAGTATCTGCACTAACTATCATCATACTTGCCTATGAAATCTCATCATGGGGCCCAAAATACGCAGAGTATTGATACTACTATGGAGACATCTTCTGTGAATTCGCCACCATCATGAAAGAAATGGATCCAGGGGAACCATATCCCCTTTCCTACGATGGAAAGCACCAATAAATCACCTTGAATCGACCCCCCCACCCCCACCCCCACCCCCACCCCCACCCGACGATAAGGGATGCCAAGAAATAGCATCGGATGATGACATTTGGTCTGGATCCTCAATATCCATAGAGCCTGTAACACCCCGCCTAATTAAATACCGGGTGTCCAGTCCTATACCAAATTAAAACAAAATATACAGTTGGCTAATTCTTAGCATCACTGTCGAAAACATTTACAACTCACCCAATACCCAATACCCAATTAAGCTAGTGTTAAAAACTTTTCAAATTTTAATTTCAACAAATCCATTTTTAGTTTAAGAATAACACTAGACATATTATTCTACAACACAAATAACCGAATAGATAACACAAAAGAATTTAAATGCAATTGGAATAAACATTCCCAAATAATATTAATCCATTACAGTAATCCTAACAATAACAAATGTATTAAAATGACACGAACACAATAGTATATGACTCCGATAGAAAGTGATAACTGAAATCCTTTGGGCGACATGCCCTAACTAAGAGAATACTGTGAATCAAATGAAAATAAGCGTCTAAGCAATACTCCATAGCTCCATAGCTTGTCATAATCCGCTAAGGTTGGCGTCCCTGCTGCTGGACACCAGATATAGAAGGTACAATAGAAAAGAAAATATGCAAGGAAACGGGTCAGAGCCCAATTGTGAAAATGATTTTTAAAACAACAAGTATTTAACAAGTGCAATAAAGCATTTATTATGTACATGTTAGATCCAACTCTCACTTGCTATTCTCACCTCTCAACTAGAGTGCACACTTAACGTTTCATATTAACCTCCTAGTTAATGGTTCCTCTTTACCAATTCCATAATATGATTCCATTACCATATCATAACCCCGTATGTCCCATACCATACGTTATATAATTATTCTTATACATTTCTCATTTATATGAATCATTTCATCATTAACATGAATTAAGCTCTTCAATAAATAGTCATTAACTTACTTCAATTCGTTTCTCAATTCACCGTTATCTACAATTATCACACAGTAGATATTTTAACCACAATATAACCATTCATTTATTTAATTCATTATATACATATTCATATATAATACGACACCCCGAGTCACAGCTGCGGTGCAATGCATTACTCTGCTATCATGTCCCATCATCGCTGGTCGCCGTCGCCGAATAGGAGACAAAAGGTTCGGTAAGGATTCCTCGAACCACAAACATCAACAAACAAATTAGAGGCGAACATAGTTCTCGTATCCATGGGTCACGCACATACCTACGTTCCCACAGTCAGCGGACTTATCAACTCCCCGATAAGTCTTTCATAGACCTATGTTCTTCAGCGACAAATCAAAGATCACATGGATTCATCAGGATATGATTGCCCTCACGCGCAAACCTCCCATCGATAGCAAGTAAGCTAGGTATGTCATACACATAATCATCAATCAATAAAATAGGCATTATCATACCTATAATATACTATCAACAAGGTACTCATATTACCCTTAGATGATTCCCATACATAGCGTTATATCTCTTTAAATCCCATGTATTAAAATATCATAACTTTACTTCTTAATTTAATTATTCCCGAGCCTCACTCAATATTCAAGGTTCAAATAGGTTTTTACTCAACATATATTCAGTAAGAAATCACTAATATCCTACTGGTCCATATCATCATCTTTCCCGAATTACTACGAATAAAACTCTCCCTTAATTAGGGTTAAAACCAGTTTCACATCTCTTATAAACACATCTTCTTTCACTTAGGATTAAACCCTCTTGTAAACTTAAGGATACCCAGGTGTTATATTCAATCACCCCTAATGGTCCTATCTTAAATCCTCATTCATACCAATTAGAATCCAACAAATGAATCTAGCAACCGAAATTCCTTTAAATTAATTATCATTATTTTCATCAATTAAATCCCAATCAAATTAATTCAAATCTTATCTAGGGCTTACTGATCTTATATAAGTCCCATAATATCCAATTAATAATCACCAAAGATATACCAAAGATTTTGGATAAGAATCAACATTAAAAAGAAACAACTTTAACAATCCTGGGGAGGTCCATCGATCGAAGGCAGGGGGTCGATCGATCGATCACTCAGGTAACATCCCAGTTTTTCTGCATTTCTGCAACTACGGGTTTAGCCATTTTTTATCATTCAAACCTTCATATTAACATCCCAAATGACTTATGATCCTTACTACATGATATACCAACATATATAAATGATTTCTAATCATCTAAACATCCTAGAATCATTAAGAGATCGAATTAAAAGCATGTTTATATCCACTTTTTCCAGAAAATTATCAACATAATATCTTCAAGAACACATCAATGGTTTTCATAATTTCTTCAACAGATTCATGATTATTTCGTGGATTAATAACTACCTATAACATGAGTTTGATTCCTATATATTTTCAGTTTCCAGAAATCCATTTTATAACTCCATTATTTCTTCCAAACATGAAAAATCATCTCTTTTAATAACTATTATAAAATGGACAATATACAAACTTAGATTGCCATTATCAAACACTTGCCTCTAATGAAGGTTTGGTCCTTTGGTGTAGTATATCACAGGTGGTTCTCCCTTCTCCGATCAACCTCCGATGGTGGTTGGTGGTGGTGACCCTTGGTTCTTAGTTCTTCTCCTTCCCAAGTAAACTCTTCTCTTCCCAAGCAACCTTTTACTCTCTCTAGGAAGATGACTTCTCTATTTTGTGTAGATGAGATGAATAACCCACGTACACTTAATCTTCAAATACTTATAATAGGATGAAATCTGAAATCACTATTCATCCCCCCTATAAAAATGACCAAAATGCCCTTTTGGGTTGTCTATTCATTTCCAAATGACCCGAGACCCAATTCCAACATCCAAATAGACTTTCCTGACTATTTCAAACCTTTCGGACGCAACGACGCGGTCGAAATGACTATAAGGTCGATAGAAAATAAATTTTCTTTTTAATTTAACAAATTAGTCCAGACACGTCCCATAACGCGTCTGACTAAAAATCCAAATTACCGAACAACAATTATCAATAATCATCACATTCATATATTACCTAAATATCTTTAAGTAATATTCAGAATTATCCTTTTTAATATCCACAATTCAGATAAAACCCTAATGAATTAATTTATAATAAAATCCAATTAATCCATTAATTTAAAATATAATTCATTTTAAAAGTCATTAAAAATTACGGGGTATTACAGAGCCCTCACCAAGGGAACCTAACCATACAGATGACCAAGTCCTGGCCACAATGGTAGAAATCCCCACCCTTATGCTAAACTCATACATAGATGTATCCCGAGCCCCCTCAGTATCCCAGGATCGAGCATCCAAGATCCAGAAATAGACTCCTATCTTGGATTGAACCTAAGTCATTGCTCCAAAGCTAACATCGCATGCCTTCGGCCCTGCATCCTTAGAAGATATCATACTTCACTTAGAAATAATAGAACAAGAATCCCGGACAAAATATGTGCTCACTCCGGATAAGGAGGTCGATTTCCTCACCAGGTCAAGCTGACACTCCACTTCACCAAACTTTGTTGATAAAGAGGAGGTTCCTCCACAGTCACGGTATCCCTCCTGGGGAAAATAATAAAATTCAAGAGCAAGTTTGACAAACATCGGCCAACATCACTATTTGGAAATTTCTAGCCCCGGAAAACTATGCAGCTCTCGTGCGCCTATTATCTCAAGCTTATGTACCTGCAGATATCACTTTGACAAAAATATCAACCACCATCAAGTCCATCAATATGAAACATCACATTATCTTCTCAGATGAAGACCTTCCCATAAAAGGCCACCACCACCGATTCGCCTTACACATCACTACTATGACTTGCGGATAGACAGTACCCTTAGTATTGGTAAACAACGATTCCACCATCAACGTATGCCATCTTCGCACTGCAACTGGTCTAGGATACACCATCTCAAAATTTACACCGTCCTAAATGGCCATCAAGACCTATGATAACATTCGTTGGGAAGTTTTAGGGTCCATCATCCTTACTCTCATAATAGGGCCTATTAAGTGCGATGTCGAGTTCCAAGTGCTCGACGTCTCGAATAGTTTCAACCTCTTACTGATAAGAGCCGGGATACATCCCACGGTGGAATTACCTCATCACTCTACATAAAGGTCAGGTTCCCGTTCGACACCGAGGTCATCACCATTAAAGGAAATGACGGTTGGTCCATGGTGGCCAATATTAGCATTACCCCACTTCTAGACACCCATCACGACGATCGCAATATCTTCCTCAACGTTGAGACATACCACTCACACACATAATAGAAGAGGAGTCATTAATTAACAATGTAGATGTTCGAATCATCCAAAATATGGTATATATGCCCGAGTTCGGTCTCAAAAGAAATTAACAAGGAACCATCAAAGCTATCATCGCTAACACATAGGAAAAATCGATCTTGGGTATACCTCCGATCGAAAATCCATAACCAAAAGCCTCGAAAACCCCCATCAAGGGTGGAATGGCCACTTCCGTCTCCGGGGATAGGACTTCCCTTAACGCGGGATCCCTGAGACATGGTGGGAGGAAACAAATATATCCTTGTATCCAGGAAATAAAATCCTCTATGAGGAAAGATTGTACGTAGATTACAGGAAAGTCCACATAGTCCATCGAGATGAAATTAAGGTATCATAGATCATTGTAGAAGACAGAGAGACCTCTGAACCAGAATCTAAATGGGGACCACCCACATTATTTAGCGATGAAACTGCTCTAGTAGGTATGTTAGGAACCAACGACCTAACCCCCGTTGAACGCTTTCACGATTAGTACACCGCCTTGGCCACCTGAGACTCCAATACAGAGAAAGGAAGGTTAATCAGCATCCCTGAAGTCAATCTCTACCTCTGTGTACCAGACTCCATAGCCCTCCTTCTTAAAACACCATTTTGGGTCAAACATCAGGACACACCCGGCAAACCCCCGTGGGATTATCAATGGAATGAGGAAAATCACCAATGCCTGATGAAAGCCCTCTTCGAGATACCTCCCGAAACCATCCCTATTATGGACTCCGTTAAGGAACTTAAATCCATCCTCAAAGGTAAAAGGGCCCACCCTAAGAAACACCGACTGCCCCAGCCTACAGTCAGTACCAAAGTTACCAAACATGCAAAGGTCACTCCAAAGGTGTCTCAGTAGATACAATCTCACCTCATTTCCAGCATCAAGGGAACCATCGTACTAAAGAACTAGACCTCTACTGGATACATCCCAGTGCCCGTCATACTGAGGCCCTTTGAGTCTACCATGTTAGATAAAAAGTTCCCACATTCCCCTCTCATTATCTATCTCTCTATAAAGTAAAATTTTCTGCTATTATCAATGTTGTCCTCTTTCTCTTTGATGGAATAATACATAATGATTTTCAGTATTCTCGTATGTGTGCTATATGTGATGATAATGAATCTAGTAATGGATTAGAAATCCCACCTAATAATGATATCTCTAGGGACTTAAAATACTTAAAACACTTGCAAAAACTTGACCAAAAGTCAGAAAAAACGTAAGTCTCCCAATGAGGATGACACAATAACCATAAACTTGGGCACTCCCCCAAACCCAAAATAGTTACAAATATGGTCCTCCCTAGATAAGAACGAACGAAACAAGCTCACGAACCTCCTTATCAGTTTTGTGGATATTTTCACTTTGTCCTACGTCGACATGCCCGGCATAGACCCAACTATTATCATGTATGAGATACCCACTATCCCCAATGAAAAACCCACAAAATCAAGGGCTCCGTAAACTAAAACTTTAATGGTCCTTGAAGATAAAGGAAGAATTAGAAAAGCATCTCAGTGTCGAATTCATTCGAGTGATCGAATAGCCTACTTGGCTAGCTAACATTGTACCAGTACCCAAAACCAATGGCAAAGTTTGAATGTGTGTAGATTATATGGATCTCAATAGGGATTGCCCCAAAGATGATTTTCCCTACCACACATCGACTTATTGGTATACAACATAGCCAGTTCCACACTCAAGTCCTTTGTCGACGGATTCGCATGCTATAACCAGATCAAAATGCACCCTGGCCATCAAGAGAAAATAGGGTTCATTATCCCCTCGGGTGCGTAATTTTATACGATCATGCCCTTCGATCTCAAAAACGTTGGTTCAACTTACCCGAGAGTAGGCACATCCATCCTTCATGACCTCATACATAAAAAAGTGGAAGTCTACTTGGACGACATGGTCGTTAAATCCAAAGACCGAGGACACATCCAGGCACTCCGAAAATTCTTTCAAAGGTTACGCCTCTTCAAAATGAGGCTAAATCCGCAAAAGCATGCCTTCAGAGTCACTAAAAGGAAGGTGATCAGCTTTATCGTCAACAAAAACAAAATCGAGGTAGATCTATCCAAGTCCAAAGCTATACGAAAAGGCCACTACCCATAACATAAAAGGAAGTCGGGGGGTTCATATGCCAAGTACAGTTCATAAGTCGGTTCATCAGCCATATCACCACCATTTATGAACCCATTTTCCATATACTCAAGAAGGACTCACCCAAAGAATGGAATTCTCAATGATAAGAAGAATTTACCGGGACAAACTCTCATATTCTACATGACCATAACCGACACGGCTTTCGGAGCTATGTTGGTCCAATATATAGAGAGTTCTAGGAAGGAATGTGTCATCTACTATATCAACAAAAAGCTAGTATCATATGAGTTCAAATACATCGCCTTGAGAAAAGCTTGTGTATCCCTCGTTCGGATCACTCGTCGCATACAACTCATCTCTAGGATGGATCCCCTGAAATGCCTTTTTGAGAAACTCACTCTCTCTAGTCGGATGGATAAGTGACTGCTAAAACCATCCGAATTCGAAATCACATATATCACGCGGAAAGAAACTAAAGGGCGATCCATCTCTGACCTCCTCACAAGACAGCCCCTGTCAAACGAGGAAGACCAAAATGAGGCAGAATTCCCATATGAGAATCTCTTCGCCCTAAACGATAGAAAAACTTTGAAATTTTACTTTGACGGAGCATCCAACAAAAGGGGATTTGGCATAAGAATACTGATTATATCCTCGGACTCGTGACGACTCCCCACCGCTATCAAGATCACATGTGAATTCACCGACAACATGGCTGAGTATGAGGCTTGCATCACAAGTCTCAAAATAGTCTTGGAAATGAGAATCACCAACCTGACGGCCTATGGGGATTTTAGCCTAGACATCAATCAAATATTGGGCAAATGGAAGATCCGGGATGACAAACTACAACCATAGCATCCTTACTTACAAGAGGTAGTTTCACAATTCGAGCATCTTGAATTCGACTTCCTCCCGAGAGCTAAAAACAACTTTGCATACGCACTTGCCACCATGTCCTCCATGATCAACATGCCAGAGGGAACCACGGAGATTACGTTCACCATAACCAGTCGGAACACCCTTTCGTATTGCTTTGAAGTCGATACCATCAAAAAAACAATCGTAGGACCCGTAGTCTGCGACATATGGAACTTGCTCAACAGAAATCATTACCCATCAGATGCCTCCTCCAATGACTAACTTTCCCTAGTAATTGATCTAGTACATGCTCCTTTAATAGATTTCCAAACATATAAGAAACCAAATACATTAAAATCTAACAGAACATTATGCAACGACTTAAAAGTAATAATGAATGATTCAAGCAAAGCAGGTACCTTAGGAAATATCAATTATTTCATTGATATTCATAATAAGGGTGGACCTTTGTCAACAAAAATAAGAGGGTGATATCGGCACCGTAACAACAAATAACCAACAAAAAATTAGAAATAAATTAACAAATAACAAACTTTAACAGTTAACTAACAAAGAAACTAAAAAAAACTTTAAAAGAAACTAAGATGGAAAACAGAATACACACCTTGTTGGAAAACTTTAACAGACTCGTTTGGTTTGCCGAAGGAGTCAGGAAAGGAGAGGGTGAGGTTGTCAACACCGGCATTGGGTTGCGGATCCGGGGAGCCAAGAGAAAGAGGCTGGAAATGGAATGTGAGAGAAAAGGAGATGAAATGAAAACATAAAAGAGGCGTTAAGTTGAAAGGAGAAGCGTACAAATTATTTAAGTTTTTTGTTCCTAAACTTTCGAAAACCCCATTAACTTTACCTCTGACTTTCTATTTTTACATATAACACCCCTAAAAAAATATTTCTCGGTGATTTTTTTTTTTTTGCAAAATCTCATAAGGGCCCCCCACCCCCACATAAATCTGCCCTTGGATAAAAGGGAAGATATGAAGTGAAAGGAGGTTGTCTTTAGCGAATTGTGTATTCTTAATTGCAGCGCTAATTTAAAATCACATGACAAACCTACAATGAGAGACACCATTTTTAAATATATATTTGATTTAGGACTTCTAATATGTAAGCTGCAAGCCTCTATATTTAGAAAGGCATCGAATTATCAAATGTTAGCTCATTGGAAGAGGTTTAAACACGTGGGGGTTGGATATCCTCTCCTGAAATTTATTCTCAATCAGGATATACACAAATCAATGGGCCCAAAAAGATACGACACTGATTTTCTAGGTGATCAACGGCCGCTATTGGAAGTTTGGAGTAAATGATAAGCCCCTAACTCGTACAAAAAAACAGCAACCTCATAATGTGTCGCACATAATTCCATGTAAGCCACAAAAATTTACACAATAACCCTTCACGTACAAAACCCATAGTTTCTTGGTGTTCGCTTCCCCTCGTAGAACAAACTCATCGTAAGCTGCCCATTAAATGGGGTGCCAAATTCACTGCTCAAACCCTCACATTCTATGCAGAATTCCCAAAAGAAAACCAAAACATTCATGCTCATTTTCTTCAGTGGAACAAAAAGTTGGAATAAAACCAGTAGCCTTGTCTTCCTCTTATAACAATGAAAATCAACAACACCCCATTTCCACCACCACACTAGAAACTGATGTGTACAGTGTCAAATTCAAGACCCTGGGAGCTTGTGGGCTTGGTATTTCTAGATATCCTGATTTCGAATACAACGCTGAAGGGGGTAAGGGTACTGGGACAGGTACAAAGATCGTTAATATCCACTCCGATGATGAAATTTTTGTTGATTTTGATGTGAAAACGCTATACATTCCACCATTGACAACTGCAACAACTAAATTCTTGGGATTACCGTTGCCACCTTTTCTGAAAATTGATATTGTTCCGGAGATGTTTCGGGGAAATATCAACCAAGAATCTGGCAAGGTAGAGACCCCAAACTTCTTTTAATTTTATGATTACATTTTTAGTGCCTTAAAATAATGTGAAATGATAAATAGTTATTTGTTGATATTACTACTTAGAATCCGTTTGATTCGCAAATTTATCATGACAAATGTCAAATTATTGCGAAAATACGGCATTTACTCACTTTTTGATCAGTTTGATAACAAAATTTGCCTACAACCCATTTTCCTATGTACAACACCTCTAATGCATGAAAAGAGGGCAAATTTTGCTTTGCTATTTGGGGAAGAATTATTTGTCAAACAAGTTGCCACTTCTTACAAGTGCTTTTTTTGTATTTTTATGCTAAAATATTTTAAAAATTATTTTACAAACTGTTTTAAATAAAAAACTGTTTTATAAAAAAATGTTTTTAAATTGTTTTAAAAACTGTTTAAAAAAATATTTTTTAAAACTATTTTATTAAAAAATCGGTTTTAAAACACTATTTTAAAAGGTTTAAAAACTGTTTTGAATAATTAAGAAAACTGTTTCGAATATTGTAAAAATTGTTTTATAAAAATGTTGTTAAAAAACTGCTTTAAAAATTATTTTAAATACTGTTTTAATAATGTTTTATAAAAACTGTTTTTTAAATGTTAAAAAAAAATGTTTTATAAACTGTTATAAATAAAAGAAATAATGTTCTATAAAAAATGTTACAAAAATGTTTTTAAAATGTTTTAAAAACTGTTTAAAAAAAATTTAAAAACGATTTTAAAAAAATGTTTTATTAAAAACTTGTTTAGAATTATAACTATTAAAAACACTATTTTAAAAGGTTTAAAATTTGTTTTGAATGTTTTAAAAACTGTTTCGAATATTGTAAAAATTATTTTAAAAAACTGTTTTATCAAAAAATTTTAAAAAAACTGTTTTAGAAATGTTTTAAAAATTGTTTAAAAACTTTTTAAAAAATATTTAAATAAACTAATTCGATTGATTTTAATTTCGCCTAATTGTTGTTTGATAGCTTTGTGTGAAAAAATTAAGTAAAATTTGGCAAATTTTATCCATGAAAAATTTTGCCATCTCCACTTTTGCCCACTTTTAAATCAAACGGACCCTTACTGTTTAGACCATGCACAAGTTGGAACAATTCAAGGTAAGAATGACGTTAATGTGTTTTTGTAGGTTGATCTGGAGTTCAGGGCCAAATTCTGGTTTTCAGTTGGGAGTATATATAAAGCTCCGCCACTAGTGGTGGAGACAGTGTTGACATCGGAGGAATCAAAGGGAACAGTGAGAAGTGGAAAAGGAGAGAGGCTAGATCAACAAGGGAGATGCAGACTGGTTGGGGTGGCAACCGTCGACCCCATTAATGACTTCCTTATGGATTCCTTTCTGAGTCTACCTACAGAATGCCTTGCAAACCTCAATGCTATAATCTCCTTTCCCAGCACTTGAAATATTTAAAAAGTTTCAGTTACAAGTCTGTAAAATCATGATTCATAACTCTCAGTTGTAAAAAAAATGAAAGAAAATTATATCACTTAATGCTTACTGTCTGCTTCAAATCAATAGACGACTTTTCTTGAATAGGACCAAACGTCGAACAAGAACAGTTATAGCTTAACACAATTGAAATGGATTGTAGTGTGGGTAACGAGTAAGAGTAGCATACAATCAAGATTAAAGTTCTTGAGTTATGCCTATGAAACTTGCATTTTAACCATACTTCACACTTTATAAAGTAATTTTGTTACAAAACATCGTAATTGTAATTGTGAAAAATTCTGTAGGATCAATGTCTAACAATTAGATTTTTTGCATGGAAAAGAGAGGCTTCATACCATCTCCAGTCATAAAAGTCATTTTGATTTGCAAAATAAGTAGAAGCTGAGTTGTGTCATGCAAAGAATGCCTATAACCAAGCGTTATTGGCATTCTCTTTACTCGAGAAGCACTACAATTGCAGCGCAAAGGTCTGGCAGCACTTGTATTGCCATCCCACTAAAAAAAGGGATAAAATGTTGGGGCAGCATTTCGAATAAAAAGTTCATCAATCAAAAACTAACAAAATTGTACCCAAAAAAGCATGAACTTTGGAATGAAATTTAGCTAAAACCTGTTTTGATTAATGACTGGGAGTTCCAAACAGTCGTCCTCGTTTAAAAGCCTTTGGTCCAATGGTGTGGATATATTGGGATAATCGTAGTGAGCAATACAAAAATTGTCACTTTAGAAAAATTAAGGAGCGGTGCATACGAACATTCAGTGCGATATTTTCTATCAGAAATAAGAGAAGTAAATTAAAAAATGGAGAAGGCCATACCATGACCAATCATATTGCTTGAAATAGTTCAATACTTTTTTATAATCGACCAAAAAATTTGACAAGGTAAATCTCCACTTAAGGCTATAACAACTAAATAAATAATTAATAGTTGGGCTGGTGAATAGCGTTTCATAATTATAATTTCAGCCCTACAATTTTCCAATTTTATACTTCCTCTGTCTCAAATTTAGAGTCTTGTTTTCAAAGTCAAAAACTTTTTAAAACAAACATTAACTTCAATGTATTAAACAACTAAATTAATATTACCTGAGAATATTGTAAAATTTGGATCAATGATTTTTTAAGTCAACTAATAATTTGGGACATCCCATCCCAAAAGGTAAATATGATTTTAATTTGAAACAAATGGAGTTGTATTATTTGTACTGTACTATATGCGGCTCCCTCAAATTAATATATATATATATAAAACTTTGGCTCCCCTTAGAAGCAACAAAGAATTTTAACCCTACCCGCTACTTGTTGACAATTAACACCATTACAACAAATAAATTACCATAAACATTAAGGCCCAGTTTGGTTGCGCAAATTATTTGATTATGTAAATTGGTTCATTGTGAATTAGTGAATTATAAATGAGTGAATTTGAAATGAGTTAAATCCAATTTTACACAATGTTTGGTAATTTGAAATTGATGTTAATGTTCTATGAAAAAAAGAGAAAAACAAATCAAGTGAGAGAGGGAGGGAGGGAGGGAGGGAGGGAGGGAGAGGGAAAGAGAGAGGGAGAGGGGGAGGGGGAGAGGGAGAGGGGGCATGCACTTTATGTGGCTCATATTTCAAATGGATTCATTTCACTTTTTTTGTGAAATTATCCAATTTCAGATTTTGCATATGAGCTAAAATGGGGCAATTAATGAATCCTTTCATTAATGAAACCAAACATAATTAATGAGTCAATTTATAAATGAATCAATTTATTAATGATCCAATTTATAATTTTGAGACAACCAAACGGGGCCTAAGTTTATGTGATTGTCATCTAACAAAAGAAAAAAGAAATAAAATAGTAAGAAGCATCAATTGTCATGATCACAAGGCCAACTAGCCAAAATGTTATGTCATACACGAATGCATACGATTTCACCTAATTGCCATATTTTAACATCCGAATAAAACATAATATGATCTCTTATACTTAACATAATATTCCGAAAATATATGGAATATTAAAATCAATAGATTCAAACAGTTCAGCAACCATTCTTATACAAAATATTGTACATACCAAGAATTCATCTACAACATAACATCGAAATGGTGCTTACAGTTGACAGCTTCGACCACTGTAATGCAGTTAAGGGTAACCATTGTATCAATAATAATGGAAGCTTTCCTGTATGATTTCAACTCAATGTCTCACCGAACCTCTTTTTGAGTTCTCTGTTAATGGCCCGCCCAACCATGGCAAAAACAGAAACCTGCATGAAGAAAATAGATGTCAGAATTGAATAAACATTGCATTGAAGAAATACAGAAACTAAAGGGACCATCACAAATCCAGATTTCACAACTCACAAGCATGCATGCAGCCTTTGATATTCATGAGAGCAACTGATGGTATCTACTAATATTGATATCACTCGAATGCAAGCCTTTGAGAGCCAACTAGAGAAGCATATTGACCATTTTGACCCAATAACTCAAGGTGGGTCCCTAGCTCAGCAATCTTCCCACCAGAACAAAGAGCAATTTGGTTTGCATTCTGAACGGTGCTTAATCTATGGGCAATCACCAGTGTTGTTCTTCCCTTCATCAGGTAGTTGAGAGCATCCTGGACCAGCCGCTCACTCACTGTGTCCAAAGCACTCGTGGCCTGCAGTGATACCAACATAAATGTGAAGTAGGCAAAGCTTTAGCAATGGTTGGCAGGGAAAAAAGAGGTTATCCCTTAACAATTTCTTAAGGGCGATTTTGGATTTTGACTTCCATTTGTTTTGGCCTATTACACTTTAGATGCCGAAGTTCGATACTCAAAAATGACTTTTCATGATGTTTATGAGGATTTTTTTATTTTACTCTTTACAAGTATTTATGACACATTTGGACAAACTTTGGCAATGGAAATAGGCCAGAACAAATGGAGATCAAAGTGAGGCTGGCCTTTAGAACATTATTACAGCTATTTCCATTGAGCCGACTCAGACCAATCTGACATATTACCTGTTTTATCCAGGTATAAGACATATATATGCACCCACAATCAAATTAAAGGCATACCTCATCAAGTATCAGGATCGGGGCATTCTTGAGTAGAGCCCTGGCAATCGCAACTCTCTGCAAATTGGCAAAATGGTCAGCACATAAATATCTTCGAGACTCACACACACATATATACACGTGTCTATATATATGTATTTCACATGCACATTCATATTAGTATATTACCTGCCTCTGTCCTCCACTTAATAAACCTCCTCGCTCACCAACAAGTGTGTCATAACCCTGCGATCAAACAACATTCAGCTAACAAAGAAAAAAGAAAAAATATGATTACGCAAGTAATGCACGCATATTTTAAACATATATACAAATATTTTTTTATCAAGATGACAAACCTGTGGCAGTGAAATGATGAAATCATGTGCATTTGCAGCTTTGGCGGCCTTTATCACATCATCCTTGGACACGTGGTCATCCGGGAGCCCATATGCAATATTTTCTCCGATCGATACCGAGAAAAGAACTGGTTCCTGTTAGATTTTATTACAAATATATCTTAGTAAAGGAACAGCATATTGTTTGAATAAAAGCTTACTTAGTCTAAACTGAGTATAAGATGGAACTTCATATAAGGCAGATCCAATCCAACACAACTGGATCCTAATACCTGATAAACCAGGTTTTTAAAATTAACCTCTTTTGAGTCATGAAGCAAGTAAACAATTCTGGGCTTCTGTATATAAGCCCAGTTATTTTATTCAATCAATGTGCATGCAAAAGAACATAAAAAGGACCCAATCTTGGGCCACATTGGTTGCTTAGGTACTAGCAGGGGAAAAGGACTCTTAATTCGGGATATCCCAAAAGCAAAACAAAACTAGTAAATTTGGGATGGAGGAAGTCTTTGAAAGTCCACACTGAATAGTCATGGTTAAAGCAAGACTTGATATAACCATAATTTATTCAACATAAGTACAGAGGGAAAGCTAATAAAAAAGATACTTGATTCACTATGGAGACGACCCTAGCCCATTCACTCTTATCAAATGTCCGCAAATCCTCTCCTGCGATTGTTATTCGACCTCTAGTTGGCTGCAACATTGCAACATTACAACATTGATTGAGGCACATCATTCCTTAACAATTCATGGAACTTCAATGCAGTAGATATTATTAATATAAAAGTCACAAGACCTCGTAGAAACGTGCCAAGAGCTGTACTATTGTACTTTTCCCGGCACCACTTGAACCAACTAAAGCAGTCACAGTTCCGCATTTTAGCGTCAGATTAAGACCATTTAGGATTTCCACATCGGGCCTCAGAGGATAAGAAAAATGCACATCTGAAGAACAAAATAAAGACCACAGCTAGTAGCAGTGACACAAATGGTATATGAATTTATTATAATCACTTTCCTCCCCAATATAGGATTTAGTGCAAAAACAATCCCTGAATGATGTAGTTTTTCAAGAAACCCCTTGGACTATTTTCAAGGGAAAAATAAACTCTGAACTATGCATTTTCTTACACACTCTATGCGCCGCTAAAGAACATCGTTAAAAGCCCAAAGGGGATCTTTGCCACAGAAGGCATAGGAAAGTTTGTATTAAAAAAATTCAGAGTTTTCTTGCAAAAACTGCTTAGTTCAGGAGGTTTTCACCCCTTCCCTATTTAAACAACAGAGTATGGTTTTCATGGAATTTATGCTTCGTAAATCAAATCAGGAACAGCAAAAAATATCTAGTTTTTATTAATTTTGTAAAAGAGGAAAGTCATTGTAGATATATGATTATCTTCTCAAATGTTAACTTCCTCTTAGGAAACAGAACAAACAAAACAGTTTCTATCGTATAAATAATTGGGTATAGAAAGTGGGATAATGAAAATTACAAATGTAAATTATGTAAGGTAGATTTTTCATCTGTAGCCTAAAACCATTATAAGATACTGCTTAGAGAATACCTTCAAGACATATATCACCAGATCGTGCAAGGCTACGCACATTGCTAGCTGCTTCTAAGGATGACATATACCACGAATTTTCAGATTGCCTTTTGCCATCAAAACCATCACCAAACAACATTCCGTAATTTTTATCTCGCACTTTTTTTTGCTTAATGTCTTTTTCCAAACCATAAGCAAGAGCATCATCAATTTTGGCCCCAGATAGAACAGAGTTAATTCTTTCTGTAGCAGCAAAAGCTCCACGAAGGTCTCCAAATGTGTTAACCAGCCCTTGAACCTAAAATAAATAATGTAACAAGTAGCATTCGGAAGATGAAAATAGCAAAAGGGAAGCAAAGCAAAAAAGATCACTTACAGCGAAAGTCAACGTGAAAGTATATCCAATAAAAGAGGCCACCGTTCCCACTGAAAGCTCACCCTACATACAACATATTTGGAAAATGTCAAGCGATTTTGGTTTTAAAATATTTTTTAAAAAAAATAAAAATATAAAAGTTGATCTGTAAATGAAAGGATGAAAGTCCACAAAAAAGTTCAGCAATGAGATGACTAATCTCAAGGCGGTGGCGCAGCAAGGCGCAAGGTTAGAGCCTTGCTTGCAAGGAGAGGTAAGTTCAACAAGACACACGCCTTTTGGACTAGGGAACAAAAAATGCGCGCCTTACTAAATTTTATATTTCAAAAAAGTCCTTTTCTGGTAAATTAAATATTTTGACTTCTTTTTTACTTGTTTGACATTTCGAACGATTAATTCACCATATCTCTGTCGGCATACATATAATTAATCAATAAGGCCTAGTTTTAGTTTTTACAATCAAAAAAGAGTAGAGCGTTTAGAGAGACAACGTTCTTCTACATCAATGTCAGTTCTCTACCAACTTGTGATGTGCAACCAACACAAATATCTAAACCAGCTTCTCCATCTTCAGCCACTACTCATTTGTGTATAGAAATAAACACAAATGTCAATACCTACCTCAAATTAAGCTATATCCATTTCTTCTTCTTCTTTTCTAATTTTTTTTTTACTTCTTCAGCTCTTCTCCAGTGTATGTTTATTCTTCTTCATTGTATTTTATTTCATCTTCCAAGGGCAGAGGGAAAAAAGAGGTCCTAATTTTTTTTGTTTTCTTTTTGCACTTGTTCGGTCTTGTTATCTTCTTCCTTCTTTTTCTTCTTTATCTTTAAAGCTAGTAGCTAATGCAATATATTCAGTCTCTAGTTCATTTCAGTTAATTTATATTTAGCTTAGTTACAAAAAAAAGCATAACGAATTTTACATGTTTCACTTTAGTCATTGAAAAAAAAATTCAAAAAGACTTTTGAACTTTTTTTCATATTTCATTCTAGTCCTACTACAGCTTTTAATGAAGTTTAGTATTGGACTTTTAGCGACACTTTTGGACCAAAATAAATTGAGAAAACGTGTAAAATTCGTTGCGTTTAATGTAATAACGACTAGTTTTTAAATTTGCATTTTGAAAAACATGTTAATGTCGAGAAGCTTAGGGTTTTGGCTATCTTCTTAGAAAATTTGGTTTAAAAACTGCTTTTGAGAATAGTTACATAAACCAATTTTGTATGTTTTTTAAAAAATAGCATTTCGTAAACTTGATTTAAAAACAGCTTAAAAAAAGTACACACATAAAAATTAGTTCAGTCTACACCATCAGTTAAGAAGTTAAGTTAGTATTGCCTGATTTATTATATAGATTATGATATTGCATGTATGTATATATATATATAGGGAGAGGTTCACAAGTGAACCTAAAAGATGAACTTTTTAATGAACCTTAACAAAAAATACTTAACAATTAATTAATTTTAATTCCTATGTTGTAATTGGTCCGCGACAACGGACACGTGTGTCGATTGATCCCCAACCCTCCCCCCCACCCCACCCCCATGGCAGTCCTGCTGCCATAAGGGCTGCTATAAGGGTTGCCATGGTGATGGTGGTGGTTGGGGGGAGGGGGGGGTGAGGGAGTTAGGGATCAATTGACACGCGTGTTCGTTGCCGCTAGCGCGGAGTAATTACAACATAGAAATTAAAATTAATGAGTTGTTAGGTGTTATTTTGTTAAGGTTCAATAAAAAGTTATTCTTTTAGGTTCACTAAGTTTGCACACTAAGTTTGCACGTCATTTTTTTAAATACTAAAAAAAATATTTTTGCGCTGATATTTTGTGTGATATTTAAACATTTCAAGGGATCCATACAAAAAAAATAAGCTCAACTTAAAAGCAGCGAAAGTTTGACCGATTTTTTAAAAATAGCAAAAAAAGCTTTTTCGAGTTGATTTTTTTTATATGGGTTCATTGAAATGTTTAAATATTACATAAAAAAAATCAACTCAAAAATATTTTTTTTAATATTTTAAAAAAATTGGTGTGCACCAGCACGTGTGGAATTCGTCCCTCAAGGACCAAGGCGTGGCCCATTTAAGGAGAGCCTGAACCTGAGTTCATTGGAGATGGAGAGACAAAAGGTAAAAGAGATAAATATACAAATTGGGGATAGATTTTTAAGTGGTTTGGCAAAGCCTACGTCCAGGGTGTTGCTTTGGTTCTCTCATTCATATATGTTGTAGTGAGCCAAGAGGCTATTACAAGTGGGGTAGGTGAAGTCTCTTCACCATTTTTTGGGGGTGGGAGTAAATCAAAGACAACAATAAAATGGTTTCATGCTCTCTACTCTCTATTATTCCTCTCTCTAACTGCCCTAAGGAGCCCCCACTCTTGTTATCTTAGCTACCCTTCTCTTGTTGTAGTTATATAAAGTCTTTGGTGATGGAGGACAGCTGGACCCCACTTTTATGGACTCTTAAAATTATATCCCACTTTTATAAAGTCTTACAATTATACGCTCCCCGCGATAATAATAATGTTATTTAATATGTAGATCTTAATATTTATATTATATACTTGAAAAATACATTTATAGAACACTTGTATTATATATATATATATATATATATATATATACACACTAATGTATGAATGCATGAAAATATGCAGAATGAATGATTCTGAATTAAAAAAAATATGAAAACTACATTTCGCTGTCTTCAGAAAGCAGAATTTTAAAATAAGATTTTTATAACACAATTCTAATAAAAGGTAATGCCAAACACAAACTGTAAACAGAATTGTGTTTCAAAACAGAAAAAGGGTTTTAAACACAAACCAAACCGACCCTTAAGTTCATTTACTATTTCCCTTTTGCTTAGAGATTTGCATAATAATTCTGTAATTCCTACTGTAGCTTTATGACTTGTAAACAATTCTTGCTATTTTCTCATTGCATACTAAAATTTAAATTAAATAGATATCCTCAATTAGGTTCACAGAATAATTATGGATCGCTTTTTTCCTAGGAAGCTCTTAAGAAAGCAATTTAACTCCATATGTAGATATATATATTATTTATATATGATGTTCCCTCACTTCAACAAGGATGCATTTCGCCTGTCACCTAGGCTACCAACAGACCTTGTTGTCTTTGTGCGTATTTTGCCTTAACCAACCATGTATATATTCCATATGAATATATCACAAATTATTCATTGAAAACAAGAGCTATAAAAATGAATATTGCAATAAATCGCATATATACTATCCTAATAAATTCTCGAATTTTTACGAAACCTTCTTTTGTTCTTTCAGCTATGTGCGCACTCACATAATTTGTTTTTCTTTTGATAAGAAGAAGTCACATACAAAGTAATGAGGTATATATGCTGATGGGTGATGGTGCATATATGAGTTTTCAATCTATAACAGATTTTTATACAACAAATTTATAATGCAAACAGCACTCAAAACCAAACTCTCACAACACAGCAATGTAGGAGAAACTCTCACAAAATATCCACTTAGCCTCTAAATGAGGCCATACAACCAATAAAAGAGAAAGGGACTTGCTATGCAAGTTTCCGAACAGGAAAATGGTTAAAAAGGACATATTGATAAAAATATTCCCCATCTCTACCTCAGCTTTAAAATAAACTAACTAAAATGGAAAAGGGACCACAAGAGTACATATAAGAATAGAACTGGAAGAAAAAGAAAACAAAAACCCAAGTTCTGTTGCATCCGTTTTTATTTGAATGATGTCTGATGCTGATTGATTAATTCATGATATCATATTTTTCCCATATCGATCGGATAATAACTATCATAGTATTTTTTGCATGATATTTTTCTAATGGAACACACTTTTTATACCTTATACACTAAATTTTTAAAAATACGTTATATTGGTAGAATTTCAACTAATATTATCTAATTAACATTTTTCAAATTTTCATTCAAAATTCCATAATTCATCATAGATCTAGAAAATTTACAATCTCAATACATAATTGCAATATATCCATAAATAATTCCGTAATAGTGAGTTTGTGATAAAAAAATATCATATAAAGCTTGGGAGTTGCCAGTATCTTTTAATTTGGAGGAGGCGAGAAGGACCCTATTCAATAACATATACAATATACTAAGAGTGAAAAAAAGAAGTATAGCGGCTGAAAGTGCTTACCGCCTTTACTTTGCTTCCTCCAAGACAATACAAGGCCATCAGCGATACGTATACTGCAACTCTAGTCAATGATTCATTAATAGATTTAAAAACCCCGAGCTTTATGCCACTAGTCTGATAATCAATAATCTGCAAAGGTTTATAACATATAGATGATAAGTGCATGGATGAGGTATGGGACATGGAAAAATATGAAACCGGTACTCACCTGTCTACCGAACATTGACATTTGACGTTTTTCTCCACCGAATGATCTTACCTGCACATAGAAGTAAATACCATTAATTATAGAGCTTTTTTTACTTTACCCCCTAAGATAACTGTATTAGTATTTAATAGACTTAACCCCCTAGAAAATTCAAAAGGTAGACTTACCAAGTACAAGCGGGTTCATGAACATGCCCGCGAGGTGGTTAAGTCTAACTTTTTAACTTCTAGGGGGTAAGTATAATTATGCAATTATCTGCAAAGTCAAAGAACCCCTTAATTATACCATACAAAATATCCCAAAAGTCGCATAACCTCGACAGAATTTAGTGAATTTTCCCAACTTCAAATGGTGAAGCACTTGATAAAATCGATAATATAACTAAAAAAAAGAATATAGCCGAGAGAACTTACAGTACGAATAGCAGAAAAAGTTTCAGTAACACAATCTGCCATGGAAGCTTGGGACAACCCATGAGCTTTGAATACACCGACAGTCGACCGCTTGTATACAGCTGAGAGTATATAATAGTCATCAACAGGCAAGGAAGCATGAAATAAATGGATAATTTACAGTATGTATGTATATACGATGTGAATGAAGAATTAGGGGTTATTTATAGTATTTTTAGGATTTTATTGTAATTTTGTTATTTTTTTTTATTTCCTTTATTTGATGTATTTTCTTTTATTAGTTGTTTGTTTAGTAGTGAGAAGAAGGAAGGTTATTGGCTCTTAGGGACGTAATTGTAATTAGATTCTTAGTTTAGAGGCCAAGCAACCTCCTTCCTATAGATACTCATATATAGCCTCATTTGAGGCATTCTTCCATTTTGAGATATAGTGATTTGAGAGAGTTTAGAGAGATTTATCTTTTCTTGCACCCATTTGGCGTCATTTACGTCAATTGGTATCCCGTTGTTGTTGTTGTTGTTGAAAAAAAATCAAAAACTCGTAACAACGTCAAGGTGGGTCCAAGAAAAGATGAACACCTCCGCGGAAACTCCTAACGCTCATCTCTTGGAGGCTATCAACCGATTGATAGCCCGGATGGATGAGTTCGACGCGCGACTTCCTCCACCAACAATCCACCCTACCACCTCGCACCACAACCCTCTCCTCCTCCAAATTTCAACCTATCCCCGCCACCACCCCGAAAGACACCTTGAACCACCCACCATCATTAGCCCTAACCATAACCCCACCCACGCTTCCGCAATCCATTTCACACCATCACCACAACAAAATCAAAACCCTAACCCTATTTCACCAACCACCACCTCAAGAACCACCACAACCACCACTTGGCCACCCTCTGCCACCCCTTCCCCACACTAGCAAGGGCAAAACCCTTGCCCATCCTCACCAAACCCATCAGCCAGCCTTTTTGACTAGAGTCAACCGCCATCCAGCCTTCCCGAGGCCCATCGACCCCCGACCTGCCCTCTTAACCATCGCCCCACTGTTATAACCAATTACAGCCACCGGGAGGGGAATGGTTTGATCGGTACTGCTGAGAATTCACCAGAATTTCAAGGGAAGACCACCATCAATCACAAACAACCGGAAGTGATCCCGACCATGCCGGAAAATGGCGCCGAGATTGTCGACGACCAAACCCTAGCCGACCGGCCATATCTTTCTTCCGATTCAACCCTTGTTCCGCCTGACCTCCCAAATACCCAACCGATCCTTCTGTGACTCTCGACCTTCCCAAAACCCAGCTGAACCTATTCCAAAACGATCAACCTTTATTACCCACCCAATTTCCAAAAATAAACTTCAAATCCTATCTTCCCCATCATCCTTAATGTCCAAGAATCCACAAAACCAAATCCTAACACCACCACATACCCCCTTTTTCTCGGATCCTCTCACGAACATGTACAACAACTAGGGTTTGGCACCAAAATCTTGATTTTTGACCCCGGGGGTAGATCTTTGTGATGATTCACACGAGTGGCATGCGGAAGAAGATGATCTTGAGACAATAATTGAAGAATCTTTCTCAAATTTTCAGAAATTATGTTTTGGCCGCTCAAGTTTTGCCTCTCTTCCGCACATTTTGGGAATTTTTGCATTCGACCTCAATTTTAAAGTTCAAGGACGAACTTTTTCAAAGGCGGAGAGAATGATGTGAATGAAGAATTAAGAATTATTTTTAGTATTTTTAGGATTTTATTGTATTTCTGTTATTTTCTTTTATTTCCTTTATTTGATGTATTTTCTTTTATTAGTTGTTTGTTTAGTATTTAGAAGAAGGAAGGTTTGGCTCTTAGGGACGTAATTGTAATTAGATTCTTAGCTTAGAGGCCAAGCAACCTCCTTCCTATAAATACTCATTTGAGGCATTCTTCCATTTAGAGATATAGTGATTTGAGAGAGTTTAGAGAAATTTATCTTTTCTTGCTCCCATTTGGCATCATTTACATCAATATATATATTAATCACATTAGATGAGCAATTACAGGAAGTTACAAAGTGTATTGAATAAAAACTTAAGCATTTTGGTATCAATACATAGCTATGCTTGTGAAAACTTGTACCCTGAAAGTCAAATTATGTTTCCACAGAATACTAAAAACCTTGCAGAAGGTACTAGAAATTTATTTATTTGACTTCAAAATTACAATTATTTTAGAAAGTGAAAAAACAAACAATCCAGTTTTTAAAGTAAAATTTTACATATCATTATGATTTGATTCATATGTACATGGCTAGTGAAGGATGTCAGTGTCCGTAAAAAATACTAAATCCATATCTACTATACCTTCCCTTCCGCGAAGATTTTCATGACAAAGTAAAAGAGTAAAGCATAAAACACAGTACATAATAACCACCATTACTTTGAAGGAGAAAAGGAGTTTACCAACTAAAACAGATACAACAAGCATAAGTATGCCCAATATTGGTGCAAGTTGAGGCGATAGAGCGAACAGTAAGCATATCGTCCCAACGACCTGCATGAAAAGAGAAAACCGAAGATGATTAAAAAGTAAAAATCATCATATAGTCATATACAATTCTCCTAAAAGAAAATAACATACACGGTATTGTATCTAAAAATGGTAATCAGTTTCCAATAAGGTCATTCTCAATTAAACTCAACAAACCGTTGTCCCAGCTATTCGGAATCAACTTTCACAAATAGAAAGCTGTTTGAAAATAGGAGATGTTTGTCGATTTTGAAGTGCGAGATTCAAATGAAAGAAAATAAAGTTCACCTTATGTGGTCGCATAAAGCTCACTTCTCTCATTAAAAGAAAAGAAAAAATAAATATAAAAGCTCACTTTTGCTTAATGTAGAGTAGCTTGCCTCAGATAGTGCCCTGAATCCACGATCCCTTGAAATGTTTTCGCTCACAATATTTTTAAGCGAACCCAAATCAGATGTTAATAAAGCAGTGAGCTCACCAACCTATAAGGAGCAAAGCATAAATTCTTGAATCAATATTAGTGACAGCAGTTGATATATGTATATATATCGACCAGTTGTGTACAAAGAGATCACTTGTAAGCCTACATCAGGGGAAAGGAAGAAACACGATGGCGTCTTTCTTTAGCTAAGCTTCTTTTATCATGTTTCTATAAATTTTATGTTTTTTAAACATTTATCCCAAAATCTATACTAATTTCAAAACTTATAATCATAGGTTTGAGACAGTTATGTAACATTAAATTTTCTTTTACTTCACCGTAACATCTAGAACCTTAGGTAGGAGAAGATAACGAGGGGGCACCTCACATCCAAGAACTAGAATTACAAGGGTAGCCTAGAGGCATGGCCTCTTACCTCACAACTTATATGTCAAAAGTTCGAATCCTCTAGGCCACCGCTCATATTGTGTCTTGGTGCATGGGGATTGGAGGGTCTAAAGAAACCTTGGGGATTAATCAGGTGCTAAGAGACCTTGATACCCCGAGTGTTATATAATCCCTCCGTCCTAAATTAATGTCGTTGTTTGAAAGTTAAAATATTTTAAGAAAAAAGAAATTACTTTCCAAATTTATCCACCTAAAAATGATCTATACATTTGAATGAAAGATATGCTCTTGGATCATTCTTCTCTCTTGGTATTGTTCGGATCGGTAACTTTGTAATCTTACCTAATTTTATAAACTATCTTTAGAAAGATGACTATTAATTTGGGGTGAAGGGAGTATATAAATATATACAAAAAGACAACAAGCAAGCATGCACAATTATATTACCCATAAAATCCCCTGGCTATATAAATATTTTAGTGGATGTATAACATATCCAATATGCGTTTTTTAGATGATATCATTGAAATTCAGAAAACAATGCATTTTTCTGGGACGTATAATGGTAAGTGTCAATCTACAAATTTGGAGCACTAGACACTCATTTTAGTAACTCCTGTTTCTGGAGATTTAAGTCTGCCTAGTAATAGCCAACATTGCTAATCAAGACTAAAGGCAATGCAGTCTGCCTGGTAATAGTGAACATCACTAATCAACACTAGAGGCACTGTGCAGTATCAATAATAACAAGCATCAATTACAGCCAATCTCTGCAAATAGGAACTAACCAGCAGGGCATCTTTATACTAACAGGTTCTGGTAGTTCTTGAAACAAGATAACATACACGTTATTTGATAAATGAATATATATGTGCACAGTGACAAGAACAAAAGGATCTCATGTGTACCTTGTATTGGTCAAAAAACTCCACCTGCAAAGATGAAACAGAAGTAACACATCAAAACATTGGGATATTGTGTTTGCGTGATGGATAACAAAAAACTGATGAAGCAAGTACATATAAAAACTTTGACAATATGGGTTATTTGATGATAGATGCTTTGGAACAGAATAACTGTTACAACTGGATGGCTGTCCGTGACGAGTAGAGATGGCAATTGGTTGAATTTGGTAGAAGGCACCCCTCCTATGACCCCACTCTTGGAAGGGGACACCTCGATCCAGACCTATCACAAGTCTAGGGTAGCACGGATAGCCCAACACGTATATGCTTACATTCTGATTAGTATATTCATCAGAGAGCCACATGTAATAATCAGAATCTCATTTTTTAACTTTTCCACTTTCAAATCTCAGATTTTGATTCATTTCACACGAAAAACATAAAAGATATCAGCTTCTTTTTGTCAACCATGTACTACTTTCTGTCACATTGCATTATGACACCAAGTTGTGTAATAGTGTCCCCAATTGAACTTGACTATAAACTTATAAAGTAACTGCACTTTGAAAACAGAACAAGTTCAATTTAACGGGGCTACACAACTCCAACCTCAAAAGAAGTAGCAAAAATAATTACACTTTCATAGAGTGACGACATTGGAATGTCAAGTGCGGCCCATATATATAAAAAATAATAGATTTATATTCAACATATGAATGTATATACAGATATAGAACTGGGGCAACACGAGCTGTTTCTGATCAATTATGACCCCACACTCCACTGCATTCAAGAGCTCTATAAACCCATTGCATCAGGTTGACTAAACTATAGCATGTTAACCATCATCAAATAATCACATAAACTTGTTAAAAATTGCCTAGACTTCTTGGACACTCCTGGACATATGTCCAACACATCATAAGTGTGTACATCAGACACCTAACTAGAGTGTCTTGGATACTGGCCTACATGACTAGCATATCTTGGATGTTGAGTTAGATTTTCTTTTACAATTTTAAAAGATCCTATATAAGTAAATAAACTTGTTAAAGAATTTATTGTTTTTTAAAGAGACAAAAAATGTGAAAGGAAAATAACCTACGACTTTTTCTCTCTAAGAACTTTGTGAAAAAATGTCAGCATCTCTCCTCAAATCTCCCTCCTTTTGTTACCATCTCTCCCTTCATTAGTTGCTAAGTTATTTGTCTTTTGAATCTCAGTTCTCACTTATCATGGATAGACCTTGCACCATGTGTCCGTTACGAGACACCGGGAAGAAATGTGCTTTACTGCTTCGTGGAAGATTCTCAAATGAGAAGAGATTTCCTTCAATCATGTCTGGTACGTCAGTTGACGGCCAATTCAGATCTTTGGTAAAGGTAGACGAGTGGGCTTCAGAGGTATGCAGGATTGAAAAAGGGTTTCAGTTTTGAGCGACCAAATGCTTCTTTTCCGATTTTTTTTCTCAATTAGAAGCATTTGGATGATGGGGAAAGTTGGAAGGCATCCCCTTGTGTAAGATTCGTGGTGCTTTGCATTCATGTTGAATCCTTGCAATACTACATAAAAGATGTGAGTGGGGGGTTCTCATGTTGTGATGAACACGTGTCATGTAGACAGTTATCTGTTATTCTCTTAAGCAAAATCTGTGTAAAGGAAGTTTTGTATCTCAGCAATGTGGGTGCGTGGTTAGAGCCTCTCCAATGCTAACTTCATTGGAAAAAGTGAAGTGCCACATAGGATCCATACATAATGAGTTAAAAAGAGCTCTCCAATGCAATCTGATTCTGCAAAATATGAGTATCTCAATTATGAAGGAGACCCTCGAAATTATAGGGTCCTTCTCACAATGTGAAGTAGTAAATGCCATATAAGATCTGTAGACAATGAACTCAATATATTTTTCAAATGCACCTATGATAGAAGTTAATGCATAGACAATCGCACTAGAGAAGATTCTTTTTTATGGATAATGTGTAAATTATTTTTTTTGCAACACAAGCATCACAATCTTATTTTTTATTTATTTAATAATTTTTTATAAGAAACAGATGAATATTTATGAAGAAAATACAAATCATTGGCATCGAGCAGCCGACGCATGATACAGAAGTATGATAAAATGATTAAAAATCAAATGATAACCAAAGGAAGAGGATCAAGGAGCAACGCTGAGGTCTCAAACTGCTGACACAACATCCATTTACTAAAAAACAGCTCAAATGACTTCAAATCAGCCCCTCCCACCTCTAGTGCAGAACCTCATTCCAATTATCCATGATGTATGACACCTCCATCCAGTGAAAAAACTAATAGATTGAGGCCCAATGAGAGGCTATAAATTTACCTTGCCCCATAAATCTTCCTTCACCTCCCTGTTATCAAAGAATCTGGAATTATGCTCCAACCGAATCGACCATTCTAAAGCCAAGGCTGCACACCTCACAAAGATTTCTCCTTTTCCTTGTCAACTTGAATCCCCAAATCTTATTACCAAGAACTCATAACAGCTACTGGGCAGAACTCCCACCGCACCTAACTCTCTAAAGATATTAGCCCACAAGTGACGGTATATGAACAATGAAGTAGAATGTGATCTGCACTTTCTTCATCATTTTTACAAAGTCAACATCAATAGGGAGATAATAAGGTATGAGGTCTTTTACTTTGGAAAAAATCACAAGTATTTATTCTTCTTTTGGCCAACCAAGAAAAAACTGCACTTTCGAATGCACTTTCGAATAAACCATGTAATCATATTGTTTTAAATAGCTCATAAGTGCAGAACAAAGGCAAATCAGTCACAATATGAAAGTCTGAACTGCAACAAAATTCTGTGGAAGAAGCTCCACACCAAACCCTATTGTCCAGGGACGCATGAGATCATGGTTCAAAGTTTCGGTATCAGTATCGGAATCGGACACCCGATTTTTAACTCGGTCGCGGTATCAGACGATACGCAAGGATATGCTATTTTGAGAGCGCAAAAAATTCCAGAAAAAATATAGAAAATTTTGAAAAAATAAGATTAACAATGTGTGTGGACCAATAAGATACGTTCAAACCCATCATTCAATATGCATTGTATTGTAGAATTGATTATAGTGAAGCGCGGTGGACTTTATCAGATTCAATATTCCATAATAAACCAATATTAATATAGAAAAAGAATCTAGTGACACATAAAACTTGATGAAAAATTTACATTGAAGATAAATAGAAATGATTACAATGTTTCGTCATTTTCATCCCCCTATCTAGTTGCAATATCCATCATACGAATTTGGATAGGGGTAATTTCCTCTAATAGGGTAAGGGAGGAAATATGAACCATACTGTTGCTCAGAGGATTGGGAAAATTGGCTGGATGATCCATAATTTGGAAATTGTGGCTAGCGATCTCCGGCCTGACCACCGTGATGAAAATATCAAAAATCGTTATACTCAGCACTATCAGTTGAATATCCATCATAATATGTTCCTTGATTATATCCATAATAACCACCACCTATTGTGCCGCTACTAATAAATCCTTAATGGTCTCTATGACGATCATAGTATCCACCTGTACTAGTACTAGTAGATCTCGGAAGTTGTGCAGGACCATAACTATTCGTGCCACTCTCACCCTCAGAGATACTATGTCTCCCATCGCGGTATGTATGATCGTCATTAAACCCATTGCTCGTAGTTGATCATCAAGACATTGCGGATCATATCCGTTTGAATACTCGCCACTACTAAGGTATCTCGACAAGTTGTCTAAATGTCTCCGTTGTTCACTAATTCTCGGACGATACCCATGATATGTGTCTTGTGTTTCATAGTATCTCCATGTGCCCATGTCACACCACCACTGTGTTATGTACCAGTGTTATAAGAACCACCCCTTTGTTGACTACCACCAACTCCACTCCTTTGTCGGCTACCAACAACAACTCCCCTACTAACATCTCCCCTACCACCACCTTGGTCATCGTCATCATCATCATCATCATCATTACCATAAGTACCACGAATATCTTGCTAACCATCATTACCATTACCACCTTGATCATCATTAGAATTAGACACTAACTGGTGCCGGTTGATTGTAATCCTCCCGTCCTCCTTCCCCTTCATTTTGTTGAATACCTTCATCTAACCAATCTAAGTCGTCGGTTGGTAAGACCCCTTCATCATTCTGTCGGGTCCACTCGTCCAAGATGTCATCCTCCTCAAATATTAAATTCAAATCTATCGGGTTGTAGAAATCTTCAATATTTCGCATCTAAATCAAAATCCTAACTCTAAGTCCCGAATTGTAATGTACATACACCAATTTATGCAATTTTTTTATTGCCAATCGGTTGCGAAGTTTTGTATGGATGAGACACCATGTGCTCCAATTTCTCTCACAAGCCGAAGATGAGCATGTTTGACTCAGGACTTTGATAGCAATCTGCCTAAGATTGGGGGCTTCCTCCCACTACTCAGTTGGAAGAGAAGTTTTGATTGCATATTTGGTAAGATCTGAGCCAAACTCCCCTCTCCCATCCATAAAGAGTTTAATCTAAAAAGTAAACAAATCAATTTAGAAACAATACACAAGAAATTAATATAACGCGATGCAAACAAATGTGATTCTCGTTTATTGTCAAGGCTTGTTTTTGTACGTCTGGCTCTAGCCATTTAATGACCTCTTTCAGTCCGGCTCTTACCTGAGGATGGTTTGAAAAATAAGTCAAATACTGAAACACTGGATTTAAAAATTACCCTGCGGTATGCAAGTGTCGGTGCAATTGTCTCTACCATTTTCCATCAATCACCTGCCAATACTTCTTCCAGTTTTGACAGTTCCTGAATTGCTAGTTTTTCTTTATCCACCGCTTCATAAATGACCGAGAGTGCAAGTTTTTTAAAAAAGAATGCAAATGTTATTTTTTTAATAGAGTTATTTATTTAAAAATGTTAACTATGGTAAAAAATACAGTTTAGAGTTAATTTTTTTAAAAAGGATGCATTTGTTATTTTTTTACAAAAAATATACAAATACAATTTTTAAAATTGCACATGCTTCCTCAAAAAAAGATATTCTCACTCATGTTAAAAACACATAATAATGATTACAATTAAAGAAACAATTATTTTAAACCTAACCAAAAACCCTTCTAAACACCAAACACCCAAAAAAAAACCACCAGCACACCAAAAGCTCTTCTAAACATTCTTTTAAACACACACTTCTAACAGACTAACACCAATCTTCTTTTAAACACACGCTTAAACCTAAAAAACAACATGCACAAAACAAGAAAGCGAGAGAGAGAAATTTTCGGCCGACATACCTGATCTTTGGATTCTTCTTCTCCAGTGGGTTAATTAGGGTTTTCAACTGGTTTGTTTGCAGCGAAAAAGGATGCCTATAGTTAGTTTGCAGCCGAGTTGTTTCATAGCTCAAGATTGTACAAGTTTTCATAACCTGCGACCTTGTTTTGTCTCTTTCTTTCAAATCAGCTGTTAAAGGTAAGTATTTACAACTTCATGTCCATTATTTCAAGATTCCATGTTTTTTACTTCATCTCAGCCCATTATTCTTCATCTCGGCCAATATATCGGCTCATTATCTCGGATCGGCCGATATATCAACAAGTTAAGACGATATCAGTTGTGTTTGATTTTTTTCGTATCGTGACCCGAAATCGTCTCTTTCACTGCCGATTCCGAGTTGACTCGGCCGAGTCTTTGAACCATGCATGAGATAATGGAACGCCTTCATTAATATTTTACAAATCAAAGAAATCACCAATATTCCGATTGCTGAGATTTCTTTTGAACAACAAAGCCCAAGAGTAATTTGAGTTAGAAGACCAAGAGATCAAAGAGTGAATAGACGCATGAGGAATGATGGATAAGGATAATTTGTACAATATACAAAAGCAATGGGGCAAGGAATCTCACCCACCCAAACTCATGTGGATCTATGTTAACGAGGTCGTTTGACTTAATTGATAACTGAGTTTCAAAAACGTGTGATTAAGGCGGATCTAAAACGGGGATCTAAGATTACATACCTTTTGCGGCTTCACGATTCTAATTGGTTTGAAAAGTAGAGATGGGCAAAAAACGACGTTTCCGTGTGGGCACACCGTTCTTGAACTTGGAATACACCTGCAAGAAGCTAGGTAGAACAAGGAGACAAAAAAACTATCACCCTTATTTTCGTCTCTCTTTTTGCCAAAAGTTATACTAAGGTTTGGGACCAAGAAAGCTATAACTGCACAACTTACAGGGCTTGTTGCGCCAATTCAATTAAACCTCACCCAACGACATATCAAATCAATGGTTATTTTAAAGCATGTTCCTTCAATACTTTTGGGGATTGAGAATCCATGCACCCTGGCACAAACCATGGAATTTCATCTGATGTGAATTATAGTTTAGGGCATTTTTAGCATTTCCTTATTTTTAATATTGTAATTTTCCTTTTATTATTTTACATTTTTAGTTGTAGTTATTAAGTTTAATGAGGGCCACAACAGGTATTGTGTAATGGGAATGCTATAGTCCATGTGATTTCATTAGTGATGTCACTCCATGACATCACATGTGGCCTAAGCATTCCTTAGTTGGCAAGTAATGGGCATTCTAGATCCTTCCCTTATCCATATAAATAGTGTAATATCCCTTTGGGGCAAAGCATCGAGTATTATTAGTTTGAGTGTAATTTCTCTGTGTGCTATTGACACCGTTTACGTCAGTATCTATCTAATATAGTGAGTATAAAGACAAACCATCGAACAATTTCCCATAGTGAAGACTGATACATTGATGATCGTACTGAATCTATACCGATTGTATGTCAAGTTCATCTAGGTTGCGAACATATTCATATATACAAGAACCGGAAATCTGATCTTAAGTGGGTAAGTCAAGCTTTGCCCACCAGATTTTCTATGTTATTCAGCCGACACTCAATTTATTTAACGTAAATATATAGCAGTCCCACAAACAAATTCTCATTTAAAATGAACAATAATAAACTTTATTAAATGATTATAAAAGTCTAAACGAAAAGCAGTATAATCAGAATACCTAAACACAAACATCCTCCCAAAAACCATCCCTTGAGAGATAAATTTCCATGTCCAGGATCTCTAAGAACCACATTTGAGTCACCCACCGTATTTACTATTAAGCTCTGTAGGGAGTTTTGTTCAAACAGAAATCTCGAAAGCCATTTACATAGGAGAGTTAGATTCCTTTTCTTTATATTACCCACTCCTAAACCACCTCTCAATTTAATTTGCGACACTGATCTCAAATTAACAAGATGTTCTTTTTTTCCCTCCCCTAACCACCCCAAAGAAAATCCCTCATTCATTTTTCGATCTTTTTTACAACTCTAATTAACATTTTAAAGAGACAGATGCAGTTTATGGGAGTGTTGTCAAAGGCAGAATTGGTTAAACACTAGTCAACCAACTCTAGAGAGACAACACTTGTGTCAACCATCTAGTATCCTAGTCATTGTTTCTATCATGAGTTCCCAAAAGAGAGCGAGTTTAGGTTGCTCCCCCCACCCCCCCACCCCCTTCTCTCTCTCTCAAAGAAATCCCCAAATAGGTCGAGCTCTACCCGCTAATCTCATGCCCCGCTCTACCCACTTATCTTTCTAACTTTGCCTCCTCTACGGTGATGATCATTAGGACTCTTTTAGACAAATTTACTCTCAGCCCCGAAATGAACCCAAAAATGCCAAACAATTCCATTTAGTTTTCAAACTTACCCTCATCCCCACTCATGAAAAAAAAAAATTTGTGTCATCCTCAAACTACAAGTGTGACATTTGGACTTCCTTCCCCATCTCCAATCCCTCTACTAGAACATTATCACACGCTCTTTACATCAACCCCTACTTATAACATCCAAAACTAAAATGAAGATAAATGGAGAGAGTGGATCCTCTTATCCAAGACATCCTATGATCCATTATCTCCATCTATCCCTGAACCGTTTCTTAAGGTGGAATCAAGGAAGTCCCAATAAACAAGATCAAAGACTTTCTCAAAATCAATTTTAAACACTACTCGTTGTTTTTTACTCACCCATCTTTTTACCATCTCATTGGTCACTGGGAGTAGATCCAAGATTTGTCTACAGTTCATAAAAGCTCCTTGTCCTCTCTCAATTGTATCCCTAAAACCTCCCGCAATCTCAAGGATAAAACATTTGTCATTAACTTGTACAAACATGTAGTGAGGCTTACAGGACGGAAATCCTTCAATTTCAATGAACATGTTTTCTTGGGAATCAAGCAAATGTACGTCTTATTGGTCTTCGCATTGACAATTCCATTGTTGCAAAATTCTCGAAAAACCCTCATAATTTCATCCCCAATAACCTCCAACTTATCTTCTAAGGTTGCCATTGTGAAACCATCTAGACCCAGGCCTTTTCCCTTTCACAAACAAACACTGTGACTGTAATGGTTGCACAGGCTAATGAAGTGGAAGGCGTTGAAAATACAAGGGACATTTTGAGACGGAATTTCTTACACGTTTTGGATCATTGTCTAAAATTGAGTAAACAGGACTCTCCAATGTTATCAATTTATCAACGTGAATTTGAGCGTCTAGACGTGTAGGTTGGCCTTGCGTTGATTAGAATGTTGTTGAAGGAAGAAATTTCTAGCGGGGCCCAAATGAAGAACAAAAGACTCTCATCACAAAAATCCGTGGACATTGTAATTGTTGCGCCTACCGAAGAACGTATATCTACTGCTCCATCTGTTACATAACTGACTTTTTATAAGAGATGCAATGTTGCAGGAAAAAAGGCCTCTGCTCCAACTTTAATAAACAGTTTATGTCGGTCCAAAAATTCCGCGCACTAGTTTTACTTATGATTGAAGTCATAGTTGAGGGGGATACCAACATATTCTCAAGTTACAACATTTTCGGACAAGGTTAATTTTAAAGGGGGAGGGGGGTGATAAATACATGTGTCATGTGAATAGTGGTTTAATATTTTCTCTTTAGCAACATGTGTGTAACAGGAAGTTTATAGGAGTCAGCAACGTGGGTAATTAGTGTAATGTAAATTGAGTTCAATAACTTTCTTTAGCTATAATAGAGTTAGTGTCCTATCACTAGTTTCACATTAGGAGTGTATGGCAGTAAATGGGTCATGATAGGTAATTCGGGAGCTTTCCCGGATTGATTATTAACGGCAAAATTATTTTTAACAGAATAATGTGTTCTGCGTATTGCCTTTTTCCTTAAAAGAAACTCTCAGACTTTCTACAAGTATTCTACCACATATGAAGCACGAACTCGACACAGAACAACATGACTCGGGACACGGGACATGGGACACGTGATCTTTCCAAAATGTATGTGTAGGAGGGTGGTCTTCCTTGGGTAGGTTTAGGACTGTTACTCCTCAAGAGCCGAGATGTAACCCGTCCTGGAGAACGTACGTCAAAATGCTGTGAGGAATCCGAGAGTAGATGGAAAGGAGGACGAGAGCACAAGCACTTTGATCACAAGATATACGTGTTAGGAGGCAGCCTATACCCAATCGATCAAGGTTGTCGTCTTCTTGTAATAAATGGTGGCAGTAATGGACGAGAGTTAAGGCTCAGAGAATGTTCTTTAAGGTATCTTGATGGTGGTTTTTAGAAATATATATTCTCGGTCCCTAATAAATGAGGTTAAGGGTGATATTTATAGGACCGTGGGTTTGATCCTGGCCATTGATCTAGATGAGAGAGAAAGGTGAACAGTACTTGCATTTAATGCAAGTCGGTGCATTAAATGGAACGTGATACGCTATCTGATAAGTACTTGGAAAAGCAATGGTGTGAAAGTTGGCAAAATGGTTACAAGTTGTCGGTAGCATTAAATGGGCTAATGATGACTTTGTGAAGGGTATATCTGTATATTGGTTATAACACTCAGATGGTGTATACAAAGGTGTGAATTGGTTAAAAGGGTGTTTCAGTTAGGTGGTGTTGGTTTGTTCCGATTGTGCCTTATATCTTGTGATAATCGTGGTTGGCTAAATGGAAGCCCAACGATCCCCTGTGCTCTTTCCTCCAAACCACATACCCTTGAGATTTTCAAAGCGGTATATACTGATTTGGCCCATAGTCCCTTGAGTTCTGCTGAACTCAAGCCCTTTGGTGTTTGGGGAAATGATATATACCTAAGAAAGAGAGACATACCTGTGATCCAGCGAAAATATGGCTGCTTATTTGTTGTAGTTAGGTGAATCGGTGTGCTGATGAATCGAATCACCTAGATTGAAAATGGGTGGATCGAATATGCATGGATCGTATTATCCTCCCCTACAGTATGATACATGATACAGATATGCTGGGAAACATAAAAATATTGTTGTAATTAAATTTATATGTATCAGAAAAATTATGTGAAATTGTTACATTACATTTATGTGAACTAGATCAAAAAATTATCATGAAAAAGAACTAGATAAACTACCGCATAAAAGGGGAGCTGAAATAACTTAGAAGTGGGAAATGTGAATGGCAAAGGTAAAGGGAAGAGAAACAAGACCTTCAAAGCTAGGGTTCAAATATAAATGACAGACTATAAAGAGAACTGAAATACTCACAATTCAAAGCTAGGATTCTAAATTAGATATACAAAGAGGAGAAAGAACGAATCTCCGACGATATCAACGAACCTCCAACGACGAGGATTCCAAGAGTTGAATACCCCAGCAATTTATATACCCAAACCGATATCGTCAACCCTCTTTTGTGTTTTACACGTAGTCGTCGTCATCCAGGGGTTTTAGTGCCCCTTTTGTTTAAAACCTTGTGTTTTTAAACATTTAACCCCGTGTTTTAAGTTTCAAAATATTAAAGGTACCCCCACATGTCCAAAAAGGTGTCCCATGGTGTGTCCCAGCGAGTCCGAGCATGTCCCACATTTCAAAAATTAAAAAATAAAGAATACTCTTAGACACTCGTATCCTAGCGTGTCTGATCGCACCCCCTGCAAATTCGAGTCTAAGACGTGTCACATAAGGATTTGAGTCTCGGGAGAGTGCTTGTGCTTCATAGTCTACCACCTTGGGAGCGTCGTCACATCTTCAATGTGAAAAGCTTTTTGTGCAGATTGGGAATTTTTGTGGTTGCTTTATTTGAACAACACAGAAATATTTGAAGGCGGCTACTGTTGTTGGCTTGGTGGTAAGGGAAGGTAGTCCATTTCGGCTTTAAGAAAAATCAATAGGTTTAGAGGTGAGCCTCTGTTTAATCCTAGCCCATTGGATTTAGTGCAATATCCATATTTTATAGATTGGGCCTTTCTTTTCCCGAATACGATAAATAGGGTTAAGATTTGGGAGTGGGTTCAATAGGGAATATGAGCTCCAATGGCATCAATGGGCCTTGTTTTTGTAGAGCCAAATATTGATCCAACAGTTATTAATAACCAGAGATATTGCAAATGTGATTGCTAAATCTAAATCTGATGTGAGTATCAGTAATGCTCATTATTATACCAAATACATTGCAGTTGATTTATTTGTGTCTGGCTCAACCAAGAGGAGGCATTGATGCTCTAGATGCTCATCTTTCCTGCCATCCAAATCAGAGATCTTTTTTAAGGATTGTCTTGGCCCATGGTAATGGTAAATGCAATAATGAGTTTGATTCGAAAGGCGGTTTTTCTATCTCAGGAGGATTTAGTTTGGGTATTTTTCATTTTTCTAATATTTTACACGTCAGACAGAAAAGTGGTGGAATGTGTTAGTGAGAATGTCTTGTGTACGATGTAAGGCCCAGTCCAATGGTGGTAGTTCTAAAAACATTTATATCCTATGTGTTGTGGTACCTTAAGAAAATTTATATTCGACTTTCCACTTTTTTTACACTAATAGAAAGGTTTCAAAAGAAGTATCACGAAGTGGTGTTATTTCTAAAAGTCTTTTATATCCTATGTCAATAGTAGAGCATCTCTAAATATGTGTGGCTCATAGGTTCATGTCATGTAGAAATCATCATTAAAAATTTCTATACCTTGACCCTGCCATGTCATATATGGATAGAGATAGAAATCCTCATCGGAGGAAGTTTTTTTTTAACTTTAGGGCTTGAGTTTGCATCAGTTAGTTTGGGTCTTTTGGAACTCTTGTTCCTGTTACAGTTGCAGTGATGGTGGGTACGGATAATGTGGCAGGCCACCATGCTTTTGTTTGGTAAGCTGAATAAAAGTAATATTGTCTTGAAAATAGGGGAGGGAGAGAGAGAGAGAGAGAGAGAGAAATGATTTGTGTCGGAACATTTTAATATTATCATGTGACACAAGGTCTCAAACCCAACCAAAATTTAAAGAGAACGAAAGAAAGAAGAAAAAAACATTTGGTGTGAGATCATTTTAATATTATCATGAGTAAACCGAAATGAAACATATACTTAAGTTCAAATGAAATGCAATTACCATTTTTTAATCCCTTCTCAGTATACAAAAGCAATTAACTTTATCAAAGGAAACCAATAAAGCACTAGCACATTAGCATTGCAGTATAATTTAATCTTGAGCTGGAGCAGATAAGTTTGAGGTTAGTTAATCAATAATATAAAGCATAATAAAAGAATAACATATACTTATGTGTAGTATATATATACACACACTAAAATGATGAAATAACTGATTTTACCTTCTGAATCAGGACGCTTCGAAATATCTGAGCTCTTAAGCTTGACATAACCTTCTCCCATACAGTGTTCATGTTCACAATAAAAATCACTGTGAAAATTGGCTCCAATGCATAAAGAACTCCCACCTTACTAAGCAGCTTCCACAAAGGCTCTGGTCTCGTCCCTATAAGTACTTCGAAAAATCTCCCTACAACAATCACCATACATGACTTTTTTATATATTTATTGAGTTACTTGACTGATTTCCAAAGTATTAAAACAGGAGATCTCACACAAAAGGATTGTTTTATATTACCTCCATTTTTAATTAAGAGAATATGCTTTTTGCCTACTTTTTTATGCATTCTTCTTGCCATCGATTTCCAAGTACATTTTTTTTTTAAATTAGACAACAATCATTCAGTTGACAGTCATAATGTCATGTCATGACCTTTTTTATTGGTGAAACCCTCGAAATATACAATGCAGTTTCAACTTGCTACTCTTTTTATAGCCGTTTGGTATGTAATAAACTGCATCGTCATATATCAATCTAAGTTTCGATTTTTGAACTTATGGGAAAAGGAATCCAACATAAGTATCTTAGCTGAGTTGGGTTTTCATTACAGGAAACCAGAACAATTGGAAACATCAGATACAAAGATTCATTTTCTCTCTTTCCACATCTTCACTCAGCAAGCAAACGAAGGTTACTACTCACGTTTTCAATCTTCCAGCATTGTATTACATTAAATCCAATTTTTAAGAACCTGAAATACTAATGCAAATTGTCATGATATACGGCATGTAATTAAACCCCATATGGTAAAGAAGAAAGTGAAAATGAGGAAGAGAACAAAAGATTAATCAATTCTAACTTTATACAAAATTACGTAACACTAAGTTAATTGTCTCTATAATGTCAGGCAGGCAGAAGAAGCAGAGAAGCATCAGTGAAAAGATAAGGAGAGGTTGAAATTCATGTAAGGGTCAATACGGCAGCGTATGGGGAATGAGCACTCACATTTTCACACGACCACATTTAAGTCACTTAATCGTGCCGATTAGTTGATGGTTTAAGGTTCGTAGGAGTTGGTAAGTTTGTTAGGATGTTTTGTTATAGTTTGTTAGCCAGATGGATTTAAGTAATAATTTTTAAACATTCATCAGCATTTGATTATTCAATCAATTCTCCTCTCTCAACTTCTCAGGGCGCCTCCCTCAAAGTGAGGTAGTTGTGCTCCATATCAAGGCACAATATTTGGTATCAGTGATCAATTGGCTGTACTATGTTGGAAATTCAAATGGTGGAGGGTAATCGGTGGCATCAACTGGAGACGGGGTTCAAGAATCTTAAAGCCCTGATGCAAGTTTAGCTAAACACAAACCCAGTGGCAAAGCTATGTGGTGGCTGGGTGGGGCAAGGTTTTAAAATTTTAAATGTTTACCCCTAAATGCTTTGGAATTGAAGTATAGTGCCCCACTTAAATTGTAAAAATAGGCTATAAACTCTTATATGTTTTGTCACAATTTAGTAGCCACTCTTACAATTTCATACATCTAGAAAGTTCTTTTGTGGATGACACTATTTGGCATATTCTTTTAACAATTCCTAATTAATTCTCATATTTAAGAAACAATGGCATAATTTACTTTTAACAATTTTTCATTAATTTAAACATCTAAGAAATAATGGCATTATTATTGTCAATATTCATCATGTAAAGGATTTACCTTGTTTTTTGTAGGTTCCAAATTGTGTACATTTTAAAAATATATGAACTAAGTTCAAAAATATTCAAACAAGTTTCACCTTTAGCCATTACTTATGTGAAAAGATTTTTTGATGTGAATAATTAGGGGTTAGTTTTAGTATTATTAGGATTTTATTGCATTTTTGTTATTTTTTAGTCTTTCTTTTATTTTTAGTATTTCATTGTATTTTTCTTTTTGTTATTATTTAGAAGAAGGAAGGTTATTGGCTCTTAGGAACATAAATGTAATTAGATTCTTAGCTTAGAGGCCAAGCAACCTCCTTCCTATAAATACCCATATGTAGCCTCATTTGAGGCATTCTTCCATTTTATGAGATTTGATTAGAGAGAGTTTGAGAGAGAATTATCTTTTCTTGCTCCCATTGACGCCATTTACGTCAATTGGTATCAGAGCCTAGTCGCTCCACCCGTTGTTGTTGTTGTAAAAAAAAAAAACTCGTAAACAACGTCAAGGTGGGTCCAAGAAAAGATGAGCACCTCCGCGGCAAATCCTTTCGATCAAATCATGGAAGCCCTCAACCAAATGAAGGCCCAGATGGATGGATACATCGCTCGCCTCCCTCCACCACCACCCAAATTGCCACCCACACCCATTAACCCTAACCCTAACCCCCAAAACCCCTCTACCTACGCTTCCGCAACCCATTTCACCCCACCAACCCAAGAAAATCAAAACCCTAACCCTATGTCACCCCCCACCACATTAAGAACCACCATCCAAACACACCCTACCACCCCACCACCACAAACAGCTGCCCGGAATACCCCAAAAAACCTCCAGACATCCCAAACCAAAACAGCCCACCCAATCTTCACAAACCCAAATAACACAAAACCCCACCCAAACCCCACCCACTACAGATCCGAAACTGCCCATAATCCCACCAAAACCCATCACCAAGACCTCCCGAACCTACCATCCTTCCACCGCTGCTCCGGAAACCCCAAGACATCCACCGCCCACCTCCGGATATCACATCCGCAGTCGGACAGCCCTGATCCAAGGCCAAACAGGCCCGATCGAGCAGCCTTCTGCCCTGGGCACACCCAACGCCTTCGGATGAACCCACCGGGGGTCAGGCGAGGCCACCACGGATCTTCCACTAGCCACAATTCAGTCTGATGCTTACCCGACCACTTCCTCTCCAATTTGGGTGCAATCCACCCCTCTCATGCTTCAAGAACCTCCAAAAATTCAAGAAATTGTCCCCACCATACAAAAACATGTGTTTCTTTATCCCGACCCACCCAAGATCCACCCAAAAGTGTTCAAGAAACCTTCTCCCGCAACTTCACTCCGATGTCAGCCCATTTTGACACCATCCTCTCAAGAACAAATTCAAGAACTAGGGTTTGGTACCAAAACCTTAGTTTTTGACCCCGGGGGTAGATAATTTTGATGTTGGACATGAGTGGCATGAGGAAGAACTTGAAGATTGATGCAAGAATAAAAGAATCTTCCTTAACTTTTTAGAAATTCAATTTTGATCCCTTAAGTTTGTCTCTTCCGCAATTTTGGACATTTTTTGCATTCGACCTCAATTTTAAAGTTCGAGGACGAACTTTTTCGAAGGCGGAGAGAATGATGTGAATAATTAGGGGTTATTTTTAGTATTTTTAGGATTTTATTGTATTTTTGTTATTTTTTAGTCTTTCTTTTATTTTTAGTATTTCATTGTATTTTCCTTTTTGTTAGTATTTAAAAGGAAGGTTATTGGCTCTTAGGGACATAAATGTAATTAGATTCTTAGCTTAGAGGCTAAGTAACCGCCTTCCTATAAATACCCATATGTAGCCTCATTTGAGGCATTCTTCCATTTTATGAGATTTGATTAGAGAGAGTTTGAAAGAGAATTATATTTTCTTGCTCCCATTGACGTCATTTACGTCATTTTTTACCCAAAATTTTATTTTACTTTCAAATGTGGACTCTTAATTTGAACGAAAAGATGCATGCATGTGTGTACGCGCATATGTTCATTTGTATTTAGAAGTTCCCCGCCCAACAAAAAATCATGTCTCCACTACTGCATAACATAAGGGGCACTGATCCCACCTCCTCAATCGAATCTCCGCTCTACCTAATCAGAATCAAACTTAAAATTGCCATACCACTTTTGCCAAGTCTCTAAATGAGGCATCAATAGTCGAGATCGGTACCTCAAGAGGCGGCAGGACACAACACAAAGAGGCAATGTCAAGAATGTTTTATAAACTCATCGTATGGAAGTTCCTTATAGGGATTGTGGGCCAGTCAAAACCTTTTATTCGGGCACTTTGAAGGAATGTGGACTAGAGAATAGATAGTAGGAGCTTGTTATGCCAACACAGCTAACCAACTCAAAATAAGAGTAGGGCACACCCTCCTTTGGAACCCAGCTCGTAAGAGTATGAGATATACTCATGTTTACATTGTCTTGTTCCGTACGACAGACGCACTTTGGAGTCTGGAAAAGCTTCATCGTTCAAGATTTCAACCGCCTTGAATATGCCACTTATGACAAAGGTAAAATTGACTTGGAACCCACAGTATACGTTTTGGTTAATAACATGCTTAAACGGAGATTTTTTTTAATTGAAAATGTTTTAACCATGTGTGTAATTGCCAAAAAACATATATAATATACTTTTCCTATAAAACTTATTTATAAATCAAGTGCATATCGTGTATTTATAATACTTGAGTTAAGGTTTCAAGTTCTTGTGTTTTGCCTTTTTTGCTCCTGTGATTCACCTTAGGAGTGATGAATTTCGCACCCCGTTAAATTTTTTGCACCTTGTTCGCAGAAGCATTCACAGTTGTGCGTTCTATGCACTTTCAACATTTGGGATACCCCATACATCCTAGGTAGTAAATTGGAGCAACTATTATAGGTTTATTTTCTTGTAATAACTTTTTTTCAACTTTAAAGAAGATTTGGAAACGGTTAAGGTGGAAATATCGACCAACATGTTGCAGCGTGGTGGGTGATTGGATGCAGACTATACTCTTGTAACTACAATGTGGAAAAGTAAATTGTGAAAGTTGTGCATAGAGCCTATTGTAGATTCAAGTTTCTTTACCGATACTAGTGCAAATTGTCGTTTCAGCCCCAAGTTATTCCCACAAAGGTTTTCTCGTAAAGATCCTAGTCTTAAGTAGATGATTTACTTTTCCACATTTCGATTCTCTTAATATGCTTAATGAACATATGTTAAAAAGTAGAATCATTTTTGTAAATCACCTTTTGCCACTAAGACATTAGGACAATTTTAATTTCAGTAGCTCGACCACGCATTCTCACTTCACCCCCTCAAAAACCTTATACACCAACCACTCTGTAGACTTTCAATGCCATGTATACAATCCTCAAACAACATAGTTATCAACGTTAAATGAAATGAGACATGAATCCTTCGATGATACCTCCCTTTATGTCACCTCATCACCCAATGATCAAACCTCGAGCCCATATCTACAAGATCACTTATCATTCAATGCACCTAACACCCATATTAGCTATAATATCCCTCGAGACGACCCAAATCAACCCCTAATGCACTATACATACCGTATCCCACTCTATTAATAAGGTTTAAGAATTCTCACTAACTAGCAACTCATAACTCCCGAAAAATCAACATTGAAACCTCCATTGAAGAATACGAAAGAACATTCTCTCACCGGCTTGAATCTCCCCTGAGCTTCACAGTCTGTCATAACTTAAGATCATAACCCCACCCCTGAGGTGATTGGACCATCTTTTGTAACTTACGCTTTGACTTGTTGTCAATTCTCACACCCTTCATTCCATAATTTCTCTAGGGATCTCTCATTTTGCTGCGGTACACGCTCTCCAGCACGGGTTATATCTCCACTCTCATTAGATTAGATCCCACTCTACGAGCCCATTTCTCCATCATTTGCATCAAAATAGCTGAAGAAACATGTTAGCTATTTGAGAATTGCCATATATTTGTGAGAAAGCATCAACTTTCTGCAGAGGACTAAGTGTGTCTTTGGTATATCCTTTTAATTAATTCTCATGGCATAATTTACTTTTAACAAGTTTTATTAATTTAAACATCTAAGAAATAATGGCATAATCATTTTGTCAATATTCATCATGTAAAAGTCTTACATTGTTTTTTGTAGGTCCCAAATTGTGTACATTTTGAAAAATATACGAACTAAGTTCCAAAATAATCAACTAAGTTTCAGCTTTAGCCATTAATTATGTTAAAAGATTTTTTACCCAAAATTTTATTTTACTTTCAAATGTGGACTCTTAATTTGAACGAAAAGATGCATGCATGTGTGTACGCGCGTATGTTCATTTGTATTTAGAAGTTCCCCGCCCAACAAAAAACCATGTCTCCACCACCGTATTACATAAGGGGCACTGATCCTACCTCCTTAATCGAGTCTCCGCTCTACCTAGTCAGAATCAAACTTAAAATTGCCATACCACTTTTGCCAAGTCTCTAAATGAGGCATCAATAGTCAAGACCGATACCTCAAGAGGCAAGACACATCAAAAAGTGTCAAGTATGTTTTATAAACTCATCGTGTGGAAGTTTCTTATGGGGGAATGTGGGGCCGATCAAAACCTTTTATTCGGGAACTTTAAAGGAATGTGCACTAGAGAATAGATATCAGGAATTCGTTATGCCAACACAGCTAACCACCTCAAAATGAGAGGTAGGGCACACCCTCCTTCGGAACCACCGAGCTCGTAAAAGTATGAAATATACTCATGTTTACATTGTCTTATTCCGTACGACAATTACACGTTGAAATATACTCATGTTTACATTGTCTTATTCCGTACGAAAATTACACGTTGAGTCATGAAAAGCTTCATCGTTCAAGATTTCAACCACCTTGAATATGCCACTTATGACAAAGGTAAAATTGACTTGGAACCCATAGTATACTTTTGGTTAATAACATGTTTAAATGGAGTTTTTTTTTTAATTGAAAATGTTTTAACAATGTGTGTAATTGCCAAAATACATGTATAATATACATTTCGTATAAAACTTATTTTCAAACCAAGTGCATATAGTGTATTTATAATACTTGAGTTAAGGTTTCAAGTTCTTATGTTTTGTCCTTTTTGCTCCTGCGATGTAGTGATTCGCAACCCAAGAAGTGATGAACCCCGTTAAATTTTTTGCACCTTGTTCGTAAAATCATTCACAATTGCGCATTTTATAAACTTTCAACATTTGGGATACCTCATACACCCTAGGTAGTAAAGTGGAGCAACTATCTAGGTTCTTTTCTTGTAATAAGTTTTTATCAACTTTAAAGAAGATTTGGAAACGGTTTAAAGGTGGAAATATCAATCAAGAGAAAGGTTGACATGTTGCGGCGTGGTGGGTGATTGGATGCAAACCATACTCACTCTTGTAACTACAATGTGTAAAAGTAAGTTGCGAAAGTTGTGCATATTGAGTCTATCATAGATTCAAGTTTGTTAGTCACTTTTTCATTTGTGTAAATACCTACACTAGTGCAAGTTGTCGTTCAGCCCCAAGTTATTCCCGCAAAGGTTTCCTTGTAAAAATCCTAGTCTCAAAGTGGATGATTTACTTTTCCACATTTCGATTCTCTTTTTATGCGTAGTGAACTTATGTTAAAAATTGAATCATTTTTGTAAATTACCTTTTGCCACTAGGACATTAGGATAATTTTAATTTCATTAGCTAGACCACACATTCTCACTTCACCCCCTCAAGAACCTTATACACTTACCACTCCGTAGACTTTCAATGCCCTGTGTACACTCTTCAAACAATATAATTATCAACCTTAAATGAAATGAGATATGAATCCTTCAAAGATACCACCCTTTATGTCACCTCATCACCCAACAACCCAACCTCGAGCCCATATCTACATGATCACTTCTCATTCCATGCACCTAACAACCATAGTAGCTACAATATCACTCGAGACGACCCAAATCAACCCCAAATGCACTATACATACCGTATCCCACTTTATTTTTAAAGACCGACGTTGATTAATGGTTCGTGTAGCTACACTAACCCCAAAAATAGCTACACGAACCATTAATCAATTGAAGTAGAAATATTTATACCAACGTCGGTCTTTATACCCCCTTACCTATTCATGTGGGAGGATGTCTCCATGGAGTTCAGTGTGGACCTCCCTCGCACCACTTGGGGACACTATTCGATCTTTGTTGTCGTCAATCGGCTCTCCAAGATGGCACATATCATCCCGTGCTCCCACACGACAAATGCTTCCCATGTAGCCACCCTCTACTTTTAAGATATTGTTCGTTATCACAATGTGCCCCGTAGCATCATATCCGATAGGGATGTCCACTTCACTGGTCACATTTGGCGGACTTTGTGGGGATTATTATAATGTTCCCTTTAGTTTTTCCCTACCTTTCACCCCAGATCGAAGACTGACGGCTAAACTGAGGTTGTCAATCAAAGCGTAGGGGATTTGCTCTATTGTTTAACCACTGAGACTCCATGTCAATGGGATGTCGTCATTGCACATGCCGACTTTACATTCAACAATGTTGTCGACCAATCCATCAGTCTCTCTCTCCATTTCAAATTATTTTAGAGACCTCACCGTCCACACCATTGGGCTTGGCCGAGCTCTCTCACGTGGTCCCGGTCAGCTCCACAATCATTGAGTTTGCCACCCGCTACCGTCCACGCTAATGTCCACACCCACTTTGAGCATATGCACGCCTCCTATAAAGATCATGTTGATGCATGTCGTTGTGTCGTCTTCCTTCCATCCGGATGATTTAGTCATGGTCTATCTTCAGAAGGCTCGCCATCACGGCAAAGGACACAAGCTTCAAATGCATCGCTTTGGGTCGTTTCCGGTGGTTTGGAGTTGTGGCGACAATGCCTATAAGGTTTATTCGCCAGCAGAGCTTTGCATGTATCGCAGCTTCAACGTTGCCGACCTCTCCCCCTTCTAAGGTACTCACATTCCTCCGATGCCTCTTCCCCCAGCGGAGGGCCGCCCAGTTCGTTCCCACATTGATCGTGTTGGGGGTGCTTTAGCATCGAAAGTAGTTTCATCCCCATCTAGGGACTACACCCATTTCCTCATCCGTTTGCACGATCGGCCCGAGGCCGAAGACACTTGGATCACCCGAGGCCAAAGACACTTGGATCACCGAGGTCGTGTTGCAGCGCATCGACCCCGACTTTTACCGCCAGTATTAAGACTACATGAAAACTTTTCATGGGGGGAGAGTGATGAATGAGCATAAATGATTGGGGCTATTTTCATTCTTTTGTCATTTGATCTTTTGAGGGCCTTTTAGATTGACAATGATGTCACACATTCTCGTGACATGACATTTTGAGAATCCTCTCCATTATTCCATTGTACTCTATAAATAGGATGATCCTTATCCTTTTGTACTCTATTTTGTGAGACTAACGAGAATTAGAAACTGAGCATTTGGCCTCTAAATTGTCATTGTTGTCTCGTTTTTAAATTAAATCGCTTCCGTTTCCAACTACACATGATAAATAATTGAATTGTTTAAGACAAGTTGGTGAAAAAGGAAGAGCCATAGATGAAAGTTAGTTTACGGCACCATGGTGGCCATCTACTTGTAAGGCATTCAATAAGATTAAGCTTTCATCTATCGACAGAAGCTGAGCAGCAGTAGAAATATTAATTTTGGACGTTACCCGAAAGTATGGGCATAGAGAGAGTGCAGGTGGTGCAACAAACTAGACTAAAAACAGAAGCCGCGAGTCTCAACTTGTGGCGGGCCAAAAGACTCCACAGCAGACCCCAACCTATGGCACTAGCCGGTTCTACGGTTTCGGTCCGAGACATCGAATCATCTAGCTTCGGATCATCTCCGGCTAACATCGGATCAGAAGCCGATCCTGTTATGTAAGCGGAGGGTGTTAAGGTTGAGACCTTCAATTTTGGAGCCCATAAAGGTGGAGAGAGACTGTGGCGATTGGTTGGTGTTAGTGTGTATTGTTTTGGAATTGGGAGATTGAGGGGAAGGATGAGTGGGAGAGTTGCAGAAGCCATTTGTTGAGTATGGAAGATTAAAGATAGCAGCAACACCCGATGGCTAATATTTGGGAGGTGGTGGTGGTGGTTGTGTAAGCTCTAGCGTATTGAACTCGTAAATCCACCTCAAGCCTCGTTTGATAGCGCAGCTGAATCAGATATTATAAGGATGCGCTGATGAGATGTATTTTAATTCTGCATTAGTTATTTGGGTGCACAACGAAATCGGAAATCTGATAAATCGAATCAAATCGACTTCATTGATTCGGTTTGGATCGATTTTTTTGTTCAATGGTTCGGTTCCGATTTGAAGAGAAAAAAAACGATACATCAATTCGGTTCTCGGTTCCAGGGTTAAAAAACTGATCCGATCCGAACCAATCCGGAACCGAACCGATTTATAATTACATATATATATTTATTTAATATATTTAACACTTGTAATTTATATTTTTGTGATTATTTGAGTTTCTAACTTAAGTTAAAGTCGGTTCGGTTCCGGTTCCAAAAATTTGGAACCGACCGAGGTCGGTTCGATTCTCGGATTAGTACCAAAACCGATCCAAACCGAACCGTGTGCACCCCTACGTTATAGTATATAAAATATAAATTCATTTTAAAAAATTTCATTATATAAATATAACACGTCTTTCATTAAAAAAAGAATCGAATACCAAAAAGTCATTCAAATATTTTTTAATACATATTTAGTCCAAGCCTTTTATTTTGTACCAAAAAATTCATTATTTTCTTATCTTTAAAGGTCCGCGCCAACGGCATGATAAAGCTTTTTTGGCATGGCGAAGGACCTTTTGGTGCAAAATAAAAAGAATTGGACTAAACATGTATTAAAAAATGTTCGAGGGACTATTTAGTATCCTCCCCTTAAAATAATAATATTTTGTTTATTACACTATCAATCATATAAAATTACATTTATTATTGATATTGAAATTTTTTTTACCTTTAATATCACAAATAAATATAGATATTTTTTTATCAAAAAACTTTTATAGTGTAAGTAATTATTTATTCATATGAGTTATGTGTTTCTACAATTACATACACTCAACCTACTTTGAGTATGATTTGCACATAAAAGATTACTATAAGCGTAAATTGATCCAAACACGAATCTTTATACCATGCAATGTTCATTGCTATCTTATTTTTTCATGCACCTATGACGGTGATAGGTTCCAAAGGTAGTGTCCATATATTATTTCTTAAAATACAATATAATCAGACCTTAATCTACCCAAACCATTCATATATTAGTGTATTAAAAACAAATTCTACATTATTTTTAATAAAAAAAACATATTTTATTTAATGTTTTTAATAAAATCAAAAAATTCTATAAAATGAAAAAGGTTTTAACAGTAAATAGTAAAAACAGTTTAAAAATATTTAGATACTTTTTATAAACAGTTTATAAATATAGTAAAAAACTTTGTAAATATTTTTTTAATATTTAAAAAAAAAGTAAATAAAAAATATTTATAAAACTTTTTAACTTCCATTTTACCTATTTTTTAATAAAAAAAACTAAAAAACAGTTTTTATATATATTTATAAAAAACATTTTAAAAAATAATTGTTTTTATACAAATTTATAAAAACACTAAAAAAGGTTAAAAAATGTTTTGATATATATTTAAAAATAACTATTTTTACTGTGTTCTGAACAATTTATATATACATTTATAAAAAATAATTTATATATATATATATATTTATAAAAATATTTTAAAAATAGTAAATAAAAAACTTTATTTTTTATCCTTTTTTACTTTTATTTAAAAATAAAAATAGTAAAAATGACACATATGAAAATAATAAAAATGTTATTTAAAAAAACATTTTTTATATTTATATATAAAAATTGCTTTTTATTAATATATATATAATAGGGATAATTATAAGGTTTGGATCATATTTTAGTTTATTTTAAAAGTGCACTTATATTTGATCATTTAAATAATTAAGGAAAGAGACAATAAACAGATTCGATGAGATCTTATTATACCACACTCAACATCACAACCTCACTCTATTCGTTATACCCTAGATTACTCTCATGGTGTCATTCTCCAATCAATCTCACATTTTCTTCCTTACTCTCTACCACTGTTACACTTCCAAGTTCACTCACCCAAACAACATCCTCCACGTCTACGACACCGTTTTCCATGGCTTCTCAACTTCTCTCTTGCCATCCCATGTCGCTGTCGTTTTATGACACTCATCAGTCCTCGTCGTAGTGCAAGATCGACGGAGACAACTTCACACAACTCGCTCATAGCAATTTATTGCTCTAACAAACCAAAAGGGTCTCGGCCCGAATTTGATTACAGGTTCGATGTTATAATCAGAGTTCTCGATACAGGAATTTGGCCCGAACGACATTATAATCAGAGTTCTTGATTTCAATCCGACTCTAGAAAACAAATCTGAACCATTTTTCATTTCATATCCGAGAATTTTTTAATTGATAGACGGAAGAGATTTTGGGCATATATAATGGGAAGGTGAGAGTTTGGTTTGGATGCTTTGGGTTTTGAAACGCTTTGCTTCAGAGTGGTTGATTGAGATGTGGAGAGAATTACGAACGGTCTAAGTGGAAGATGGGAAGGTGAGGGTTTAATTTGGAGGCCTTTGAGTTTTGAAACGTTTTGTTTCGGGGTGATTAATTTAGAGAGAATTACGGACGGTCTAAGAGGAATGATCGAAAATTTCATATAATAAAGCCTCATTAATACCTCTAATACTATCGTATTATAGGTATAATATAGATAGGATGCGATATAATAATTCAAACATGTATTTAAAATGTTTCGAATGGGATTAATATATTTTTAGTTTTTTTAAAATATCCTTGTTTCGTATTTAATATTCAGAAAATACAAAAATATACCTTTATCACATATTTTAATTCAGTAACATAGTTTTTAGTGCCTTCATATGCAAGCAAACTAAAAATTAAATTGAAATATCAATGTAGACACCCAGTCACATTGCATGCAATTTATATTTACATGTTGACCCGAAATACGACCCAAAAATTAATTGTCACTCTCACTTTTAAATAAAATAATATGATTACATCAAAACACATGGTGCCCAAAATTACTGGCATAACAAAGTCGACAATTTACCATTTGTTCATTCCAATGTCAGTAACATTTTAATACACCATTTGTACGTGTGTGTGTGTGCCCGCGCATATATATAAACTAGCTAAAAAATATATAATATTTGTATATGTTTATAAAACCATTTTTGTTCTTACCTTTTATTATTTCCATATCATTCTAGTCTTTGTATATTTTCTTTTACTGAAAAATAGTTTTTTTTAAGTTAAACTTGAAGTGGGGTGGTCAAAGAGCAGCAATAATGCTTATGTATTTATATACATACTTCTTATGGTAATGTCGAGGTGGGAGAAACATACTGTCATGTGGTATTTTCAATTTTTTCTATACGAAATTTTATATACTTAAAATTGACGTTCATTTTTTTTATAATATTATAAATTTGATCAGGACATACATATGGTGTGTAGTAGACTTATTATTGAAAGCAATGGTGGTCATCCCCGATCCTCGCAACGGGAGAGGATCCCTTTGGTCCCTCGTGTCCCTCTCGGGAGAGCTTCGGCCGGCATCGTTGATGAGGTGAAAAATGTAGAGAGATGGAGTCGCCAGTCTATTTTACTCAAAACAGACAAAAGGAAAGGGAGCCATCCCGAAGGACAGCATCCAAAGACATACATATTATAAATTTGATCAGGACATACATATGGTGTGTCGTAGACTTATTATTGAAAGCAATTATGGCCATCCCCGATCCTCGCGGCGGGAGAGGATCCCTTTGGTCCCTCATGTCCCTCTCAGGAGCGCTTCAGCCGGCGTCGTTGATGAGGTGAAAATGTAGAAAGATGGAGTCACCAGTCTATTTACTCAAAACAGATAAAAGAAAAAGGGAGTCATCCCGAAGGACAACATCCAAAGACATACTGATACATACGAAACAACAATGATTCGAAAAAGGGTCCGGAGGCTAAGTTATGAAATGGGAAGGTGTTAGGCACCCATTCCGCCCTTATGGTCTCTCATGGGTTATTGTTATTTTTCTTTATTTCCCCGTGATATGTGTACATGTGTATATGTAGCGGAGATAGGAATCATCAACTTGTATCATGGAAGAGATAAAGCGAGTCATCCGTAGAAATGTTCCTAAAAATATTATTAAAAAATAGGATTTACACGATTATCCTCGCGTTGATCGTTTTAACGGAACGATAACGCACATGGAATAATACGCCACTAAGAACAAATATATGTATATGTAAATATATAGAATTTAAGAGAATTGAGTTTAAAGAATATAGAGAAAATAGAAAATGAGAGAAAAGTAGGAATATAACTCGAGTCACGAGTTTTACCCCGAGACGCCTACGTAGCCTATAGAGGCATCAAAGTACACGCAGTTCATATGCAAAATGAGGGGTGGGATTTATCCCATAAATCCAATCGTGGACTTCTCTTATATGTGTGTGTGTGTAAAAAAAAGTGTTTTAGTTGTGAGAAAAGTGTGAGAATTCCCGCATGGAATTTATGAGCAAATCCTCTTCTTCTTTTTTTTAGTTTTATTTATATGAAAATAAGAGATGTGCAATAATACTAAATAAAAAGTATATTAAGATATGTGACATGAGAGAATAAAAGTTCTAAGTAATAAAACAAATTAATGCAAATTTAGGGAGATTTAAAGAGAAAGTTGAGAAAGTTGGATGTTGGATGTTGGGGAGCAGCCCTTGCACTTGGGTGATGATGGAGGATACTTGATTCACCAAATTTGAGGAAAGAGGTGATGAAAGGTGAAGGTTGGAAAGGAATTTGGATGTGGAAATCACATTGACTTCGAGAGAGGTTTTCTAAGCTTGCTGAGAGTAATGAATTTCTGATTTTTTTCTCTCCTTCAAATGAGGTTAGGCCCTCCTTTTTATAGGCCCGGGGCATTGCTGATCGGCATAGCCCTGGTCCTGCCAATCGATAGGTGTGTTTAGGCACACTGTCGATAGGCAGGGTTTGGAACCTGTCGTTTGGCAGTCTCTTTCAGGTTCCTTCGAAAAATTGATCGTAGAGCGCAAAACGTTGATCCGAATCGCGCACGAGGGTGAACAGTTGGAAAGTTAATTCAGAGACCTTCGAAAGTCTGTGGACTGATCCCGAGTCTGGGAGTTGACTTTGGATCAAATATGGCTCAGAAACGTTCATCGATCATTTGAACGGAGAATTATCGAATGCAAACGGATCGTTCGTCCGCATGGCAAGTCAGAATCGTTCACGGGGTGGACCGTTGGAAAGATGAGGAGATGTACTTAGACATTCCAAAGAGTTTGACTCGGTTCGGGGAGTTAACTTTGGTCAACCTAGGCCTGGGAGCACACGGTGACCTTTCGGAGTAAAATGGATCGTTCATTCGTATCGTAAGTCAGAATCACGCATGGGATGGACCGTTGGAAAGGAGTTTCAGTGCCCTTCGAAGATTCATTCAGTCTCGTTCGAGATGAAGAGTTTAAATTTTGGTCAAACGGAGCCTGAGAGTTCCCAATGGCCTTTAGGTCAGTACCCGTGGTATGACTTGGGTTTACAATGATGAAAGGAGGTGCTAGGGACCTAAGGAGAGGTTAGGGGGTATTAGAATGGGGTGTCTACAGAGTCTCTCGACGGGGGAGTTTGGAACAAATGATAGTCGTCGAATAGACACCACATGATGCCTTTGAAAGAGGATGACCGGAGGGTCGAGGTTGATTCCGAGGACCTAAGGATGAGGACCGATTCTGTAGGTCGAAGCCAATTATGAGAGGATTGAAGATGAGGATGACCAATTCTGCGAGTCGAAGCCAATTCTGAGGGCTTGGAGATGAGAGTGACCGATTCTGCGGGTTGAAGCCAATTCTGAGGGCTTAAAGGGGCATGTTAGGGATGGTCTTAAAGGAAAGATTTAGGTCAATTTCAAGGACCTACAGCAATTATGGGGGTAACCAATTCTGTGGGTCGAAGACAATTCTGAGGGCTTAGGTTGTGATGACCAATTATGCGGGTCGAAGCTAATTCTGAGGGCTTGATGACCGATTCTACGGGTCGAAGTCAATTCTGCGGGATTAAGATGAGATGACCAATTCTACGGGTCAAAGCCAATTCTGCGGGCTTAAGGTGAGATGACCAATTCTGCGAGTCGAAGCCAATTCTGCGGGCTTAAGTTTGAAATGACCAATTCTGTGGGTTGAAGCCAATTCTGCGGGCTTAAGGTGAGATGACCAATTATGCGGCCAATTCTACGGGCTTAAGGTAAGATGACCAATTCTGAGGGTCGAAGCCAATTTTGCGGGCTTAAGGTGAGATGACCAATTCTGAGGGTCGAAGCTAATTCTGCGGGCTTAAGTTGAAATGACCTCGGGGAACTCTACCGGGGAAATTACCTCGTGATTTTAATTTGATCTAGGGAGTTGATTGCTCGGGAAATCCGTATGTGTCTTCTAGAGACTTTATCGGGGGAACAACCAATTTGATGTTGGGAAAGTGATTAGGTGGTCCAGGGTTTGAACGCATTTCTCGGGGAAAATTGAGACCTTTAGGAAATAGGAGATGATCCTGAAGTTTTGGACATTGCCGGGGAGAGATTCGCTTGTCTTTTGAGAGTTTCGCTGGTGAAATAGGGGTTCTGCTTGAGGAAGTGCGAAATTTTCTTGGTGAAAATGTTCTAAATCATTTTCAGGATTTTTAGGAATTTTCTGAGGATTTTTCAGGGTTTTCTGGTATTTTTTGGAAATTTCTGTGCAAAAATTTATGGGGGCTTCCGGTCGGCATCGTATGGAGGGTACCATTCGGTAGTGGCACGGAATTTTGGACTACCTCGAGAAGGTAAAAGTTCAATGCCGATCGGTAGGTTTGGGGTTAGTTTCGATCGGCATGACCCTTGGCATCCTATATAAAGGGGCGAATTCCCCTCATTTTTCACAGCTTCTTTGCCTTCTCTCTTTCTGCAATTTTCTTCTGCGAATCGTTCTAGCATTACGATCTCTAAAAATGGTCTCTTTTGTGAGCATTGCAGTACACCGGGAATGGTTAGCTGTTGATGACTGGGCAAACGTGGAGTGGAGGGCCAGGGTGCCTCTTGCTTTGGGGAGCGAGAACTCTTTTGACGCATTCGAGTCGGTTGTGGATGAGCGGACCATGTTGCGGGAGCCGTTGCGTCATCGCTCTTCGAGGGTGGTGAAACCTAGTGGTTATGTAAGTAAACTGACTTTTGGCATTCTCTTTTTTGTGGAATTCCTTTTTTCTTGGATTCTGAAAAGGTTTTTCTCTTTTGGTAGTCTGATGTTTCTTTATCGAATATGCGTGCCCGCGGGACGAGTGGACTTAAGGATGTCTAGGAGCATCTTCCACCTATGGTGCGCTGGGTGGTATCCTCAGCAGGCTTTGGGAGGTTGGCGTCTGTGCTAGATGACACGCCTCGTTCGACGGCAGTCTTATGCGCTATGGGGGAGAGGTGGTGGGACACTACACATACCTTTCATTTTGGTTTTGGGGAGATGACTATGACTCCCATAGATGTGAAGCAGTTGTTGGGGTTGGATTGTGATGGAGAGCGAATAGATGTGGATTGCTCTTTGTGAGTGAGGCCAGAGGCGGTGCGTGCGGTGCTTGATGATATGTGGAGGATAGTGTCTGCGGACTCCATCCGTTTGTTGCTGCTGAAGGATTTTTTGCTGGGCAGGGTGATTGATGTGGAGGATGGGTTGCAGGTGAGGCAGATGGCCCGATTATTTATTTTGCTGGTGTTGGGGGGATTTTTGGTGGCGTCGAGCGGCGACGTTGTCCACTTATGGTTTTTACCATATCTGAGGATGTTTTCGAGCATCCCTCTATATGATTGGGGGAGCCTGACTTTGACAACCCTTTATTTTTACTTGAATGCATTCTTTCGGTGTTGCCGACAGTCTTTCAGTGGAGCTATGTATCTTTTTTAGGTATTCTATAATTTTGTGCAATTTCCTTTCATGCATTCGCATTTTCCTTATGCATCTCTTGTTTATTGCGAAATTTTTGTCTTTGACAGACGTGATTCTATGAAATGATCGGGTGTAATGCCCAGCTGATTTCTTTAAAGGACGAAATCATTGGGGATTTTTACCGGTTGCATCGATGGCGCAAGGCCAATCGGCAGTCGAGGAGGTCTCTCTCTCTAGAGGCGGTGCGTCAGGTCTTGAATGGCCTGACCAGTGATAGGGTAAGACTTTTTTCTTCTTTAGTCTAAGACCTTTGTGTGCTCTGGTTACATATTTCCTTATATTTTGCTGGGGATTTTTCAGGTGACCTTTTACCCTTGGGAGACAACCGTTCAGGATACGGGGTTGACTGGAGTAAATGCGCAGATGATGCGTTTGTTGGTGCATGAGTTTGGCCACTCTTGGTATCTCGGGGTGAGGGTGGTCTGACAGATTGCTGAGGGGGAGGTGGTGGTGCCACCTGTGAGGCCCCCTATGTCTATGGGGCAGGAGCGACTGCTGCCGAAGGATGCGAGGATCACTGCGATGATTGGTGAGTCCTACATGTTGTACACCGATACGACTGTACCGTATGATTATATGGACTTTGTCACATGCTGGCTGATGGCGCCCAGCATATATAATGCACTTCCCTTCCCTCCTACAGGTTCGAGTCGGCCAGTGGGGTCCTTCCATAGCGGTGGTGGTCCTTCGACATCTGCGGCGGTGGTGACTTCGGAAGTTCCCTTTATGCTACTGCATACTCCTTCATATAATATTCGGAGGGCTGATGGAGGGATGGTGCCTATGTTGCATCGTCCTCATGTGATGGACCCAGAGGAGTTGGGTTTGATAGAGGAGGTTCTTAGTACTGAGGTACATCTTTTATGTTCTTCTCCTTTGGTTTCTTTTGACCTTTCTGCTTGACACTGATTCTGCCTTTTCTTGCAGCATGTCCAGGTGTCCACTACTTGGCTGAGGGATATTAGGGACTGGATATCTCACTACACCAAATCTGCCCATTTGTCAAGGTCATTGACCTTGACAAATTCACCTTGTCAAGGTCAATGACCGTGACATTTCGAGGCGAGACAACTTTTTTTGTCACGGTCGTGTCACGGTCAATGACCTTGACATAAAACTCGCGTTTTGTGTCACGGTCGTGTCACGGTCATTGACCTTGACACGTTTTGTCACGGTCAATGACCGTGACAAAGCCGTGACCCCTTGTAAAAAAATTGTCACGGTCATTGACCGTGACAATTCTGGGCAGAATTAAAAAAAAACTGCTGGGCAGTATGGCCACTGCCACTGCCCAGCAGTATATTTGTATCTGTTATAGCAACGTTGTACCTGTTCCACACATCATATATCCGAACAAACTAAAGATAATGCAAATATATATTCAAATAAGAAACTATTTAAAAAGAAACAACATCACCATCATTTTATCTCAAATCTACAAACTATTTGCATGGAAAAGAGATTTTGTACCGCGACACTCGGGAACACCTCCTTATCCTTCCCTTCTCGTCCGAGTAGCCACATAAGTAGAGCATATGTGGCCTACCCTTAGGGCCACTCCCTGTCCCCTGAATTGAAATAAAGTAAAATTAGTATCCGCCCCTCAAATATAGATAAATATAAATTGTAATTGAAATCGAAATCGAAATTGACATATAAATATAAATACATTACCTGTATTGTCACTCAAACAGCTAACTTGAGCTCATATGGCACCTCCTTTCAACTAATGTACCCCGGGCAATCGTGTCAATTATAATTCTCTTCATATCTAAACACTAAGAAATACCATAATCCTATGGAGGTATGCGTTGCAAATTCCTTCCAACCGTTGTGTAGCCAAAAATCAGCAGTTGAAGTTGTCAACTCCACCTTTGAATGGGGTATGGAAAGTGGTGGGGTATGGAAAGTGGAATTGACAACTTCAACCGGTGATGTTTGGCTACGTAACGGTTGGGAGGAATTTGCAGAGCATCGCTCCATAGGATTATGGTATTTCTTAGTGTTCGGATAGACGAAGAGATTCAGTCTCCTCTCCACAAATAGGACACCCCAAATAACTATGTACTAATCACCTATTAAAGGTAAGAAGCGTATATTCATGGATTAGTATAAACAAAACTTAGATGTAGTTGGAATATTTATGTATTAATCTCCTCTCCACACACGCACACTACACAAGAGTGAAAATGATAAAGTGCAGATCAAGTAAAAGCATTAAAAATGGATGTTTCGGTACAAATTGAAATAATTATTACAAATTGAAAAATTGTTTCAAATTCGGGTTATCATCAAAAATGGATTGATATTCGGTAGGAGCAGCCAAGTCATCCACACTACTATTTAGACGCCTTGGCGCGTGTTGGACAATTGACCACGGCTCGTTGTTGATATACTCCGAGTAAAACACTTGCTTAACCTTTTGAAATGCACAAACAAACGGCTCATCGCTCACGTGGTCGTTGCTCTTCAACTTGGACAAGTCAACCATGATCAAATTGGTGACAGGATCAACTTTAGAAGCATTTTTATCCTCAACTCTTACCCATTCACAGTAAAATACAACCTCTTTGAAGCTTATATAATCCAATTCAAATATATTTTGAATTACACCATAGTAAGTCATTTCAGCTTCAACGAGGTTTTTATCTTTTGCGCTTGCTCGAAAGAAAGTAAGAGCCTTGTATGAAATACCCGAGTTCTGTACATTTGTACTTTCCTCGTACACTTTAGCGCCGAAAATGTAACCGTTCAATCGATATTTTTTGTACTCTTGTGCCACGAACAAGGGTCCAGTGGCTAGACGAGCAAGCCTTGATGTCGCATCACCCATCTTTAGGAGCTGAGAATATAGATAAATTAATTATATTAGTTGTAAAATATGAGTGTAATGTAACGTTATATAACGACTGTTTTCATTGTAATTACCTCTTGTGTCAACCATAGCCTAAATTCGCTGTCTGATTGTACCACTGTTTTTCGTCTTTTATTGTTCTCACGGGCTTCATATTTACTGCATATTACAAAATTAATCATGTATAAAATAATCTAAAATAATGTTAAACATTATAATATTCGAAACTTACTTTTTCCATTCTTCGACATCTTCATGTGTGTCAAATAGATAACGAGCTACTTGTTCATGTTGCAAACTCGTTAATTTCACTCGTTTTCCCATCACATTACCACCATCATCGAGGAATTCATCAGTGTCATCAACGCTGGTAGAGTCAGTCATATATTCCCGAGTATATATTGATGACTCCACGGTGATGTATTCCTCTGCAATTGATCCTGCAATGTATCGCGTATTCTTGACGTAATCTTTAAAAACTTTCATCAATCTTTCAAACGGATACATCCACCGATATCTAACTGGACCACAAAGAAGTGCCTCGTCGCATAGGTGTACCAACAAGTGAACACTTATGTCAAAGAATGCTGGGGGAAAGTACTTCTCCAATACACAAATCGCTTCGTTCACAGCCAATTTTGCGGCCACTATGTGTTCTCGATTCACTACCTTCTCACACAAGAGGGAGAAGGTAATACTAATTTGCATAATAGCCCTACGCAAATCCTTGTGCTTGGAGAAACAGTGCTTAAACAATAGAGGAACCAATTGCATGATCACATGCCAATCGTGGGACTTACACTTATGTAAATCATGAGTAGCATAATTCACAATCCTTTGCAAGTTGGACGAAAAAGTAGATGGGCCCTTCAAACTATATATTGTGTCTAGAAGCACCTTCCTTTCCTCACTCGTCAAAGTAAACGCACCAGGGGGAATTATTGTCCTTCCCCTACTATCTTCTTTCAACCATAGTTGTGGTTTAAGTTTTAACGTTTTAAGGTCTTTTCGTGCATTTTCTCCATCCTTCGAATGACTCCCCCCAAGGCAAGTACCCACAATATGTTCAGCGAAGTTCTTCTCTGCATGCATCACATCCAATACATGGTGCACCGGGTTTTTCTTCCAATAAGGCAAGTCAAATAAAATTGACCTCCGAGACCATGCCTTTCTTATCTCAGTTTCATTCCCAGTTGGGGTCTTCTTATGCTTGACATTCTTAAATTTGGGATTCTTACCTGGCATATTTGGGCCACATTGAGAAGATTTACTTTCAATTTCTGAACCCGAAAGTTGTCTCGGCGGTAGCCTATGTTCAACTCCGCCCAATAAAAAATTGGAAGCTTTCTCAAATCTGAAACTATGAGCTGGGGGTAAAAACCTCCTGTGGCAATGGTATACATTTTTTAAGCTGGAGGATAGACGAAGAGATTCAGTCTCCTCTCCACAAATAGGACACCCCAAATAACCATGTACTACACATCCGAATAATGTCCCATAAGCTGGAAAATCATGAATTGCCCACATCAACATAGCTTTCAGCGTAAACTCTTCTTTTCTAAAAGAGTCAAATGATTGCACACCATCTTCCCACAACTCATTTAATTCTTCTACCAAAGGAGCCAGGTAGATATCAATGTCTTCACTTGGTGCCTTTGGCCCAGGTATCAATAAAGCCATCATCGAAAATTCAGGTCTCATACACTGTGAAGGAGGGAGGTTGAGTGGGGCTAGGATCACTGGCCATACACTCTGATTGGTGCTTAGATTTCCAAATGGATTGAAACCATCTGTTGATATAGCCAAACGAATGTTGCGTTGTTCTCGAGCAAAATCGGGATACTCATAATTCATCCTCCGCCAGGCAGTAGAATCAATAGGATGACGCATGATATTACCCCCTACTTCTGCCCTAGCATGCCAAGTCATTGCCTCTGCAATCCATGGTACTGTGAAAAATCGCTTTAATCTAGGCCCAACGGGAAAATATTTCAATACTTTTTGAGGCACTTTTGAGCTTGTGCCTTCCTTACTAGTAGATTGGACATATCTAGGTTCATCGCATACCGGACAACGATCGAGATTTTCATACTCCTTTCGGTATAGTATGCAGTCATACACACAAGCATGAATCGATTTATACTTCATTCCCAAACCTTTCAAACTGTTCTTCATAACAGGATAGCTATTTGGATAATTCAAATACACAAATAAATTCATGGGATAATTCAAATACAAAAATAAATTCATGGGATAATTCAAATACAAAAAGAAATTCATGTATTGACCACATACACGCACACACACACACTATCTAAGCTGTTCTATAGGTATAAAAACAATTATTATCCAATTATTATCCAACTATTATCAATTATTTATTTTGAATGTAAATAATATTCAAAACCCCACCCACCCCCGCCCCCACCCCCACCCCCTCAGATTAATTCAAGACATAAGACCCTAAAGGGAATCCAAATTATTTCTTGGATGTGAATTCCTCCAAATTATGATCTCATACCTATTCACACAATGATGGGGGAGGGGGTGGTGGAGGGGGGCAGGGGGTGGGGTGGGGTGGGGTGTGTGTGTCCGTAGGTGCGTAGGTGTGCGTGTGTGTGTGGCGTAGGTGTGCGTGTGTGCGTAGGTGTGCGTGTGTGCGTAGGGGCGTAGGTGTGCGTGTGTGTGTGGCGTAGGTGTGCGTGTGTGCGTAGGTGTGCCCACCCCACCCCACCCCCTCCCCCCCTCCACTACCCCCTCCCCCACCCTGCCCCATCCCGCCCCACCCCCACCACACACCACCACACACACACACACACACACACACCCCACCCCACCCCACCCCCTCCCCCTGCCCCCTGCCCCCCTCCACCACCCCCTCCCCCACCACACACCACCACACACACACACACACACCACTGTACCCCACCCCCTGCCCCCCTCCACCACCCCCTCCCCCCTCCCCCAAAACACACCCACCCCACCCCACCCCACCCCCTCCCCCTGCCCCCCTCCACCACCCCTTCCCCCACCACACACCACCACACACACACACACACACCACTCTACCCCACCCCCTGCCCCCCTCCACCACCCCCTCCCCCCTCCCCCAAAACACACCACCACACACACACACACACACTGCACCCCACCCCACCCCACCCCCTGCCCCCTCCACCGCCCCCTCCCCCACCCTGCCCCACCCCGCCCCACCCCCTGCCCTCCTCCACCACCCCCTCCCCCACCCTGCCCCATCCCGCCCCACCCCCCACACACGCACACACATACACACACACATATATATATACACGTACACACATAAATATACAAACAAATATATATATAAATGGAAGAGAGAGAGAGAGAGAGAAATTGGACCTGAGAGAGAGAGAGAGAGAGAGAGCAGCGTCGAGTCGAGAGAGAGAGAGAGAGAGAGAGAGAGAGAGAGAGAGAGAGAGAGGGAGGGAACGGTGGGAGGGAAAAAAGAAGGGGGAAAGTTATTTTGCTGGAAAAGTTGTCACGGTCGTGTCAAGGTCTTTGACCGTGACACGAATTGTCACGGTCATTGACCGTGACACGACCGTGACAAATTGAATTGTCACGGGCTTGTCACGGTCAATGACCGTGACAATTTGTTGTCACGGTCGTGTCAAGGTCAATGACCGTGACATAAAACGCGTGTTTTTTTGTCACGGTCAATGACCTTGACAAGGCTGGCCGGCTGAAAGGTGACAATTTGCCCATTTTGGTGTAGTGTCTTCGATGACTGCCCATATTCAGGATGCAGTTCTTGCTCCTTATTTCTTGGTACGATCTGCCTCGTCCAAGGAGGAGTCTGGTTCAGGTAGCGGCGGTGCGTCATCTCGGTGCCGGGGAAAGAGAGCGCGTCGTAGGGGTGGAAGCTCTTAGGAGAGAGAGGTAAAGATTAGGTGAGAGAGAGAGAGGGAGAATGTGGGTTCGGGCTGAGTCTCGTTTGTTTTTTTCCTTTTCTTTATTTTCCTGCAAAAATGATGTAACACAGAAACATATCTATGCAATGCAATGAAGTTTTTTTTTATTATCTTCTGTTAATGATGAATGAATACATGCGCTTTTTACTTTGTTGCTGAGACCGCAAAAAGAAATATTTTTGGGATTTTTAAAGAAAGTTTTATTCAAAATGAGAATTTATATAAAGATGAAAAGGGGATTTTTGAAATTCTGTTGAGAATATCAATTTATTTTGAGTTTTCTGAATTTTGATAAGAGAAGAAAAAGGAAAATTTTCAAAAGTAGGGGTTGCCGATCGGCAAGCACCTTGTCCTGCCTATCGACAGGTCAGTCTAGTCTCATCAATTCAAAGCTTTGATTAGTACCCTCTTCAGCCTTTGGTACCTTGTGGGGTAGGATCTCTTCCGATTTCTGTAAAGGTTATCTCTTTTGTGGGAGTTTTCAAGTATAAAAGAGGGGTAAGAGTGGAGTGTTTTCATTACGCCTTCACATCCTGACTTTCTTGTTCTGTGAGATGGATCTCCCTGGTAGTGTTGAGTTTGCCAACTACCTCGAGACTTTGGAGGTGATGTGCTCCTATAACATCGACTACAATGCTTACAACGTGCATCGAGTTTCTTTATGGCATAATCGGCCCATAGAGTGGAACATACTGATGGTGGCGATACAATTCTGGTACCCTGAAGACCATGTATTTCGCTTTGGCTTGGAAGAAGTCTGTCCGACTTGTGAGGAATTTTCTGCCATGTTGGGGATAAGTCCCGGTGTTGCTGCGGCTCTGTTTGAGTTTTCCGGTTCTTCCGAGAGTTGTTGGTCGAGCTTCTTTGTATTTTGCGCTCGGCGGCCAAACCATTGGTGGCTGGAGGTATGATCTCTCTTTCGGTGTTGTTGCGGCCCGTGCATTTATAGGAGGTTGGTGATGTTTAATATGCCGGAGCTGTCGTTCTAGGCTTGGTTTTAAAATTATTGCTGGTGACTGGAGAACTGTTGGTGGACCCACAACTTGCAGTTATTACTTTATGGATGTCCTACCATCGCAATCCTGCGGCGATGATACTGGTGGAGACTCTGAATGGCCTGGATGTCTGGAGAGAAGGTCATTTTGACTTTCTGAGGGGTGGCCCTGTGATGTTGTTCCTGTGGTTGTCTGAAAGATTCTGCCTGGTGACTCCTCCAAAATACCCTTTATCGGTTGTACCCAACTTCTTTTCACGCCATTTCATCAGTGTGGTTTGGATATTGAGAGGAGGGAGAACTGGTTCGTGGAGCACGGGGCTTTAAATCTGTACTGGTCAGTGCCTTGGCGGGGACAGCTGCTGCCTATTCTGGAACTGGGAGAACACCCATATGTCCGACTGGTTGGTCTCAAACAGATCTTTTTTATTTCCCTTGGAGGCTTCTGCGCTAATTTGGTTGGGATCAGATCATGCCACCTCAAACACTAGACTTTTTTCCAGTAAAATATTTGACAGAGCGTCTGCACATGCGGCTTGGCTCTTTATGGGAGAGTCGACGTCCGTCGACCCGTCCCTCTAAGTCTCCTGGGAGAGTTTATCACATCCCTGAGGATTATATGAAATGGTTGTGGAGAAGAGTAGTTAGCAAGATGTTGGTAGTGGAGACTGGACAAAAGTGGCTTGCCTTATCTGATACCATAGAGGGAGGTGTGGTATTTTTTTTGAGGCTAGTTCGAGCTTATCGGTCCATGGAGCGTCTGCGGCACTCTATTCAGGCAGGGGAAGCTTGGGGACCCCAGGACGTAGATGATGATGATGAAGCGGCTTCCTCTGGTAGCTGTGGGTAGGACTCTTAGCGAGTTTATTTTGTACCGGGAAATAAGTTTGGTTTTTATATTTGGTTTTTTTAGGAAGGTAGGGAGAGGGAGTTATCCGTTCCTTTATGTAATTGCACTCTAATTTCTTATTAATGAAATAAACAAGTTTTTGATCATCCAGTTGTGCCTTTTGATGACATTTGTATTTTGAATTATCTATACCGATTGCTAAGTGTAAGGACACAAGTCTCCCATTGAGTCTTAATGTAGTGTTGGCTCAATTTCGAACAAATAACATTTGAGTCATTGGATAATGTTCAAGTGTATCCAAGCCTATGCCGTGTTAGTTGAAGACGCAGCGGCCCAGAGTATAAAGCTTCATCATATGTCGGGTTTAGTGTGCCTCATTTCTACGTCAATAACATTGGTTCCATTGCTCCTAAGGTATGAATGCATTATATATATATATATATATATATATATATATATATATATATATATAGGAGCTTTGGAAATTTATTGGGTGTAATTTATAAGTTTTATAAAATAGTTTTAACGACTTTGTTTTACTAAGAAAAATATTTTTTAGAACTTTTCATAAAAAGTTTTGGACTTAAAATGGATAGGACATTTTTCTGACACGTTGTTCGAACGAACTGGAATGTCGTTCAAACGAGATTCCTATGTCATTCAAACGAACTGGCATCTCGTTCGAACGAGATTGCCAAGTCATTCAAACGAGACTTCTAACGAGATTGCTTTTTTCGCACTGGAACCTCGTTAGTAAAGTTGTTCGAACGACATTGGCGGGAACAGTTTTTGGGTAGTTTTTTTGCAGTTTTCTCCATGTTCCCACTACCTTTTCCCCACTACTTTTTGACAAAATTACTTAGTGCAGGAACTAACCTTTTGGAACTAACGTTTTCATACTCTAAGAGTTTTTAGATAGAGCAAATCTTCCAAGAAAAAGTTCCATGTTTTTGTGTTTGATTTCTAAGGATTAAATTCACCAAAAACACATACACACCCAATAGTTTGTTTCTTCCAAGTTCCTTAATATATATCCTTGCTTGGAGTTTTTGGCACCGGTTTTATCTCTACCGTTTGAAGAGTGTTTGGATTTGCTTTTACATCCCACAAAGAAGAAGGTTGTTTGCTTTGACATACCCACTTGGAGAAGGGCTCCTTATTCTGGTGATGGTGATCGAAAAAGTCCGATCGGTGGATTTCGAGACCGCAGTGGACCTCCGTGGTTATTTGCTAGGCAGAGGTGTGTATAAGAAGGAGCGTCAGGGCTTGGACGGAGTCAAGTCAAGTGTTGTAAGTCTTTTTGTCTTGTACTTGTAAAACTGTACTTAGTGGATTTGAGGCTAGGACCGTCCGAGGTTTTTCCCGTTGTGAGTTTTTCCTCGTACATCGCGGCGTATCGGTTATTTGTTTATTTTATCTTTTGCCAATTCACATTAGATGCATGCTTAGGTTAAAAAGATAAAATTGGTTTAAATCACTACTCATGCTTAAGTTGGTGCGAAAATTAATTTGGGTAATGTTTAATTAATTTAGTTCAAGTCATTAATTTTATTGGATAAAATTTGGTTTGGTCTAATTTGCAAAATTGAATTAATTAATTGTTAGGCAAATTTCTAGGACTTGGATTGAATTAAGTTGTTTAAGTGAAAATTAATTTGTTGATTAATTTAATGTCACTTCTAGTTTAGTCTTTATTTTAATTTGAAAGAAATTAAAATTTGGTTTATATACTTGTTTAATTGAACCATCTCAATTCCACATCTCTAAAAGGAAATTACTTTTTGTAAAATCTCAAAGTTGGGGGTCATCATTTCCAACAAGTGGTATCAGAGCAGGATCGCTAAATTATTGTGTTTAAGATCTTTTTAAATATTTTTGACTAAAATTGAATTTTTCCCATTTTCAAATTTTTCTATTTTCGATGGTTCTAATTACGCATATTGGAAAGCACGTATGCGTTCGGCACTTACGTCTCTAGATGAGAGGGTTTGGTTTTCAGTCGTTAATGGGTGGTCCCCACTTACACATTTGGTAGACAATGAGTGTGTTCCCAAACCCACAGATAGATGGAGTGAGAATGAATTTAAACTTGCAAATTTTAATTCCCGTGGTTTAAATGTCTTGTTTAGCACGGTCACACCGGATGAATTCCGACGCATTATGATGTGTGAAACCGTTAAAGAAGCTTGGGATACTTTACAACTCACTCATGAAGGAACTAATGTCGTTAAGGCTTCGAAACTCCAAAACCTCACCACTCAATTTGAAACCATCAAAATGAATGAAAAAGAAACTTTTGATGAATTTTATGCTAGACTTTCCGATATAGTTAATTCATCTTTTAATTTAGGAGAGAAAATACCCGACAACCGCGTAGTAAAGAAAATCTTAAGGTCCCTACCCGATAGATTTATTCCTAAGGTGACGTGTTAAATTCTTTACCCACTTTAGCCTCTACTAAATTAGAAGAACTCATAGGTGATTTACAAACCTATGAACTAGACATGTTTCCCTCTAAAACTGAAAAGAAAATAGATAAGGGCGTAGCTTTGAAAGCCCGAAAGGAGGAAAAACAAGTAGTAGAGAGGGAAAGTGAGAGTGACTCGGAAGATATGGCTATGTTTGCTAGGAAGTTTCAAAAATTTCTTAAATTTAATAAAGATAAATTTAAAAATGATTTTAAGAAATTTGAAAATTCTAAGCATGACAAAGCCGAGAAGATCCCTAAAACTTTTAATGAAAATTTAAATAGGGACGAGTCAAATTGGTGTTATGGTTGCGAAGGGTATGGCCATACGGCTTTTGAGTGCTCACTAAAGGAAAGAGGGTAAGCAACCTATTTCATATAATGTAACCCTTAGTGATAGTGATAAGGAAGAGGGACCCGATTCCCCCACTAAGACCAACTTTGTGGCTTTTATGGCTAGTCATGCGAGTGATAGTGAGCACTCCTCTATTGATGAAATTTTAACACATGCCACTTCCAAGGTCAAAGTTTATGATTCCCTTATTTTTTATGGTTGTGAAAGTGAAAAAGAGAGAGAAAATGACGATGAGGTTGATGTGAGGAACTTCAATTTGCATTTCAAGAATTATATGAAGAATCTATCGAATTAAAAAGATCAAATTTGAAGTTAGAAGCTAGCTTGAAAGAGCGTGTTAAGGTCATTGATGAGAGTGCATTAGTGGAATACCTTAGAACACACGAGAGAGCTCTTCGTGAGAAGATTGAATATGTAGAAGGCGAGAGAGATAGCCTTAAAGGTTTAATGGAATCCTTGAAAAAGGATCTTCTCGCGTTTGAAGAGCGCAATATTTTATTAAAGTCTCATATTTTAGATTTAGAAAATAAACCAAAAGACTCTAGTAAAGTTAAATTTGATTTGGAGTGTCGTTCGGAGAAAATAGATAAAATATTAGGAACGGTTCAAATAAAAAATGACACTTATGGTTTAGGCTTCGATACTTGTAATGAATCAACTCATAAAGCCAAAACTAATGTTTTAGGAGAATCTTCTAGGAACAATGTTATAGATAATTCCTTAGGTAATTCTTTTCGCTGAGTCTTTAGGTGCTCATATTGTGGTCGAAAAGGTTATCTTAAGAAATTTTATTTTGATCTTAAACGAAGTCCTAGAAAATCCCAATGTAAGGCAACCGAGGTGGCCAATATTCCTACACCCCGAAATCTTCATTCGTCACTAGTTTGGGTTAGGAGATCCGACTTGGTAGCTTTACAAGATAGGATTTTTTTATTCTCATTTACTTTCACATGCTTCCTCCCTTGCTAAATCCAAAGGTTGAATGTGTTAGTTGTTTGCATACTTTAGCTTTTATACTACATGCTATATTATCATGCTAAATGTATGCTCGTTTTAATCATTTTCTAGTATATGCTCCATGCTTAATCACATGCTAGAATAATGATTTTTGTTTATCTTTTGTATTATACTTCTTTCATTTTAGTTTGCATTAAATGAAAAATACAAAAAGATTTTTGTTTATCATTTGTGTTTTACCTTGTTAGTAATTTAGGCTTTATGAAAAATACAAATGATTGTTGTGTGTCTTTTGAGTAACATTTTTTTGTTCAAAAAGTTTCAAAAACTCAAAAAGATTTTTTTGTGTGTATTTTAGTTTGACACACTCTATGTGGCATATACTTGTGTTTTGAATCCCTTATTCTTCACTCCCATGTGGCTAGAACTTTTGGTTAAGATTGTCAATCCTTAAAATGTTCTTTACCATGCCTATATGGAGTAGTTGGATTTTGTGTTGATTTAAATGGATTCTATTTTTATATGCCTCAATTCACACATGCACGAGCTCACTTGAAATTATAACTTCATATGTATATTTGAGCTTTGTGAGGTGTTCTCCTACCAATATTGTCATCTACATGTTATGTGACCTAGGAGGACTAGTGCATGTTAAAATTCGTTGCACGCGAGAATTGAGCGATAAAAAAATGATGTATATAAATGTGCATAGGGAAGGGCTCCGAAAGGAAAAGTCATCCTTTGCGAGTAAGCCACCGTTTGCTTGGACTTAAAAGAAATACGTGGTCCAAAGGGCTAAAAATAAAATATGGCATTAAAAAGAAAAATAATTGCTAAGGCCTAATTTTAATTGATGTATTCATTCAAAAGATTAAAATAATATGCTTATTTTGAGGGAGTTTGGATGATATATCAACGGTTTGCTCAATATCAGTTTATCCTAGTTGTACTTTCAATGTCATGACTCTATTGGTTTGTAGAATCATCAAAATTCTAGGCTTGTATGCATTGTGTATGTTTGCTCATTGAGTTCAATTTATATTGTCACGTGAGGTTATTTTCAAATGTGATAAAGTTTGCAATCAAATGAGAACTTCGTGAACATGTTTTAAGTGATTGGATCTAAATTTAATTGTTAATAGTTCACACCCTTACACTTCCATTTCCATATGACACATTTTTGCCATACGAGTGTAAAAAGCTTATTGTATTTTGTGTCATGTGTGGTGCCTATACCTATATATATGTGAGTTTACGTTAGTGATATTTATCATGTATACATATATACAGTATTTTTTCTTTGCCTCGCTTTCGAGTCCATCTATGCTTCTAATTCATAATTGGTATTTATCTTGGTGCATATGTTGTTGATATCACATGCTTAGTATCTTATGTATCACATAGGTATCATTTTTTTATTTTTTTACATCTTCGTTGGTATCCGTTATTCTTTGTAAGGATTAGTTATGATCTTGTTGCCCATATGCTTCCATGTTCTTATCACTCTAAGCTTTATCGTGTTTAAAATTAATTTTACCCTTTGCCTATTCGTGAACAAAAAAGGGGGACAATGATAGAGGGAGAAATGGTATCTAAACCTATTATAATCGTATCTTAGTTTGGGAGATTTATCTTAGGGGGAGACGTCTTTCTAAGTAGGTCATTTTGTTTTATAAAGGCGAGAATTAATTTAGGGGGAGTATTTATCTTAATTGCATTTAATATTCTTGATATTCCCTATGCATTTGATCGTTTGCTTAAGTGTGCAAGAATTCTTCTAAATGGCAACTTTCATCATCGGCAAAGATATTGATCCTTGGATTTTGAGTCAATCTATGTAATTTTTATTTTGGGTGGGATATTTTTTAAGTCTAGTAGAGCTTGATGGCCCTTTAGGATTTTTGTTTGGTTTTTGTCCCGGAATAGTCAAAGGGGGAGATTTGTAAGGACACAAGTCTCCGATTGAGTCTTAATGTAGTGTTGGCTCAATTCTGGACAAAAACATTTGAGTCATAGGATAGTTTTCAAGTGTATCCAAGCCTATGACGTGTTAGTTGAAGACGTAGCGGCCCAGAGTATAAAGCTTCATCATATGCCGGATTTAATGTGCCTCCTTTCTACGTCAACAACATTGGTTCCAATACTCCTAAGGTATGAATGCATTTTATGTATATATATATATATATATATATATATAAAATTTCCAAAGCTCATATATATATATATATATGAGCTTTGGAAATTTATTGGGTGTAATTTATAAGTCTTATAAAATAGTTTTAACGACTTTGTTTTACTCAGAAAAATATTTTTTAGAACTTTTCATATAAAGTTTTGGACTTAAAATCGATAAGACATTTTTGTGACGCGTCGTTTGAATGAACTGGAATGTCGTTCAAACGAGATTCCTATGTCGTTCAAACGAACTGGCATCGTTTGAACGAGATTGCCATGTCGTTCGAACGAGATTTCTTTTTTCGTACTGGAACCTCGTTAGTAAAGTCGTTCGAACGACATTGGGGGGAACAATTTTTGGGCAGTTTTTTGCAGTTTTCTCCATGTTCCCACTACCTTTTCCCCACTACTTTTTGACAGATTTACTTAGTGCGGGAACCAACCTTTTGGAACTAACTTTCTCATGCTCTAAGAGTTTCTAGAGAGAGAAAATCTTCCAAGAAAACACATACACACCCACTAGTTTGTTTATTCCAAGCTCCTTATTATATATCCTTGCTTGGAGTTTTTGGCACCGATTTTATCTCTACCATTTGAAGAGTGTTTGGGTTTGCTTTTACATCCCACAAAGAAGAAGGTTGTTTGCTTTGAAATACCCACTTGGAGAAAGGCTCCTTGTTCGAGTGACGGTGACCGAAAAAGTCCGATCGGTGGATTTCGAGACCGCTGTGAACCTCCATGGTTATTCGCTAGGCAGAGGTGTGTACAAGAAGGAGCGTCGGGGCTTGGACGGAGTCAAGTCGAGAGTTGTAAGTCTTTTTTATCTTGTACTTGTAAAACCGTACTTAGTGAATTTGAGGCTAGGGCCGTCCAAGGTTTTTTCCCATTGTGGGTTTTTCGCGGTGTTGTGGTTATTTGTTTATTTTATCTTTTGCCAATTCACATTAAATGCATGCTTAGGTTAAAAAAATAAAATTATTTTAAATCACTACTCATGCTTAAGTTGGTGCTAAAATTAATTTGGGTAATGTTTAATTAATTTAGTTCAAGTCATTAATTTTATTGGATAAAATTTGGTTTGGCCTAATTTGCAAAATTGAATTAATTAATTGTTAGTCAAATTTCTAGGACTTAGATTAAATTAAGTTGTTTAAGTGAAAATTAATTTGTTGATTAATTTAATGTCACTTCTAGTTTAATCTTTATTTTAATTTCAAAGAAATTAAAATTTGGTTTATATACTTGTTTAATTGAACCATCTCTATTCCGCATCTCTAAAAGGAAATTACTTTTGTAAAATCTCAAAATTGGGGGTCATCATTTCCAACACTAAGGCATGCATAATCCTTTTGTTCAAGTATATGTTAGAATGAACTGTCGTTCTCGGAGGTAAGAAAAGAATTGTTTTTTGTGAAAAAAAAGGGTCGTGCTCATGTAAGGTGTATGACTTGCCTAAGTACCTCTGGGGGTTTTGAAAATTTTCAATTTTTATGGGAATGATTTTTGTAGAGGATCAGGCCCACGTAGTTCTAGGTAGAGGGAAATGAAGAGAGTTTTTTTTAGAATAGAAGGGGGATGATAAGAGTCGTAGCGCGCCGAGATTTCGGACTAGGGGTAAAATTTCTTGAGACGGTCCAGGTTGACTGGACGAGCCATCTCTTCTCCATCTAAGTCGGTGAGCATGGCAGCACCGCTGGATAAGATCTTCTTCACAATGTATGGGTCTCTCCAATTGGGCTTGAATTTCTCTTTGGGGTCCCATATGAGCTCTACTATTTCTTTAAGGGCTAAATCCCCTTCTCGGACACCCCGGTTCTTGACTCTTTTATTGAATGAACGCGTTATTCGGCGATGGTACCCTTATATGTGATAAAATGCCTTCAGCCTCTTTTCGTCTAGGAGTGACAGCTCATCGAGGCGGCTTTGATGCCAGTCTTCCTCACGGACCTTGCTTTCAAGCATAACGCGTAACGAGGGTAATTCTAGCTCCACAGGTAGGACTGCTTCCATGCCATAGACTAGAGAGTAAGGGTAGCCCTAGTAGAGGTTCGGATTGAGGTTCGGTAGCCCTAGAGGGCGTATGGGATTCGTTCGGCCCAATATCGATAGCTTTCGGTTATCTTGCTGATGATGGCTTTGAGGTTCTTGTTGGCATCTTCGACTGCACAATTGGTTTGAGGTCGGTAGGAAGAAGATTTGTGTCTCTGGATCCCATACTCGTTGACCACTTATGTGATTTCTGCCTCAAAATGCAACCCATTACCTGACACTAGCTTGTGTGGGACCCAAAATGATGTCTTTCTTCATGAATTTGGCAACTTTCTTGGCATTCAGGACTGCGTATGACTCATCCTCGACCCATTTGGTGAAGTAATCAATGGCAACCAGGATGAACTCATGTCCGTTACAGGCCTTGGGTGTAACCTTTCTTATAATATCGATGCCCCAGGTGGAGAACGTCCAGGGAGAAGTCATGTCGTATAATTCATACGGAGGCAGGTGTTGAAGGTTGGAGAACTATTGGCATTTGAGGCATCTCCGGTCTTAGGCAGTGCAATCATGGATCATGGTGGTCTAGTAGTAGCCTTGTCGTATGATCTTCTTAGCAATCATGTGACCGTTTATATGGGGTTCGCATTTCTCGTTGTGGATTCTTTGCATCACCTCTTCAATGTCAGCCCCTGCGATGCAGTGTAGATGGGTTCCATCGAAGTTTTTCTTAAACAGTGCTTTGTGATAGATGATGTACTGGGCGACCCGTCTTCGAAGCGTTGCTCGGTCTTTCTTATTGGGACCCTCGGGATACCTACCATGCTTTAGGAGGTGCCAGATATCATAATACCAACAATTGGCTATCTCGGGATCTTCTTTGGTGATGAGCCCAATGTGGTAACAGTGGGTTGGTTTGCCTTGCTTTTGGACCAGGAAGGGGGCCATTGTTATTCCTTCGGGCATGTCGACCATGGAGTCTACGGTAGCAAGGGCTCCGACTAGGTTATTTTTTGCTCGAGGTAGGTAATGGAAGGTGATGCCTTGGAATTGGGAGGCTAGTTCTTCTAAGTGGGCATGAAAGGGTTGAAGTTTCTCGTCCATGACTTTTCATATTTTGAGCACTTTACCAATGATGAGGGCAGAATCCCCATAGTTTCTAGGCGTTGGAAACCTTTCTTGAGAGCAACTTTGAGGCCTACCGTACATGCCTCGTATTCAGTCATGTTGTTGGTGCAGGGGAAATCTAACTTGATGGTGATGGGAGTGTGGGAGTCATCTAGGGAAATTAGAAGTATCCCAATGCCATGTCCCTTTTTGTTGGCAACGCCGTCAAAGAACATTTGCCATCGGAGGTCATCTCGACCATCATAGAAAATATTTTCATCTTCCATGGGGTAGTCAACGAGGTAGTCAGAGATGACTCTTCCTTTCATGGCTTTCTGCGTGACATACATGATATCAAACTCGGCTAAGAGCATCAACCATCGAGCCATTCGGCTGGATAAGGCGAGTTTCTTAAGCAGGTACTTTATGGGGTCCATTCGGGATACAATCTTAATGGCGAAGGCGAGCATGTAGTGTTTTAACTTTTGGGTGACCTAAACAAATGCGACTCATGCTTTTTCTAAAGCAGTGTAGTTGACTTCGTAACCGACCAATTTACGACTGGCGTAATAGATGGCTCTTTCTTTGCAGGAATCTTCAAGGTACTGAGTTAGTAAAGCCCCAGCTGCAGTGTCGGTTATGGTTAGGTATAGGAGCAAGGAGAGACCAGGCCGTGATGGCATCAGCACCGGAGGTTGAGTCAGGTATTGTTTGATTCGGTCAAAGGCTTCTTAGAAGGCCTCGTTCCAAACCTTGGTTGAATCCTTTCGAAGGAGTTTGAAAATAGGTTCGCAGATGGAGGTTAGCTGGCTGATGAACCGCTGATGTATTATAATTTCCCAAGGAAGCGTCGGACTTCTTTCTCCGTTTCGGGAGGCGACATCTCAAGTATGGCTTTTAGCTTGGCAGGATCTACTTCTATCCCTTTCTCACTAACCATAAATCCCAAGATTTTTCCCTTTGTAATGTCTAAGACACATTTCTATGGATTGAGTCTCATCTGATATTATTGTAATCGTTCGAAGAACTTTCGGAGAGCGGGAACATGACCTTCTCTAGTTTTGGATTTTGATAATCATATCATCCACATAGACCTCGACTTCTTTGTGAATCAGATCGTGCAGGATGGTTGTGGCAGCCCTCTGGTAGGTAGCCCTGGCATTCTTGAGACCAAATGGCATAACAATGTAGCAAAAGGTTCACTATGGGTTGATGAACACGGTTTTTTCTTGATGATCTGGGTGCATTTTTATTTACTTGTATTCGGGAAACCCGTCGACGAATGACTTGAGAGCATGACTGGCCATGTTGTCCACGATCATGTCGATATTGGGTAGCGGGTAATCATCCTTTGGAGAGACTTTGTTCAAGTCCCGGTAGTCTACGCACATCCGAACTTTCCCTCCTGATTCGTCACAGACACTACATTGGCTAGCCATGTGGGATATTCGATCACATAAATGAAACCTACGTTCAATTATTTGACCACCTCTTCTTTGACTTTGAGCGACCATTCGATGCAGAGCCTTCTCAACTTTTATTTAACTGGCTTGTAATCTGGAAGAGTGGGGATATCGTGCTGAGAAATTTTAGGATCAATGTCGGGCATATCGTCATAGGACCATGCGAAGACATCCACGAACTCCTTCAATAATTCTTCGAGTTGTGCGCGCTCATGCTCGTCAAGGGTAGCCCCTATCCTAATCTCGCGCAGTTGACTACTAGAATCGAGGTTAATAATAACAGTCTCTTCTTCATTAACTTGAACGCGGTTATGCTATTTGTTACTAACCTTATTTAGATCAGTTAAGAATTGTTCATTTGTAAAATCATCATCATCAAAAGTTTGATTAGAATCTAAACAATTAATGTAAGGCACAACAAGATACTCAAAATCTTTGTTTATTTCATTGATAGGAAAAATAGCATTGAGAACCTCATCAAAGGAGGTCATGATTACATTTGAGAAAGGATTAACAATAGAAGAAGAAATGGAGTAAGCATTGGGGTAAGATGGGATTTCAACAGGTAAAACCGGCGCAGCATTCCAGTTGAGGAGATGTGTATCAACAACTTTAATTATGTGGGATGGATCCAGTGACATAATGCCTGAATGAACCATGCAGAGTGTTAGCCCCAGTGTTTATAAGTTAAACGGGTCCTCTGAGTCACTTTCCTTAGTCTTTTCGGTATCTCAGATGAGGGGTTGTACATGGTATTGGGAACTTTGGCCCATAAGTAGCTATCTTGGAAAAAGATCTCCATTCCGGGTTTGACCTTCTTGTCTTTATGGTCATACAATGGTTCCGAAAAGCCGCAAAAGGGGAAGTCCTCACCCTCTTTAATGAATCTTCTATTCAAGGAGTCACATGGGATAGTCTGGATGCAGTCTAATCTTCTCTTTGGTCGAGACTGGCGGATCATTTTGAGCTCTTATTCCGATGGTTGATACCCCAAACCATAAGGAGGGAAAGCTTTTTCAGGTCAATGGGCTCAATTATCCCTTGTTATCTTTGTCCTAGCCCTAGTCGGGGCATGAAGTGCATGTTTCTGAACATTTGAATCACATTAACGTTGCCATGAGGGTCATATTCTGTACAAACCCTTTCTCTGAAATCGTCCCCTGCCGGGAGTAGGAGTGGTTAAACTCGGAATCTTGATAGGAGCATATCATTTGACTCGTGTTGTATCTCAAGGATTGGATTGCTGGTACTTGCACCCTCGGCATTGTCGTCGTCGCCCAAAATAGTGATGACTTGTCCAGCGGCAAAGAACTTCAATTTCTGATGGAGTGAGGAAGACACACCCTTGATATTGTGGAGTCAAGGTCATCCGAGGAACAGGTTAAAACAAGTTGGGATATCAATAACTTGAAATTCAACGACCGGGTTTATAGGGCCAACCCCTATTACAAGTTTTAAGGATCCCATCACCTCCCGATGGGTATTATCGTAGGCACGTACAACAGTGGATATTGGAGCGAGGTCACTTTCCTTTAGTCCTAAGAATTTGAAGGTTCTTAATGGGCAGACATTCAAGGCGGATCCATTATTGATAATAGAAAGTGGTACGATCTTCCCCATGACTTCGGCGGAGATGTTGAGTGCATTATTGTGGTTTTGCCCAATTTTGGGGATTTCTTCTTCGAAAAAGATAGCATTCGGGTAGAGTTCAGGGATCCGACTAGATTTACCGCTTCTTCTGGTGTAGTATAAGGAGGAACTGTGGATCTAGTGAGCAACTTAATCAAAGCATTTATGTGTAGCTGAGAAGACATGAAAAACCCCCATAGAGTGATGTTAGCTTGAGTTTTCTTCAGTTGATCGATGATCTTGCTCTCCTCGAGGGTCATTTTTGGCATAGGAAGATTTTTAACGCCCTTCCCTTTGTCATTTGTGGGTAGTGAGCTTGGGATCTGGAAATGCCTTCCTGATATGGTCATGTGATTTACTGAAGAAGGAAGAACGTGTACCCCGTCTCTTTGTTAATCTCGGGTTGTTCTACCATCTTATTTATTTCTCTGAGGAGTTATTCAAATGATATCATCCCACACATGTCGGCTACCGGGCCAATTTTTTCTGAAGCTTTCTCTTCACTTAAATTTTCAAATTCTTTTCCCCATCCGGTGGCAACAATTATGTCTTTCCATGAAAAGTCAATGCATTCCACAACTTCAATGGCTTCTTCATACATGTCTTCCCATTCTGTGGGGATATGTAAGCGTGAAGGGACCAGGCATCCTTGTAACTTCAGAGTATTAAGTAACTCGATCATACTGCAATTGTCATTGGTTTGCCTAAATAATTCTGTTATAATCTGGACGACATCATCCAAGATGACTTCATCGGTTGGTACCACCCAACTGTCTGACTCTCGGGCCCATTTTCGTGCTTCCAAGAATAGCGTGCTGAATCTCTGGTAATCAATGATCATCTATGAGGTCAATTTCAACCCTAACTCTAGGAGTTGATTTAACGCTTCTGATAATTCCATACTTCCATTTTCAGAACGGGTACGGATAACGATGCATGCTCTGGTAAGGAGTGACAGTGCCTAATCAGTGAGGCTAATAGGGTGTAGGAGGAAATATGGGCAAGTTTGGAGAGGTTTGGGAGAGTGTATGGGTGTGATTTGAGTTGAGGGATCAAATTCTGGGATAATTTCTAGCAAGATAACATTGGTATGATTTGCGAGTGGGTTGTGAGTATTGTTTGGCTTAGGATTGGCTGGTGTGGCAATGGTACCCCAGTCAATTAGACCTTGGATTACGTTTCGAAGTTGAAATCATTGGTCAGTGGTATGACCAGCGGTTTGGTGAAAGGAGAAATGGGCATCTGCTTTGAAGTTTCTTTGAAGTGGATTGGGTAATGGATGGGAATCCAAGGGTTTGATAAGGTTTCGGCTTAACAGGGCTTGATAAAATTTGGAGAGGGGAGCATGAAGCTCGGTGTATTCCTTTCGTACCGGGACAGGGCGGCTTTCTGGTGCCTACAAAGTTATTGGTTGAGAGATGTTGTTGATGGTTGAGACTTCAGCACTGACAGGTTTGTCATATTTTCTGGGGGTGAACTGTCCGGACACTTTTTTTGGTTCAACCTCTATTTTAGCAAGACCTTCCTCGATTTATACTTTTGCTTCTCTGAGATCTCGAAAGTGGGGATAGTATTGTTCGCCCATGGTTTCTTGAACATGGGGCAATAAGTTCTTCTTCACCATGTTGACTTGTTCTTCCTCGGATGGCCGATTGGTCATAGTGGCTGCCTTTTCCCTCCATCGAGCTATGAAGTTACTGACTGATTCCCCAGAGTTTTATTTGAGCAGCTCTAAATCATGGTAGGTGACCTCAAGATCTTCGTTATATTTGTACTGTGACATGAATTCTCGGGATAGATCCTCCCAGCTACGGATTCTGGACTCCTCGAGAGACAAAAACCATCGGAGATCGCTATCCTTCAAAGTTTGCTGAAACAATTGGGCCATCACTTCTTCAGAAGCCCCTAGGAGAGTCATATCACAATGATAACTGCGAAGATGAACAATCGATGGTCCACTTCCTCTGAATTTCTCGATATTTAGCATCTTGAATTTCTCGGGTAACCTTGCCTTAGGATAAGGAGACATGTGGATATAGTCCATGTAATTTCAACAGATTAAGACTTGGTCGAACTTATTAGTTAGAATCTTGAGATCTTCTTTGACCTTGTTCAATTCTTCCTCTTTCGGGTCAACGATTATAAGCAAGTTAGCCCCAGACTGGGCAAAGTTTGGCACAAGTAAGCTGGCCAGGCGACGGCCCATTAGCAGAAGGGGCATGCGAAGCGTGCTGATACTCTTCGGGAACCCAGATAGGCTTGGGTGGACCCATAGTGCGAGGGCATAGGGCCTCGGGCTCTTGAGGAATAAAAACTTGGTTTCGTTGCATCTCTCGGACCTCAGTCTGAAGGTTGTCAATTTTGGACACAAGCTGAGCTAAAACTGTTGTCAGATCTGGCTACGCAACTGGCACTTAATCTTTGTTCTCCATGGAAAGCGGATGGATACCAGACTCAGAAGAAGTAGCAGGGGAACGGATGGAGCTCCGGGGTGATTTGACTGAAGATCGAAGTCAATAAGGAGCCAGGCCAAGGGCGTGCGATCGGACCTGAGAAGGCGCAAAATAGGATTTATTTTGAGAAAAAGAAGGAAAATATTTTTGACATTTTTTATTTTTTGAGATTGAAATACAATATTTTTTAATTTTTGATAAAGAAAAGAGAAATATTTTTGGATTTTTGATAAAGAAAGGAAACAATGGTTTTGAATTTTTGATAAAGAAGGAAAAAATGTTTTTGAAAGACGGGTCTTAGCATAATTGTTATTATTATTATGTTCTCACTTGTATTAAATTCTCCTAAATGCAAAATGAAATGTCAGACGAGACCCGAGCCTGAAAAAGTTAGGTTTGTAACATATGTAAAGCTTTGGATGGACTTGTAACTAGGCTCATGGGTAGGGTCCCGTTTTAAAGATGCGCAAAAATTTGAGCAGCAGGCCGACCCGGAATTTCTGTAGAGTTTCGGGTCGAAACCGACAATCTAATATGTATGTCCTAGACTTGACACCTATATGCGGGTATGCAGTTGTTTGGGTGAATCGAAAAGGGTCCCCCTCTTCGACGTGGCTTCCACGATATACGTTTTGCTTTTTTGAGGGCAATCAGTACGTGTGGATAAACCATTTGATATACCTCAGTGTACGTGAATTGTCTCACTATATACCTCGTGGGGATGGTACATGTGAGAGAGAATTCGATATACTCGGCGTACGGGAATGAGTTCTATGTGATATACCTCCCATCATAACTTCGATCAAGCGATACGATGCGGGGGAACCGTTCAATAGACGTCGAAGGTACTTGGCTAATGGAAGGTGAGAGTCATATCGCTTAGGCTAACTGTGCCCTACCGGACCCACGCTCATCACGAAGTGACCCTCCAGTTATGGGACAAAACTTTGGTCAATCACAATGCTCTTTGGTGATATTATGTGAAACATCCATGATTCTCTTATTAGTATCTTATGATGAGAGTATCTTTCTTGATTATGCCCAACAGGGAGCAAAGTATGGGTACCAATGGTATATCAAGTATGGGTGATGCGTGCAACATGGGGATATATGTGATCCTAGGTGCACGTGGTGTGAAGTGTACATGGAGAATCTTCTACAAGTGTGTGAATAGAAGCATAAGCATGAGGTACACACGAATAGTAAAGGGGGAACATGAAAATAGGGGGACATATAAGAAAATAAAACACCCATGTAAATAGATTCTAGCCCTCAAACTGAGAGAATCCCTAGCGGAGTCGCCACTGTGGCCATCCCCGATCCTCGCGGCGGGAGAGGATCCCTTTGGTCCCGCACGTCCCTCTCGGGAGTGCTTCGGCCGGCATTGTTGATGAGGTTAAAAATGTAGAGAGATGGAGTCGCTAGTCTCTTTTACTCAAAACAGGCGGAAGAAAAAGGGAGCTATCCCAAAGGACATCATCCAAAGACATACTGATACGTACAAAACCACAATGATTCAAAAAGGGTCCGGAAGCTAAGTTACGAAATGGGAAGGTGTTAGGCACCCATTCCGCCCTTACGGTCTCTCATGGGTTATTGTTATTTTACTTTATTTCCCCATGTTATGTGTGCATGTGTATATGTAGCGGAGATAGGAATCATCAACTTGTATCATGGAAGAGATAAAGCGAGTCATCCGTATGAATGTTCCTAAAAATAATATTAGAAAATAGGATTTACGCGATTATCCTCGCGTTGATCGTTATAATGGAACGATAACTCACATGAAATAGTACGCCACTAAGAACAAATATATGTATACGTAAGTATATAAAATTTGAGAGAATTGAGTTTAAAGAATGTAGAGAAAATAGAAAATGAGAGAAAAGTAGGAATAGGACTCGAGTCACGGGTTTTATCCCGAGATGCCTACGTAGCCTATAGAGGCATCAAAGTACACGTAGTTCGTATGCAAAATGAGGGGTGGGATTTATCCCATAAATCCAATCAGGGACTTCTCTTATATGTGAGTGTGTGTGTGTGTAAAAAAAGTGTTTTAGTTGTGAGAAAAGTGTGAGAATTCTCGTTTGGAATTTATGAGCAAATCCTCTTTTTCTTTTTCTTTTTCTTTTTGGGATTCTATTTATTTGAAAATAAGAGATGTGCAATAATACTAAATAAAAAATATATTAAGATATGTGAGATGAGAGAATAAAAGTGCTAAGTAATCAAACGAATTAATGTGAATTTAGGGGGATTTAAAGAGAGAATTGATAAAGTTGAACCTTCTTGAAGCTCTTGATCTTGATATTGGATGTTGGGGAGCAGCCCTTGCACTTGGGTGATGATAGAGGATACTTGATTCACCAAATATTAGGAAAGAGGTGATTAAAGGTGAAGGTTGGAAAGGGATTTTGATGTGGAAATCACGCTGACTTCGAGAGAGGTTTTCTGAGCTTGCTGAGAGTAATGGATCCCTGATTTTCCTCTCTTTAAAATGAGGTTAGGCCCTCCTTTTTATAGGCCCAGGTCATTGCCGATCGTCATAGCCCTGGTCCTACCAATTGGCAGGTGTGTTTAGGCACACTACTGGAACCTGCCATTCGGCAGTCTTTTAGGTTCCTTCGGAAAATCGGTTGTAGAGCGCAAATCGTTGATCCGAATCACGCACGGGGTGAACTGTTGGAAAGGTAATTCTGAGACCTTCAAAAGTCTTTGGACTGATCCCGGGTCCAGGAGTTGACTTTGGGTCAAATGTGGCTCGTAAGTATTCGTCGGTCCTTTGGACGGGGAATTATCGAACGTAAACGGATCGTTCGTCCGCATGGTAAGTCAGAATCGCGAACGGGGCGGACTGTTGGAAAGGTGAGGAGATGTACTTCGACATTCCAAAGAATTTGACTCAGTTCGGGGAGTTGAATTTGGTCAACTGGGGCCTGGGAGCGCTTGGTGACCTTTCAGAGTAAAACGGATCATTCGTCCGTATCATAAGTCAGAATCGCGCACGGAAGGGACCGTTCGAAAGGAGTTTCAGTGCCGTTCGAAGATTCATTCAGTCTCGTTCGAGCTGAAGAGTTTGACTTTTGGTCAAACGGCGCCTGGGAGTGCCCAATGGCGTTTAGGTCAGTACTCGGGGTATGACTTGGGTTTACAATGATGAAGGGAGGTGCTAGGGACTTAAGGAGAGGTTAGGGGGTATTAGAATGAGGTGTCTATAGCAATTACAAATCATTTGTTGTATTAGGGGTAGATATAGTTTCTTAACAGCTATGGCAACTATATCTTTCGCAGATCATATGTTAGTAGGGATGATAATTTTCCACGAAAATTCGGGTCCTCTCAGATACCCGACCCTATCGGGTAGGGTATGGGGGCTTAAGTTTCGTGGATCAGAGCGGGTTCGATAGTTAAAAAAATCCCAGAATTTTTTTAGGTCGATTTCGGGTATAGCCTCGAGTCCCTATGGGAATACCCGAATTATTAATAGATAACAAATATGTATTTATATATTGTAATAAATATATAAGAATAAAGAAAGGGGAAGGAGTGAAAATATAAAAAAAAAACTAATCTCATCCCCTCACCTCATACCTCGTCTCATCCCTCATCTCATCCCCTCACCTCCACCATTTCTGCCTAACCCTGATACCCTATAATCGGGCAGCCACTCTATAACTCAACCTCCCACATTATATCCCCAAACCCATTACCTACTACAACTCCATATATGTTGTGTGCAATGATTTTTTTCTACATACACACTATTGTGTATGCATCTAGAAATTTTTAGCGATCTCGGTGGAAAATAAGGTATTGGTACTGCTTCCCTTTGCCATTTTGTTTCATATCCATTATGCATATATATTTATTTTATAAATATATTGTTATAAATGGAGAAAAAAGGATAAAGAAATAGAAGGAGATGGTGGGGTGGAGTCAGATCTATGGCCTTCTCCGCCGACCAAGGAAACATCTTTTATCACACTCTTCACATTCAAGTCATTTGGTTGCGTATTTATTGATTTTGCCTTGATTGTACTTAAGATTCGGTCATAGTTGAAGCATAAATCTTTCTGCCCTCTTCTTTGAGATCTCATTTTATTAAGTGGAAATTAAGAAATTGATTGTGTTGTGTTGAAACTTTTTGGCAAGAAGTTTATTATTTGGTAAGAAGAAGTTTATTGTGTTGGAAAGATTGATTATGTTGTATATGTTTTGTTACCTCTGTTTCTACACAGCTCCAACTATGTCAAGTTTTAATTAACTATAATGAAATGGAATGATTGTGATGAAATGATTTTTTTATATTACAAAAAAATGCGTTCCCCGCGGGGAAATCGATACCTGTTTTAAACGGGGATGGGGATTCTCGAACCCGTTATAATGGGGAACGGGGCGGGGATGAGGAAGGGGATGCCTTCTTTGACCATGAACCGACCCGTTACCATCCCTATATGTTAGGTTACTTGGAGGAATCGTTTCTACACTTTTTTTAAGGAAAAAGAATGAGACTTTGATTGATTTTTAACTTTAAAAACGATAGGGTTGTATTTGTAATCAAAGACTCCTCACTGCATATATACCACCTCAAAGGTGAGATTTTTTATCCCACTACTTGTAAGATAAGGAGCTCACTCCGAACAACTTATCTCATCTTATATCCTATCCAAAATAATACCAGACATGGAATAGGATAATATTATCCAATATGGTCCTCTTATACGGTGCATCAAACGAGGTCTTAGTGTAAACTGCACGAGTGGTCCCTAAACTCTGTGCGATTGTTTCAAAATAACTCCAAAACTTTATAATTGTAGAGCTATTCTTAAAATTAAGATGGGAGATTTAACAAGGCTCTTTGTCTATTTTGATATGTCATTAATAACTATATGCGATGTGCATGGCTTTATTGAGGGCAACAAAGTAAATAGACATAACACTACATATCTAATAATAATTAATAACACGTAAAGATCCTTGTACTCAACACGCATACTTATGTAAACAACACCTTAACTATTTCTCCCTTTCTCTCTCTCCCTCCCTCTCTTTCTCTCTCTCTCTCTCTCTCTCTCTCTCTCTCTCTCTCTCCCATCCCTCCTCAAACGTAGATCTTAAAACCATTATCTGATCGAATTCACACAAAGTCGAAGCATCAAAAGTTAGAAAGAGAAATCAACATATTATTATTATTATTATTATTATTATTATTAATAATAATAATAATAATAATAATAATAATAATAATAATAATAATAATAATAATAATAATAATAATAATAATAATAAGAAGAAGAAGAAGAAGAAGAAGAAGAAGAAGAAGAAGAAGAAGAAGAAGAAGAAGAAGAAAACGAATAAGAAGATCAGTACATATTACAATTCTTTGTTACTCATTTGATATAATATGTATTATTTTTACTGTTTTACAGAGACAGACAAGAGACAATATGTCATATATTTGAGAAGGGGTGCCAAAAAAGAAAATATTTTTGTATTTTTTTCTAGGTGAGTTCTGGCGGCAAGCTTTGTCCCCGCTTCCACCCCATCGAACAACACCATCACCCTTAACCTGTAACAACCCGAATTTTTAAATGGGTATATTTTAAATTAATTTTGGAAAATTCGAGAAAAATAAATTTTTGGATTTAATAATTTGTATTCGCGAAATATGTTGGTTATGATTTTAGACGAATAAAACTTCAACCGAAATTGAAATCGGATTTAAAATGGATTTTTAATTATTTTTGCCTTATAAGCATTTTGTGGGGGAACTGTTGCCAGACCTGTAGGGTCGATCGATCGACTATGCCCAGATTTATTTTTTAAGAGTTGGAGGCTTTAAAAATTCCTATCTTTTCTCTTATAAATAGAGATCGTGGGTTGACCTTTAAACCACTTTTTCACAAACACAAAAATGCATAATACATATTTTATTTCCACTTTCTCTATATGCAAACCCTCGCCCCTATTTTATCCAATGTTCAACATTAGATTTGGAGGCCTATTTAGGATTATCTTGTGTTGGGGATAGAACGTGATTTGATTATTTTTGCGAGAGGAACGTGATGGTGCGATCAGATTTAAAGGCTGAATTTGTGTGGTGATTCATTTGATGATTTTGAGTTATGAAACTTGCACAATATGCTCCTAAATTCTCTCGAGAGTATTCCGTTTTGATTTATGAAACTTCACATAGGTTAACAGGTGAAATACACAATATTTGTGTCGTATCACATTTCATTTAGCTTAAACATATATGTGAAGTTAAAGTTTAAAAGAGTTCGTGCATATGTTTGTAAAGGCATATACAAAGAGAATCCATTAAGCAAATCAAAATCAAATTAATCCATGCAAGCATGATAAAGAACTATTTAAGAATTGAAATTCATAACCAAAAGTTCTGGCCACGTGGATGTGAAAAGTGATATATGATTCAAACACAAGGATATGCCACATAAAATGTGTAAACTAAAATACACAAAAAGTCTTTTTGAGTTTGTAAACTTTTTAAAATAAATTTAAAACAAACATAACTTAAAGGACAAACAAAATCTTTTTGTATTTTTTAATATGACTCAATCAATGAAAACATAAAATACAAAAGATACATTTGTCACGATTCTAGCAAAAACATATATGATGAAGCATAGACTAGAATATGACAAACAAACATACAACAAGAAATAATATATCATGAAGCACAACTAGTATATGTAAACATGAAAGCAATCGTGCATAAGTAATAACAAGTGAAGAGTCATGTGCAAGCATGAGGAATTCAACCATTATAACATTCATACGCGCTTTTCGATACGCGTATTTAGAACATAAAAAACAGGAAACCCCGAAAATGATAAATTTTACATATTCAAGCCTAAAAGGATCTAACACGATAATTTAGTGCTCCTTCTCTGATACCACTTGATAGGGATGATTCACCGAATATTCCGAATTTTAAATTTCTTTCAAATTAAATTAAATCTTAGATAAAACTTCAATTCAAGTTCAAATTAACACACACTAAACTAAACAAACTTAATTCAAGATTAACATGAATTTTTCAAATTAATAATTTCAACTTGAATTATAGTAAACTAAATTACCCAAATGAATTAAGCACTAATTACACCATTTTTTATGATTAAACCAATTTTATCTTGTTAAACCTAAACATGCATCTAGGTGATAATTTGCAAGATAAAAATAAACAACCACAACACCGTGATGTACAAGAAAAACCCACAACGGAAAAAACCTCGGACGACCCAGCCACAAGTCCACTAAGTACGAATTTAATACAAGGACAAGACAGAAAACTTACTAAATGACCCGACGCCCTCTCAAGCCTTGATGATCTTCGTTCCTTCCACCTCTCCCTAGTAATAATGTAGGAGTTCACCTACATCTCGGAGTCCACTTATGGGGCAATACTACCATCAAACATAAGAGTCCAGTGTATGTACACCAACGAACACGAAATCCTCTGCAAGAAACAATCTTCAATCATGTTAGAAATGATAAACCCGGTGCTAAAAACTAATCTCAAACATATATCATGTTGAAGCTTGGATCATAAAACAGTTTGGGTGTAAAACTTAGTTTGTCTTCAAAATTAAGCCATTAATTAAGAACAAAAACTCTTGGACTTTTCTGAAGGTTTCTTCCCTTTTGGAATATGGAAATAAAATGTAATCCAGCACTATATAAAATTGAGGGGAAAAAGTAATGGGGAGTTACATGAGAAAACTGCATGAAAATTGTCATTTTTTTCAAAAAGTGCTCCGGTCGTTCGAATGACAACCAATCTCCTTCGAACGACATTTCAAACGAGATATCAACAGAAACTAAAAATGGCATCGTTAGATGTCTCGTTCAAACGACATCAAAACCTCATTCGAAAGACCTGGAGAAGTCGTTTGAACGACCTATGAAGAATTAGAAATTTTTTCTTAAAAAAAATATATAAAGTCAGTCTAAGATAATTTAGCAAAAATTCTAACACCCAATATAAAATTTTCAACGCTCAACATAATATAAGCATTCATACCTGAGAGATCCTTGGGATGTAGAAGATGAAAACTCAACACGAAACACGACATAGAATGTGATCGCTTCGACTTGGACGCTACGTCTTCAACAAAAAGGTTATAGGCTTAAAATGTCACAAATATAACATCTATCCTATGACTCAAATAGTTTTGTCCGAAATTAAGCCAACAATACAAATTGATTCAATTGGAATTTGTCCTTATAATGTTTACTTGGCTCCTTTGGTAGACGAATTAAGTAATTTGTGGGAAGAGGGTGTGCAAGCATTTGACTATTTTAAAAAAAAGAGTTTACGCTAAAAGCTGTGTTGGTGTGGGCAATTCATGATTTTTCAGCTTATGAGACATTATCTGGCTATATAGTATATAGTTATTTGGGGTGTCCTATTTGTGGAGAGGAGACTAAATCTCTGCGTCTCATCGCTAGCCAAAAAAATATATTTAGATTTGAGAAAGGTTTCAATTTTTTACCGGGCAGGGTTGAACATAGGCTACCTCCGAGAAAACTTTCAGGTTCAAAAATTAAACTTCACATAGGTTGAAAGCTTATATTTTTACATTTGAACTCAATTCAACAAAACATATTTTTTTGCCCCAGTGAGATCAAAGTGTTATATTATTGAATTGTTATGGCTAGAAATATGATAAGTGGGGATTACAACAACTACTAAAACAAGGAAAATTCTGGTTATATTGAAACTATAAACCAAGACACCATACCTACACAAATAGTAAATACTCGAATTGGTCAAGACATGGGACCAGAAAAATAAAATCTTATAATGGATGAAGGCGAGAGATGTAAGTCCAAATGTTGTGCCTACAATAGGTGCAAACATAAAAAAATGATTAGATTTATAAATTAAAGCATGTGTTTGACCACCTAGATAATGTAATCCAAAACATTAATTCAATGGAGAATGCTGTTATGGATATGATCTTAACTCCTTTTGTAACTCTACCAACTGATCACACAATAACAACACTAAGTTGTGGTTCTCTACCAACATATTATACAATAAAATCAAGGGAAATCACTCATCCCTCTAGTATATTGATGAAAGCCTTTATAAATATTAATATACCCGCCTCAGACACTCCTATAGGAGTGACTGAAGGATTTGAAGGTTACTAACAAATGGGATTCACGCATATAATAGGAATGTTTTCCATTCCATAGATAAGAAAACTTAGTCCTCAATATGTGTATGATACTAATGTTAGGTTTGGTGTAACTTTGAATTGAAAAATGGTGAGTAACCTTTATTTGAGCCAGAGCTCAGGGGTAGGGAAATGCCAAGAGGTTTAGTAACACCCGTTTAGAAGGATTGAAATCACAACACAATAAAAACCATTACAAGTGCCTCCACAAACTCAACCACGCTTACTATAATAAACCATAATACTACTGCCACTACCAGTTGTGAATCAACATATGGAATAGCCAGCTACGTAACCACTAGGAGTGGTAGGAAGAAATTAATAGTGAATCTCATCCACAAAATTTATGAACCTATGCCTTATGTTTATAAACTTTAATATATGATATTTACCAAGTGTATTGATAGTATTCAACTTCTCAGAGGATTTAAGTTTCCAATCTTTACATTATTCTTAGAGGATAGTAGTCAATATTCTCTTGAACATGTATCCATATGTATAAGTCAATGTGTTTATGAATGCACTAATGAGTGTTTAATTTTAAGGTTACTTTCAAATTCTTTTACTTATTCAGCCTTCAATTGGTTCATAATCTTGCCACCAAACTTTGTAAAAATTTTGCAACAAATGGAAGATATATTTCATGCATAATTCTTCCAAACTAAGTCAGAAGTTTTAAGGGTTTATTTAACCATCCATTTTCTATATATGTTTAAAAGGGCTATGAACAAGTGTAATATAGTACTCCTAAAGTCAGAATTTGTTAATTTAGCCCAAAATGGCTTGGAATTCATACTTAGAAAGAAGTTTGAAGCAACATACTTTAGGGATTTCATAGATTTTATTATCGAAGTATCAATATATGAGGATCTATTTGAATAAGATCGTGAGAGAAATAATTACTCTTTCAAAACTTATTATAAAGACCCGATGGTAGATGTTGCATAAATAAATGGGATTAGCCAATAGTTTATAAACTATATGTTCAAAAGGAAATTACTTCAGAATCTTATGTTCGAAAGGTAAAATGGATGATTACAAAGTACTCAGTTGATATAAATAAATACTACACCAAAACCGGAAAATTATCACGATAAAAAACCTTGATAAGACGCCCTTGTCACTGTAAAAAAAAACGTGACAAGTTTGGGGGTGAAAATAATAATTATCACGAACTTGTCACGATCAAAGTCTGCGACAAGTCCGTGATAAAGAAAAACTTGTCATGAACTTTGATCGTGATAAGTTCGTGACAATTATTAACATATCACGGACTTGCCATGGTTCAATTCCGTGATAAGGTTTTCTTTGTCACAGACTTATCACGATCAAAGTTTGTGACAATACTGGGCAACATTTAAAAAAAACTATAGATAGTTATGGCCACTGCCACTGCCCAGCAGTCTCTTTTAACCTGTTATGGCAAATATATATATATATATATATATATATATATATATATATATATATATATATATATAACATCAAAAGCCATACAACAATCATTCAATCATTATATCAAACAATAAACAATAAATAACAATTCAATATTCAATACTCAAAGTTTTTATTCACAATCATAATAAATAAATAGCACTCAAATCATTACAAATAATTGTTCATTGTTCATCTCTTTAAAGGAGGAAGGTAGGACACACTATATAGGAATTGAGACAACCCTCAATAGTAGTAACGCCGCATTGCTCTCTCAACCACAAAGGTTCATTTTCTCTTCCCACGTACACATTTGTGACAAGGATTCGTGCCTTGTGTGGTTGCAATGGACGATTGTGCACCAGAGTACCAAGGCACGTATCCGGGTCCCTTAACCCCTCAACTATTTTATGTCCACCTCGTGTGTCTACTATATACACAATAAGCCAACCAATTATTAAAACTGGCCTTGGGACGGGGTTATGGGTGGGGGTGGCGAATATGTCTTCATATGTAAATGAGGAAGGGGGTATCGGTGAGGGTAAGGGTGAGGGTGAGGGTGAGGATGAAGGAGCAGTGGTCCCCTCGTCTATCACTTTCTCCTTGCCCTTTCCCGAGCATTTAAAGGCACCCTTGATATACTTGAAACATTTTATGCACCGTTCGCTCCAAGTTTTCTAACTTCTCGTCGTGGTTGGTCAACAACTCGTCCACCTTGCGAGCCAGCCCTGCGTTGCTCGACATAATCTCGACGAGCCTCGTTTTCCCCACTCGAGAGCTCCCCCCCAAGTACGACCCTTATAATCTCATACAAACACTAGACTGAGTATGTTTGTAGCGAGAGATGCCTTGTCGGCATCATTCTCGGAGTTGTGCACTTCCTTAAATTTTCCTGAAACAACAAAAAGGTACAAGGTTAGCTAAATTAATAAGAAAGTATGTGATTATAAAATTTTATTTTTATAACGTAATTAATATTTTAACTTACAATAGTAGTGGACACATCTAGATTGACCTCCCTAGCCTTCACCTTCTTCGTTCGAATTGCCACATAGGCATCGACCCTGTGTGGCTTACCCCCAGGGCCACTCCCAGTCTCCTGAAATAAATTAATGCAAAATTACTTAATTGGTATATAATTATAACTAATTAAAATAAAATAAAACATAAAATGAATGGACATTAATAACTTACCATTCAGTGATCCACCTCGGCGTATGACGTACGCCCGGAGTTGTGCACGTTGACCTTCTTGGCCCGATTTACCCTCCTCGATTGACGAGAGGACAATTACCTCTCCGAAACCTCATTATCGAAAAACTGTTGCCAACTTTCCAATGACTTGGGCTCCTTCGAGGGTACCATGTCTTTAAGTCTTATAATGGACTCCCGATCCTGGACAAAGTAACAAACGCGCATGTTTTTCTTCCCCATTTTATACTAATCTCGTAATTATTCCAACGTGGTGTTGTGTAAACTGGAGGGCAAGACAAAGTTTTCTTGTCAAAGAAATACAAAACAAAAAGAAAGTGAGTTAGTAGTTTATATATATATAATGATTCAAAATAATAAGAAAGTGAGCAAGGACCTGTAATGCCCCCGAGATGGCTATCTTAAGCTCGTAGGGCACTTAACTCCAATCCGTGTACCCAGAGACAACAATCGTCTCAGCAAGTCTAGAGCCCTAGCTTGTAATACCATCTTATTCTCCACTACGGTCCCTAATTTGCCCCCTTTGGGGGCTTGATCCTAGACGAACCTTCCTCGCCCCAACTTCCCTAACGCTCTGATGTGGACATTTCCTGCAAAAAAAATTATTATTAGTAGAAATATATATATGAGAAAATGATCAAATCCAAATGAGTAAAAGAATTAAATTGATTAAAATCCAAATGAATTAAAACACTAGACGAATGAAGTTAACGACCTTATAAGAATACAAAACTACATCATAAACCAAACTAAGCATTGTTTCAAATAATTGGAATACTTATTGCAAATATAAAAAATATTTCAAATTCGGTCATGTCACGGACTTTGAATTAATGCTTAAACTAATTAAAATCCAAATTAACATATTCACTAACTAACCAACCAACCAATTTTGATTCAAATTCGCAAAAACTGATGAAATCCAAATGAATAAAAGCGTTAAACTGTCTTCCGAGTGATATAAAGCACTAGAAGAATGCAAGTTAATGACATTATAAGAATACAAATCTAAGCATTGTATCACATACCAAACTAAGCATTATTTCAAATTATTGGAATACTTATTACAAATGAAAAGATTTTTCCAAATTCGGGTTATCATATAAAATGGATTGATATTCGGTAGGATTAGACAAGTCATCCACGCTACTGGTTATACGCTTTGGCGCATGTAGGACGATTGACCACGGCTCGTTGTTGATATACTCCGAGTAAAACACTTGCTTAACCTTTTGAAAAGAACAAACAAACGGCTCATCGCTCACGTGCTCGTTGTTCTTCAACTTGGACAAGTCAACCATGATCAATTGGTACTAGGCTCAACTTTACAAGCATTTTTATCCTCAACTCTTATTCAATCACAGTAAAGCACAACCTCTTTGAAGATTATATAGTCCGATTCAAATATATTCTTAATGACACCGTAGTAAGTCATTTCAGCTTCAACGAGATTTTTATCTTTTCCTCTCACTAGAAAATAAGTAAGAGCCTTGTATGAAATGCCCGAGTTTTGTACATTTGTATTTTCCACGTACATGTAACACCCCTTACTTTTGAGCATTTATTTTCAGTATTAAATTACCTTGTGAGGGTGTGATTTAATATAATTGAGAATTAAAATGGAAATTTAAGATAAATATTAATTTGTGTAGAAGAGTTAATATTTATGTAAATTGAATTGTATATTTACTAGTGTGATAAAGTAAATAAAATCATACGGTATGTTATTTCATCGTATGTGAGTAGAAGAGGCGGGAATTTATTACTTCTCAATCGAGGCATATATGTGTGAGTTATATGAGGCTGGGATATGACTTTTTATTATCGAAATCTCGAATGTCAATTTGGGGTACACGATTGATCCGGGATGGGTCGAGATAGTTAAAATGAGTGTTCGGGGATTGTATTTGGGTTTTTGGGATCTTTTTGACTAATTGGACTCGGATAGGGGTATACGAGTCATTTTACATATGAATTATCATTTAAAGTTGGGATAAATAGATATATGGGTTATTAGGATTATGAAGGACTTAGCCAATCTCATTTGTGAGAAACCCACTTGAGAGAAACCTAAGAAAGAGAGAGAGAGAGAGAAAAGAGGAATCTTAGGATTTTTCGGCCATATCCGCTACTACGAGGAGGATTCAGAGTTTATAACTTTAAGGCAAGTGATTAAACTTGCTAAATAATTCTTGTGTGTGAATTATTATATAATTAATTGGTGGGTTGTTGTGTTTTGGGTATTAATAGTTAAATCTTGGTTTTGGTTGATAAACCCTTGAAATTGATGTTTATGGTTAAATCTAAATTTTGTTGTTAAATCCTTGAACTTGATGTTAGATATATAATTTGGACGGTGGAAATATTGGTGGAGTTAGGCTAGAAATTGGTTTTAGAGATTTGGGTAAATCTCGTAAGGAACAAAAACTGAACAGGTCAGACCAGTTCGATTTGTGGTCCTCGAATCGGTTCGTTTATGAAGCATCAGACCGGTTCATTTTTTTAGCCATCGGTTTGGTTTAACTTCTTCATATAGCGAACCGGTTCATTTTTTAAACCATTGGTTCGGTTCTCACATTATAGATTTCTAACTCTTCTTTAACTCCTTTCCAATTAGTCTTAGTGATTGAAAACCCTATAATATGAAGTGATATTAATGTTTATGATGTAAAAAGAGGGATAATGATACTACACTATGGTAGGGAGAGATCGGGATGATTATGGGAGTATATTAGTTAGATTAATACTCCAGTTCCTTACTTAAGATATTGGGTACGGGCTAGTTGAGAGAAGTCATGTATCCTAAGTTATATCAAACTTGTGGATTAATCAAATGTACGATTGATTATTAAAGCTTAAGTGAGTGATTGAGTAATAAAGCGGATTGAAATTATATGCGAGGAAGTATCGGCTAGTGTAATGAGTGATATACGCAGGTAACCGGATTTATTGATATATATTTTCGGATATGAGAATGTATGTGTATGTGTATGTGATGTGTGTGTGTGTGTGTGTGTGTGTGTGTGTGTGTGTGTGTGTGTGTGTGTGTGTGTGTGTGTGTGATATATTATGTGGAACATACTCCTCTAGTTCTATCATGGAAAGTTGCGCGATGTAGGTGAATCCCCTGGCTAGTGAATGCAGGGAGAGTATAGTCCTCAGGTCATAGCGTCCAGTATTTATACACTGTGGCTTTTATCATGGGTGAGACATCTTGGGTATGATTCGTCTCACTTTCAGGTGAGGAACTATGGCCTCTTCCCATATGTTTGTACTTTGTTTTACCAAATCTATGTGAGAATCCAACGGTTGGTATCCAGGATGGTGTGAGTATCCCCAGAAAGATGGTAACACATATATACTGCATCAAGTGAGCTAATGCTCTGAGGGATGGTTAGTATACATATAATGAGTAATATTTATGTGTACTTGTTGTGAAATGATAAATCATGTATAAAAATGAGAGTAATATTATACAGGCTTTAATGCTTATTGTGTGAATCACTATGCTTATAACTAGTGAAAGTTGTTAGCAATTAATTGATATATGATCATTGAGAATGAAATTAAAAGTTGTTATGTTTGTATGAATTAGATACGAGAGTGTTGGTTAACACGTAAGCATAAGGTTGAGTTATCCATAGATGAGTCGGGTAGATTAACTAAGATTTAAAATGCATACGTTAGGTGCGCGCTGTAGTTGAGGGGTGAGTATGAGTCTCAAGAGAGGGCGACACCAACTTAGTTATGGAATTTCGTATTCATAATTATTATGCATTTTATTTCACTTGCTAAAATATTTTTAAAACCGGGTACTTACCCATATATATCTTTCTTTTTCTTTTCCTTTGTTATATCTTTTAGGTGTCCCACCACAAGGACACCAAGGATGAGTTTCCAGTACAGAGTCTATGGAGCTACAACATATGTGGAATGTTACAGGATTTTTGATATAACCGCATCTCATTTTTGTTAATCTAGTTAAGGACCAGCAGTGCTAATCGGGCGTGTGTTGCCCAAGTATTGTATTGATGTATATACTTTATATTTCAGACTTTTGATATATTGTATGGGTCTGTTAACCGACAAATTATTCGGTTATTTTTGTTGTGCAGTTTGTTACATGTATATATGTTCATGTTTGTAATTGTTGTTAATGGATTTAATTATAATGTGTCATATTATCGGAACTTTTGGCATCCGCTTTATTTTAATTTGGGTGGTTAGTTATATTTTTTGGTATGTGCGACAGTGATGCTAAGAATGAGCCATTTGAGTTTCCTATTTTATTTTAGTAAATGGCTGGCCACCCGTTATTTTAATAAGAGGGGTGTCACAGTACACCCTTACACCGAATACATAGTCGTTTAATCGATACTTTTTATACTCGCGTCCCATGAACAAGGGTCTGATGGCTAGATGATCAAGCCTTGATGTCGCATCACCCGTCTTTAAGAGATGAGATTATAGATAAATTAAGTATGTTAGTTTTAAGGCTTTCTTATAATATGTCATTTAATAAGAGACATTCTCATTATAATTACCTCGTGTGACACCCACAACCTAAATTAGTTATCTCATTGTGCCATCATTCTTCGTCTTTTATTGTCCCCACACGCATTATATACCATGCGTTGATTATGATGAACGTATTACGAAATTGAACATGTATAAAAATTAAAATAATTTAAAAGTTCAAATAATATAAACTTACCTTTTCCATTCTTTGACATCTTCATGTGTGTAAAACAGATAACGAGCTACTTGTTCATACTGTAAACTAATTAATTTCACTCACATGCCCAACACCTAACCACCCTCATCGATGAACTCATCACTATTATCCATGCCACTTAGGTCAGGTATATATTCCTGAGTGTAGATTGATGACTCCACAGTGATATATTCCTCTGCAATTGATCCTTCATTGTATCGTGTATTTTTACATAATCTTTGAAAAATTTCATCAACCTTTCAAACGGGTACATCCACGGATATCTAACTGGGAGGCAAAGAAGTGCTTCGTCTCATAAGTGTACCAAGTGAGCACTTATGTTAAAAAATAATGGGGGAAAGTACTTCTCCAACACACAAATTACTTCGACAACGGCTACTTTTGCGACCACTATGTGCTTTCGATTGACTACTTTCTCACATAAAAGTGTGAAGGAGATGCTAATTTGTATAATGGCCCTCCACAAATCCTTGTACTTGGAGAAATAGTGCTTAAACAACGGAGGAACCAATTGCATGATCACATACCAATCGTGGGACCTGCATTTATGTAAATCATGGGTAGCATAATTCACAATCCTTTGCAAGTTGGATGAAAAATTAGATGGAACCTTCAAATTATATATTGTGTCTAAAAGAACCTTTCTTTTCTCACTCGTCAAAGTAAACTCACCAGGGGAAATTATTATCATTCCCCGACTAGCTTCTTTCAACCATAGTTGTGGCTTAAGTTTTAAAGATTTAAGGTCGTTTCGTTTATTTTCTCCATCTTTCAAATGGATCCCACCAAGGCATGTGCCCGCAATATGTTAACTGACGTTCTTCTCCGCATGCATCATATCCAATACATGGCGCAACGGGTTATTCTTCCAATAAGGCAAATCAAATAAAATTAACCTTCTATACCATGTCTTTCTTGTCTCAATTTTATTCCCAGTTGGGGTCGTCTTATGCTTGACATTCTTCAATTTAGGATTCTTACCTGTCATATTAGGGCCACAATTAGAAGATTTACTTTTAATTTCTGAACCTTAAAGTTTCTCGGAGGTAGCCTATGTTCAACCCTGCCCGGTAAAAAATTGAAACCTTTCTCAAATCTAAATATATTTTTTTGGCTAGCGATGAGACGCAGAGATTTAGTCTCCTCTCCACAAATAGGACACCCCAAATAACTATATACTATATAGCCAGATAATGTCTCATAAGCTGAAAAATCATGAATAGCCCACACCAACACAGCTTTTAGCATAAACTCTTTTTTTTTTTAAAATAGTCAAATGCTTGCACACCCTCTTCCCACAAATTACTTAATTCTTCTACCAAAGGAGCCAAGTAAACATTGTAAGGACAAATTCCAATTGACTCAATTTGTATTGTTGGCTTAATTCCGGACAAAACTATTTGAGTCATAGGATAGATGTTATATTTGTGACATTCAGTCGAAGCGATCACATTCTATGTCGTGTTTCGTGTTGAGTTTTCGTCTTCTACATCCCAAGGATCTCTCAGGTATGAATGCTTATATTATGTTGAGCACTGAAAATTTTATATTAGGTGTTAGAATTTTTGTTAAATTATCTTAGACTGACTTTATATATTTTTTTTAAGAAAAATTTCTAATTTTTCATAGGTCGTTCAAACGACTTCTCCAGGTCTTTCGAATGAGGTTTTGATGTCATTTGAACGAGACATCTAACCATGCCATTTTTAGTTTCTGTTGATATCTCGTTTGAAATGTCGTTCGAAGGAGATTGGTTGTCATTCGAACGACTGGAGCACTTTTTGAAAAAAAATGACAATTTTCATGCAGTTTTCTCATGTAACTCCCCATTACTTTTTCCCCTCAATTTTATATAGTGTTGGATTACATTTTATTTCCATGTTCCAAAAGGGAAGAAACTTTCAGAAAAGTCCAAGAGTTTTTGTTCTTAATTAATGGCTTAATTTTGAAGACAAACCAAGTTTTACACCCAAACTGTTTTATGATCCAAGATTCAACATGATATATGTTTGAGATTAGTTTTTAGCACCAGGTTTATCATTTCTAATATGATTGAAGATTGTTTCTTACAGAGGATCTCGTGTTCATTGGTGTACATACACTGGACTCTTATGTTTGACGGTAGTATTGCCCCATAGGTGGACTCCGAGATGTAGGTGAACTCCTACATTATTACTAGGGAGAGGTGGAAGGAACGAAGATCATCAAGGCTTGAGAGGGAGTCGGGTCATTTAGTAAGTTTTCTGTCTTGTCCTTGTATTAAATTCGTACTTAGTGGACTTGTGGCTGGGTCGTCCGAGGTTTTTTTCGTTGTGGGTTTTTCTTGTACATCGCGGTGTTGTGGTTGTTTATTTTTATCTTACAAATTATCACCTAGATGCATGTTTAGGTTTAACAAGATAAAATTGGTTTAATCATAAAAAATGGTGTAATTAGTGCTTAATTCATTTGTGTAATTTAGTTTACTATAATTCAAGTTGAAATTATTAATTTGAAAAATTCATGTTAATCTTGAATTAAGTTTGTTTAGTTTAGTGTGTGTTAATTTGAACTTGAATTGAAGTTTTATCTAAGATTTAATTTAATTTGAAAGAAATTTAAAATTCGGAATATTCGGTGAACCATCCCTATCAAGTGGTATCAGAGAAGGAGCACTAAATTATCGTGTTAGATCCTTTTAGGCTTGAATATGTAAAATTTATCACTTTCGAGGTTTTCTGTTTTTTATGTTCTAAATACGCGTATCTAAAAGCACGTATGAATGTTATAATGGTTGAATTCCTCATGCTTGCACATGACTCTTCACTTGTTATTACTTATGCATGATTGCTTTCATGTTTACATATACTAGTTGTGCTTCATGATATATTCTTTCTTGTTGTATGTTTGTTTGTCATATTCTAGTCCATGCTTCATCATATATGTTTTTGCTAGAATCGTAACAAATGTATCTTTTGTATTTTATGTTTTCATTGATTGAGTCATATTAAAAAATACAAAAAGATTTTGTTTGTCCTTTAAGTTATGTTTGTTTTAAATTTATTTTATAAAGTTTACAAACTCAAAAAGACTTTTTTGTGTATTTTAGTTTTACACATTTTATGTGGCATATCCTTGTGTTTGAATCATATATCACTTTTCACTTCCACGTGGTTAGAACTTTTGGTTATGAATTTCAATTCTTAAATAGTTTTTTATCATGCTTGCATGGATTAATTTGATTTTGATTTGCTTAATGGATTCTCTTTGTATATGCCTTTATAAACATATGCACGAACTCTTTTAAACTTTAACTTCACATATATGTTTAAGCTAAATGAGATGTGATACGACACAAATATTGCGTATTTCACCTCTCGGGTATCTTAATCCCTATATTTATGATCGTTAAGCAGACAACCTCTGGATTTTGATGTTAACATGTTTTGCAGGGGTTGATTGAGCTTTTGTAGGTATTTAGATGCTTAGTATGAAGTTTGGATGCATTCCGACGAAGTTTCGTACACAATCGGACGCGCAAGGGCACTTTAGTCATTTCACAGTTTGGTCACCTAGTCCAATATATTCACGAAAGTTGTAGCCCCCTGAGCAAGCTTCACGTCTCCCCAAATGGTGCGTGATTCGGATCATTAATGAAGAAGTTACGGGCTTTTGAGCTGAAGGAATTTACAACACAACCAAAATAGGGGAGAAGATTCAAGACCTGTAGGTCTGAATCGATTCGGCCCTTCCTGAATCGATTTGGGTGGGGACAGTGTGCCAATTCTTCCTTTCTGAATCGATTCGTACCCCTCCCGAATCGATTTGGCCCATTCAGGCTGCCAGATCCCCTGTTTTTGAATCGATTCGCGCCCTTGCGAATCGATTTGGCCTGTTGCAGTCTCGAGATTTTCCCTTACCCGAATCGATTTGGACATCCCCCGAATCGATTCATACCTGCAGATATTTGTTTTCTTTCCTTTTATTTACATGTTTGACATGTAATATCTTTTGTATATATACTTTTTTCTCTCATTTTGAGAGGGATATAATTAATTTAGTTAGTTAGGGTTAGGGTTTGGAGAGCTCTTCTTCTTCTCTCTTTGGTTGTGACCCCTTTGGGTGTTGTAAGTTAAGCTTTTCATTACCCCAACCATTAATATAGTTGTTCTTGTTTATTTCTTGCTTTTTAGTGTAATTTCTTGCTTTGTTAATTAGTAGTAGTTCTTTATTTATTTATTTCATTAGTTTAATTAGTGTAATTTAGTTTATTTTCACGTCGTTTCCTTAGATAAATAGGGTCAGGATTTCGTTTCACCATTACGGGTTCGGACCTCAAAAGTTAGGGTTTCGTGCAAAATTGCGTTTAATTGAAACCTCGTGTATTAGAATCAGATTATTATATGTTTATCTTCCTTTGTCACGCAACGTTAGAGTTATAGCGATAATCCGAATTTAATCCACGTGTGACCATTTTCGATTAAATGTTTTATCAAGTATATTTGGGTTAGAATCCCTTCATGCGTGATGTTTATGCTTAGTTGAATATGCTCGGTTAAATAACTTTCGAGGCAAAATTTTGATTAGTTGTCGTTTCGATCCGTGTGGTGCGATGCAATCCCGATCCTCGCTTTAATTTTGTGTAGTGTAACTTATTCTTTTCTTTTCTCACCATTCCTAACCATCACCTTTTCTTTTATTTATTTTACACTTTTATTCTTGAAGTAATTAGACACTTAAAATCTAAAATTCAATCACTCCCTACGGATTTCTTACGATACCCGACTTACCACTGTGCTTGCCTCTCAAATGAAGTAGTAGCTTAGGTTTTTGCATCACGGCGGCGAAACACAAAACGACTGTGTCCTCACACGAACACTCTTTTACCGCTCGATCAAAATGACGCCGTTGTCGGGGAGTGTGTTTTAGATTGTAATTGTTTTATTATTTTGTAGTATTTTTTCTATCATATTTGTATTCTTTATTTTATCCTTTCTTTTTGACTTGTGCTATATTGCTTCGAGAAATTTAAATTTTGGCATTTATCGCTCAATTGAATTAGCATATTTTGAAATGTCTCGCTATTATGCTTTAGATAACCTTAATTATTATGAGAATTGTTTTCCAAGTTATACTCCCAAAACAATAAGAGAATGCCTACAAATTCTTGAAGATGAGCGCATTGAGCGTGAAATTCAAGAGTATGTAAGTATCCCCTCATTGCCTTGTGAGGAGAATTTGGAAAGTGGGGAATCCGTTAGCTATGAACAACCGGCACAAGAAGATGAAGTGTCTTCTTGTCAGTTTGATTATGAGTTAATGATTAAGGAAATAAATGAACAATTCGAAAGTTCTCAAGCTTGGTTTTTGGCAAATGATGCCAAGCTCGATGAGATCATTTCTTCACAAAACCGTGTTGAGGTTGAAACTTAGGTTTCACCTCTACCCCTTGTTGATGAGGAAATAGTTGAGAGTGATCCAAACTTTAGCACTTTTGAATTCCAACCTCTTATTAATTCTTCCGATTATATTGAGGTTGATGGTCCTTCCTTTCCTTTATTCCATACTATTCCCGAACAATTATGTTTATCACAAGAATCGGTTGAAAGTCTTAAGGACTTTGACCCGATTCTTGAATAAGATTGTTATTTTGAGATGCTTCATCTCATGGGCTATTCACTTGCACTACCCTCCCCCCCCCCCCCTTTCAATTGAAAAACCTTGGTGAGGTGATTTCATTTTTCTCGAGATTAATGTAGTCTTGTCTCCCTTAAAATCCAAACCCCCATCACCCCACTAAAAAATTTAATTGGTGATGGTTCATTTCTTACGCCTTACACATGCCTTCTGTTGTTCAAACGGAATTCCTATATTTCCGAAGGCATATTCGCTTTGGAGGGTCCGCCGTTGATCTTTTAAAGACAAATCCCTTTTTGGGTGGATCCTCAACTATTTAGACTTCTAGTGTATAGTTAGTGTGAAGTCTAAATAGTAGGTTGTAAATAGTTAACTTTTTAATTTTTTCTTTCTTTAATTTTTCCTTCTTTTTATATTTAGTCTAGTGTAATTAGTTAACTTTTTATTATTTGATTTTTCTATGCTCGGTACTAACTTGTTTTGTAGATTCGTTTGGACTTGTGCTTAACGGAGATCCGCTCCAAATTTGGGTAATACCATTCTTTTCCTCTCTTTGTGTTGTGTTCTTAATGCACATTTAGGATAATGCAACATTTAAGTTAGGGGATGTGGTATATTCTATTTTTTTTTGTCCATTGATTTTATCACATCTTAGTTGCAAAGCATGCATTTTGTTAAAAAAATTAAAAATTTTCAAAAATATTTTTTTTTTCTTTTTTCTCCTTTGTTGGGCATTTTGCCTTTTTTACAATGATAAATTTTAATAAATGCCCGATCCAATAGACAACTCAACGATGCATGTTCTCAATTTTAGAAGTTATTATACTTTTGTCCTCAAATCATTGATATTATGAATAACTTCATGAATTAAACTTTAATCCCATGAGCACATGCGCTTTTCTTATTTTATTTATTTGGTTGAAGATTTTTATAACTCGGTAATCTTTTGTTGCATTGTATATACTTAGATTGAGTAAGCTTTGTACCTTCATTTGTGAGTGTATACACTATTCTTTCCTCATTGAAAACTTTGAATTCGTCGGTAATCTCTCTATTCTTTCATTGATCGTTCATTAATTGAGTGTATATATTGAAATGTGTTACTTGAGCATGATTTCATATATTGTTTTGACTCGAGAATTCGTAAACTATATGAAATGATCATAGACAATCTTTGTTATATCATCCATATTAGCCTTAACCTCACCTTATTCCCTTAGTCAACCCCTTTGAGCCTAAATATTATCCTTTCATTTCATTACCCTAAATCCCATAACCAACTCCTAATTGGAGTTAAAACCATACATATTACCTTCTTTGCCTTTGTTTGGAATTTTTCTTGGGAGTGAATGATGTTTTGTAGTGTGGTTGCAATTTGAGCATGAAAAGAGTGAGAAGAAAAGAAAGTTTAGTGAAAAAGAAAATAAAAAGCAAAAAAACAAAACAAAAGAAAAGAAAACATGAGAAAAAAAGAAAAGAAAAGAAAAGAGAAAGTTGTATATGTTGTGTATAGTTCAATAATCCTTGTTACTTTCCAATAGTTATATCTAATGCTTGATTTGGGAACTTGCTTTCCAATTTTGGAATTCCCCACTATTTACCATTATCCTGAGTTTTCATCCCGAACACTTTGAATCCGTACATATTTCCTTCATTTCGTACCTTAACCTAAAACCTACATTACAACCCAATAAAGTCCTATGTGATCTTAGGGTGAATTTAATTTAAAAGTTAAAATAGTTTGATAATCTGTGAAAATGCATATCACCTCCTTTAATGAGCGGTATCTTTCATTGAGATTACAAGTTTTTATTTCCTACATAGCGTTCTTCAATTGTGACATGTGCGCGGCCTAGTTTCCATTTACATTTACTCTTTATGCCCTCATGTCCCATGTGTTACCTCCCTGTTTCGAGTGAATTCATTTGATGAGTGTAATGCCCATGAGGATTGAATATATGGTTGCTTTAATGCTTAGCCGATTTATTTAAGTTTTTGCCAAATCATACCATGTATGTGCTCTCCCCTCCCACTTTTAAAGTTTCAATTCTATGAGGTGCATTCAACCTGTTAATTACTACGGATTTTTGTTTGAATTCGTTCATTATGCTAATTACACGTTGAAATCTTGTTCATTGTTGTTGAATTTGTCGCATGTGATTGGGCATATTTTACGGAAATTATATGATGTTTGTGGGTTTCATCCCTAAAAACTCTCACGAGATGACACTCGTCCACTAGGGTAACCTAGGGGTTCAACGACTTATTGCATACACTAAATGCAATCGTTCGCCCGCGAAAGTGGCCTTATCTTTTTATTCTTTTTTATCCCATTTTGTACTATCTCCTATTTTTGGTTTACTGGTAGTTCTTTTTATTTCCTATTCCATTGTTAAGGACTGGCAATGTGTAAGTTAGGGGGTGTTATACGACGCAAATATTGTGTATTTCACCTGTTAACCTACGCATTATTAGCTCCGTCGGGTATCTTAATCCCTATATTTATGCTCGTTAATCATACAACCTTCGAATTTCAATGTTAACATGTTTTACAAGGGTTAATTGAGCTTTTTTAGGTTTTTGGACGCTTAGTATGAAGTTTGGACGTATTCCGGCGAAGTTCCGTACACAACCGCATGCGCAAGGGAAATTTAGTCATTTCACAGTTTGGTCACCTGGTCCAACATATTCACGAAAGTTGTAGCCCCCTGAGAAATCTTCGCGTGGCCCCAAATAGTGCGTGATTCGGATCATTAACGAAGAAGTTACGGGCTTTTGAGCGAAAGGAATTTACAACACAACCAAAATCGGGGAGAAGATTCAAGACCTGTAGGTTCGAATCAATTCGGCCCGTCCCAAATCGATTTGGGTGGAGACAGTGTGCCAATTCTTCCTTTCCAAATCGATTCACACCCATCCCGAATCGATTCGGCCCAATCAGGTTGCCAGATCCCTATTTTCGAATCAATTCACACCCTTGCAAATCGATTCGGCCTATTTCAGTCTCGAGATGATCCCTTACCCGAATCGATTAGGACATCCCCCGAATCGATTCGGCCCTAAAGATATTTGTTTTTCTTCCCTTTTATTTACAAGTTTTCCATGGGATATCTTTTGTATAAATACCTTTTTTCTCTCATTTTGAGAGGGATATAATTCATTTAGTTAGTTAGGGTTAGGGTTTGGAGAGCTCTTCTTCTACTCTCTTTGGTTGTGACCCCTTTGGGGTTTGTAAGTTGAACTTTTCAGTACACCTACCATTAATATAGTTGTATTTCTTTGTTTATTCCTTATCTCCATTGCTGTCATTTACATTTCCTTTCCTACATTAACTTGTACTTCATTTATTTATTGCTTTCCTAGTGTTAAAGTAGTTTAATTTATGTATTGCCCTTAGGTAAATAGGGTCGGGGTTCTGTTCCGACATTAACGGGCCTCAAGCTCCGAAAGTTAGTTTTGGGTAAAATTGCGTTTAATTGAAACCTCGCGTATTAAAAGCAGATCATTATGTGTTTATCTTCCTTTGTCTCGCAACATTAGAGTTTATAGCGATAATCCGAATTTAATCCATGTGTGACCATGTTCGATTAAATGTTTTATCAAGTATATTTTGGTTAGAATCCATTCATGCGTGATGTTTATGCTTAGTTGAATATTCTCGGTTAAATAGCTTTCGATTTTGAATTCTATTGAGTTGTTGTTTCGACCCGTGTGGTGCGATGTGATCCCGATCCCCGCTTTACTTTTGCATAGTGTAACATCTCTTTTTCTTTATTATTATAACCCCATATCACCTTTTACATTTTTATTCTTGAAGTTCTAAAGCAATTAAAATCTAAAAGTCAATCACTCCCTGTGAATTTTTTATGATACCCGACTTATCGCTGTGCTTGCTTCGCAAGTGTAGTAGTAGCTTAGATTTTTGCATCGCGGCAGTGAAACACACAATGACTGTGTCCTCACATGAACACACTTTTATCGCGCGACCAAGATGTTCTCCTATCAATTTTGTCATCTACATGTTTAGTGACTATGGGGGATTTGTGCATGTAAAAATCGTTGTCCGGATTGAGAAAAATAGAAAATTGTTTATCTGGTAAAGTTAGTATATTTTAAGCAATGGAATCGGGCTACAAAAGATAGGTTGTCTTTACGTAAATAGCCACCATTTGCAAAAGAAAAAGAACCTAAAATAATATATGGCATAAAAAATGCAAATTGCCAACGCCAATGTGTAGTATGCAAAATATGTGTAAAATTCAAAATTATGTGAATTTATGGGAGACATAGGTTAAAGATCAATGGGTTTGCATAATGAATCCTAGTTATTCTTATTATGTTATGATTCTATAATCATAAAAATTATAGGCTTGTGTACACTGTGGTTGTTTGTTCTTTGAGTTCACATTATCTTATCACATGAGGCTATATCTTAGTTGATAAAGTTTTACAATCAAATAGAACTCCTTGAACGTGTTTAAGTGATTAGATTATAATTCTTTTATCTCTAGTTCACACCCATTCATTCCATTTATCACATTTGGTTTAGACACATTTATGTCATACGAGTGTGAAGAGCTTATCATGTTTAGTGTCTTGTGTGGTGTTAATACCTATATATATGTCTTTGAGTAGTTGTTTTTACATCTAGTCCTTGTATGAAATTGTTTCATATTGATATACATTTTGTTATGATTTTGATATCCCATGTTATCCTAGTTCACTCTAGTTGATATCATTTTGTTATCGCATCATAGTTAGTATGTATTGTGGTTTATGTGGATCAGTTGTTGTTGTTTTTCCATGTTGTTTTGTTGTTCTTGTATCACTATACACCATTGCATGATATCTTTATTTTTCCTTTATGCTTATCCCTTGTCTCCTTTAGGGGGATAATTTGTCTAATTGGGGAGAAATTAATTATTTTATGCAAATAATCTTTGTCTATTCCTTAACAAAAAGGGGGAGAAATGGTACCTAACTCTTTAAATTTTGGGAGATCTAACTTAGGGGGAGGCATCTTCCTTAAGTAGACTTGTTAGACAAAGGGGGAGAATTTAGTCATGCATTTTACATTGTTATATTCCTTATGCGTTTGATGGTGTGCAGGTTTTCATCCATGCGGCAAAGTTTTTAATGCAAAGCTTCTCAGAATATGTGTCGGTCAAGCGTCACTATTTTTTGGGGGTTGGGATTGCGTCTTTTAGATGAGCTTGACGACGCATAGGATTTTTATTTTGGGTTTTGTCGCGAAATAGCCAAAGGGGGAGATTTGTAAGGACAAATTTCCAATTGAGTTAATTTGTAGTATTGGCTTAATTCCGTACAAAACTATTTGAGTCATAGAGTAGAAGTTGTATTTGTGACCTTTCAAGCCTATGACCTTTTTGTTGAGGACGCAGAGGCCAAGTCGAAGCGATAATATTATATTTCATGTTTCGTGCCAAGTTTTCATCATCAACATCCCTAGGATCTATCAGGTATGAATGCTTATATTATGTTGAGCCTTGGAATTTATTTTATTTGGAATTAGAATTTTCGCTAAATTATTTTAAACTGACTTTATATATTTATTTTTTCAAGCAAAAATTCTGATCTTTCCCAGGTCATTCAAACGACTTTCCGAGGTCGTTCGAATGAGATATATAATGAGGCCGTTTTTAGTTTCAGGTGATATCTCGCTTGAAATGTCGTTCAAACGACCAGAGTGATTTTTGAAAGAAATGACAGTTTTCAAGCAGTTTTTTTCATGTAACTCCCCACTACTTTTTCCCACCCATTTTATGTAGTGCGGGATTACGGTTTATTTCTGTGACTTTTTCCATGTTCCAAAAGGGGATAAACCTTTTGAAAAGTCCAAGAGTTTTTGTTCTTCATTGATGGCTCAATTTTCAAGATAAAAACCAAGTTTTACACCTAAATTATTTTATAATCCAAGCTTCAACATGATATATGTTTGAGATCAGTTTTTGGCACCGGGTTTATCATTTCCAACATTATTGAAGATTGTTTCTTGAAGAGGATTTTGTGTTCGTTGGTGCGTATACGGTGGACTCTATATGTTTGATGGTAGAATTGCCCCATCAGTGGACTCCGAGACGTAAGTGGACTCCTGCGTTGTCTTTAAGCATAGGTGGAAGGAATGAAGAGCGCCAAGGCTTGCGAGGGGGTCGAGTCGTTGAGTAAGTCTTTTGTCGTGTCCTTATATTAAATCCGTACATAGTGGACTAGTGGCTAGGTCATCCGAGGTTTTCCCGTTGTGGATTTTTTTCATACATCGCGGTGTTGTGATTGTGTATTTTTATTGTACAAATTATCACCTAGATGCATGCTTTGGTTTAACAAAATAAAATTGGCTTAATCATCAAATATGGTGTAATTGGTGCTTAGTTCATTTGGGCAATTTAGATTACTATAATTCAAGTTATAATTATTAATTTGTTAAATTCATGTTAATCTTGAATTAGGTTTGTTTAGTTTAGTTTGTGTTAATTTGAACTTGAATTGAAATTTTATTTAAGATTTAATGTAATTTGAAAGAAATTTAAAATTTAAAATATTCGATGAACCATCCCTATCAGACATCGATGTCCTCACTTGGTGCCTTTAGTCTAGGTATCAACAAAGACAACATCGAAAATTTGTGTCTCATACACTGTGAAGGAGGGAGGTTAAGTGGTGCTTGGATCACTGGCCATACACTCTCAATGGTGCTTAGATTTCCAATTGGATTGAAACCATCTGTTGATATTGCAAACGAAGGTTATGCTGTTCTAGAGAAAAATTTGGATACTCATGATTCATCCTCTTCCAAGCTGTATAATCAATAGGATGACACATGAGATTATACTCTACTTGCATGACAAGTCATTGGCTTCTCTATCCATGGTACTATGAAAAACCGCTTCAATCTAGGACCAACGGTAAATATTTCAACACTTTTTGAGGCACTTTTAAGCTTGTACCTTCCTTGCCAGTAGATTATACGTATATTGGTTCACCGTATACTAAACACCGATCAAGATTTTCATACTCCTTTCGGTATAGTGTGTAGTCATACACACAACTATGAATTGATTTAAATTTTATTCCCAAACCTTTCAAACTGTTCTTCATAATAGGATAGCTATTTGGAAGCGTATTCTTCTTGGATAGAAATCTCTTCACCCAATTCAAATTTCCTGTCACGCTATTTCCAGACAAACCATATCGGGTCTTCAAACTATGCAAACAAACCATGGCATGTAAAGTTATTTGATATTTGTCACCGTCAGTGTACAATTGTTGGGACACCTTAAGTTTTAAACTTTGATTGTCATCATCAAGGTTTATCCCGATATCTTCATGAGCAGCTGAACCTTGTACATCGTCAGTGATCTCATTTTATTCCACTTCATGTGATCCATATGCGTTATCAACTAAATCCTCTAGTATATTATGATCTACATTGTCCTCTTTCCCTTGTACATCTATCCTACTTTTTTATTATTGTGAAGGTTGTTCGGGGACAAAATGAATACGCGATTCCTCGTGAAAAACCTTAAATCGATAACTATCTTGCATACCCCATCTTAATAAATGTAGTTCAACTGTTTTCTACTCAAACACCTTACCATTCCTACACTTAGCACATGTATATGAGAACTCTTCATCATCATGACATCTCTTTGCTGATTTAACAAATTCATTATCACCTCTACGAAACAGATCCCCTAGTCTATTTGTCTCACCCATCCACTCTTTGTATAAAGGATATCCTATCACAGCGGATACAAATAATCACCTATTATGGGTAAGAAGCGTATATTCATGGATTAGTATAAACAAAAGTGTGAAAATTTAGTTTTCAATAAATGTTTTACTACAAGATTGACATTTCATATTTTAGTGTTATATTATAATAAAAAAATTTGAATAATATTAATGATGTTTTAAGAACAATAAGTTTTTCCACATAAATTTTGCGGTCATTATTGTTAAAAATGGTAAAATTAGTGAAGATAATGGACCAACTAACCTTTTTGTTCCTTAAAAACTTCATTAATTCATTATTAGTGTAATATAGATATTTTACTACCATAAATATTTAAAATAAGTAACAAAGTGTTATTATATATGAGGTTTTGCCCGACCCGCACCAAATAAGGTCCATTAACAGCATATGCTTCCCAGAGGAAAGTTTGAGGACTTGGGATTATTACCATGTTAGACTAAATTCCTCAAATATAAACGCATGGAAAAAATAAAATGAATAAGAAAATGATTCTTATTGCAAATAATCTTTTAACAATTAGAAAAAAACTTCTAAATTTAAAGTAGTTATAAGAATTGTTAGTATTAAAAGTTCATTGTGATCGTACTGTTTGATAAATTACCATCTGTGTAACATGAGAAGAGAGTATAGAGAGTACTCCCAAAGCCTAGGGATATTTTTTGGTATACGTTTTTATCCCTGGACTTTGAGGGTGATCTTTATACCCTATTCTCATATTACACATGTGGTAATTTATCAACCAATATGATCGCAATGAACTTTTAATACCAGTAATTCTTATAACTACTTTAAATTTAGAGGTTTTTTTAATTGTTAGAATATGATTTGCAATAAGTATCGTTTTCTTATTCATTTTATTTTTTGCCATGCGTATATATTTGAGGAATTCAGTCTAATATGGTAATAGTCCCAAGTCGTCAAACTTTACTCTGGGAAGCCTACTGTCCATGGACCTTGTTTGGTTTGGGTCAGGCAAAACCTCATATATAATAACACTTTGTTACTTATTTTACATATATATTATAGTAAAATATATATATTACACTAATAATGGATGAATGAAGTTTTTAAGGAACAAAAAGGTTAGTTGATCCATTTTCTACACTAATTTTACCATTTTTATCAACAGTGACCGCAAAATTTATGTGACAAAACTTATTGTTCTTAAAACATCATTAATATTATAAAAATAACATAAATCATATTTCCCCCCATCTCCTCTAAAAGGGTGAGTGGTCCTATCCCATTCAAGACCACATATTTTTGTAATATACATAGCAGCTCATCCACATTATTCCAATTTGAGGAAATTTCGGCAGCATACCCCATAGTTTATAAAGTACATGACATAGAATTACAAGTGTTCATGCTATTTAAATTTATCAATTGAAATAACATTTAACATCGCATCATCTAGTATGTACCCAGAGAACATTAAGATATGCCAACAAAACTTCCCCCCAAAGTAACAAGTGTAAGCCTCTAAGTTTATTATTATACAAAAACTATGATGTCCCAAACTGTGCAAATGAGACAATTCGAGAGATCTCATTACAGGGGTAATGACTCTCGAATGAGTCTAAGTTATATTGAATGCGTACGCATATGAACTAGGAGGCTAGTATATATGCGCACTCACTACACCAAAATTGTCGACTTACTATGGTCTTTGACCGTGATAAGTCCCACTTTTTAAGGTCAATGACCGAGACAAGTCTGGGGGTGACAACTTCTTTTGTCACGGACTTGTCACGGTCAAAGAACGTGACAAGTTCATTAGACTTGTCACGATCCTCTCACGGTCTTTGACCTTGACAAGTTTTGTCATGGTCAAATTCTGTAACAAGCCCGTGACAAAAATAAATACAATTATCATGGTCAAAGTTCTTGACAAGTTACTTGGTCAAGGACTTGTCACAGTCTTTAACCGTGATAATTCTGGGCAGAATGCCACTTCCCAATAGTATATTTGTATATGTTATAACAAAATTTTACCTGTCCAAACAGCATATATCCAAACAAAAAAGAAATATTACACCAAATCATGAAATATATAATCCATATCCAAACAAAATAGAAATGAAAATATCCATCATATCCAAACCAACATGTACCAAAATAAAAAAAATACAAATACAATTAAATATCCAAATAAAAAGATAAAAATAATGTCATGAAGCAGGAGAAGATCGGAGAAGGAAGGAAGGCCACACGACATATGAATTGAGACACCCCGCAATATGTTCAATGCCAAATTATTCGCGCAACCACAAAGGTGAGTTCTCATTTCCCTCCACCACATGCGTGACGCGCACTCTTGTCTCAATGTCTTGGATGGGACATCCATGAATCGGCATACCTGGGAGGAAGCTCAGATCCCTCAACCCCGTCGCTATCGGCTCCCCATAATATATGTCGAGTAGAATCACGCTCGACCAACCGATTGTTGACATAGGCCACTCGATGGGGGTCATGATGGGAAATGGATCATCATATGGCGTCGAGTCCGTGCATATCGGCGATGAAGCAGTGACATCCTCGTCTACCTCGACCTACTTCTCCTTGCCCTTGCCCTTGCCCTTTCCCAACTGACGCTTCATGAAGGCATACATATCTAGGACTGTCGCCTCCAACCTTGATAGCTTCTCGTCATGGTCGTCCACCTTATGTGCCAACCCGCTATTGATCGTCTCCATTACGATAACCCTAGACTTCCCCACCCGCGAGCTCACCCCTAGTCCTCCCCTAGCGATTCGGCCCGAGCACTTGGCTGAGTGCGTCCGAAGCTAGAGATGATTTGTTAGCATCAGATTGCGACTCATACACTTCCTTAAGCTTTGACTGAAAAGATAAAAAGTACACAATTAGTTAATTAAGTAAATGAAAAAATAAACATTTATAACTTACAATGGCGGCGGCGACGCTCGGGACCACCTCCTTATCCTTGCCCTTTTTCGTCTAAATTACCATATGGGCATCGAGCCAATGTGGCCTACCCCCAGGGCCACTTCCCGTGTCCTGAAATAAAATAATATAGAATTAGTAAGTAACGCAAAGTAATACAGAATTGGAATAACAAAAATTAAAGAAAAATAAAAACTTACCATCCTATGCTCCACCATGGCGTAAGACGTCCACCCGGAGTAGTGCATGTCCAACTTTTTTTGCCCGGTTCTCCCTCCCCTATTGGCGAGATGTCAATTGACGCTCATCGGTCTCATTGTCGATAAACTTTTTCCACTGTGCCAATGGGATCGACTCCTTTGGGGGGGGGGGGGGGCGATTTCACGTAGTCTCAGAATTGACTCCCGAGTTTTCCTAAAGTAGCGTGCTCGCAAACTCTTCTCTTCTTTCACGTCTTATAATGATCCTTCAATTGTTCCAATAGGGAGTTGCGGAGTTGTGGGGACAGGCCGAATTGTTCCTGTCAAATAAATACAAATAAAAAATAAAGTAATTGTTAGTTGCTTATAAATATAAATATAAAAATAAATACACTACCTACCTATAGTTCCCCCCCAGATATTCATCTTGAGGTTAATAGGCATGGCTCTCTAATTAGTGTACCCCGAGGCAACGATCGCCTTTAGCAACTCTAGCGTTCTAGCTAATAATGTTACCTTATTCTCGACAACGGACCCTAATTTGTCCCATTTTGGGGGCCTACTAGCCCAGGAGCCCTCGCCGCCTCCGCTACCGCGCCTGGATGAAGTCATTTTCTGCAAAAATTGTTATTATTAGTACAAACATGTATATGGACTTTGAATTAATGCTCAAATGTGATAATAACAATACATACCAATTTATACCAATACCAAATTTAATTTATAACAATTTATAGCAATACCAAATTCAATTTACACACACGCACACACATTCCCGGGTCATGGACTTTGAATTAATGCTTAAATTGATTAAAATTCTAATTAAAATGATCAAGTACAAATGAATGAAATGCATTAAATTGTCGTCTGATAATAATAAAGCACTAGAATGGTACAACCATGGGTCATTACATATAATTTGAATACTTATTACAAATCTAAAAATTGTTTCAAATTTGGGTTATCATAAAAAAATGGATTGATACTCGGTAGGTGCAATCAAGTCATCCACACTACTGTTTAGACTCTTTGGCGCATGTAGGACGATTGACCATGACTCGTTGTTGATATACTCCGAGTAAAACACTTGCTTGACCTTTTTAAAAGCACAAAAAAACTGCTCGTCGCTCACGTATTCGTTGCTCTTCAACTTGGACAAGTCAACCATGATTAATTGATGCCAGGATCAACTTTACAAGCATTTTTATCCTCAACTCTTATCCAATCACAGTAAAATACAACCTCTTTTAAGTTTACATAGTTCAATTCAAATATATTTCGAATTACACCTTAGTAAGTCATTTCATCTTGAACGAGGTTTTTATCCTTCCTGCTCGCTCGAAAGAAAGTAAGAGCCTCGTATGAAATTCCCAAGTTCTATACATTTATATTTTCCTCTTAAATTTAAATACAGAATATCAAGTTGGTTCAGTCTTAGCATCATTGTCGAAAAATATTTAATTAGTTACTGGCCACCTAATATTTAAAAAGTGAGATGCCAAATTTTATTAATTAAATTAGCTTACAACTAAGTAATGAATAACCGGCCATTCAACATTCACATAAATAATCTCATAGGAATAATTAATAGAAAGAAATAACAGAGTCTGGAGTAACACTCCAAATATAGTCTCAATGCCAAATAATCCCAATACAAGAGTCTGAATATCTAAATAAATCCAACAACTGAAATGAAAATGAAAGTCTGAAACTGCTATCTCTGAATAAGACGGGAAACATGCCCTAACTAGGGGTGTTCGCAGTCCGGTCCGGTTCGGTTTTGAGTTTTTTTGGATTGGACAGACTTGGTCAGTTCTCTAAAAAAATGGACCGAGATCGAACCGATAATGTCGATTAACCGACACTAGTCGATTCGATTTTTTATAGGATCGGTTCGGTCTAACCCGTCCATCTTTACATTAATGAATTACATCATTTATAATAATAAAAATATACCCGAGTCTATTTTTTCCAAGGATTAAAAACGAAAAAATATCAAAATTTGCAATTAAAACAAACCTATTATTAGATTAAACTATAATTTAAACTAATCAAATGTTAAAATGTATACATTCACTATTAATTCATCTTATATATATACATACATATGTAAAAATATATTATTGTATATGGAGTCGGTCCGGGTCGGTCCTAACAGGGGTTTTTGAAACTGTAAACCATGGACCGGACCGACTAGGTCGGTCCGCCAAAAAAATAAACTGAAATCGAACCGATTGAGAAAAAGACCAAAAAAAGAGAGTCGATTCGGCTCGATTCGGTTCGGCCCATCGGTCCAATCGATTTTTTGAACACCCCTTGCCCTAAATGATATGAATGACTCTGAAGGAAGCACAGATAGATGTGGAGGCGTCCAATACCGAGATGCTGTAACTTCCATAGCAGCTACATCATGTCAACAAAATGGAAATACTATGCTTGTCGTCCCTGTGGCTGGGCAAGTTAAAGTTTTTACAAAAACAAAATAGATTTGGAAGAAAAAGGGTCAGAGCCCGAGGTGAAAATATTTTAAAAATAGCAAGTGTTTAATTGCATTAAACAATAAATATTATATATATGTTAGTCATGTGCTCTCACTTGAGATTCTCATCCCTCAATTATTGTGCACCCCTAACGCATATTTACTACCCATGATAGCTATGCTACCCATCTATCTTATCGGTACCAAATATTTGTCTATAGGAATTACTATATTGAGCCACCCATATTTAACAAATACCATTAAAGTCTATTACCATTTTTATTTATCAATTTCCACTAACTTAATACTCACTTTGAATTACCACAAGTTTACATTATTCTATAGGTCTCATCCTAACTCGTCTACCAAGCAATAGAGTAGAACAATATCAAGTATATATTTATATCACTCTTAGTACATATATACACATATGGCACCCCCTAGGCTGAGCGGTGCATGCATACTCTGCTATCGAATCTCGGTACATCACGTACATAAGGATCACGAGTTCTGAATCACTGAGGAACCGTATCAATACAAATCACACATACTGGAGGCGAACATAGTTCACATACCTATGGGTAATGCACATACCTACGCTTCCATAGTCAGCTGACTTATCAACTCACAATTAAGTCTTCACAGTCCTATGTTCTTGAGGTACCAAATCTAAATCCCCCCGAAGGCACGTAAGACAAGATCGTCCTCTTCCTACAACGTCCGGTGATAGGAAGTATGGCAGGTATGTCATACTCATAATAATCCATATACTAGGTAATCAGACAACCAAAGAAATCATCATTTCAATATAGGTGTACTCTTGTCCTATATTACAAGTCTCATACTAGTATAGTTTCATCCCGATTATTCTACGTAATATGTTTAGCGCGACAACTCTCGTCGTATAAATCCGAGTACTTAAACCTATCCCAAAAGGTAACTAAGTCTCCCACTTGTCTCTAAGGTTATTTCAGTAATTTAAAGTCCCCATACTATTGTCTCTAACCTTAAGTTATTGTTTATCCGAATTAAATTCAAGTTCCCATAATTTCCAACCGTAACTCACTCGTCAGACACTCGTAAGTTTATCATTTAATTTCGAACCAAACTAATATTTTTCGGGCCTCAAATACACCCCCACTGACCTTCTCTAAGTCCCAACATGTTCAAATAGTCCACACCAATAATTCTTAAAATCCAGGATTGGTTAAACCTCAAAAGGAAATTTATCACAAATACAGGGGAAGTTGATCGATCGAAGGAAAGGGTCGATTGATCGATCCATCAGATATTGGCCTACAATTTCTGCATATTTTTGCGTACGGGTTTCATAAATTTCATGGGTTCTATTTTTCCAGAAGTTAATCTACATGCAAAACCTACCAAGATTAAGATTTAAATCTCCAAATCCATTAATTCATCATTTTCAAGGTATTTCTCCAATTCTAAACTATCATGGATAATATATACACTAAATTATTGCAAGTTTAATCACTTGCCCGGAAATGGAAGTTCTGATCCTTTAGAGAAGATGATATAGGAGCTATCATCTCTTCTCGATCTATCCGATGGTGGTGACGGTGGTGCAAAAAGCCTAAGAATGGTGGTTCTCCTTTGGGAACTTCCTCCACTTCTTCTCTAATGGTCGTCTGTGAGTTTGGGTAGTGAAAACCCTAAGGGATATAACCTAGCAGCTGATAAAGATTTCTAATTTTCGTGGGTCTTAATACTCTAAAATTTAAAATGCCCAAAATACCCTCTCGAGTTACTGATTTGACCTAAAACTGTCCCGGGTCCCAAACTAAACCCCCAGGTAGACTTTTCTGACTATCTCAATACTTCTAAACATGCTTGCTCCCTCAAAATAACCATAAGGATGACATAAAAATAAACTACTTTATAATCCATTAAATTGGTCCCTACGCGGCTGACACGCGCGTCCCAACTTAATTTCTAAAACTGTCATGTTTTCCACACGTAACAATTTTTAATAAGTTCATAATCATATGTTACTATACTCGCTCAGTAATATTCAACATAATTATAATAATCAAATACTAACTCTCGTCTCGCTAGTATTTAAATCCAGATTAATTACCAATTAATTTCTCATCTTTAATTCAATTAATCCTATAATAAAAATCAGTTAAAATACTGGGTATTACATATTTCTCCCCTAATAATGAAATTTCATCTCGAAATTTGGAAATAAAGGTATACCTGGTAAAAATAACTCTGGATATTTATTGCACATCTCATCCTCGCATTCCCAGGTAGATTCCTCGGCCTTATGATGCTACGACTGAACATGTACTAGCGGTATTACCTTCGATCTAAATTTCCTCTCGCTACGATCTAGGATAGAAATTGACCCCTTCTCGTAGGAACTATAGGGCTGTAGATCAATATCCTCCAAAGCAATGTGAGAATGGGCCAACTCATCCCGAAGATATCTCCTCAGTGAAGAAATATGGAACACTTCATGAATCTTATGCAAGTGCTTCGGTAAACCAAGTCTATAAGAAACTAATCCAATCCGCTCGATAATAGGAAATGACCCCACATATCTCGGCGCCAAGTTCCCTTTATTACCAAAACTCATTATCCCCTTCATAGGAGATACTCTCAGTAACACCTGGTCTCTAACATTGAATTCTCTAAAGAACCTCTTGGCATCGACATAGCTCTTTTGTCGATCCTGAGCAATTTGAATATGGATCCGAATCATCTTTATCCTGGCTGAAGTATCCTGGATCACCTCCGGCCCAAGTAGATTTTTGTCCCCCACCTCTAACCAACACTTTGGAGAATGACAAGGTCTACCGTATAACGCCTCAAATGGAGCCATGCCAATCGTAAACTGGTAGGAGTTATTATAGGCAAACTCCACTAGTAACCGTTCAATCGATACTTTTTGTACTCTTGTGCCATGAACAAAGGTCTATTGGCTAGATGGGCAAACCTCGATGTCGCATCATCCGTCTTTAAGAGTTAAGAATATAGGTAAATTAATTAGGTTAGTTGTAAAGCTTTCTTGTAATGTGACATTTAATAACAACTATTTTTATTATAATTACCTTGTGTGACAACCACAACATAAATTCACTGTTTGATTTTTCCATTATTTTTCATCTTTTATTGCTCTCACAGGCTTCATATTTTCTGCATAGATAATGACGAATGTAGTACAAAATTAATCATGTAAAAATTAAAATAACGTAAAAGTTAAAAAATTTAAACTTACTTTTTCCATTCTTCGACATATTCATGTGTGTCAAATAGATAACGAGCTACTTGTTCATGTTGCAAACTCGTTAATTTCACTCGTTTTCTTATCACATGACCACCCTCATCGATGAACTCATCATTGTCATCCACGATGGCAAGTCATGCATATATTCCCGAGCGTATAATGATGACTCCACGGTGATGTATTTCTCTACAATTGATCCTTCAATGTATCATGTATTCTTGAAGTAATCTTTGAAAAATTCCATCAATATTTCAAATTGATACATCCACCAATATCTAACTGGGCCGCAAAGAAGTGCCTCGTCGCATAAGTGTACCAACAAGTGAACACTTATGTCAAAGAAAGATGGGGTAAAGTACTTCTTCAAGACACAAATCGCTTCATTCACAGCCAATTTTGCGGCCACTATGTGATCTCGATTGACTACCTTCGCACATAAAAGTGAGAAGCAGATACTAATTTGCATAATAGCCCTTCGCAAATCCTTGTGCTTAGAGAAACAATGCTTAAACAATAGGGGAACCAATTGCATGATTACATGCTAATCGTGGGACTTACACTTATGTAAATCATGGGTAATATAATTCACAATCCTTTGTAAGTTGGATGAAAAATCAGATGGAACCTTCAAATCATATATTATTTCTAACAACACCTGCCTTTCCTCACTCGTCAAAGTAAATGCACCAGGGGGAATTATTATCCTTCCCAAACTATCTTCTTTTAACCATAGTTATGGCTTAAGTTTCAAAACTTTAAGGTCTTTTTGTGCATTTTCTCCATCCTTCGAATGACTCCCCCTAAGTCATGTGCCCATAATATGTTCAGTGATATTCTTCTATGCGTGTATCATATCTAGTATATGGTGCATTGGGTTATTCTTCCAATAAGACAATTCAAATAAAATTGACCTCCTAGACCATGCCTTTCTCGTCTCAGTTTCATTCCCAGTTGGGGTCTTCTTATACTTGACATTCTTAAATTTAGGATTCTTACCTGGCATATTAGGGCCACAATCATAAGATTTCTTTGAATTTCTGAACCTGGAAATTTTCTCGGCCGTAGACTATGTTAAATCCCGCTCGGTAAAAAATTAGTTACTTTCTCAAATCTAAAACTATAAGTGGGGGGTAAAAACCTCATATGGCAATGATATACATTTTTTGAGCTAGCGGGGAGACGAAGAGATTCAGTCTCCTCTCCACAAATAGGACACTCTAAATAACCAAGTACTACACAACCGAATAATGTCCCATAAGTTAGAAAATCATGAATTGCCCATATCATTATAGCTTTCAGCGTAAACTCTTCTTTTCTAAAAGAGTCAAATGCTTGCACACCCTCTTCCCATAACTCATTTAATTCATCTACCAAAAGAGCCAGGTAGACATCAATGTTTTCACTTGGTGCCTTTGGCCTAGGTAGCAACAAAGACAACATAAAAAATTCAGGCCCTATACACTTTGAAAGACGGAGGTTGAGTGGGGATAGGATCACTGGCCACACATTCTGATTAGCGCTTAGATTTCCAAATGGATTGAAACCATCTGTTGATATTTGCAAATGAATGTTACGTTATTCTCGAGCAAAATCGGGATACTCAAAACTCTTCCTCTTCCAAGATGTAGAATCAATAGGATGGCGCATGAGATTTTCTCTTGCTTCTGCCCCAGCATGCCAAGTCATTGCCTCCGCTATCCATGGTACTATAAAAAACCGCTATAATCTAGGCCCAACTAAAAAAATATTTTAACACTTTTTGAGGCACTTTTGAGCTTGTGACTTTCTTGCCAGTAGATTGGACATATCTACGTTCATCGCATACCGGACATGGATCGAGATTTTCATACTCCTTTCGATATAGTTTGCAGTCATACACACAAGCATGAATTGATTTATACTTCATTCCTAAGCCTTTCAAACTATTTTTCATAGTAGGATAGCTGTTTGGAAATGTATTTTTCTTAGGTAGCATTTCCTTCACCCAATTCAAACTTCCAATAATGTTATTACCAAACAAACCATATTGGGTATTCAAACTATTCAAACCAACCATGGCATGCAAATTTGTTTGATCTTTCTCACAGTTAGAGTATAACGGCTGGCTCGCTCTAAATTTTAAACTTTGGTAGTCATCGCCAAGGTCTATCCCGATATCTTCATGAGAACCTAAACCTTGCACATCGTCAGTGACCTCATTCTCTTCCACTTCATGTACTCCATATGTGTAATCAACTAAATCCTCTAGCATATTATGATCTACATTGTCATCTTCCCCTTGTACATCTATCCTACTTATTGAAGGTTGTTGTGAAGGTTTCTCGGGGACAAAAGAAACTTTTGGTTCCCTGTGAAAAACCCAAATTCGATAACTATTTTGCATACCCCATCTTAACAAATGTAGTTAAATTGTTTTCCACTCAAACACCTTACCATTCTTACACCTAGCACATGGACATGAAAACTCTTCATCATTATGACATCTCGTTGCGTATTTCATAAATTCATTAGCACCTCTGTGAAATACATTCCCTAATCTATTTGTCTCACCCATCCACTATTTGTATTTAGGATATCCCATCACAGCTACTACAAACAATCACCTATTATGGGTAAAAAGCGTATATTCGTGGAGTAACATAAACAAAAGTGTGAATATTTAGTTTCCATTAGTATAAACAATCACCTATTGAATGCATATGCATAACAACTAGAAGGCTAGTTTTTATGTGTAAATTTATTCATGCATTCAAATTCAAATTCAATTTTAATTGAAATTGAAATTAAAATTCAATTTATAATATTAATTACTCTTTCCTCCATCTACTTTAAAGGGCGAGTGGTCCTATCCCATTCAAGACCGCATATTTTTGTAATATACTTAACAGCTCATGCACATTGCTCCAATTTGAGAAAAATTCGGCAGCATATCCCCATAGTTCTCCAAGTACACGACATAGATTCGCAAGTGTGAGTGTTATTTCAATTTATCAATTGAAATAACACTTAACATCGCATCATTTAGTATGTACCCAGAGAACATTAAGATACGATTGCGTAACTTCCCCCCAAAGTAACAAGTTTAAGCCACTAAGAATTTGAATGTAGTCCCAAACTGTCCAAACGGAACAATTCGAGAGATCTCATTATAGGGGTAATGACTCTCGAACGGGTCTAAGGGCTATTGAATGCGTATGCATGAAAACTAGAAGGCTAGCATTTATGCGCACTATAAATAATTTAAAGTATGTTTCGTTTAATTATGTCTTATCAAAATTCGAGAGTTTTCATTTAATTATATAATTTAAAGTATGTTTCGTTTAATTTAAAGTACGCATAATAACTATAGAATGTTTTAGTCCATTTCATAAGGAGCTAAGGGGATGGTAACACTATGTGACTTCTCGTGAAATATGATACTACATTAAAATCATGTTAATTATATTAAAGGTTTGAGTTGTTACTCCTGCCCATCACTAAACTTCGTGCGTGGAATGTCTAACCGAAGTGAAATCCAAACAATCCAAACAATGTCTAACCGAATTAAATTTTCTTAACAATTGCCTTATCTAAATGAAAGGGTACCGCGCGCACGCGCGGTACCCTTTCATTTAGATAAGGCAGTTGTTATGAAAATTTAATTTAAATATCAACGTGTGCAATTAATCCAACTTGTCTAACTCAACTCAATTCAACTCAACATAAAAATATCAATACCAATGCAATTAAATTCAATTCAATCTCAATTTCAATACCATTAATGTAATTCAATATCAAGAAACAATTGTGATTTATATAATTGAAAAACATATGCACACACACACGGACTTTACTCTCACAAAACACACACACAACACCACCACTGCCTCCCCCACCCCCACACACCTATACATACACCCCCTTACCCTCACTTCACCCCCTCCCCCCCCCCCCCAAAAAAAAATAAATAAATATTGTTTAGACACTAAAGTCCCTCGTGATATATATACAAACCTAATTAGCTTCAAGCCTTAAATAATAACACCCAACAATCAACATTAACAATTTCTAACCAATTTCAAACCTCAATAACAATACACAAACAATCTTTATAATGTCAAACTAATTTCATTCTCTAAACAATAAGATTCACGAAATATTAACAATACTTATTAATTTCAATCCCAACTAACACCACCCAATCAACATTAACAAATAACAATACCAATCAATTGCAAGCCCTGAACTAAAAATACCCAATCAATATTTACAATCTTCAATTAATTTAAGTCCTAAAATACCAAACTAACACCACCGCCACACACCCTATCCCCTGCCCCCACCCCCGTACACCTATACACCCCCCCCCCCCCGCCCAACCGCTACACACACACACACACAAATGCAAATATACACAAACACACACACACACACACCCCTTCACCCCCACCCGCCCCTGCCCCACCACTACACACACATTTGCATATATACACATACACACATACACAAAAGAAAGAGAGGGAAAGAGAAAAAAATGACCTGAAAGTATAGAGAGAGAAAGAGAGAGAACCGTCGCTAGAGAGAGAAAATGGAGGGAAACGAAACAGTAGGAAAAAAAGAAGCGTCTGGGGTTTTAATTATAAGACTTGTCACGTACTCGTTAAGGTTTTTAACCATGACAACTTTCTGAAGTTGTCACGGTCGTTGACCGAGACAAGTTCGTGGTAACTCTACTTGTCACGGTCATTGACCGTGACAAGGCTGGACGGCTCAAAGGTGACGATTTATCCTTTTTGGTGTAGTGAAAATCTGTAACTTAAGAGGCTTATACATATCGAGTGTATGTTTTTTGTTGTTGCTATGTATAATTTTACCCTACTTTTAATGGATGTTTTAAAATTTATATTGCCCACCACATTTTATTTATATTTCCATGGTAAGTATGTTTTATTTTCATTTAGTAGTGTCACAAACCTAAATGTTAGAAATGCCTAGGGTGAACCAACTCAATGGCCATCTAAATGTTCAAATTCACCAGTCAATAACAATTCAAGAATCCCAAATAACAATTCAAATAATAATGCAAAATATTCAATAGAGTTTCAGCATTTAAGTAATTTAAGATCCAAGCTCAGAATAGAAATAATTAACTTAACAATGAGGGAGAAACAATTAAAGAGAACAACCTAATGGACCACCTCAAAATGACGTAGTTTTGGCGTGACAATGAGAGCAAAATTTAAAGAAAACCCCTCGCTTTGCCTCAAAACACCCAAAATTACGTCGTTTTGAGGTGTCCGATAATAAACCCATTATTTTGGTTCTATATATACATGAGTTATTAAAATAAAATAAGCAAGGAATTCAGTGATGTTCACAACAAAATTCAAGTACCACATCACATGTAAGTCACACATTTGAATGGACAATTTTTGTACCACATCAACAAAATTCATTCAATTATTGTAAATATAAATTGACAATTCAATTGTTGATAATCATAAATTTTTGATACCAAATGCCACAGAAATTAAACCCAATAAATCAAAAATAACATACACACAATAAATAGGAAAAGCACAACACGCACATAAAAAATAAGACACACATAATAACACACAAAAATTACATGTGATTTTTATAATTTAAAGGGTTTGTGTGTGTGTGTTTATGTGTGGTGTGTGTGCGCTTTTTTGTGTGGAGTGTGTGTGTTTCTATGTGTGGTGCATGTGGTTGAAATCGGAGAGAAAGAAAGAGAGTTTTTGTGAGAAGGGGATAAGAGTTTGCCGCGCTGCCCTGATATTTCATTAACAATATTGTCATGGTCCTGTCAAGGCTTTTGACCGTGACAACATTTAGATGTTGTCACTATCAAAAGCCTTGACAGGTTCGTGACAATATTTTTGTCGTGGTCATTGACCGTGATACGATCGTGATAAGGCATTGTCACAGTTGTATCACCGTCAATAACCGTGACAACAAACGCGTGCTTTTTTATTACGGTATTTTACCGGGGTAAAGCTAGCCGAGTAAAGGTTGACATTTTATGTATTTTGGTTTAGTGAAAGTTGATGACTTTTTTTTATCATCTTTTATGTGAAAAAATGTTAAATTGCACAATTGACAATTGTTAATGAACTGAGAGGAAAAAATATTGCAAGTTGCATAAAACCTAGCCTCATTCAACTAATGTATGTTTTGTTTTTCGGGACGGGATTCAAGATCTAATCAGGATAGGAAATAATAAATTTTCAAGGAAATAAGGCAAGACTATGGAGATTGATGAAAACCCATTTCTTAAAATCCATTAAGTTGGAACTAACTTGTAGTCAATACAACTATAGAGAAATGGTGGGCCTGTTGAGTACAAGGTAAAAACTAAGGCTAACGTAATGGTTTTGAAGTCTGAAAGCTCTTTCGTTGACCCTGATCCCAGGTAATTAAGAACATTTGCATAAGATGTTATAGTGCCCCACTGTAATACCCCGTAGTTTTTTTATATATAAAAATTATACGGGTTACACATAAATTAATTAAATCGATAAATAATGAAAAATAAATAAATATTAATTTAAATTTAAATTGAAATGAATTAATATTTATGTGATAATATATTTACTTGTGTGATACAGTATATAAAATTTGATGCTAGATAATATTATATCGTGAGTAAACGCGACAGGATTTACTAATATCTTAACTAGGACACATTATATGAGGCGGAGATGGAAAATATTGATAAGTGACTCAAATGACAATTTTGAGTGCACGGTTGATCCGGAATGGGTCAAAATTAATTACTCGAGGGTTGTGTTTGGGTTTCAGGATCTTTTTAGACTGGTTGAGATTAATTAAAAGTTATTTTGGTCATTTTATTTGTATGTGAAAAATCAATTTCGAGATTCTTACTTATATATTGTAAGGATGAGTAAAAAGCAAAGGTCATTCTAATACTCTAAAGGTTTAGTTGAGAGATACCAAGAGTTAGAGAGAAAGTGGAGAGAATTAGAGAGGAAACTCAAAGGTTCAAGTGAGAAAGTGTAGAATAACTCAAGAACACTAAGGGATTGAAGATTAGGGAAGGGATTCAAGGAGATTCATCATCATCCTCATCAAATTCAGCCACTACAAACTATTTAGGGAAGAGATTATCTTGCAAAATATTATGCTTTCAATTTCTGTTATATTGAAGTTGAAAAAAATATTTTTGGTAGAATTCACATATCAAACTTTGGGATTTTGGTAAACGATTATGCAAATGGATTTTGACATATGATGATGGAAATTTATGGACGAATTTTAAACATGAAACTTTGGGATTATGAGTTCATATGTAGTGGAATTAATATAGAGAAAACTTTTAATTGGATTTGTGATATATAGCACATGGAAATTAAATTAATCCCTATGAAAGTTACATATCTAGATGATGATTATAGGTAATGATGAGTACCATTGATATAAAATCTATCAAGCATAATAGAGATTGAAATAAATTATTTGATGATCATTTTTTAGGTTGAAATTGCTAAAATTCAGATTGAGAAAATTGGGACAGATCTTCAGGGGTGAATCGGGTCGCCGCACAACCGAACCAGTTCGAACCCTGATATGTCACAAGTATTGCGCATTTGTTCCTTTTATCTCTATGAATTCTAACACTTTTGTGTTCCTTATGCCTATATTTTTTCTTGTTAACCAGACAACCTCTATTTTGTATATTTATTTACTTTGAAAGGTATAATTGAGCTTTTATAGGTACTGGAATGCTTAGCGTGTGAATTGGTTGTGTTTTGAGGAATTTTCTTCTTCTGAAATGAAAGCGTACTTCATCTCCAACTCATTGGAATGCTTTAAGAGCAATTTATTCATTTCATACTTCATCTCCGACTCATTGGAATTCCATGAAAGCATAGTTCATTGAGTTAGCTTCGCGTGGCTACGAGACGTTGTTTCAAGACCGGACGGAGAAACTATAGCTGATTCCGTATGCAACATTTTCTCCCTTGTGATGGCCAAAGGCCCAAGAGTACCGGTCGACTGGTCTTAAGCCCCCGGTCGACTGACCAATCTAATATTTCCTATGAAACAAAGTAGGGGATCTAAAACCAAGACCCCGGTAAACAGTACCCTTGGTCACGGTCGACCGGTCCCTAAAGTTTTTGGGCAGATTTCTCTTTTTATTTTCTTTTTCATTTATTTCTTTTTCCACTTAGTATATAAGTTGGCTTTTGTTTATTTTGTAAGATGTCTTTCATTTTTTTAGTTTTTAGGTTTTGCCGTTGGGAGACACCCTCTCCTTCACCTCTTAGGGTTAATACCCAATTATGTAAGCAAATTTTACTATTCATTATCTTCTATACTTGTTTTATGCTTTATTTCCTTTATTTCATGCTTTGTACTTCATTACTTTCCTTGTATTTAGTTTGTGTTGGTTAATTAGTTAGTTGCTTTGGCTAATTAGGTTTATTTCTTGCTTTCATTTTATCTTGTAGCTAATTTAAGGGTCGGGGTCATATTTTCGCCATTAATGGGTCTTGAGCTTTAAAATCTAGGTTTTGGTTCAAAACGCATTTAATTGAAACCTCGTGTATTAAAGTTGGAATACTATGCGTTTAAGTCTCTTTATCACGCAATGTTAGTGTTTAAAGTGATATCCCGAATATTAATCCATGTGTGACCATTTTTTATTAATTGTTTAATCTCTCATTGTTGAATTAATTTTCTTTATGATTGATGTTTATAATTAATTGAATATGCTCAGTTAAATATTTTCGAACGGAGATCCTTTTTACGCATTGTTCAACCCATGATGGGGATGTTACCCTATTCCCGTTTTATTGTTCGTGTCTAGTTTTAATTAATTTCCCCCCTTTTCCCTTTTAAACCTCCATCACCTTTTACACTTTTATTTCAGAAGTCATAAATCAATTAAAGTCTGTCAAACATTCCGTGTGGATTTTCGATACCTGGAATGGCCACTATACTCCATTTGTTGAGTGTAGTCATAGTTTAGGTTTTTTGTATAGTGGTCAGAAGCTGATAACGACGATTAGCGTATCTATACGGACGCACGATTTTTGCCACATCAAACCCCCTGCCACGGACAATTGTTCTATTTTTAGAAAAAATTAAAATGTTAATTCGGGGATTGAATTAAATATCAGGGGACAATTGTAAACTTCTGAAAAATATATGAATTGAGACGGTGGGTTAAAATTATATATGATTTATTGGGAATGCAAATAGTAATAGATGAGAACAATTTTATTCGAAAATTAATAATGGAATTTGGATGAAAATTCAAAAATGTAGGGATGCGGGTTGAGTGAAACTAATACGTATCAAGAAATTTATATGATGAGATTTAAATAATTAAATTAGTGAATGATTAATTAATTATGGATATGAACAATATTGTGAAAATAGTTTATATGTGCCACGAGTGATAGACATGATTAAATGGAATTTTTAGAAATATATATACGGGCACAGAGACAGTATATATATATATATATATATGTGTGTGTGTGTGTGTGTGTGTGTGTGTGTGCATGATATAATTAATTAAACATACCACTCTACGGGTGCTATTAATGGAGGTTGCGTGATGTGGGGGTTCTCCGTGGTGAGTGAAAGCAGGCTAAGTATCGACCTCAGATCATAGTGCCATGCATACCTGATAAAATTAGAGTCGAGTGAGATAATGTTGGTATGGTTATAATCATTGTATCATAACTATGATCGCCTCCAATATATTTTATTTTTGGGTACGGTAGGCGATTTTCTCCCGATATTTCCATGGTGAGGAAGTATTGTCCTGAAGAATAGCACACTAGATAACCGTATCTTAGGGAGTTTTATCTCGGAGGTGTAAGGACATATTTTTATAAATATCCGGGGTAGAATCTAGGATTTTTCTATTTTCCCTAGATCACAGTTTGTATGTCTGATACCGTTACATTTGGCACGTCATCACGATCATCCACGATGACCTTTATTCGAATCCATGCATCTATCATCTTCACGTGAATCATTGCTATATGCTACGTACTGCTAAACCGTTTCCCACAACTCCACGACTCATTATCAGTAAAATGATTAATTGGAATTGTTTATATTTGCATAAATATTTGGGAATTTTCTAGAAAATATTTTCTGAAGTCTAAATTTTTTTTTTATCAAAATGCATAATATTTTCTATGCAGAAACGGATTTTTTTCCATAAGCGTGCTCGCTCAAATAACATAGCCTATCGTTCGCGCAAGATCAACATGTTGCGCAATCTCGTTCGAACGACAGCTGTCCTCGTTCGCGCGCCATGCTATGTCGTTCGAACGACACCGCCGACCTCTATTTTTGTGCCACTTTCTGTCACTTTCCACTCGAGTGTTCAAACTTTCTTTTCATCCCACTTTGAGAAAAATCCGACCAGAATCTGCTCAATTAATGAGACTTCACTTTTTTAGGCTTTAAGCCTCTTTATAAGCAAATGCCTTCCCATTCATTTTGTGTAGATGTTTAAAACCTTCAAAGAATCATTCATACTCATTTTGGAGTATTTTGTGGAGAAGTCGGTCCCTTCTTCATTACTGTCTATCTCGAATTCTTGCGAGAGATTCCAGCCGACGACATTGGAACCAACACCTACGGGTATTTTTGTGTGTCACACTTATTTTCATTATAATCCGTGTAACCGTTCTTTACAAATTATAGTGAAAATAGTATGGTTTTGCCCTGCGGGGATTTTTCCTGATATTTTGTGTCACATGCTTTAATTAATTATGGGATGACACACGAACACACATAGGTGCATGTTTAGGGACTGTATTTGTTTTTTTAAAAATAGACTCTTATTAATTAAGGTTTACTTGGAAACTTGCGAATAATTTTTATTTCAATATCACACACCGCGTGTTTGGTTATTACTACCCTTTTCAAATTGGTATCAGAGCGGGTTGTTAATTTATCGCGTATTAATTTCTTCGCAAAATCGTGTGATGTTGATTTCGTTTGAAAAAATCAGTTTTGTGTTTATTCACGTTTTTTTTATGGAACCTTCATTTAATATGATGCGAATTTTTGACAGGTCTAATTATGCCTACTGGAAAGCTCATATGAAAACTTATTTAAAATCCATTAACGGCGTATTTGGTTTCTTTGTGAAAATGGGTGGATACCTCCCACGGTCACCGTTGATAATATCACCTCTATTTAAGACCCGTGTAAGTTTGGACAGAAGATGATTTTAAAATGTCTAATTTGAATTCCCGTGGTCTGAGTGATATTTCTGGAGCCGTCACTCCCGACGAGTTCCGCCGAATTTTGATGTGCACCATGTCTAAAGAGGCATGGGATGTTTTGAAACTGACACATGAGGGTAGGAACGCGGTTAAAGAATTAAAGTTACAAAATTTAGCCACCCAATTTGAGACTATCACCATGCCTGAGTCTGAATGCTTTGATAATTTTTATGCACATTTGTCGAACATTGTTACCATATGTTTTAATTTGGGTGAGGTGATTGATAACACATGTGTCGTTAAAAAGATTTTGATATCGTCTCCAAAACGCTTTATTCCTAAAGTCACTGTTTTGAACTCATTGGGAAATTTGAAATCACTTAAGTTGGAAGAACTTGTAGGAGATCTTCAAACCTATGAGATTGACATGTTTCCCCAAACCATTAAGGCTAAGGATAGAGGTGTTTCTTTAAAGACTCATTTTAAGAAAAAGAAAGAAAAATTTTGTGAGTCCGATTCTGAGGGAGACTTTGATGATTTGGCCTTATTTCTGAAAATTTTCAAAAAGTTTCTCAAAATTTCTAAAGACAATTCTTCCAATAATAAGAGATTTTTTGATAAAAATAAAAAGAAAGGAAAGGCCAAAGAAAGAGGTGAGAGGGAAAAAGAGAGTGACTCAGATGAGGAGTGTGAGGAGGAGTTTGAGAACGTGACTTGTTTTGAATGCGGGGGTAAGGAGCATAAGTCATTTGTTTGTCCTACGTGGCTTAGAAAGAAAGAATAGAATGTAGCCATGCCCTCCACCCTTAGTGATAGTAGTGAAGGTGAGGGTGATAAGGCTAGTGGTGAGAATTTTGTCTCTTTTCCAAGTCGTGTCAGCACACCATCTTTGTCCCACAATAGTGCACACAATTGCGATAGTGATGATTTGAGCGCTTCAAGTGAGGGAGAATACGAGAGTGAAAGTGGAGATGAATATGATCTCCAAAAGGAGTTTAGAGATTTTTACACCGAGACCTTGAAAACAAAGAAGTATGATAGAGTTTTAGGTCGTCGGGTTTTAGATTTGGAGAGAAAGTCTGCACATTTAGGTGAGCAGGTTAAGTTTTTGGTCAATACTTCACAAGATTTGATGGAGGTTTTTCATAAGTTGTCACCACCTTTTGAAAACCCCTCCGCACCTAACGATTGAGGTTTAACTTGTTTACTAGCATAGGATGATTTTCAAGATGCATTTTTTTTTGCCTATTGCTAGTATGTATCCTTTTTGTATAAATTTTTGTTTTTGAAAAATTTTGAAAAATACAAAAAGATTTTATTTTGATAAAATTTTTGAAAATCCAAAAAGAGTTTTTGTGTTTTGACTGCACTGTTTTTGGATAGACACTTAGGATGACCCAGTCACAACATCTTTCCATAATTTTCATGTGACTATTTGATAGTGTTTTGTGACAATATATCATGTCATCTTTGTGCTTTATAATATTTGGAGTCATTAAGATGTAATTATGTGTTAATTCCTACATGTTTGACTCATGATTTCCTTTATTGCACACATGCACGGATTTGTTTGATTATTGTGATTGTCTTATCACATATTGGTTGGGTGTTTTCACTTCAATCTTGTCCTTAAAACGAACCAAGCGTGACAAAACTGGATAAGAAAGGTGTGCATGTAAGAACTGTTTGTGAGTTTGTGTGCTTTATTTGAAAATGGGGAAGGGCTACGAAAGGTTCATTTGTCCTTTGCGAATATTAAGCCACCGTTAAAATAGACCTAAAAAATTAAGGTATTTTATTATCCGGGTCCAAAGAGGTTAAAAGCGGCAGAATTTTTTTTAAAGGCAATAAAAAGAAAGACATGCCAAATATGGGCCAATTAGGATTTTGCACCAATTCTCCAAAGTTCGAGAATTTAGTTTATCACCTCTAAAAGAAAATATATTTGAGGGTGTTTGGTTGGAGATTTTATAACGGGTTTGCACGTCCTTGAAAATCTTGAAAAAGTGCTAAATAGTTTTGGACGTTATTGGTGTGGAAATCACTCTGACTTTGATTTGTTGATTTGTATAAGACGATGTCATCTAAATTCAACAATTTTACACCTAAGGATTCTATTGATGTTCATTCGTTAAGAGTTCACGTATGCATCGTGCACATATGATTGATTGAGTTTATTTACCTATCGAATGTGTTCACAACCATACATTCCATTTCATGACTTGGTTGTTTGATTTTATATCCATATTCTTTGTTATATATTTTGGGTAAAAAAAAATTTAAAAAAAAAGAAGAAAAATTTTGAAAAATTCAAAAATAGACGATTTTTTGTGACATTTTCCATATTTATGCTTCTCATATCTGTCTATTTGGGGACATCCTAAAAAGGGGGAGAATGAATTATGGGGGAGATGTTATGTTGATTTATCTATGATTTGCTTAATCTTAAATGATCTTTGATTTTTGCATATCATTATAAATCTAATTGTTGCCTGTCACGGGTATTTGTTTCATCTCATGTGTGCAGATACAAAGTTGATATCTATTTGATTGCACACCCTGATTAGAAAAGCTTTGGGAGTTTCTGAAGTGTTGAAAATTTGAAGATGTTGAAATTTGATTGAAGACATGTCATTTAGTGTTCTCAGTTTAAGGGTTTAATGGGGATATTATCTTATATGTCATTTGTTTTTGGGTGATTGCATAATTTGGATTTTTTATGTATGTATCGGAATAGACATAGGGGGAGATTTGTAAGGACATATTTTTATAAATGTCTGGGGTAGAATCTAGGAATTTTTTATTTTTTTTAGATCACAGTTTGTATGTTTGATACCGCTACATTCGGCACGTAATCACGATCATCCACGACGACCTTTATCCGAATCCATGCATCTATCATCTTAACGTGCATCATTGCTACTTGCTACGTACTGCTCAACCGTTTCCCACAAATCCACGATGCATTATCACTAAAATGATTAATTGGAGTTGTTTATATTTGCATAAATATTTGGGAATTTTTTTCGAAAATATTTTCTGAAGTCTAAATTATTTTTTTTATCAAAATGCAGAATATTTGCTATGCAGAAACGAACTTTTTATTTAGTAAGAGTGCTCGCTCAAACGACATAGCCTGTCGTTTGCGCGAGATCAGCATGTCGCGTGATCTCGTTCGAACGACAGCTGTCCTCGTTCGCGCGACATGCTATGTCGTTCGAACGACGACGCCGACCTCGATTTTTGTGCCACTTTCTATCATTTTCCACTCGAATGTTCAAACTTTATTTTCATCCCACTTTGAGTAAAATCCGGCCAGAATCTTCTCAATTAATGAGACTTCACTTTTTTAGGCTTTAAGCCTCTTTATAAGCAAATGCCTTCCTCTTCATTTTGTGTAGATGTTTAAAACCTTCAAAGAATAATTCTTACTCATTTTGGAGTATTTTGTGGAGAAGCCGGTCCCTTCTTCATTGTTGCCCATCTAGAATTATTGCTGGAGATTCCAGCCGACGACATCGGAACCGACACCTGCGGGTATTTTCGTATGTCATACTTATTTTCATTATAATCCGTGTAACCGTTCTTTACAAATTATAGTGAAAATAATATGTTTTTGCCCTGCGGGGATTTTTCTTGATATTTTGTGTCACATTGTTTAATTAATTATGGGATGACACCCTCACACACGTAGGTGCATGTTTAGGGACTGTATTTATTTTTTTTTAAAATTAGACTCTTATTAATTAAGGTTTACTTGGAAACTTGCGAATAATTTTTATTTGACCCTTTTCAGGAGGGATGATGGGTTTACGTATATAGTGAGTGATATATATATGTGTATTAAGATGTGAATATTCTGTATATTAATGTGAAGAAGTATACACGACTTAAACCTTAAGTGTGAATAATGTTTAATTGACTAGTGAAATTTAATGACTTTAATTAATAGATTGTGATTGAGGATTATAATTATTAATGATAATTGGAATTAATTTGCTAAAATACCGGTGATGGGATAGCGTATAGAATTAGGGATGGTATGGGACTAGTTGGGCGGGTATCATAACTAGGCGATTAAAATGCAAACGTTAGGTGTGCACTTTAGATGAGAGGTGAGTAATGTCTCAAGAGAGTGTGACACCAATTTAAAATTTGGAAGAATTGGCTTAATTAATGATGCATTTTAATTACTTGCGAAATATTTTCTAAAAGGTTTTTGGGCGCTGAACCGTGTCAAAGCTACTTTCAAAACCGTTTAGGTGTCCAGCCACAGGGATGCCAAGCTTGATCGTTCTCTCGGGTGCCAGAGCTGCAACAATTGTGGATGTTGCAGGATATTGTTATTGTCGTTTCTTTCATCGCATTCTAGAGAGGGTCAGTTTTATTTTCAGGCTTTTTACCTAATTTCAACGGTTTATTTTATTTCATTTTATTTGGAATTGTTACATAGTTATTATTTCAACCGATGGGTTATTCGATTAAGGATGTGGCATGTAATAGACTTATATTTCAAATTTATATTGTTACTGTTGATATACTTTAGTTGTTTAACTAAATCATGGGTTGGGATGTTGTTGCTAATAAATATTAAAATTGACACTCGACTTAATTTAATAATAGGTGGTTAGTAGTTAAAATATTTCGACAGTGATGCTATGAATGAGCCAAATGAAATTCCTATTTTATTTTAATAAGGGCTGGCTAACCGTTATTTTAATAACAGGGTGTTACAAATGGTATCAGAGCATCAGGTTCTAGAGTCCTTAGGATATGTGCGACCTTATTACGTTTTCTCCCGTAACATTCTTTGATGTAAAGCCCTATTCTTAGGACTATCGATTCCTATCGCGATTTACATTCTCTTGCTATTGTGTATAATTGAAGTGAATCTTATACGAGTTCGGTTGGGTTGTGTATGTTGAACAATGGAGGACAACCAATATGGGCCATTAGGAAGACTACCAGATGAGAGGCTTAGTCAAAGTCATTGACTATTATGGAAATGGTGGTCATATTAGAAGTCACTACTATTATTACTCGAGCGGATACTGCTGTGATGACTGCTCGAGCATATAGTTTCCCCAAATATTACAACTACAGATGGTAGTGCCAATTCAAACTCACCCAATGTAGACGATATGGGAGTGCAGTGACACTCAGGATTAAATTTTGGTTAATTTTAAGGCTCATAGGAACAATGTTGTAGTGATGGGAATTAGTCCGCACATGAGAGAAGATATATACTAGAAAGTGTTGAGAGATTTGGGGTGTAGTTTGACCACAAGTCCTTTCATTTGCTATTCAAATGGAGATGCGAAGGAAATTTCTGGACTTGTCACACGAGAGCCGTACGGGGGTCGAGTAGGAGGAAGAATTTACTTGTTTAGCGAACTTCGTACCCGATGAGGTGGATACGAAGGCGAATAGGTCCTTAAGTTTGATGATGGACTCATGAGTAGAATTCACCAGCACTGATGAGAAATATGGCTTGGATAACTTATGCCATTATCGTTAATGCCGTATTGTTATTGTATTCATATCAACGCTTCCATGTGAAGGGAGCCAAAAGTGTGGGAAAGTCTAGCCAGCAGACTAAGGCTGGGTGTATCGGTGTTATGGGGCACCAATAGAGAATTTCCCAATAAGGAGACCCATTTAAAAGATTTAAATCAAAGGGAATTTTGAGCGAGTGATGGTGGATTTAGACAAGGCCATGAATTCCCTAGAGCAAGAAGGGCTAAGGTAACAATGACTGTGTCCAACAGGGCCAGTGACCAGGGAAACCTGACATGAATAGTGGGGCTAGAGATAAGGGGATTACACAGAGGGTAACTTTATATGTGGAAATCAGGACCACATGCGTCAATTGTGTCCGAAAAGAGATAAGGGACAGGAGCAGGGTGCCTAGCAGGGGAAAATGTTACAATAGTATTGGTGTAGTGTAGACGTGAATACTACGTATAAGAACCATTTAAACAGCCAGAGACATTGGCAATCAAAAGTATAAATTTTATCCACGGCTAGATAGGATAGATACGAGTGCGTAATAGTATTTGGGTTAGCACCAGATTTCCGCGTGAGTCGGGCTTAGTAGATGTATTGTTAATATCACTATTGAGTGTATATATTTACCGTCGGGTAGTGGGACTCTCTATAGTTCCATCAGCAGGAGAGGATATGATTTTGTAGATTTTATCATTTTAAGGACATATTATGCAAGTATGATGTTATCCTAAGTATGAACTGGTTAGCGATGGGTTGAGCAATAGTGGACTATTATAGTGAGGCTATCGTGTTTGCTGTTCCAGGGTAGGATGTGTTGTTTTCACGATATTTTACCTGAAAGAGGGTTGAGTTGCATATATATTATATTGAAATGGAGACTTTGGAGAATATAATTGTCTTGTTATATTCTATTCCCACGAATAGGGACTATACTAATGTGCTTTAAGGGATATCGAGTTTTCAGTTGAGCAGAGATATTTAGCTCGTTATTGAAATAGCGTTGAATACTTAGTGATTGTACGAGCGCAATATTATAAGACTCCTTTAGAAATGTGAGAGTTGAGGATTAGACTTGTACATCTGGGAATAGGATTTTGGGGTCTCGTTAATGTGTGTTTGGGAAAAGGATCTCGATAACCCATAATGTCAAGTGATAGGGCACTGAGGAAATTCTTTGGTTCGATTTCAATTACATGACGTTCCATGTATGACCCTTAATAAACATAGAGAACTGGGAGACGTTGCTGGATTCTAGGGAATCGATTTTAAATGTTAATCATGACAAGTGTGGACAAAACATTGTGCTGAGAGATATTATACGATATAAAGCCAATAGAACTAGGTAGCGTGATGTAGAAAGCATTAAGAATGTTAACACCACTAGTGGATAGGTGGTAAAATCTTGAAGATATTTAAGTCGTGAGTAGTGGGGTCATCGAGAATACCCTTAGTGTATAGCCACGCCGAGCATGCGGGGCTGAGTTTGAAATAAAAATGTTATGTTTATGAAGTTTTTGCAGATGTGCACGAGATATAGGGTGTATGAGAGCCCTAGTTAGTTTGATTTTTATAGTCATATGGGATAAGGGGGATGCGGGTTATTGAGATTGTGTATCGGTGTGGAGTGAGACATAGTGAAATTGTCTCCAGGTGCACTGCTTGTGGATGGGAAAAAAATGGTCTTAGGTGATCCACTATTTTTTTTAATAATTGGTGATTCTAGTGACGGAATGGATAGGCAGAATGATGAAGTTCATTGTTGGGGTACTAATACCATGAATAGGTCAAGATTCCCTTTGGGTTTGTGTGATTAGTTAGCCGAGGCGGAATAATTATTGCTAAATTGGGTGAGTTACATTGTCGGGTAACGTACCCAATATTTTATTTGAGCGAAGAAACGAACCGGCATGAGATGACGCCCAATAGTTGTTGTGAATCAGGATAAGATCCATAAGACCCACCTTTGATTGGGAGTATCAGGAGGCGATGGGGATGAAGTGCATTTTGAATAAGACAAGTTAGCCATATATCGAGGAGTAAACGACAAAAGTGACTAAGATGTTGAAGGGTGTGAGAGATGCGTAAGATGTTGAGGCTGGAGGCTGGAGGCCTAGTCGTTCGGCGTAGGTTTGGTTAAGGGTGGGTAAAATATATGTTCCACGAGTTGGGCATGATTTAGAGTCTATCGATCAGGATTCAGATTATCGATGTTATTTTCATATAATTCATGAACATTGTAAGTGTTACGTCATCGGGGATCGAAGAGTTAAAGAGTGGCGTGAGTGGTCAAAAATTATTTTGGGGTCTCCCATGAAAGAGTTGTGTGATTTGGGTAAGAAGTAAAGTTATCACCTAGGGGAGTGGGGACTTTTCCAACATTAATATGATAGAGCCAGTGGAGTATAGGCTTCTCTTATTGGAGCATAGTTAGTGGATTTACGATAGGTTTGCATATCATTATATAGGTGAGACCTTACGAATGATAGAGTATAATGGTATGGAATTATTGGAATAAACTTGTCCCTAATCTTCGGCCTTAGCGAGTAGGCCTTCTGTCAGGATGGTATCACTAATGGGTGTATCGCGGAGGTACCAAAATGTCGCCACGAGCTGATTATGAGTATCTTCGAATGTCATGCGGGTAAGGATCTGAAGTTCTTCGTACCGGGCATATCCGAATTTCGTGGACGAAATTATTTTTCAAGGGGGAAGTATGTAATCCCCCTAATTATGTATATATATATGGACATTTTTAAATTATGACACATGATTTAATTAATCGAGAAATAAAGAAAAAATAAAAATATATTAATTTAAATTGAAATGAATTAATATTTATGTGATAATATATTTACTAGTGTGATACAATATATAAAATTGGATGTCAAATAATATTATGTCGTAAGTGAGTAAAAGCGACAGGACTTACTGATATCTTAATTGGGACACATTATATTAGGTTGAGATTGAAAATATTGATAAGTGACTCGGATGATAATTTCGACTGCACGTTCAATCCGAAATGGGTCAAAATAGTCCCAATTTAGTACCTTGAGGTTGTGTTTGGGTCTCGGGGGCTTTTTAGACTAGTTAGGATTAATTAAAAGTTAATTTGGCCATTTTTTGGTATGTGAAAAGACAATTTCGAGATTCTTACTCATATATTGAAAGGGTGAGTGAAAAAGAAAGGCCATTCTCATATTCTAAAGATTTAGTTGAGAGATACCAAGATTTAGCGAGAAAGTGAAGGGAATTAGAGAGGAAATACAAAGGTTTAAGCGAGAAAGTGAAGAATAACTCAAGAACACTAAGGGATTGAAGATTGGGGAAGGGATTCAAGGAGATTTATCATCCTCTTTATCAAATTCAACCACTACAAACTATTAAGGCAAGTGATTATCTTGGAAAATAATTATGCTTTCAAATTTTGTCATATTAAAGTTGGAAAAATTATTTTTTATGGAATTCACATGTCAAACTTTGGGATTTTGGGAAATGATTATGCAAATTGATTTTGACATATGATGATGGAAATTTATGGATGAAGTTTGAACATGAAATTTTGGGATTATGAGTTTATATGTAGTGAAATTAATATAAAGAAAACTCATGATTGAATTTGTGATATAGCATGTAGAGATAAAATTAATCCCCATGAAAGTTACATATCTAGATGATGATTATATGCAATGATGAGTCCCATTGATATAAAATCTATCAAGTATAATAGAGATTGAAACAAATTATATTGATGATAATTTTTTAGGTTGAAATTGTCGAAATTTGGATTTGGAAAACTGAGATAGATTTTTGTGGGCGAACTAGGTCGCCCCATAGCCAAACCCGTTCGAACCCCCCACCACGAACAGTTGAATTGTTTTTTCAGAAAAGATTAAAATGTTAATTTAGGGATTGAATTAAATATCCAGGGACAATTGTAAACTTCTTGAAAATATACGAATTGAGATGGTGGGTTAAAATTATTAGAGATTTATCGGGGATGCAAGTTATAATAAACGAGAAGAATTTCATTCGAAAATTAATAATGAAATTTGGATGAAAATTAAAAAATATAGGGATGCGGGTTGAGTGCTAATACGTATCCAGAAATTTATATAGTGAGATTTAATTAGTTAATTTAGTGAATGATTAATTAATTATGGATATGAACAATATTGTGAAAATAGTTTATATATGTCATGAGTGATAGGCACAGTTAAATGGAATTTTGAAAAATATATATGGGTATAGATGTAGAATCTCTCTCTCTCTCTCTCTCTCTCTCTATATATATATATATATATATATATATATATATATATATATATATATATGCTTGATTTAATTAATTAAACATACCACTCTAGGGGTGTTATTAATGGAGGTTTTGCGATGTGGGTGTTCTTCCAGTGGAGTGAAAGCAGGCTAAGTATTGACCCCAGATCATAGGGCCATGCATGCCTAACAAGGTTGAATTCGAGTGAGGTAATGTTGGTATGGTTATGCTCACTGGCTCAGAATTATGATCGCCTCCAATACGTTTTATTTTCGGGTACGGTAGGCATTTTTGTCCCGGTGTTTCTAGGGTGAGAATGTATTGTGCTGAAGAATAGCACACTAGATAACCATATCTAAGGGATTTTTATTCCGGAGGGATGATGGGTATACGTATATAGTGAGTGATATATATGCATATTAAGATGTGAATATTGTGTATATTAATGCGAATAAGAATACACGGCTTAAATCTTAAGTGAGAATACCGTTGAATTAACTAGTGAAAGTTACTGACTTTAATTAATAAATTGTAATTGAGGATTATAATTATTAATGGTAATTGGAATTAATTCGGCAAAATTCCCGGTAATGGGATAGCGTATAGAATTTGGGATGGTAGGGACTAGTTAGGCGGGTATCATAATTAAGCGATTAAAATGCAAACATTAATTGCGCACTTTAGATGAGAGGTGAGTAATGTCTTGAGAGAGTGTGACACCAATTTAAAATCTGGAAGAAGGGGCATAATTAATTATGCATTTTAATTACTTGCAGAATATTTTCTAAAAGGTTTTTGGGCGATAACCCATATCAAATCTATTTTCAAAACCTTTTGGGTGTCCAGCCACAGGGATGCCAAGCTTAACCAGTCTATCAGGTACCAGAGCTGCAACAATTGTGGATGTTACAGGATATTGTTGTAGTCATTTCTTTCATCACATTCAAGATAGGGTTAGTTTTATTTTCAGGCATATTGCCTAATTTCAGCGTCTTATTTATTTCATTTTATTTGGATTTGTTGTATGGTTATTATTTCAACCGATGGGTTATTCGATTAAGGATTTGGCATGTAATAGACTTATGTTTTAGATTTATATTATTTCCGTGGATTTACTTTAGTTGTTTAACTAAATCGTGGGTTGAGATGTTGTTGCTGATAAAGATTAAAATTGACACGACTTATTTTAATAATAGGTGGCCACCCGTTATTTTAATAACCGGGGTGTCACAGATGGTAACAGGGCATCAGGTTCTAGAGTACTTTGGATCTATGCGACCTTATTACATTTTTTCCCATTGCGTTCTTTGATGTAGAGCCCTATGCTTAAGACTGTTGACTCTTATTGCGATTTACGCTCTCCTACTATTAGTTATAACTAAAGTGAATCTTAAATGAGTTTGGTTTGGTTGCGTATGTCTAACAATGGAGGACAACCAACGAGGGTTGTTAGTAAGACTACCAGAGGAGAGGAGAGGCCTGAGCCGCAGACTATTATGAAAATGGTGGCCGAAGTAGAAGTCACCACTATTATTGTATTAGACATGACTATACTAGCTAGAGATGTATACGCATAAGATTATGAATTAGGAATATTGCAATAAAATATACTAGAGACGTATATACTGAACTGTGACTCGGGAATATTAAAGTCTGATACACTAGAGATATATATCAGAAAACATAACTCGTGACTGTTAAAGTTAGACAATACCGTGTAAGTAAGTTAATATTGTTATAGTAAGAGTTACTTAATTGAAAGACGGACTTAAGAATGTTAAAGTAAAGAATACTTAATTAAAAATGAACTTAGAGGTTGTGAATACCTTTCGAGACTGAGATTAGTACCACATTCTTATTTAGATTGTTTGGGTTGGGATAACTTAAAATCAACTTAAATATTGAAGGAATATGTATTCTTATTTTGCGGCCCAAATTTAGTTATACTCTCATGCACTGTGGACTTCGTAGTTTGAATCCTCTTTGTGGAAATATTTTTTACAGGTTTTAGGCATCAGTCGTCACCGTATAATGGAGCTATTAATGGAAAGAGTTACTCTAGTATTAGTCCCATCTATCATTTTCTATGATGTAGGTGTCAAGCGTGTAGCTTATTTATATTATTGCACTCTTTTATATTTCAGTCATTGAAACAATTGTGTTTAACATTATTTAGATTTCTCCAGTAAGATATTTGTACGAGATATATGTATTTATATTGGTGCAATTATTTAAAGTTGGATATTGGACTTGTAATAACAATTTTTCTAACAATATTCATAGCATAGCTTTAGACTAGTTTGACGTATCCCGTTACAAATTATCATATACTATCATGATGAACAAACCCGAGCATCTCCAATTTTGAAGACTTCCCGACATCCCGTAAAGGTATAAAATAATTTAGAGTTTAAATTAATTTATAAAATTAATTTTTGAGATGTTTATTTTTTACCAAAAATGACCAAGAGTTTGTTATTTCGAAAAGAAAAAACAATTAAATCTTGTTCAAACGAGATGAAATGTCGTTAGAAGGTCATTCAATGTATTTTTGAAAATGAGGTTCAAATGAGGGCTTACTGTCTAAGTTTTTTTTATGTCATCAGAAACGAGACTTATCTCATTCGAACGAGATGTTTATCTTATTAGAACGATAGGAATAAATAGTTCGAACGTCGCCACAACCTCGGAATTTGTGAACGCCCTATAAATACCTTTTTCGTGTTTAGATTGTTTAATACTTTTGTCAGATTCGTTTCTACATAACTTTTGCGAAAGATCTTCATTTTTGTGTTGCAAAAATACAGTTTAATTCACAAACAAACATCCTGAATATTTAGTTTTATGAATTCCTTTAAACCCTCAATTTTTTTGTATACTTTCATACACCTTTATTGATAAGGCATCTCCATGGATGACTTGTGATACTTGAGGGGACTCACTGCTGAAGACGAAGGCCAAGGTTGACAGAGGACTACGATCTTGTGATTCTTGCGAGTATCATAGTTGTTCTTTAGAGATTTGCAAAAATTAACACATTATACTTATGGCTGGTATAAAGTAGTTTATAAGTCGATTGTCTTATACATTTTTAAATTGAATAAAAGGTCTTACCCGAAAGGTTTTTTTTACCAATTCTTAGTTTACTTTATCTGTTTTATCACATAGATGCATGTCTTGGGATAAAACGATAAAATCTATTTAAAAGTGGTGTTGCATGTTTGAATCTTAAAATTGCAAGAATGAAGTTTTGTGACCATATTTTCCATGCACGTTTATTTATGCATTCTAAATGGTATTATAGCCTTCCACTCTTACAAGTAGTGTCAGAGCATACTTACTGCATTCACAAATTGGTATCAGAGCGGGTTACACCAAATTATCACGTGATCCTAATTTTTTTTAGTTTTCCATGTAGATACCATTTTTCACAAATTGGTATTAGAGCTGGTTGCACTAAGTTATTATGTTAAATCCTTATTTGGTGCTTTGAGTGTGGTTTAGTTTTTCTCTTGATGGATTATCATAGTTTTAATGACTTAAATCGTTTGAATTTGAAGTTTGCTAAAAGAATTGAAATTCTTGAAAAAAAATTCTCGTTGTAAATATACTATGGATCTTTTGTAAACTCTTCAAAGTCAAAGAGATTTCTTTCATGCGAAACTTGTGGACATGGATTGTGATTTTAAAATTTTAGAATTATCCAAGAAGGAGAGTGATGAAAGAGTCCAATTTTTTGATAAATAATTAGAGGACTTTAAAAATTATAGGGTTAGTGTTTGTGCCGTTGAGGATTATGTTTTGATTAATGATTTTAAGGCAAGAGATAAGACTCTTAGGGATAAGTTTGCTCACATTAAGGGGGAGCAAGATAACCTTCTAGAAATGATTAAAAATATGAAGAAGGAGTCCCTAAAATTTGAGGAGTCAAATTCTTTGCTTGAGTCTAGAATTTTGAAGTAAAAAGATGATTTAAAATACTCGAGTAGTTTTTATAGTAAGGTACTGGATCTTATGTTTATAATACTTCGACTGCCAAAGCCAAGACCATTATTTGTTTTAGAGGGTCAACCGCATACAAGAACGTTAGAAAAGGTCAATCCATAGGTAACATTCCTCACACTTACACATGTTCACATTGTGGTAGGAAAGATCACCTTAGGCGTTTTTATTTTGATCTTGGCAGAGGCCCTAGGAAGTTGAAGTCTAGTGTACCCTTGGTTCCTGAAACTCGATGCTTTAAGTGTACACCTATTTGGGTTAGAAAATCCATTTTAGAGGAGCTAGATGTTAAACCTTTTGATTCTCACATGTTTGCACATGATTATTCACTTGCTTTATTATATGAATGATTGCTTGTGTGATTTTGTTTGTCATACTCTAGTATTGCTTCATGACATATATTTGCAAGTGTTATGACATGTTTATCTTTTGTATTATATTTTTTTTGTTGAGTAATATTTGAAAAATACAAAAAGATTTTATTTTGATAAAAAAATTAAAAATACAAAAAGATTTTTTATTTTTATGTATTTTAATTTTTCACAGTTGGTATGGCATATTGGTGTGTTTGAATCCAATTATCCACGCAATTTCCATATGGACATGACATTTCATTATAGCTTTAGTACTAAGATTGATCTTAACCATGCTTATGGAGTTATTTCAAACTTGATTTGCTTTACGGTTTCGACTTTATATATGCTTCCGCACACACATGCACGAGCTTTTTGAATGTTTACTTCACTACGTATATTTGAGCTTGGTGAAATGTTCACCCATAAATTTTGTCAACTAAATGTTTATGTGACTATGGGAGATTTGTGCATGTACGCACCATTGCCCGTGAGATTTGTTTTATTATTGAAAAAATGTGAGTGTACACAAACAAGGGATGCGAGAGACATGTTGACTCATCGTGAAATCCACCATTTGAAAAGGCCCCAAGAAAAAATTATGGCAATAAAAAGAGCTATATGCTAAAAAGAGGACAACATAGTTTAGTTTGTTTGATCTTTCCAAATAAATCACTTCAAGAGAAAAGAAAAATAAAAGAACAGAAAATAAGATATATGTTTATCTTTTGAGGGAGTTTAGTTGAAGATCAACGGGTTTGCACAATGCATCCTAGCTGTGTTTATTTTGTCATGATACAATTGATTTATAGAATCATCAAGTTACTACTTATTTTGAGGAAGTTTTTTTGAAGATCAATAGGTTTGCACAAGTAGTGTCTGAGCATAGTTACTACTTTCACAAGACTATTGGGATTCATTTTTAGTGACGGAATCATGTTCTATTGTTGTTTGATACCTTATCAGAGATGTTTTCATCTATTAAATATTTTAGTATTTAGCATTGTCTCTACTTATATCATTTTCATTTATCTAATTCATGCTTAGAATATTATTAATGATTTGACTCCCGTGATTTTTATACTAGAATTTATCAATTTATTTACGGATTTTATGGGGTGTCACAGTTTGTATCACAACATTCTAGTAACTAGTGTCCTAGGGTCATAAGTGCGTCCACCATTTTTCTGCACTGCGTTCTTTAACTACTCTAAAATTATACCGTTTAGTATTTGTACAATTAATCACGATAATCACATAAGAATTCTCATGCCATTGGCTATGACAAACGGCTTGAATATATCGAATTGTACCAGGAGAGTTCCTTGTTTGGATTCCATTCGTGAGACATCCCATACATGTTGTTTAGTTTGGTTTGGAGTTAGGTCTTATTGGGCGTGAGACTTTTGGTGTATGATTGGAGAATGTTTTGAGGGGAAGGGTTTTCCACTTACCAATCATAACTGTAGGAGGATTAAGTTCCTGAAACCTCATTAGGGTGAGTTTATCTATCTTTCTCTTTTTGCAATAGAAGAGATTGATACATAAGCGAACTAGACGGATCACATTATCAGAACTTTATATGAAGGGTTTAACCTATGTTATTGGGTAACCCATATGTCGATGTCTAAAAATGGAGTGGTCCAATTTTATAATCACGGATAAATAATAAGACCAATCTAAACAAACACACAAGAGATAAAGGTTTTTAAAGTGGTTCAGCTGTCAAAATCCTACATCCACTGTTGGTATTATTATTGAAGTTTGCAAGAGATACATACGGTGTTCTTGTGATTTAATGAATTGTCCCCTTGAGCTAAGGGAGACAGTCTATTAATAGTGGTCCGAAACCCTATAGACGGAATGCTTTTATATTTTCAGGCATTTACATCTATGTACAATAAACGAGACTCTTGTTATTCAGTGTTGGTCACCCTTCTATCCGAGTAACTTTTTATTTTCCTAATTGTTCATATTCTAGAGTTGGTCGGTATTCTAGCCAACTAGGTTCCTCTGATGTCGATCAAGACAGCTGAATGGCCACATAGGATGAAATGTGTCTATTTTTTATTGGTCCACATGGTGAGGTAATTTTTACATATAACAAAGACCCCAATGCTCCATGCTTGATGATTAATAGAAAGTATGGAGTACTTGTTCAAAATGTTGCTCGACGTGTGATCTGAGCGTTGGTCGGCAACCGACCTTTCGGACTTGTAAAAGTTTTTGCTGGAACTGTGGATAATGACATTTTTATAAATAATTCAAACTTTTTGTGCATTGGGAAGCACGCAGTCGGCGACAGTTCAATCATTCTTGTAGTTAATCATTTCGTTTCTTCTATCGAGGCAACCTATAAATACGCAAAAATTTCCCTGCTTTTCTTTTGACATCAAATTTTCAGCACTTAGAATTTTCCCTTATTCTCGAGTTTTCTTTCTGCAATCTCTTTCTGCTACCCGTCACCGCTTTTCAATCTTCCTTGTTATCTTTAGATTCCTGTAAGCTTCTTTCATCTTTTCTCTATTTTTCACCCTCTTCTCTATTTCAACCACAGTTTACTTCGTGGATGATGGTTCATTAGAGGAGTTTTGGGAGAAAAGGAAAATTCTTGACTGGGTAGATTTAGAAATAGCTCAGGGCCCTATTAATGTTTATTCTTTATCATAGGCTCATTGGATTCCCACTCTTTTCATTTTTTTTAAAGAACTTTTTATTCATATATAGTAGAAGAACTTGCCTCTTCTAAATAGCAATCATTACAAACAGAATCTGAAAACGGAAAAGAAAGGAGAATAAATGCGGTTCTTTATAGACTAGAACCCTTACAAGAACATAAGACAACTTGAAACATCCTAAAATGAATAAAAAGCACCAATAACCACTAGACATGCCTGAAAGAAGGAAATCCCCATTTATCAACTCTATTAAGGACCCTGATCTGCTTTGGAAAGTCCTTATCCGGTTGATCATCTAACCCCAACCGTTCTACTACTTACTACACCCCTTTCAATGCCGACTTTCACGTATAATTCTTCCCGTTAAGTGATACTTAATGATCTTCTTCTTCTCTCGGCGTATACCAAAAGTTTCGACCCTTGCACTTTTCACCACGTTGTGCACATATGGACCCTTTATACCTTATTGACATCCTCATTCTATTTACTCTTGAGTCACCCTCAACATTCGATTGGTCGAAACTCTACTCCAAATTGCCCATAATAATTAAATATTTTCGTTCTCAAGAGATATCCCCTTATTAAATGGCTTTCCACTGCCCTTTCACCAAATTCGGACGTGCTACACTGATTACACATGAGCATACTCATTAACACCTTCTCTTATGACGCTTAATCCCATAAGTAATAATTTCACCCATCAATATCCCTTCTTTCGGAGATCACTGCATTAGTAAACCAAGATGTGTACACCTCTTATAACCCATGCATAAGATTTTAAACATCATATACGCTTCATACATATTCCAAACTCTTTATTGCCACTGCATTTACAACGTGGCTATACCACTTGGGCATTCTCAATCACCTCTGAAACCAACATTATGAACGAATGCAATCTTCAACCTTCCACAACAAAACCAACATTATGAGTATTTACCTCGTAATTCACTAATAACTGGCTCTACTAGCCTTACATCGTAATTTAGCATGTTAACTTCCCATTATAACTACTCACTTCCATAACGATCGAGGTATTCAATTTATGAACGAATGGTCAAACATCTCCCTACTACCAACCATACGCTAAGTTTCATGCGTGGGATGTCTCGCAAAGTGAAATCCAAGCAAGGAACCCCCCCGATACACTACTACCTAACATTGTCGGTCATCGGGGATTCGTTATGCCCTAAGTCCATAACATGTACTCCTATATTCCCGTTTCTTGAAAATCAAGTTACATCTCCTTCCGCAATTACACTTAGATTAGGAACTCCTTCTGAAAGACACTGTCTCTAAACATTGATGGAAATCAAATTCATAACATCATGCAAATATAATTGGGGCTCTCGAAATCCCGTCCCCAAACACACAAGTATGAGTTTAAACTCCCAAATCTCTATAGGGTGATAAAACAATGCACTCTTCTTATAACGACATCCTGAGCGTTAATTATAATAACCATCTAAACCTTTTCACTGACTAGTAAACCAATTACATACGAATCATATCAATTAAATCCCTACGCATACTGGGATTAAATATTCGAACCATTATACCTTTTTGAAATCACAACAATATATATATACACACACACACACACACACACACACACACACACACACACACTATATATATATATATATATATATATATATAATTACGAGCTCGACCCTTCACAGATGGGGCCTCGCAAGAACGAAACAATCACCCAAAGGTAGTAACCCCGACAAACTTACAATACCAGCACACTATCGGTATAATCATATATAAAACCATAATTAGGATAATATCATACTCGTATAAAACAGCACTAAAACGAGTAATTTCAATAAAGTATATACTGCTATCAATATACCCATTCATCCTCCGCGGATGACAATAAAGGTAACCCCACACTATCAGGGAAGATATTCACATAAATAATAAAATTGTCGATACTCACTAAACTAGACTCTCAAGCAAAAATAACCATAATAACAATTGTAGCAACTCGTTCATGCCACAAACAACATGCAACATCATCTGAGGATATAACTCATACTTCTATCCTGACAATTGTCCTGGCTACTCAAATGGTTCCTGGACTTAACACACCTGTCCGTACCAAACCGAATATTTCAATAACTGTCTCCCTTGCCAAATACAATACCTTTATCCCTACACTTATATCGGGAAGCATTTATAATGCACTGGTTTCACTCCCCAAAAAATACCTCTACACATACTCCACTTATCTTCGGTCACACTGACCATGTTAAGGTGGTCCTTCTCTCGGACGTTGGTAGTCTCATCTTTGATGACTACCTCCATTGTTCCCTTAGCTTGATGGACCTAAGGAACACGCTACTAGTTTCCACATCTCTTACTGAAATCACAATAGCTCGGTAATAATTCAGCTATCCGAATTATTTTAACGGGTTCTCCGTTGGGTCTTCCCCTTGTGGTGCTTCTCCAATACCATTTTCCCAGTCTTACTCTATAGAAATTCCTCGATTCTTGAATCTCCCCACCCAAGGAAATGTTTACCTCTAAATTAACACTACGCGACATTATTACCATCTGCATTGACCGTCCAAGCAGAATTCCCCAGAAGAGCTAACAATTCTTCTTGTATGTAAATTCTCCTATTAATATCCTCTTCTCCATTTCACCTACTTCACCCGGTGTAAGGTTCGCTACATAATTAAATTTCTCCTCAAAAAGTGACCTCTGTCTGACCCTTTTGTGTGAGTTCAGAATAATATTCACCTTTCACCCTGAACATCTGATGAAGGAACTTATGGTCAAACCATACGTGTACGCCTTCTCTCGACGTCACAATTCACTTTTAAGTGTGGTGATTGTCTCTCACCATTGAAACTCCGCTCTTATGAGCCAAGAAAAATTTACCCCAAATTTTCATTTTCGATTGGCTATACCCCGACATATGTCCAAGCCTTTGGATATATTACGTTCGTTTCGCTAGCACACTCCATCTCCGCATTTCGAGTATTTCCATTGTTGGTTCTCTTCAATGTTTCACCTAACTCTTTCTCTCCCATTCCAACCCTGTTGGGAGAGTCTCATTTGACCCCACTTTCTACTATAGTTGTTCCTGGAAGTCACAAGTCGCGCCTTGGCCGTCTGTACCGTCCTGGACTTCCGTGCCATAATATGGGTGACTTTAACTACGGTCATACTTCTTTAATAACTTAAATAACCTCAACTGATCTTTTGCCTCCTGTTGTTCGCCCAACTATTTTCGCCTGACGTACTACATTGTTCGGCGCACGAACACACCCGATTGTAAATAAGATTCACTATTATGACATCATAGCAGGAGAACGAAATCTTACCAAAGAAATCAACAATCCTAAACATAGGGCTCTATATCAAAGAAAGCTACGCTGGAAGCATAATAAGCCGCACTGATCCTAAAGGACACTAGAACTTGATGCTCCGATACCACCTGTAACACCCCGTCTAATTAAATACCTGGTAGCCACTCATTTATTAAACTAATACAGAATATCAAGTTGGTTCAGTCTTAGCATCACTGTCAAAAAACATTTAATCAATTACTAGCCACCTAATATTTAAAAAGAGAGGTGTCAAATTTTATTAATTATGTTAACAAATAAACAATAATTTATTTATAAACCATCAATCGCATAAACAATCTCATATAAAAGCTCAACGATATGAAATAAAATAAGCCTGGAGTAAAAACTCCAATAATTAAGATGCTAGAGTAAATAATGTCCCAATACAAGAGTTTGAATAAATAATAAATAAAAAACTGAAAGCAACTACAACCTCTCAATAAGAATGGGCAACATGCCCTAACTTGTACAAATGACTCTGAAGGAATCAAGGATAAAATGAGAGCATCTACTACCAAGATCCTGTAACTTCCACAACAGCTACAACACGTCATCAGAATGGAACTCCTATGCTTGGCGTCCCTGTGGCCGGGCACCTAAAATGTTTTACAAAGAAAAAATAGATTTGGAGGAAAACGGGTCAGAGCCCGATGTGAAAACAGTTTAAAATTTTAGCAAGTGTTTAAATTATAATTAAACAACACATTATAAACACGTTATTTGCGTGCTCTCACATGAGTTTCTTACCTCTCAACTACTGTGCACGCCTAACGTATGCCTTTAACCCATCCTAGTAATGCCAATATCTAACTAGTTTGTACCACTCATGCCTTCGCATTCTAACATAGAGTATCTACACGTAACCCCCAAATAAGCCATATTTATAACCCATGTTCACATTCATTAAAATAATTATCTCAAGTATTAATTAAATTCTCATTCTTAACCCATTCAAATATCTTAGTTATTCACATCTACTAAGCAACAATGAACCAGTCACAAGTATATAAGTATATCACTCTCAGTACTTAAATACATATATGGAACCCCTAGGCTAAGCTGCGGTGCACGCATACTCTGCTATCAAATCTATATACATCACGTACGTAAGGATCACGTGTTTCGAATCACTCAGGAACCGTCTAAATACAAATCACACATATTGGAGGTGAACATAGTTCACATACCCATGGGTCACGCACATACCTACACTCCCATGGTCAGCTGACTTATCATCTCACCAATAAGTCATTCACAGCCCTATGTCCTTAACGTACCAGTCTAAATCCCCTCTAAGGCACACAAGGATAAGAGGGTCCTTTTCCAAAATATAACTAACCTCCCATGATAGCAAGTATGGTAGGTATGTCATACACATAAGAAATCCGTACACTAGGCATTCACACAACCTAAGTAATCATATTACTATATAAGTATTCACACATTTCATCTAGTAATGACTCGTATGTAGCAAGTTTATCCCGAACATAATACGTAATATATTTCCAGCTTGATAACTCTCTTGTTATATCAATTTGAGTACTTAAACCTATCTCAAAAGGTTACTAGGTTTCTTATTAATTTTCGATATTATCTCAACACTTAAAGTCACTCCGTTCCCGCCCTTAACCTTACATCATCATAAATTTCCATTATAGTTTCAATTCTAACGCTTTCTAATCGTACCTCACTCGGTAGACCCTCGTAAGCAATAGCAATCAATTTCGTAAGTTTTAACATTATCCGATAATAACTAAGACCCTACTGACTTTATCTAAGTCCCATAATATTATATTAATGACCCTAATAACCAACATCAGCTTTGCAATAATCATTAAACCTTAAAGAGAAACAATTATAAAAAATCAGAAGGGTCGATCGATCGAAGAAAAGGGGTCGATCGATCGATGGATGGATCGATCGACATTCTTGAGTTGATCGATCGATCAAGCAGGTATCAGCCCAGAATTTCTTAACAGTTACGGGTTCTCCTCTTTTTACACCTCAAATTATTCATCCTAACGTCCAAAACTCACAACTAAGTATACTAATTATCATACTAACATGTTTACATCATTCCCCACGTTTTAGAATCATCAAAACAACATAGAACGTAAGTTTCTTGGATCAAAATACCCAATTTTCATATAAAATCCCTAGTTTTCCTACTTCTTCAAGAACATCACATAATTCAATGAAATATCATAATTCTATACCCATAAATCATAAATTCGTGGTTGTTATCATGTCCAACATTAAACTACATGCAAGACCTACCCAAATTATGATTTAAACCTTTCAAATCCATTCAATTTTCATTATTCATGATAAATCTTCAATTCTATAATAACATGTAAAATATATGCATTGAATCTTTGCAAGATAAATCACTTGCCTGAAGATACCGATTCTGATCCGTTGATGACGTTATTGGTTGTTTTCCCCTCTCTTTTCGGTCACAAATCCGGCGGTGGTGGTGGTGTGTGTTGGTTATGGCTATGGAATCCCTTGGAACTTCTCCTCTCTTCTTTTCTAACTGCTACTATGATTTTTGGTTGTGAAAACCCTAAGGGTCTCAAGTGTTGGCTGATAAAAACTAACTTAAATTTGTGGGCCAATATTCACCTAAAAATAGGAATGACTAAAATACCCTCCCGGATTGTCGGTCATGCCTGAAAATGCCCCGGGACCCAAACTAAATCCCCAGCTAGTGTTTTCTGACTATCTTGAACCTTCCGAACACGTTGGCGCACTCAAAAAGCTCATACGGATGATATAAAAATAAAATACTTTTAAATCCATTAAATTGGGTCCTGACACGACTGACACGCATGTTCCAACTAAATTATCGAAACTGTCGTATTTTTAACTCACGACATTTTTAATAAATTCAATGATTACATATTACCATAATCACTCAGTAATATTCAACAACATATTAATAACCAAATACTAACCCTCGTCTCGCTAGCATTTAAATCCGAATTAATTTTCCACTTAATTATCCCAAAATAATTTAATAAATCCCATAATTAAAAACAATTCCATTTCATTAACCTCATACTTAAAAGCCATAAAAATACGGGGTATTACATACATCCCCCTAATAACAGAATTTCATCCCAAAATTCGAAAAAGTAAGGCATACCTCGAAAAATTAGGTATTCTCCAGTACTCAAAACAAAATATAAAGGAAGGCCTAATCATTAAAGCCCTCGCTTCACAACAAGCTTGTTTAACAGTCTTGATACTTTATCAGATTACACTTTAATAAATGCATCTCACGTTGTGCTCTTACTAAACAATATTCGAATAAAAATAGCCTATACATCATTGGCCGCATTATCTCAATATTATTGTGAGTCCGCACCTCACTACGCACTAACTCCCGTGTTTATCAAAACACCAAACTCCCATCCTGGAAGAAATCAATAAAACATCTGACTACTCTTGCCCATTCTTTGAATCTCTGTTCCCAGTGTTGTGACTTTTACACAAGGAAAAACCACTTCAGTCGGTTGGTCTTACACAAAGCATTCGTAAGCACCTTGTCCACCATAAATGGATACGGGTGCTTTCCCCCAACCCTACCATTAGGTAATATCTTCTCCCCATTACTACAATATAACTCACTTACTAGTTATACCCTATTTAGAAATGAAAAGATCGCAATGAATTAAAAATTTCTTTCATACAATCCACCAGTCGTCAATCACCTTACGCCTACACCTAGGGCTATAGGTGATACAACCCTCAGAACAAAGCGTTATTTCCACTACTTCTTGCTACCCCACGTTGAAGGTGAATTTAGGGGATCTCATATTGGTTTTGAATAATACTTCGTAGGATCACGTACCGGCGTGTTCACTATCTAATAGTGTAAATCACCCAAGTATATAATCATTTCTCTCCTTCTGGACAACCTGCCCCACATATTCGAAGGAACTCGTTACTTATCTATAAGTTGGTAACCCCTCAAGGAAATTTACCAACTTGACACTTCCATCCCTGGAATCTTTGGCTTGATACAAAATTATATAGTTGATCATCTAACCCCAACCATTCTACTACTTACTACACCCCTTTCAATGCCGACTTTCACGTATAATTCTTCCCGTTAAGTGATACTTAATGATCTTCTTCTTCTCTCAACGTATACCAAAAGTTTCGACCCTTGCACTTTTCACCACGTTGTGCACATATGGACCCTTTATACCTTATTGACATCCTCATTCTATTTACTCTTGAGTCACCCTCAACATTCGATTGGTCGAAACTCTACTCCAAATTGCCCATAATAATTAAATATTTTTGTTCTCAAGAGATATCCCCTTATTAAATGGCTTTCCATTGCCCTTTCACCAAATTCGGACGTGCTACACTGATTACACATGAGCATACTCATTAACACCTTCTCTTATGACGCTTAATCCCATAAGTAATAATTTCACCCATCTATATCCCTTCTTCCGGAGATCACTACATTAGTAAACCAACATGTCTAAACCTCTTATAACCCATGTATATGGATTTAAACATCATATACGCTTCATACATATTCCAAACTCTTTATTGCCGCTGCATTTACAACGTGGCTATACCACTTGGGCGTTCTCAATCACCTCCGAATTTGAAATCTTAAATCCTCCTTAACCTCAATGCATCCTTCAACCTGCCGCAACAAAACCAACATTATCAGTACTTACCTCGTAATTCACTAACAACTGGATCTACTGGCCTTACATCGTAATTTACCTTGTTAACTTCCCATTATAACTACTTACTTCCATAACGATCGAGGTATCCAATTTATGAACGAATGGTCAAACATCTCCCTACTACCAACCTTACGCTAAGTTTCATGTGTGGGATGTCTCGCAAAGAGAAATCCAAAAAAGGAACCCCCCCGATACACTACTACCTAACATTATCGGTCATCGGGATCCGTTATGCCCTCAGTCCATAACATGTACCCCTACATTCCTATTTCTTGACAATCAAGTTACATCTCCTTCTGCAATTACACTTAGACAAGGAACTCCTTCTGAAAGACACTGTCTCTAAACATTGATGGAAATCACCTTCATAACATCATGCAAATATAATTGGGGCTCTCGAAATCCCGTCCCCAGACACAAAACTATGAGTTTAAACTCCCAAATCTCTATAGGGTGATAAAATAATGCACTCTTCTTATTACGACATCCTGAGTGTTAATTGTAATCACCAACTAAACCTTTTCGCTGACTAGTAAACCAATTGCATACGAATCATATCAATTAAATCCCTAAGCATACTGGGATTAAATATCCGAGACCATTATACCATTTAAAAATCAAAACAATATGTATATATATATATATATATATATATATATATATATATATACAAAAGTACAATTACGAGCTCGACCCTCTCACAGATGGGGCCTCGCAAGAACGAAACATTCACCCCAAGGTAGTAACCCCGATAAACTTACAGTACCCGCACACTATCGGTATAATCATATATAAAACCATAAATAGGATAATATCATACTCGTATAAAACAGCACTAAAACGAGTAATTTCAATAAAGTATATACCGCTATCAATATACTCATTCATCCTCCGTGGATGACAATAAACGTAACCCCACATTATCAGGGAAGATATTCACATAAATAATAAAATTACCGATACTCACTAAACTCGACTCTCAAGCAAAAATAACCATAATAAAAATTGTAGCAACTCGTTCATGCCACAAACAACATGCAACATCATATGAGGATATAACTCATACTTCTATCCTGACAATTGTCTTGGCTGCTCAAATGGTTCCTGGACTTAACACACCTGTCCGTACCAAATCGAATATTTCAATAACTGTTTCCCTTGCCAAATACAATACCTTTATCCCTACACTTACATTGAGAAACATTTATAATGCACTGGTTTCACTCCCCACAAAATACCTCTACACATACTCCACTTATCTTCGGTCACACTGACCATGTTAAGGTGGTCCTTCTCTCGGACGTTGGTAGTATCAGCTCTGATGACTACCTCCATTGTTCCCTTAGCTTGATGGACCTAAGGAACACGCTACTAGTTTCCACATCTCTTACTGAAATCACCATAGCTCGGTAATAATTCAGCTATCCAAATTATTTTAACGGGTTCTCCGTTGGGTCTTCCCCTTGTGGTGCTTCTCCAATACCATTTTCCCAGTCTTACTCTGTAGAAATTCCTCGATTCTTGCATCTCCCCACCCAAGGAAACGTTTACCTCTAAATTAACACTACGCGACATTATTACCATTTTCATTGACCGTCCAAGCAGAATTCCTCAGAAGAGCTAACAATTCTTCTTGTATGTAAATTCTCCCATTAATATCCTCTTCTCCATTTCACCTACTTCACCCGGTGTAAGGTTCGCTACATAATTAAATTTCTCCTCACAAAGTGAGCTCTGTCTGACCCTTTTGTGTGAGTTCAGAATAATATTCACCTTTCACCCTGAACATCTGATGAAGGAACTTATGGTCAAACCATACGTGTACGCCTTCTCTCGACGTCACAATTCACTTTTAAGTGTGGTGATTGTCTCTCACCATTGAAACTCCGCTCTTATGAGCCAAGAAAAATTTTCCTCAAATTTTCATTTTCTATTGGCCATACCCCGACATATGTCCAAGCCTTTGGATATATTACGTTCGTTTGGCTAGCACACGCCATCTCCGCATTTCGAGTATTTCCACTGCTGGTTCTCTTCAATGTTTCACCTAACTCTTTCTCTCCCATTCCAACCCTTTTGGGAGAGTCTCATTTGACCCCACTTTCTACTATAGTTGTTCCTGGAAGTCACAAGTCTCACCTTGGCCGTCTGTACCATCCTAGACTTCCGTGCCATAATATGGGTGACTTTAACTAGAGTCTTACTTCTTTACTAACTTAAATAACCTCAACTGATCTTTTGCCTCCTGTTGTTCGCCCAACTGTTTTCGCCTGACGTACTACATTGTTCGGCGCACGAACACACCCGATTGTAAATAAGATTCACTATTATTACATCATAGCAGGAGAACGAAATCTTACCAAAGAAATCAACAATCCTAAACATAGGGCTCTATATCAAAGAAAGCTACACTGGAAGCATAATAAGCCGCACAGATCCTAAAGGACACTAGAACTTGATGCTCCGATACCACCTGTAACACCCCGTCTAATTAAATACCTGGTAGCCACTCCTTTATTAAACTAATACAGAATATCAAGTTGGTTCAATCTTAGCATCACTGTCAAAAAACATTTAATCAATTACTAGCCACCTAATATTTAAAAAGAGAGGTGTCAAATTTTATTAATTATGTTAACAAATAAACAATAATTTATTTATAAACAATCAATCGCATATAAAATCTCAACGAGATGAAATCAAATAAGTCTGGAGTAAACACTCCAATAATAAAGATGCTAGAGTAAATAATGTCCCAATACAAGAGTCTGAATAAATAATAAACCGAAAACTGAAAGCAACTACAACCTCTCAATAACATGGGTAGCATTCCCTAACTTGTACAAATGACTCTGAAGGAATCAAGGATAAAATGAGAGCGTCTACTACCAAGATCCTGTAACTTCCACAGCAGCTACAGCACGTCATCAGAATGGAACTCCTATGCTTGGCGTCCCTGTGGCTGGGCAACTAAAATGTTTTTACAAAACAAAAATTTATTTGGAGGAAAACGGGTCAGAGCCCGATGTGAAAACAGTTTAAAAGTTTAGCAAGTGTTTAAATTACAATTAAACAACACTTATTATAAACACGTTATTTCCGTACTCTCACATGAGTTTCTTACCTCTCAACTACTGTGCACACCTAACGTATGCTTTTAACCGATCTTAGTTATGCCACTATCTAACTAGTTTGTATCACTCATGCCTTCGCATTCTAACATAGAGTATCTACACGTAACCCCCAAATAAGCCATATTTATAGCCCATGTTCACATTCATTAAATTACTTATCTCAAGTATTAATTAAATTCTCATTCTTAACCCATTCAAATATCTTAGTTATTCACATCTACTAAGCAACAATGAACCAGTCACAAGTACATAAGTATATCACTCTCAGTACTTAAATACATATATGGAACCCCTAGGCTAAGCTGAGGTGCACGCATACTCTGCTATCAAATCTATGTACATCACGTACGTAAGGATCACGTGTTCCGAATCACTCAGGAACCGTCTAAATACAAATTACACATATTGGAGGTGAACATAGTTCACATACCCATGAGTCACGCACATACCTACACTCCCATGGTCAGCTGACTTATCATCTCACCAATAAGTCATTCACAGCCCTATGTCCTTAACGTACCAGTCTAAATCCCCTCGAAGGCACACAAGGATAAGAGGGTCCTTTTCCAAAATATAACTAACCTCCCATGATAGCAAGTATGGTAGGTATGTCATACACATAAGAAATCCGTACACTAGGCATTCACACAACCTAAGTAATCATATTACTATATAAATATTCACACATTTCATCTAGTAATGACTCGTACGTAGCAAATTTATCCCGAACATAATACGTAATATATTTTCAGCTTGATAACTCTCTTGTTATATCAATTTGAGTACTTAAACCTATCTCAAAAGGTTACTAGGTTTCTTATTAATTTTCGATATTATCTCAACACTTAAAGTCACTCCGTTCCCGCCCTTAACCTTACATCATCATAAATTTCCATTATAGTTTCAATTCTAACGCTTTCTAATCGTACCTCACTCGGTAGACCCTCGTAAGCAATAGCAATCAATTCCGTAAGTTTTAACATTATCCGATAATAACTAAGACCCTACTGACTTTATCTAAGTCCCATAATATTATATTAATGACCCTAATAACCAACATCGGCTTTGCAATAATCATTAAACCTTAAAGAGAAACAATTATAAAAAATCATAAGGGTCGATCGATCGAAGAAAAGGGGTCGATCGATCGATGGATGGATCGATCGACATTCTTGAGTTGATCGATCGATCAAGCAGGTATCAGCCCAGAATTTCTTAACAGTTACGGGTTCTCCTCTTTTTACACCTCAAATTATTCATCCTAACGTCCAAAACTCACAACTAAGTATACTAATTATCATACTAACATGTTTACATCATTCCCCACGTTTTAGAATCATCAAAACAACATAGAACGTAAGTTTCTTGGATCAAAATACCTAATTTTCATATAAAACCCCTAGTTTTCCTACTTCTTCAAGAACATCACATAATTCAATGAAATATCATAATTCTATACCCATAAATCATAAATTCGTGGTTGTTATCATGTCCAACATTAAACTACATGTAAGACCTACCCAAATTATGATTTAAACCTTTCAAATGCATTCAATTTTCATTATTTATGATAAATCTTCAATTCTATAATAACATGTAAAATATATGCTTTGAATCTTTGCAAGATAAATCACTTGCCTGAAAATACCGATTCTGATCCGTTGACGACGTTATTGGTTATTTCCCCCTCTCTTTCCGGTCACAAATCCGGTGGTGGTGGTGTTGTGTGGTGGTTATGGCCATGGAATCCCTTGGAACTTCTCCTCTCTTATTCTCTAAATGCTATTATGATTTTTGGTTGTGAAAACCCTAAGGGACTCAAGTGTTGGCTGATAAAAACTAACTTAAATTCGTGGATCACTATTCACCCAAAAATAGGAATGACTAAAATATCCTCCCGGGTTGCCGGTCATGCCTAAAAATGCCCCGGGACCCAAACTAAACCCCTAGTATTTTCTGACTATCTTGAACAATCCGAACACGTTGGTGCACCCAAAAAGCTCATACGGATGACATAAAAATAAAATACTTTTAAATCCATTAAATTGGATCCTGACACGACTGACACGCGCGTCCCAACTAAATTACCGAAACTGCCGTATTTTTAACTCATGATATTTTTAATAAATTCAATGATTACATATTACCATAATCACTCAGTAATATTCAACAACATATTAATAACCAAATACTAACTCTCGTCTCGCTAGCATTTAAATTCGAAGTAATTTTCCAATTAATTAATTTTCCACTTAATTATCCCAAATTAATTTAATAAATATCATAATTAAAAACAATTCCATTTTATTAACCTCATAATTAAAAGGCATAAAAATACGGGGTATTACATTACCTTTCCCCCAAACCCTCTATTTCTTCAATTTTGTCAATATTTCAATGTAGATCCTGCTATAATATCCCTAAACACGTGGAGAGTGGTAAATGGGGTACATTGGTTGAATGAGATTTATGAGACATATATTGGGATACTTGAGTTGATGTTTTGTTACAAATGGGGAACTATTGGATAGAGCACTTACTATTTGAAGACTAGGCAAGCCAATAGGGCTTTAGTAGTTAATATGCAAGATTCCATTAAAGATTATTGGGATTATGGTGTTGTTTTCAAGAAATGACAGTATGCCCCCTTCTTGTGGGGGTATCCTACAATGGACCCAGGTGCCCCCCAAAAGGATGTGGCATAGGTTTAAATTTTCTCTTAATTTTATTCCCTTTTTATCATTTATTTGCAGACTTTTCGACTAACTTTCTTGCTTTGTATTCTTTGCAGAGGAGAGTAAGAAAAAGTGTCCTAATGAGGGAGAAGTCAAACTTACATAGATAAAATTTCCGTGGGGTTTTAACGACAGAGTTTGAGAAGAACACCCAAGAGCTGCTTCAATACTATTGGAGCACAAGAGCTCAATTACATTTTTTATTACTCGACCATCACTTGCACTGCCCCAGGTTGCCATCAACTTAGAAGAGGAACCTGTATTCATTTTTTCGACAGTAGAATTAGCTGGAGTTGAATTCATCTAAGGAGGAACTTCTTCTTCCTTTGAGTATTTGTATATCACTACCATCCCGACACCCCCTTCAATCGATATGGTGAAGGGAAAGATACCCAACTTGCTAAACAAGTCCTCTCCTCCAGCTACCAAGAAAACTAACCATGCCGAGAATAAATCTCTAGCCAATGATAAAAGACCACTAGTTTTGAACACTAAAGAAACCATAATTGAAGAGTCTCAATATAAGAGGTTACATAAAGGCTTTCCTAGCCAGCAAGAGTAGGCCAAAAAATCTTCTGAGTTGGCCAAAGCTGTTAAGGTGACAAAAAAATCTTCTGTCGATCAGGCAGAATTGAAAATGCGTCTGTTATCATCAATGCTGGACTAGCCATGGAGTTAATAAAAGTTGGGACTCTGCCTGCATCGCCCTTGACTATAACCCGTTTAACTGAGAGGGTTGCTCACAATTTATCTTTGGTAAGTTTCCTTAACTTTTCTGTGAGTAGACCGTAACTTTAAATGTTTTTCTTTTAATAACTCTTTCATTTCCTTGCAGTTCTTGGTCGACTTTAACCAAATAATGGATAAGGATGACCAAATAAGATCCTCCTCCTCTGCTTATGTTGAGGAGGCTTTAGGTGGCTTAAGTAAATCCTTATAATCCTCCCGTGAAGCTCTGGGGAGAGAAAAACAAGCCTGTCAAGATAAATTCAAGGTTGTCGAGGACAAGGCAATAGTAGTAAAGGACGCCCAAAAAACTAATGTTAATGAGTTAACTGAGGCTAAATTAATAATTGCTGAAGCTGAGCGTCGGGCAAAAATTTGTGAGGAAAATGTGTTGTTTTGACTAATGATAACTCCGTCCTAAAGGCCAAGGGAAAAAATAACAAGGAGGAGTCAAAAAATAAAGGATAGGAGAAATCATTTGCCACAGCAACCATCAAAATTGATTACGCCAAAAAGCAGTCCTTCAAGGAAGTTTGGTCTGAAGCCTAAAGGAATTTGCTACTCCAGCAGACTCTGAACTTTTTCAGAGACATGACCCAGGAACTCCTCCCAATATAGATGAGAACTTTAAAGATGAAGATGAGGGTTCTGGGGAGTCTTCAATGATTCCTGGTGAGACCACCAACCTACCTGATGCTGACCAAGATGAGGCCAAGGAGAAGGTGTGTAACTCCTTTTAGTTAATTTATTTTGTCCCTTTTTAATGTATTTTTCATTTATTTTTCGTTCTTTCTGATGTACCCCACTCTATAACCATGATATTATCAATGAAAGGACATTTTTTGCTCAGTTGCTTCCAACTTACAGTGATGTTTATTTCTTATTAATTGTTATTTTCTATGTTATTTATTTTTCTTGATTTTCCCTATAAACTTATACTTGTAACTTTCCAGTTTAATGCCAGAAAGAAAGTCATAGTATCTGCTGAATTCGACCTGCTCAGACAGTGTAAAAATATTCTTGAGGCTAGCCATGTCCTCTTGATCGAGGAAGACTTGATAGGGTTGCTCGACTCAGATGTCTCCGACCAAGCGAAGGAGTCTTACATTCATCTTCACTGCCTTTTGGACAGAGCTGTAGAAAATAATGCTAGTTATTATGAAATGATTGAGCAAATGTAGTAAGATCATCAAGGCACTACTTCATTCTGGCTATGAGGCTAAGTATAAGGTCTTGAGTGAGGGTTGGGGATTTAATAAGAAATTATAAGATATAAATTCTGGCTTGAATAAGAAGGAATTAGCCTTGAACCAAGAAGGAGAGTGCCCGATCAATTACTGCTATATTGGAGAAGGAAAATAATGCATTGAGGAATGAACTTGACAGTTTGAGGAAATTGACCACCACTGGTCCAGATGAAGGGGTATAATTTTTTAAGACGAAAAATGCTAGGCTGCTGAAAGAGTTGGAGGCCTTGCAGAAGAAGAAAACTAAGCCAGTACAACCTTCAAGGCAAAGCATAATTGTTAGGCTAACTATCGATAAAGAAAGAACTAAGAAAATCCTGGCTGGCCAAGCTGCTAAGCTCAAAGAGAAGGATAAGGCCATCAAAAAGCTTCAAGATAACGTGGACTGGCTTACCTTCAGTCTTAATAAACAACCCAAAGCCGTTTGGATGGATGGGTATGATGAAGCCCTGACTTACTTGGATAAGTACATGGAGCAGGCCAGGAATGAGGGCTATAAATGGGGTTGGATGAATCTGCTTGTTCTGGTGAAGATACCCAAGGATAATAAACTGTGGTACTGGCACGACCCGAGACTGTTGGATTATCCCAATCCTCCCATCTCTATTGATGTCAATTTGATTCCTCCTAATGCCATCCCTCAGGGATTGATTAGAAAATACATTAGAGATTTCGATCTGGAAGGTGAAGTGGAGCACGTTCATCCCCAGCATCTACTTGACTAGTCGAGCAGCAACAAGAGTACTAGGAGGAGGGATTTTAGATCTATCAATCATCCAAGCACCCTTGATGAAACTCCCGTTGGGATGAGCAAGGGTGATTGAAAGCGTCTAATATAATAAATTTGTACCTAGTGTTTTGTTGATGTTCGCTTTGTAATTATTATTTATTGGAGTGAACTGAAATTATTCGGGACACTTTACCTTCTTTATTTAAGCTTGTGGTTGCTATTAATCTTATTACCGACTAGGTAATATGTATAATGACTTGTTAATGGGCCTATTAATTAAATGTCTTGCCTAAATGTTAAATGTTTGATTCGTGATCGAATTTGATTGTAATGCCTTAGATTCTACTAATGTTGTTCCTAGATGAAACTGTAAATAATTTTGTTGAAATAAGTTGTAGCATTAGTTATCAGTGGAGACCAAGTGTATTAGGAATGTATTAGTTATCCTTGTGTTTTAACCTAGTCGGGTAAAACCTCTTGTGTTTGACTTTGAGACTTACATGAGGTTTTACTAACTTTTTGTTCGTGATTTATCGAAGATGAAATCATACATAAAGTTGTTAAAAAAACTTTTCTGAAGTTGAAAAAGTTTAGAAAAGAACTTTTCATAAGTTAGAAAAGTTTAGAAAATAACTTTTATGAAGTTCGAAAAGTTTATAAAAGAACTTTTTTTAAGTTGGAAAAGTTCGAATTAAAATAACTTTTTTAAAGTCGAAAAAGTTTAGAAAGTAACTAAATAACTTTTGGAGAAGTTTGAACTAAAATAACTTTTTTAAAGTTGGAAAAGTAATTAAAATTTAACCTTTAATTGAAGGAGGTACCACACCATACTCCGAAAAATAAAACACAAAAAGGAGGTATAATGGAGGGAAACATGCAATTTCATTAACTTAAATAAATTATTACATTGAAAAAAAATTATTGATAATATTTGCGAATATGGTCGGAGTTTCATGGGTTCTTAAACTCTTTGGCTTTCAATGTTTCTGGGAGATATGTTCCTGGTTGGATTTCTGCCCGGATACGATAAGGACCATGCCAGTTGGCCTCCATCTTATTATTTTTTTGAATCACCTTCTTCAGTACAAGATCTCGCTGATTCAAATTGGTCGGCTTGTCTCTCCGATTATAGAACCTAGTTGTTCTTTATTGATAGGCAGCCATCCAAATTGGAGCTTCTCCTTTGACTTCTTTAACCATGTACAGATCTGGTCGCCTCATTAGATCACTTTTGGGGGAATCAAAATTTTGCACCCTGTGAGTTGGCAAACCTATTTCAGTTGGTACCATCGCCTCACTATCGAAAACAAGCATATATGAAGTCTCTCATGTTACCGTTCTCGATGTAGTCCTGTAATCCCAAAGAACGTTGTGCAGTTAATTTATCCAAATTCCCTTAGCATCATCCAAATGATTCTTCAATCCATCGATCAAAGTTTTATTAGTGATCTCTGTTTGACCATTGCATTATGGATGTTCAGGTGCTGAATTTAGTTTCTGAATTTTGGACCTGATGCAATAATCTTCAAACTCTTCATTATCAAACTGAGTACCATGATCAGTGATAAAAGCATAGGACATTCAATAACGACATATTATATGCTTCCATATGAACTGAAAAACTCTTTTATAGGGCATATCGATCAAGGTTTCAGTCTCCACCCATTTAGTGAAGTAATCCACTACGATGACTAAGTACTTGAACCTTCCTTTAGTGGCCAGCAATGGTCCGACGAAGTCTATTACCTAAATAGAAAAAGGCCAGGGATAAGTAATAACATGGTTTTCTGTGAATAACAACAATACTTTGGCACTTGTCACACCTCCTGGCTAATGAAACACAATTTGCTTTCATGGTTGGCTAATCGTAGCCTCGCATGGTTATCCTTTGTACCAAAGATCTTCCAGCTGAGTGGGAACCACATGAACCTTCATGGACCTATATATTAAGATCATCTACTTCAGTCGGATGGACACAACGAAGTAAAGAAACTCCGTAACCCCATTTATATACAATTCCTTTCTTTAGGACGTAGTTGCCTTATATCTCAATTTCCTTGATTCCTTTTAGTCGGCTGGAAACAGCCCTTTTTGAACATAGTCTCTAATTGGATCCATCTAGGAAGGCCCTAACTCTATAGAAAGGATGCCGACTGGGATCTTGCAGGAGAAAGTCTCTACCATAATGGTTCTTTTAAGCTTTATTGGAGTTACTGAGGCTAACCGAGTAAGAGCATCTTCTCGGGCATTATCCACTCTTGGAATCCGGACCATTTTGAATATAGGAAATAAGGAGATAACTTCCTTGGTCCTATTCAGGTATCTCACCATTGTTTCTCCTTTAACTCCGTATATCTCAAATACCTAGTGAATAATAAGTTGAGAATCACCATGCATTATCACTTGCTCGTCACCTAGTGACGAGGCTAGCTCCAGACCAGTAATTAATGTTTTATATTCGGCTTCATTATTTGAGGCTTGAAATTGGAATCTCAGGACATACTCTACGTCCAAATCTTCTAGAGTATTGAGAATGAGTCGAGCTCCACTACCAGTAATGTATGAAGAGCCATCTTCGAATAATTTCCAAATTAGGACATCATTATTTAAGTCTTCGTCCACCAAATCTCCATATTTGAAAACCTTCTGGCATTGTTCGACAAGTCGTAGAGCTCTTTCTTGAACAACTGATGATTCCGTTTGGTGAATAACCAGCTCTGTGTGCTTTTAAGGTGCGATATCTTTTAGAGAAGTCTGCTCGATAGGCAAACTTAGCTTGCTGGTCATCTCTTCATAAGTGAATTCTGTTATGAAATCTGCGACTTCTTTCCCTCTTATTGAGGTTCAAGACATTAGCCTTCCATACTTTTCAGGCTTATGCAAAGCTTGTCACAGAGGTAAGTTAGTGTATACTACAATGGTATAGGCTTGAAATTATGGTCTCCTTCTTCTAGATTCTTCAATGAGTGCCAATGACAAATTTTGCAAGCGTGGGTACTGATTTTCGCTCCTCGAAACGCTTTACTTGTGTAATATACTAGCTTTTGAACACCTTCCTTTAATCGAATCAAGGTTGAACTAACAGCGGACTCCGAAATAGTCAAAGGTAAGTATAATTTCTCGCCCAAAACTGGACAGGAGAGTAGTGAGAGAGATCCCAAGTACTTCTTCAAGTCCAAAAAATCTTTTTTAAATTCGTCATTCCATTCGAAGTTCTTTTTAAGCACCATGACAAATGGAAGGCATTTATTCGTGGCTCGAGAAACGAAGCAATTTAGAGTTGCTACTCTTCCTATCAAGTTTTGCACATCCTTTTTACTAGTCAAGGATTGCATCTCCAAGTAAAGCCTTTATTTTATCAGGTTTGGATTTAATTCACCTTTGATTCACGATGTACACCAAGAACATACCTTTTTGTGCTCCGAATATACATATGGTCGGATTGAGCTTCATTTGATGTTTTTACAGCTGGTCGAATATTTGGGCCAAATCCATAATATGGTCGGTAGCAAACTTGCTCTTGTTGAGCATATCATCTATGTATACTTCCATGTTCTTACCAATTTGGTCCTCAAAGACTTTGTTTACCAACCTCTGATACGTTCCTCTAGCATTTTTTAGCCCAAAGGGCATAACATTGCAGCAATAGTTTCCTCGGCTGGTGATGAAAGATGTGCTCTCCTTATCCTTTGGCTTCATCTTAATCTAATTATAACCAGAATAAACATCCATGAAGCTAAGTAGCTCATGAACTGCTGTGGCATCTACCAATTGATCAATCCTTAGCAAAGGAAAGTGACCTTTTGGGCATGCTTTGTTGAGGTCAGTGAAATCCATGCACATTCGCCATTTATTGTTCTACTTCTTGACCATTACCACGTTGGCCAACTAAGTTGGATATTTAAAATCCTCTATAAACTGTGTTTTTTTTAGCTTTTACACCTCTTCTTGGATTTCCATATTCTTCTCGGGACTGCAAACTCTGCGCTTCTGCTTGATCGGTCTAGTATCTTTATAAATATTAAGTTCGTGGTAGATGAAGTTGGGATCAATCCCTGGCATATCCTCATAACTCTAGGCAGGCACATTCTTCCTATCTCTTAGGAATGTAATAAATTCTTATTTGAGAGATAGTGTTAGTCTCGAGCCAATCTGAGTGGTTCTTTCTAGTTTATCATCGTCAAGTATAATAGTTTTTATTTTTTACATGACTTGTCCTTTCACCAGGTCAGCTAATTCGCAGGGATCCTAAGTATGAATATATAAAGTAGTTGTACCCCTTTGTATCTCTTGTTAGTAGGCTGAGGTATATTAACATTCCCCGACTTCCATCTAATTACCATTTATTATGTCAACTCCATAATTGGCAGAAAACTTCATGCATTGATACACAATAGAGGGAACAACTTCTAATTTCTTTATCCCTATTCTGCCAAAGATTAAGTTGTAGGCTAAAGGTACATTTTTATCTAGTATAAAGAAGCGAATTCTTTCCTTCTGCTTGCTGGCCAAATATCGACCAACACATCCAGTTTGATTTTTCCTATGGGACACACCTTTTCTCCTAATAACCCTGTGAGAGGTTTGTAGTATGGTTCTAGCTTACTGTCTCGTAGCCCTAAGCTTTGGTAACAGTTGTAGAACATTACATCTGTCAATCTTCCATTGTGGACTAAAACTCTGGCCACTCTAGCATGGTGAACTCTGCAAGTGATGAGTAGCGGATCATCATGAGGATAAATCACCCCACTCATATCATTTTGGGAGAAGTCGATCACCAATTTATCTTTGTTGACTTTCTAAGGCCAACCATCACTTCTTTCGAACATATCAATCTGCCTAATAGTGGGACATGCTTCGACCTCATTGAAATAGGCCTTCTTTTCAGTAATAGTGGGACATGCCTAATAGTGGGACATGCTTTGAAAAAGATGTTTTCTTTTTCCAAGGTTTCCATTTAAATTTTCTCTTTCGAGAATATTTAGAATATTTGGAATTTCTAGGAGGTGGATTACATCCTATTTTCCAGTTTTCTTTTAAAATCTTATCACAACATTTATAACCAGCTTTAGAATTTGTGATTTGATTTTTAACTTGTTTCTTGGCTTTTATTTCAATGCAGTGGTCAGATATGTTTCTCAATACCCAATTTATGTGAAAATCACGATTGTCACCTTTTTCGTCCTTTCCGATAGTTTTTAACCAGCCAGGATAAGATTTTAAAGCTATTTCATCCCATGGGTTTGGGAGTTTATGAAAGAATTGATCCATCCAGTGTTTGGTCTCTGAATGTTTTAGTTTGAAATAATATTTTTTGTATAGTTCAACAAATTCTTCAAATTGACAAATGTTACATAATTCTAGTTTAGATAAGATGTAACACGCATCCTCTTGGAGTTTGGGTTCTCCAGTATATCCAATTAGATTTTCTTTAATTATTTCAACAAATCCTTTTAATATTTCATCAAAAGATCTGAAGGTTTGTAGGAGTTCAGTTTTTTGCTGAATTCCTTTTTCTGAGCTTTCCCATTGTTGCAACCACTGTAAAACATCACCTTGGAGTGTTGCAGCAAGGTAGTCTAAAAATTTTTCTTTAGACCATGTACTCTTATAATTAATTTCACAAGTGCGGATCGAAATATTATTGAACTGATATGAGTAAAGGATATTACAAGAGAAGAGAAGAGAAATATTACAACTTATGACTGATGATTCTAACTGAGATAAAGCTCTCCTATTTATCACCTACGGACTTCATCCGTTATGTATTCTAATTCAGAAAGAAAAGAGAAACAAACAAAAGAGATAATACAATCTGACAGCATCTTTCATTTTTTCAAAAAGTGCACAGTAATATTAAAGTAAATAGTAGTTGCACAGTAAATGTGCATAGTAATGTGATTTGGACATTTTTGTTTTAAACGCCAAACGTCATTGCATGCGTCAGTTGGTTACTGTCCTTATGAAATCCCCACTTCGTGTGCTAGATGATTTGCAGTCGTTCATGTGGGTTCATCGTCTTCATACATTTGTCATGCATCAAATGCATTGGCAATGCTGGCCTCAGCAACAGAGTCGAAGGGCATGCTGTCGTTAGGGCTGTGGTTTGGAGGTCCATGTAATTGGGCTTGTTAATATTCCTCCGCATGGCTTAATTGTTCAAAGGGAACATTTAAATTATTTTTGTTTTTCAAATTATTTAGAAACTCCCTTACCGCCACTCGTTGTTCAAGCGAGGTAGTGTAATTTATCGGTAAATCGGTAACAAATAATCGTCTGCCATCAGTTACCATGAATTTTAATGTTGATTCCCGACAAAAATATTCTGCATAGTTTGAAGTATTGATCAGGTTTTGTGACCAATATCTCGTTGTGTCCAACTGGTCCAACGGTACATTAAGTGCAAATTCCCAATTTTGTTCAATCTCGTCCCATTCATAGTCCTCAGTACCTCTGAGGTACCAGATCTGGTAGGGTTGATAGAAAATTTCTCTTGATCGCCAACCAATTGTGCTTGTGATATGAAATGACAGATAGCGAGTATATTTGTACTTGCTTTTTGTCAATACATGATAGATCATGGTTTTGATCATCATAGGTAAAAATTCAAAATGATTGAAACAAGCTACACTGGAGAAGATTAGTTTGTTTACTAACCCCCATTCAATTGTTTCAATATCCCAAGGTGGATATCCCTCTTCAGTAATAAAATGCAGTTTTGGCATGTCATCACTATAATTTAAACTGGAGTAAAAATGTTGGAGTAAAAGACTTTTTATCTTTTGCTCATGGTCCTCAATTTTTGGTAAAATTTCGATTTGGAATAGAGAACGTGGGGGAATTATCTTTGCTTTTTCAAATAGACAAATTCTCCTGATAGTATTGAAGATCTTGTCAGAAAAATCATTTTTCAGTAATTCAGAAAATTCCAGAAAAGTATCAATTTTTTCTAAAGGAAAATCTTCATTTTCATAGTTTAAGCTTTTTATGAGTTTGAGGCTCAGACTTTTGAATTTATCCAAAGTTGCTGTTTGTTCAGCAATTTTGTTAGCAAGGATACTCATATTTTTTCTAAAATCTTTTCTTTTATCTCGGAGATGAGATTTCCATGCTTCATTTAATGGTGTATACAACTCGCAGGGAATTCCTGGGTTGTGAAAGTCATGGGTTTCAGTATCAAGGAGGCTTTCCTTGGTCTGTAGTTTGGAGAACTGGTAAATCATATTAGGAGGTCCTAACTGTTTCATCCAATTTTCCCATGCTGTGATGGCTTCTGGCATAGTATTAAATTTTTGGTGACACGCACCAGGGTATTTGTTTACTTGCATAAAACATTGATTCCAGTTGTCATAGAAGCCTGGATTTCTTCCACTGAATACAACATAAACATGATTTTGTTGAGGTTGTGTAGATGATGATGCTTGGGTTTTTGCCTTTTTAGCAATAGTTACCCAATCTCCTTGTGCTTCCCCTGGGTGCTTATCTCCCATCCTGAAAATAGTAATTCCACTTGTTTAGTGGTTTTGATAAAATATATTTCAAAATATTCCATTTGTTTAATGGGTTTCTAAAAACTCTACTTGGTTAGTAGGTTTTTCTTCATAGTTCCTGCTAAGATAATCTGCAAGAAAATTATTAGTACCATTTAAATGTTCAACTTCAAATGTATAGACAACGATTTGGTTGAACCATTTAAGTCTTCTTCCTTCTAAAATATTTCTTTTATTTATGAGGAAGTCTTTGACAGCTTTATTATCTATTCTGACAATAAAGTCTTCAGGTGCTAAGAAAATATGGAATTTTTTAATAGCAAGCTTAATTGCTAATAATTCCTTTTCAAAAATAATATAATTCAGTTCATTTGGTTTAAATTTTCCTGAATTATATCCACATATCAATTCATGTTTTTGAATTGTTTTTGGGATAGTGGTTTTCTTACCACGAATACCAAAAGTATTGGAAGGATTGTTTTCATTCCAATATTCTCCAGGAATTGCTTTGAGAACACATCCCCAGCAATTGTCCGAAGCATCATTTTCCAATATTAATTTATCTCCTATTTTAGGAAAATAAACTTTTGGGCAATTATTAATAATTTCTTGTTTAATTGTTTTAACAACAAGAGTATCATTATCACTCCATGTAAAAACTTCATTCTTTTTGAGTTTTTCAAGAAGTGGTAATTCTTTTTGAGATAATCCTTTTATGAAATTTCTTCCATAATTAAGGATCCCTAGGAAACTTTGTAATTGTTTTTTATCCAAAATTTCCTCATTAAAATCTCTTATTTTAGAGATGATATGATCTTGTAATTGTAGGCCATCCTGGTTTAGGATTATGCCAAGAAAATTAATTTCTGTTTTTTCAACATCAATTTTCTTAGGTGATAAAATGATTCCATGTCTTTGGAATTTTTCACAGATAATTTTCAGATGATATCTATGTTCTTCTATGGTTTTGGAAAAAACAAGGATGTCATCTATATAGACAACACAAAAATCCTTAAGGTCTTTAAAGATTTTGTCCATCCATCTTTGATATACCTGAGGAGCTGTGTTTAGTCCAAAAGGCATAACATTCCATTGATAATGTCCTCTAGGGGTACTAAAGGCTGTCAATGGCTTGGATTCTTCAGTTAGTTTTAACTGCCAAAATCCAGATTTATAATCGAATTTGCTAAAGAACTTTTTTCCTTTAGTTTGGTTGATTAATACATCTTTTCTTGGAATAAAATAACCATCAAATTCTAATTGTTCATTTAGTCTTTTATAATTTATAACCATTCTAGCTTTTCCTCGTATGACTTCATTGTGTTTTCTTACCATGAAGGCAGGGCTAGAGTGTGGACTTATTGTTTCTTCAATAAGGTTTATATCCAATAATTCTTTGATTTGTTTATCAAATTCATCTATATCATTTCTGGTATAGATCATTGGTTTTACTCTTATAATGACATTGGGGTCTCTTAGTCTGAGATTACAATACCTTGGACTTTTATTCCATAATTTTAGTGGGTTTTCACTAAAATTATCATTTAATATAGTATAAAGCCAATGAGTTTCTTCAAGGGCTTTGATAAAAGGAGTTATATCCCCTTTCTTAGTAGGACGAAAATCTCTTTCGCACTTATATTTATGTTGTTGTAGTAAAGGGATTTTTACTATATCTTTGTTGAGGGTTAGATTTATAGTTCCCTCATCAATACTTATAGGCAAATATTCTGAGATAAAATTGTTGCCTAATATAAAATCTCCATGCATTTCTGGAAAGCATAAGATTTTTGGAATAATGAATTTCTTTTCGTTAAACCATATAGCCACTTTTTTGGCTTTTAAATCAATGAAATTCTGTGTCCCATTGATGCCTGTTACAGCAATAGGGTTTTTCATTTTTATCCATTTTTCAGGAGGTAAAGCATTAGGTCTACAAGAACATATAGTTGCTCCTGTATCAATTAATGTGCAAAGACTATATGGTTTATAGCCTACAAAATTGAAGTAACCTAATACATAAGTATATCTTTTCTTTCCATGGCTTGGTGAGAAGATTATTTCTTCTTTTCCTAATTGGAAATGATAAATTTGACTGGATTTTATATTATCTTCTTTTAGATAATTTATTCCAGGTAATATTGGTACTTGTATATTTTTCATAGCAATAGGAGGTTTACTATTACTACTTTCTCCTTTTAAAAGGTTTTTTCCCTTTAATTTTTCCCAATCATTGTCAGGAAAATTCTTTTGCCAATTTTCTGAATGTTTATTTTTAAAATAGACATTACTACCAGATACCTGTAATTCAACGCTGTTTTGTTGTTTTTCAGGAGGTGGTTCTGTTATTTGGGGTAGTATCCATTGTCTTGGTACTTCCAAATCTCTCCAGTTGATTAATTTGGGCTGTATTGCCGAATCAAATGGTCGAGGTTCAAATATTTCTATAATATTTCTATCCACATTTTGTGTATTAGTATGTGGTAGAGTTGTCAATTCATGAATTGTTTTCCAAAGTATTGACATATTTCGTGAGGTATCTTTCATTCCCATTCCTTTGGTTTGGATTTTTATAATGACAGATTCCTCAATATTTTGATCATCAATAGATATGAAGAAATTTGGTTTTATGTTAAACCAAATAACTCCTTTTACCAAATTGGATTGTACTCCTCCAATTATGGCATTCATGGGATTACTGAATCTTTTGTCTAAGACCAGTATAGCTACGGGTGTATCCATACCTTGTCTAAACAGGGCGGTAATACAAATTTGAATAAACCCGATGTGTATATATTTAATATTTGGGTGTTTCTTCTTCCATCTTTTGATCTTCTTTAAATCAAAAAGTTTAATATCTGCTGTTTCATCATCTGTTGAGCCAGCAGTAGTATTACCATTAAATTGTTCAAATATTCTTGTTGAGAATAATTTGAATTTTGATAATTTATAGACATCTTCCTTTTTTATAAGTTGCCTTTGATTATCAATTTCTTGTAGTTGTTCGTTGGTAAAAGTGATTTCTTCTCCAACTATTTCACGAAGGGCTATTGTTTGTAGCTCATCTTCGCTACTACCTCGTACTTCTGCAGTATTATACATGAATACTAATTCTTCATCGGATGATTCCGAATCAGATTCAATCTCATATAAAATTTCATAATTAGAAATATCAGAATCAGATAAATCTTCTCCATAAAATATTTCTAATTCTTGTTCTTCAAGAAATTTTATCATTTTATTTGCACTTTTGCCTTTTTTAGGACAATCAGGTGCATAATGGCCTTCTTCATTGCAAATATAACAACGGCACTTCTTTTTTAGAGGTGGTTTTTTAGAAGGTTTCTTTTTTCTAATATATTTTTTATTCTTTGAAAAAGATGTTTTCTTTTTCCAAGGTTTCCATTTAAATTTTCTCTTTCGAGAATATTTAGAATATTTGGAATTTCTAGGAGGTGGATTACATCCTATTTTCCAGTTTTCTTTTAAAATCTTATCACAACATTTATAACCAGCTTTAGAATTTGTGATTTGATTTTTAACTTGTTTCTTGGCTTTTATTTCAATGCAGTGGTCAGATATGTTTCTCAATACCCAATTTATGCGAAAACCAAGATTGTCATCTTTTTCGTCCTTTCCGATAGTTTTTGACCAGCCAGGATAAGATTTTAAAGCTATTTCATCCCATGGGTTTGGGAGTTTATGAAAGAATTGATCCATCCAGTGTTTGGTCTCTGAATGTTTTAGTTTGAAATAATATTTTTTGTATAGTTCAACAAATTCTTCAAATTGACAAATGTTACATAATTCTAGTTTAGATAAGATGTAACACGCATCCTCTTGGAGTCTGGGTTCTCCAGTATATCCAATTAGATTTTCTTTAATTATTTCAACAAATCCTTTTAATATTTCATCAAAAGATCTGAAGGTTTGTAGGAGTTCAGTTTTTTGCTGAATTCCTTTTTCTGAGCTTTCCCATTGTTGCAACCACTGTAAAACATCACCTTGGAGTGTTGCAGCAAGGTAGTCTAAAAATTTTTCTTTAGACCATGTACTCTTATAATTAATTTCACAAGTGCGGATCGAAATATTATTGAACTGATATGAGTAAAGGATATTACAAGAGAAGAGAAGAGAAATATTACAACTTATGACTGATGATTCTAACTGAGATAAAGCTCTCCTATTTATCACCTACGGACTTCATCCGTTATGTATTCTAATTCAGAAAGAAAAGAGAAACAAACAAAAGAGATAATACAATCTGACAGCATCTTTCATTTTTTCAAAAAGTGCACAGTAATATTAAAGTAAATAGTAGTTGCACAGTAAATGTGCATAGTAATGTGATTTGGACATTTTTGTTTTAAACGCCAAACGTCATTGCATGCGTCAGTTGGTTACTGTCCTTATGCAATCCCCACTTCGTGTGCTAGATGATTTGCAGTCGTTCATGTGGGTTCATCGTCTTCATACATTTGTCATGCATCAAATGCATTGGCAATGTTGGCCTCTGCAACAGAGTCGAAGGACATGCTGTCGTTAGGGCTGTGGTTTGGAGGTCCATGTAATTGGGCTTGTTCATATTCCTCCGCATGGCTTAATTGTTCAAAGGGAACATCCAAATTATTTTTGTTTTTCAAATTAGTTAGAAACTCCCTTACCGCCACTCGTTGTTCAAGCGAGGTAGTGTAATTTATCGGTAAATCGGTAACAAATAATCATCTGCCATCAGTTACCATGAATTTTAATGTTGATGCCCGACAAAAATATTCTGCATAGTTTGAAGTATTGATCAGGTTTTGTGACCAATATCTCGTTGTGTCCAACTGGTCCAATGGTACATTAAGTGCAAATTCCCAATTTTGTTCAATCTCGTCCCATTCATAGTCCTCAGTACCTCTGAGGTACCAGATCTGGTAGGGTTGATAGAAAATTTCTCTTGATCGCCAACCAATTGTGCTTGTGATATGAAATGACAGATAGCGAGTATATTTGTACTTGCTTTTTGTCAATACATGATAGATCATGGTTTTGATCATCATAGGTAAAAATTCAAAATGATTGAAACAAGCTACACTGGAGAAGATTAGTTTGTTTACTAACCCCCATTCAATTGTTTCAATATCCCAAGGTGGATATCCCTCTTCAGTAATAAAATGCAGTTTTGGCATGTCATCACTATAATTTAAACTGGAGTAAAAATGTTGGAGTAAAAGACTTTTTATCTTTTGCTCATGGTCCTCAATTTTTGGTAAAATTTTGATTTGGAATAGAGGACGTGGGGGAATTATCTTTGCTTTTTCAAATAGACAAATTCTCCTGATAGTATTGAAGATCTTGTCAGAAAAATCATTTTTCAGTAATTCAGAAAATTCCAGAAAAGTATCAATTTTTTCTAAAGGAAAATCTTCATTTTCATAGTTTAAGCTTTTTATGAGTTTGAGGCTCAGACTTTTGAATTTATCCAAAGTTGCTGTTTGTTCAGCAATTTTGTTAGCAAGGATACTCATATTTTTTCTAAAATCTTTTCTTTTATCTCGGAGATGAGATTTCCATGCTTCATTTAATGGTGTATACAACTCGCAGGGAATTCCTGGGTTGTGAAAGTCATGGGTTTCAGTATCAAGGAGGCTTTCCTTGGTCTGTAGTTTGGAGAACTGGTAAATCATATTAGGAGGTCCTAACTGTTTCATCCAATTTTCCCATGCTGTGATGGCTTCTGGCATAGTATTAAATTTTTGGTGACACGCACCAGGGTATTTGTTTACTTGCATAAAACATTGATTCCAGTTGTCATAGAAGCCTGGATTTCTTCCACTGAATACAACATAAACATGATTTTGTTGAGGTTGTGTAGATGATGATGCTTGGGTTTTTGCCTTTTTAGCAATAGTTACCCAATCTCCTTGTGCTTCCCCTGGGTGCTTATCTCCCATCCTGAAAATAGTAATTCCACTTGTTTAGTGGTTTTGATAAAATATATTTCAAAATATTCCATTTGTTTAATGGGTTTCTAAAAACTCTACTTGGTTAGTAGGTTTTTCTTCATAGTTCCTGCTAAGATAATCTGCAAGAAAATTATTAGTACCATTTAAATGTTCAACTTCAAATGTATAGACAGCGATTTGGTTGAACCATTTAAGTCTTCTTCCTTCTAAAATATTTCTTTTATTTATGAGGAAGTCTTTGACAGCTTTATTATCTGTTCTGACAATAAAGTCTTCAGGTGCTAAGAAAATATGGAATTTTTTAATAGCAAGCTTAATTGCTAATAATTCCTTTTCAAAAATAATATAATTCAGTTCATTTGGTTTAAATTTTCCTGAATTATATCCACATATCAATTCATGTTTTTGAATTGTTTTTGGGATAGTGGTTTTCTTACCACGAATACCAAAAGTATTGGAAGGATTGTTTTCATTCCAATATTCTCCAGGAATTGCTTTGAGAACACATCCCCAGCAATTGTCCGAAGCATCAGTTTCCAATATTAATTTATCTCCTATTTTAGGAAAATAAACTTTTGGGCAATTATTAATAATTTCTTGTTTAATTGTTTTAACAACAAGAGTATCATTATCACTCCATGTAAAAACTTCATTCTTTTTGAGTTTTTCAAGAAGTGGTAATTCTTTTTGAGATAATCCTTTTATGAAATTTCTTCCATAATTAAGGATCCCTAGGAAACTTTGTAATTGTTTTTTATCCAAAATTTCCTCATTAAAATCTCTTATTTTAGAGATGATATGATCTTGTAATTGTAGGCCATCCTGGTTTAGGATTATGCCAAGAAAATTAATTTCTGTTTTTTCAACATCAATTTTCTTAGGTGATAAAATGATTCCATGTCTTTGGAATTTTTCACAGATAATTTTCAGATGATATCTATGTTCTTCTATGGTTTTGGAAAAAACAAGGATGTCATCTATATAGACAACACAAAAATCCTTAAGGTCTTTAAAGATTTTGTCCATCCATCTTTGATATACCTGAGGAGCTGTGTTTAGTCCAAAAGGCATAACATTCCATTGATAATGTCCTCTAGGGGTACTAAAGGCTGTCAATGGCTTGGATTCTTCAGTTAGTTTTAACTGCCAAAATCCAGATTTACAATCGAATTTGCTAAAGAACTTTTTTCCTTTAGTTTGGTTGATTAATACATCTTTTCTTGGAATAAAATAACCATCAAATTCTAATTGTTCATTTAGTCTTTTATAATTTATAACCATTCTAGCTTTTCCTCGTATGACTTCATTGTGTTTTCTTACCATGAAGGCAGGGCTAGAGTGTGGACTTATTGTTTCTTCAATAAGGTTTATATCCAATAATTCTTTGATTTGTTTATCAAATTCATCTATATCATTTCTGGTATAGATCATTGGTTTTACTCTTATAATGACATTGGGGTCTCTTAGTCTGAGATTACAATACCTTGGACTTTTATTCCATAATTTTAGTGGGTTTTCACTAAAATTATCATTTAATATAGTATAAAGCCAATGAGTTTCTTCAAGGGCTTTGATAAAAGGAGTTATATCCCCTTTCTTAGTAGGACGAAAATCTCTTTCGCACTTATATTTATGTTGTTGTAGTAAAGGGATTTTTACTATATCTTTGTTGAGGGTTAGATTTATAGTTCCCTCATCAATACTTATAGGCAAATATTCTGAGATAAAATTGTTGCCTAATATAAAATATCCATGCATTTCTGGAAAGCATAAGATTTTTGGAATAATGAATTTCTTTTCGTTAAACCATATATCCACTTTTTTGGCTTTTAAATCAATGAAATTCTGTGTCCCATTGATGCCTGTTACAGCAATAGGGTTTTTCATTTTTATCCATTTTTCAGGAGGTAAAGCATTAGGTCTACAAGAACATATAGTTGCTCCTGTATCAATTAATGTGCAAAGACTATATGGTTTATAGCCTGCAAAATTGAAGTAACCTAATACATAAGTATATCTTTTCTTTCCATGGCTTGGTGAGAAGATTATTTCTTCTTTTCCTAATTGGAAATGATAAATTTGACTGGATTTTATATTATCTTCTTTTAGATAATTTGTTCCAGGTAATATTGGTACTTGTATATTTTTCATAGCAATAGGAGGTTTACTATTACTACTTTCTCCTTTTAAAAGGTTTTTTCCCTTTAATTTTTCCCAATCATTGTCAGGAAAATTCTTTTGCCAATTTTCTGAATGTTTATTTTTAAAATAGACATTACTACCAGATACCTGTAATTCAACGCTGTTTTGTTGTTTTTCAGGAGGTGGTTCTGTTATTTGGGGTAGTATCCATTGTCTTGGTACTTCCAAATCTCTCCAGTTGATTAATCTGGGCTGTATTGCCGAATCAAATGGTCGAGGTTCAAATATTTCTATAATATTTCTATCCACATTTTGTGTATTAGTATGTGGTAGAGTTGTCAATTCATGAATTGTTTTCCAATGTATTGACATATTTCGTGAGGTATCTTTCATTCCTATTCCTTTGGTTTGGATTTTTATAATGACAGATTCCTCAATATTTGGATCATCAATAGATATGAAGAAATTTGGTTTTATGTTAAACCAAATAACTCCATTTACCAAATTGGATTGTACTCCTCCAATTATGGCATTCATGGGATTACTGAATCTTTTGTCTAAGACCAGTATAGCTACGGGTGTATCCATACCTTGTCTAAACAGGGCGGTAATACAAATTTGAATAAACCCGATGTGTATATATTTAATATTTGGGTGTTTCTTCTTCCATCTTTTGATCTTCTTTAAATAAAAAAGTTTAATATCTGCTGTTTCATCATCTGTTGAGCCAGCAGTAGTATTACCATTAAATTGTTCAAATATTCTTGTTGAGAATAATTTGAATTTTGATAATTTATAGACATCTTCCTTTTTTATAAGTTGCCTTTGATTATCAATTTCTTGTAGTTGTTCGTTGGTAAAAGTGATTTCTTCTCCAACTATTTCACGAAGGGCTATTGTTTGTAGCTCATCTTCGCTACTACCTCGTACTTCTGCAGTATTATACATGAATACTAATTCTTCATCGGATGATTCCGAATCAGATTCAATCTCATATAAAATTTCATAATTAGAAATATCAGAATCAGATAAATCTTCTCCATAGAATATTTCTAATTCTTGTTCTTCAAGAAATTTTATCATTTTATTTGCACTTTTGCCTTTTTTAGGACAATCAGGTGCATAATGGCCTTCTTCATTGCAAATGTAACAACGGCACTTCTTTTTTAGAAGGTTTCTTTTTTCTAATATATTTTTTATTCTTTGAAAAAGATGTTTTCTTTTTCCAAGGTTTCCATTTAAATTTTCTCTTTCGAGAATATTTAGAATATTTGGAATTTCTAGGAGGTGGATTACATCCTATTTTCCAGTTTTCTTTTAAATTCTTATCACAACATTTATAACCAGCTTTAGAATTTGTTATTTTATTTTTAACTTGTTTCTTGGCTTTTATTTCAATGCAGTGGTCAGATATGTTTCTCAATACCCAATTTATGCGAAAACCAAGATTGTCATCTTTTTCGTCCTTTCCGATAGTTTTTGACCAGCCAGGATAAGATTTTAAAGCTATTTCATCCCATGGGTTTGGGAGTTTATGAAAGAATTGATCCATCCAGTGTTTGGTCTCTGAATGTTTTAGTTTGAAATAATATTTTTTGTATAGTTCAACAAATTCTTCAAATTGACAAATGTTACATAATTCTAGTTTAGATAAGATGTAACACGCATCCTCTTGGAGTTTGGGTTCTCCAGTATATCCAATTAGATTTTCTTTAATTATTTCAACAAATCCTTTTAATATTTCATCAAAAGATCTGAAGGTTTGTAGGAGTTCAGTTTTTTGCTGAATTCCTTTTTCTGAGCTTTCCCATTGTTGCAACCACTGTAAAACATCACCTTGGAGTGTTGCAGCAAGGTAGTCTAAAAATTTTTCTTTCGACCATGTACTCTTATAATTAGTAATGAGTATAGACATGGATTGTGCCCACTCATTAATAGTTTGTTCTTGATCTTTAAAAGGTATATGCCTTAGTTCAAGATAAATACCATGTTGTGATATATTTTGTTTATTCAAATTATCTCTTCTTAGGAAAAAAGGGTTTGGTTCATCCTCATTTTTAGTAGTACTTGTAGAAGCATTGCCTGTTTTAACAAAATCTTCTTTTTCATTTTTATATGCAGGGGTTTGCATATAATCTTCGAAAGCTTCCCAATTTTGGAATTCCTGAAGTGGGTCTTCAGCCTTCCTTTTTCCATCAATTGTATTTACTACATGTGGTGGAATTTCTTCTTCATCAGATGAATATTGGTTTAATTCATACTGATAGTATTGTAATAATTTTTCATTTTCCAAATACGTGGTTTGTATTTGTTCAATGAGTTTATTGCGTTCTGAAACAGTTAATATTGGATCTTTGTATAGATGTTTCCAATAATCTAATATTTCACGAACGTTTATATATTCGGTGTAATTAAATTCTTCTGTTTGAAGAGCTTTAATTTCCTCCGAACCATAATATAACCTAGGAATTTTGTTATCCCCTGGGTTATTCATTCCAGTTTGTTCTGGATTTTGATTATCTATTTTGTTTAATAGATTTTCAATTTGTTGTTTAGTCTCCTCTTTTAGATCTAAATTTTTAACCGTTTCGAGTTGACTAATTTTTTGATCAACTTTATTTAAGTTGAATTCAATACAATCTAATTTTTTCTCTACATAATTTTGATTAACGACCTGATGTCTTTCAGTTCGTTTGACCCAACTAAAAACTATATCAGTTAAACTATTTAACGTAGTACTAATTTTACTAATATCATTTTCAGATTTTTTATCTATATGTAAACTATGATTATACATAGACTCATCTTTTTGTAACCATGGTGCTAAACATTGTAGATTAATATTATTATTATTATTATTTTGTTCATCTTTTCTAGATTCCATTGGTACCTGAGACCTCCTATGATAAGTTGTTTCAGGTGCCTAAAACCAGTTTTCCTAATGCCTATTGCTTAACTAGAATAGCTTTTTGGCAAATGGAAATATGGGCTTTGAAACAATAATAGGGATATGGGTTTTATGAAAATTTTAAAGATTTTCAAAATAATATAATAATATCTTTATATTTAATTCACCGTGATTATAAAAAGGATGTATGATTATTTTTCTGTTTTTTACTCTTTTTTTTTTTTTTTTTACAAGGACAGTCGTAACTTGATTATAATATGGAGATTATAACTGCATATATTAATTTTAGCGACAAAACAAACAGTAATATCAAATAACATAGTTATTTATATAAAACTAGGATTAAACGATATTTCATACAACAATTATTACGACACTTAGTTTCAAAAATTTTATATTTTACCCTAAAATTTTCTCCAGAAACATAAGTTCTGTGATGGAGTATGATAGTTTCTACTTTAACATTCATATTAGCATAATAATATAAACATAATTAGAATGCTAACCTTTGATAACAAGGCTCTGATACCAATTTCACAAGTGCGGATCGAAATATTATTGAACTGATATGAGTAAAGGATATTATAAGAGAAGAGAAGAGAAATATTACAACTTATGACTGATGATTCTAACTGAGATAAAGCTCTCCTATTTATCACCTACGGACTTCATCCGTTATGTATTCTAATTCAGAAAGAAAAGAGAAACAAACAAAAGAGATAATACAATCTGACAGCATCTGCAAGAGAAGAGAAGAGAAATATTTCAAAGATTTCCTCATAAATAAAAGAAATATTTTAGAAGGAAGAAGACTTAAATGGTTCAACCAAATCGATGTCTATACATTTGAAGTTGAACATTTAAATGGTACTAATAATTTTCTTGCAGATTATCTTAGCAGGAACTATGAAGAAAAACCTACTAACCAAGTAGAGTTTTTAGAAACCCATTAAACAAGTGGAATATTTTGAAATATATTTTATCAAAACCACTAAACAAGTGGAATTACTATTTTCAGGATGGGAGATGTATCTATTGTTCATTAGTCCATATGGGGAGGTAATTTTCACATACAACACCATCCTTCACCACTTGCACCCAGGTGGTAAAATTTATCCTCATGCACTATCAGGATCACTATGATTATTAGAATGATAGAGTTCCTAAGAAAGATAAGATTAGGTCCAAACTAAGCCCAGAAGACTTAAAACTGTGGAGAGCCACCCGAGCCCGGATAAGGTCTCACTAGCAGAAGGAATCAACAGAAGAAAATTATCCCCTAAGAGCTTTTAGAGAGTAGATGCCCAAAAATATCAGGGCTAAGGGTACCATATCCGGCAAGGATAAGAATACCAAGGCTAATAGGGGCACGGGCAACGAGGATAGGACTAACAAGGCTAGAATCCGTATGACTGACCACAAAGACAAGGTCAATATGTTTTCAATTTCAATGGTATAAAAAATTATTACATATATGGCGAGCATGGCCACTCTTTTAGCCGATGCCATAAGGGCAATCGTCATTTATAGATATGACACCGAGAAATCGTTATGTTTATATTTAAGGATCATATGCACAAGTCTTATTTGACACCGAGCGGTTATCATTATTTTATTAGTATTACTTTTTCCATGATGTTAGTAGTACCCAAAAATACCACCATGATCTTAAGTCTCTACAAATGCGCTTAAAATGTTATACGTACGAGTCTTAGCAGCTTTATTTGGCTGGCTTAGTTTTTTAGTCGATTTATTAGTTATAGACATAAGGTCAAATAATTTTATTTTGGGCATGGATTCGATAGCTCGGTATCACACAACAGGGAGACTATTATGGTATTCATTCTTGTGCATACGATGTTTCTTATAGTTACGCCTAGGCTTGAAGGAGGCTCTAGCACACACCTTTATATATATGTGAGCACATCAGAGGAGGTTCTGGTTTCTTACAAGATAATACTGATAGTTCAATATTTTTTAGATGTATTTGAGGAGGTACCAGGGCTACCGCCTACACGTTAGATTGACTCAGTCATAGATACAACACTAGGCATTAGACCCTTAGTGAGGGCATTTATTGGTTGGCTCCATTAGAGATGAGAGATTTATGGGAGGACTTACAATGCTTTTGAGCCAAGGGTTTATTAGGAGGAGTGGGGGTACGTCACCGTGGGGAAACTCTAGTCTTCTTTGTTGAAAGATAGGCGGTTCAATATGTTTATTTGAGGACTACAGGGAGAAAAATAGGTCACACTACGGTATAAGTTTTTGTTACCACATATCGGTGACCTGTTTGATTGTTTGAGGGGAGCATTTTTCTTATTGAAATTAAATGGCTCTCCAGTTATCACCAATTGGGGATTTGGGAGGCGAATATCCCGAAGATAATTTTTCTGACACGATATGGATCTTATACATTCTAAGTTATACCATTTGGGTTGATCAATGATCGAGACATGTTCCTGAAGTTGATGTATAGAGTTATCTGACCGTATGTGGACCAACGCATTATTATTTTTATTGACGATATCTGGTCTACGCATGATCAGAGGATGGGCATACACTACATGTGAAGAAAATTCCACTAACACTTCGGGAACAAAAGTTGCACACTAAGTTTCTTCAAGTGTGGATTTTGGGTATGTGAAGTGCAATTTTTAGGCCACGTTGCATCAGAGGCTGAGATTTTTATGGATCATAGCAAGGTATCGATAAAGATGGAGTGGGGACATCCCACAACGCCAACTAAAGTTAGGAGCTTATTGGGTTTATCAAGGTACCATAAGAGGTTCATTAAGGGGTTTTTGAAGTTTGCGGGACCACTGATTCACCTCACCAGAAGATCAATAAACCATTCAACAGGGAAATGGTGTTTCGCATATTCCCCAGGGATTATGACATAGACAACAGGGAAAGCGTGCATTGGGTAAATAGTTTGGACCTTTCAGAGGAGCTTGTTACACTTATGGAGAGATAGGGCATCGGGCTACGAGGTGTCCTAATAATCAGAGCCAACGGGGCCAAGTAATTCCAGCACTGGGAGTCTCGAGGGCTTTCACACCAGCACTAGGAGCACCAAGAGTTTATGCACCACCAACAGTTCAGGTGGGGCAACCTCAGGATGAGCCGAGACGTGTCTAGTAGGGTAATGTGGTATGTTCTTTACTTTATAATTAACCTTATATATATATATATATATATATATATATATATATGTGTGTGTGTGTGTGTGTGTGTGTGTGTGTGTGTGTGTGCACGCACTTGTATGTAATACTTGTGAGGGTACGTACACGTGGGATTGGGTGTATGGGCACCCCAGTCATGGCATCCTATGGGTTTGTGTTTATGAGCGTATGTTATTTATGTGGATTTACGTTACGAAGTTAATTCTTTATCAAATTTTGAGGATAAAATTCATATATTAGTGGGGACGATTCATGTAAGGGATATTAAATCCGCAATAAATTCAATATTATGAATTGACCCCAAGAGTATGGATGCAATTAAGGTAGTGACACTGTATATATGTGGCTTGACAGATTGTCTTGCCTGCGTCCACGGGAAGAGAGAGGGAGTTATTTATTATTAGGAAGAACGAAAGACGATTGGAGTGCTAGGGTTGCTAGCTAAGAGTCCAAGTCGTCGTGAGAAAGATACAAACTAATACCACGAAATAAGGTGATTTCTCCCTTATTTATAAGTACAAGGTTCATATAAATCCATGTCCCTCTACTTCGAACTTATCATTGGGTTGTAGAGTCGTGTTACACTTGATCACTTATGACGCGTGGCGATCTTCTTAGATTCTAGATTATCTCTTGCTTAATACTCATACGATTATACCGCTTGACACCTGGAGGCCAAATGTCATCCCACGTATCGTGATTGTCCATATCTCCCTTCAATTTCCCCCAAGATCAAGGTGATTGTCCTTGTAGGTCTGGTCACCCTACATTGTTATTGTTTGGAAACATGTTTGTAATACCCCTCATTTTTTATTGAATTGAAAAAAAAAACTATTTCAGTATATATATTCGAAATGTTTGGAAATAAAACTATGTCAGTATATATATTCAAAATGATTAGAAATGAAAAGTTAAAATGAATTAATTGATATATGAATGTGCGACTTAAATATTAGAAGCGAATTAACGCGTAAAAGGATCGTGAGGGTTAAATTTAGCGCAATGGCATTTTTGTAAATAAACTAACTCTGGGTATAAATAGAAAAGAATAGTAGAAGTCTTCATTCTTTCATTTCACAAAATGGGGCTAGGGTTTGGGAGAGAGAGAGAGAGAGAGAGAGAGAGAGAGAAGAAGAAGAAAGAAGAACAAGAATGAGAAGAAGAAGGTTGCCATCTTCTTCATCAACATCTCCATAAAATCTAAGGCAAATTAATAACCTATATGTGTATATTATGTATCTATAATGAAATTTCACATGAACATGTATTTGGATCCCTAAATTAATATTAAATTGATGTTAAAAATGATATGCAATGTATTAGGATCATCATCCATGTAGATTCAAATGCAATAACATCATTATAGGGATTGAATTGTTGAACAAACTCTTAAATTTTTGAAATCTATGAAATTGAGTAAATCGTCATATTAAAAACTATTTTGAGATGTTTTAGTTTCGAAAATGAATGTTTAATCCCCGCTGTCCGATATAAAATCACATTCCGGACAAGTTTGTAGTTTTAAGTTTTTTTAAAAACGGATAGGAAAATCCTCGAATTTGCGTTTTACGGTTCTGTGCAGAAAGTTGTCGTGAGCAGGTCCGAATTGTATATGTTATTTCTGGGTCTGTTTTAGGCAGGATATGGTAGCGTACTCACGAGTCCTTGTAGAAAATTACGTTCCGAACAACTTTGTAGTTTTAAGTTTTCCCAAAAACGGATCGAAAAAGCCTTAAATAAGCGTTTTAAAAATCTGGGTAGAATGTTGTCGAAAACAGGGGAGAATATTATATGTTAGTTTCGGGTCTGTTTTAGGCACGATATGGTAGCGTGCCCATGCAACCTTGTAGAAAATCACGTTCCAAATAACTTTGTAGTTTTAAGTTTTTCCAAAAACGGAACGGAAGAGCCTCGAATCTGCATTTTAAATTCTGGGCAGAATGTTGTTGAAATAAGAGTGTTAATGTTTTTCATGTTGTTAGTAAGATAATTATGGTGTTGTGCCTAATATCCTAACTTGATCACATACTTATGGTTATTAGGGATATATAACCTTGAAATGATTTGATGTTTAATTAGTAAACTAATGATGGAAATTATGTTATATTGTAAATAATGACTATGGTATAACTCGAGTAAGAGACTTGACACGATTGTATATATACATAAGCGTGAAATTGTTTTATATGTATATTGTCGAGTATAAACTAGACTAGTCCTCCGATCGACGTCGGCACATGTTGGATGCGATTTTTTTTTTTGTGATTGATTCGGTTAGGTTCCGCTCGAGTGCCGTTTCGGAAATAAACCACCTAAACCGGACACATGGTTGTAATGCGGGTCGAAGAGATAGACCTTGAAACGCCATGTGATTTAGGACTTAGTATGATTGCCCTTGCCACGTAATATTGGGGAATATTCTTGTGTAGGCCTAGTGTTACGACTTGTTCCCCCGGGTAACGATAGTGACCCGATATGACTTGTTGTGTGAGATATTATGCTTGTGTCTTAAAGTAATATCCCGAATCGATGTATATGATATTATACTTGAAGGAAATATTTTGATACATTAAATACTGAAATGAGATTAATAATGATTAATCATGATACGATATGAGACTACACGTTACTCGAGTTTGGGTTGGGTAGTCACGACATAGGAGCATTGGTTGGGTAATTGAACAACTTAATTACGGGAGACGAGTAATGACTAGTGTGCTTTCATTATAAGTACATCTTATAATCTTATAGCTTGTTTTCTTGCTTTGACGTCCGTATATCTTGCTTCTTGCTCCTCTCCTATATATATATAATATATGACAGCTCCTCGTCCCACTGGACAATAGACTACGGAGCCTGATGAGATCATATCAATCTTAGGATTCATGTAGCCGTGGAGTTACTCTATTTTAATTTATGTCGTTCGTTTCCCTTTTCTTAAGGGTGGTATCAGAGATTAATATCACTTTGTTTATACTTTGGATTTGATAGAATTTTTGTATTACTCTTTCCCATTTTGTGTTAGGTCGCATGTATTGGCATTTTATATTTTCAGTTTGAGATTACTGATGGATTATTACAGTTAATAGTTATGAGTTGGTTTCACTTGTTATAGCCATTATGATGTGATATGGTTACACGTATAAGAGTGTATATGTTTACTTTACTGCATTTATTGAAATTTTGTTTCTAATGCCAACATATTGACGCTTCGTTTTAATTTAATTGGGCGTAGCTAACCGAATTAGATTTAAAAAGCAGGGTTGTCACAATGTTGGCATTGATTTCTTCAATATTTGCCACTTAACTTAACACGTGCCCATTTTTAAAAGTGGATTGTAATAATTTCCTTTTTGATATGCACGGTTTCCCAACCTAGGGTCTCGTGAACTGTTAGTGGTTTATCCCAGGCAATCATTACGTGTGAGCGCATAGCCTAAGGAACAATTAGTGAAGACTTATTTCCCAGCACCCAACCGTTGTTTGATGTGATTTTGGCGGCAAAAAGTATTAGGCCTTGAGAGACTTATACCTTTGTCATTCCACCAGCGTTTGAAGGTATTCTTTATTCTCTCCCTCTCTCTAAAATTTGCACAAACCAGAGAACTTCATCTTCCCCATTTTTTTCGTCTTATCTTTCCTCACACTCTTTTGCCATGCCCAGTATCTTGAGAAAGTATTAAGTTATATCATAAAATGATTTTGAGAAATTTCGTACAAAGTATGTAATTCTAAATGACATTTATATAAAGACTTCACAGGAGGAGGAGGATACCTTTCGACTTAATCACAAAGTTGCTTTTATAACAGTTGTCATAATGGAACGGGAAGTTCGCTTTCCCCTTTACCCATTGTTTATGAAACTACTTCATTTTTATGGAATACTTTCAATCCATGCAAACAGTAGATTCTACCGGATTATTATGGGCACAATTTTTATAATCCAAATATATGGGACCAATCTTGGTTTTATCGAAATCAGGTACGTTACGACCTGATGGGCTCCCCTGGGTTTGGTGTATACCATTTCCAAACCAAGGATGAGTCCCGTAGTTTAGTTACGTGGTTGAGCATATCACAAACAGACACCGAAAAGAATATTTTAGCCTTTTGGGGCTTTATATTATGAGAACTACATAGGTCACTATGAGCCTTCAATGGTCGAATCTCTTGATCGGGGGTCTACAATTTTTAACATTAAGCTAAATTTTTAATTTTTCCACTAATCGACTTACTTTATGTGCAGATCACCATCGCAACAGGATACCACGAGATTTTGAAGTCAATTTGCAAGACCTTGAGATCGTTTGGATAATAAGAACTTCAGTCGGTGTGAGACCTCATTAGAGAATCCCATCTACTACTTGGTTACGTCTTCACTACCACTTTTACAACAATTGTACAACGATCCTGGAAGTCACTAAGATCGATTACACAGTGGTCGGTGATTCCTCCATTTTAATTGCCACCGTTATTCGAAGCGAGGTTGCAAGGGGTGTTTACCTTGGGGAGTCTTCTTCTATTTATGTCATATAAACCAATTCTAGCAAAGACTGGGGGGGGGGGGGGGGGGAAGGAGAATAAAGGGACGATGAAGAAGAATAGACAGATCCTCTCTTTGACAATCTTAACCCTATTTTCTCATATGAAGAGGTTGACGTATTTGGTCGGGTATAGAAAAAGGTTAAAGAAGAGGATACATTTTAACTAGAATATTTTATATTCCCTCATCTTCCAAACAATCTTAAAGAGATGACTAGTAATTCTAGATGAATGGTGGACTTAGTGGTCATCAGGGAAAACCATAAAAAGAGGGTTGCTAAACCTGTTAGGCTGCTCAAGGTGCATCTGCGCAGAAGAAGAGGGTAATGACCCTCAGAGAAGAAAAAGCTATCAATTTGGAACGGGAGATAGAGAGAGACATGAAGAACATAGCAAAAAGACGAGGATGAATAAGTCTCCTCCTAATGTTCGTGTTTTAACACCATTACTAGCCAAATCAAACTCATATGTGGTCATCCACTCTCACCCATAAGGTCAACAAATTACGTCCCCACCATTGACCTCTAGGGTACATCCCTAGGAGATTTTTCCTTTTAAAAAGGCATGGAGATGATAATTACTATTGACTCATCTCATCATGACCTGTAGGTTGCATATTTTGTTGCTCAGGTTGCTATGTTGACTTTCGACATAGTCGATCTGAAAAGCTTCCCCTTGGGGCACCTTAGTAAATAGGGGCTTCGCTATAACGTGTTGGTAAGTCTTAGACTTATTTCAGGATTTTGATTTTACATGTTCTCTCTTGTCTTAACTGTGGTTCCTCTTTTTACAGGCCATGAAAGTATGCAAGAGGTCGCCAATCGAGCAGACCAGTGGAAGAGGGGAAATGACGTTCTTTTTTACAACAACGATGCCTTGAAGAATGCCTTAACATAGAAGAAGAATAAGGTGATCGACCTCACAAATAAGTTAAAGGAATATACGATTACGAAGGATAAAGTCATCGAAGAATTCGAGCAAACTCAGTTGGAGTCCAGTCGGGTTAGCAGCGAACTGGCCGAACTCAAGAAATCCTAGTGTCAGAAGACTCTATAAAAACTTATCTTATAGAGGCAAAATTTTATCCTAGAGAGGAGGACAGAAGCCGACCTTAAAAAATCATATGATGATGGTTTTTAGGCAATCTTCCAAGATGTTACTTTGCAACAGGACTACCACAAGTCCATTGCATAGAATTCGGGTTGTTTGGGCTTTAAAGGGGAAACGTACCCGAGGGCGATCGGACTTATATTGAGAACCCTCTCTTGGAGTATCTGATGAAGAGGGGGGGGGGAACACTACTATTGAAGTTCATCTTTCTAATTCCCCAGCCAATGGAACCAATCCAGTTATTGAGGAGGTTGTTCAAGATATTAATCCTACTGACTAGGTCGTCATCGACCCCGCTGCCACAGTCAAGGGAGTGGTAGATGTTGTGGATAACGTACCTCCAGTCAGTCAAGGGGAGCTAAACCCTAACCCTTTATTTTTTTATTTTCCATTTAAACTCTTGTAGACCATTTGGTCGTTTCCTCTTTTTAACTCCTGCAGATCAGTTGGTCATACTTTTGTAGGTCTTGAGCCATTCTAATGTTTAAATAAAAGTAATTCATTTTCCTCCATTGTTCTCTTTGAATTTATTTTTTACCCATGACATGCTCAGTTTTAATTGCCCTGATTATGTCTTATGCAAAAGTGTACTGTAGTAAAGTGATTGATCAATCCAAATCCATTTACCAATAGATTTGTATTGAATGTAGGCTTATATAAACCATAACTAAATTTAATGGAATAAGTTACCAATCATTGCAACTCACAAATCATACCGATTAACTGATCATGGGTTAAACTAATCATCCAATTGTAAGATAAGATCCCATATTAGGGCGATCAACTTACTTATAAGTCATACTAATTAGTCTTTAAGTTGGTTTATACCCATTAGAATGCGATCAACCCAAATTGGGGTTACCACCATTTCCAAGAGAGTTTTGTTCCAAGCGTAGGCCCCCAACTTATTTGTAAGTTATGCCACTTAATTCTTAAACGAGTTTATGCCTATTATAGGTCGAACATCCTAAGTTGGGTTGTACCACCATTTTCAGGTGAGTTTTATGCCAAACGTAAGCCCCCAACTTATTTCTAAGTTGCACCGCTTAATGTTTAAGTGGGTTTATGCCTATTCTTGGACAACTATCCCATTTGGGTTGTACCGTCATTTTTAGGTGGGTTTTATGCCAAATATACCCCCTACTTAAGTCGTACCACTTAATTCTTAAGTGGGTTTATGCTTATTCTAGACCGACTAGACCATTTGGGCTATACCACCATTTTCACTGGGTTTTATGTCAAATGTAGGCTCCCAACTTGTTTCAAAATTGTACCACTCAATTCTTAAGTGGGTTTATGCCTATTTTAGATCGATCAACCCACTTAGATTGTACCACCATTTTTAGGTGGGTTTTATGCTAGAGGAATTGTACTGAGTCAATAGTAGTGAAGGTATAACTTTTATTAATCACAAATAAATTAAAAATTTTGCAGAAACAAAAACCTAATTAATGATAAAATTTTCTAAGCCTCATTGCATTCCATGACCATGGTACTATTTTGCCATTTAATTATTCGAAGTGATAAGATCCATTGCCTCCCTTTGACACTACTATATATGGGACCTACTAGTTCGGTGCTAGATTTCCATCTGATATTTTTTTGTTATTGAGAGGAGCTTTCTAAGAACTAGGTCGCTGGCCTAGAGTTTTATGGCTTTGACCTTCTTGTCATGCTGCCTGGACAGTTCTTGTTGGTAAGCCATTAGGTGTATGAGAGCTTGTTCTCTTTGTTCCCCCACTAGGTCCATCTCATAAGTTATTCGATCGTCATTTTGACCATCTTAAAATATATATGTCCTCAGAATCAGAATCCTAATATCAAAAGGATAACTGCTTCCACTACGTATGCTAGAGGTAATAGGGTTTCTCTAGTCGGCCTCCTAAGCATTTTTCTAATAGTCCCAGAGGACAAAGGGGAGTTCATCCACCAATCTTCCCTTTATATTTTCTAGTCGGTGCTTGATTCCGAAAAACAAGGTCTGGTTAATTATCTCAATTTTTCCATTACACTATATAAATACAACTGATACATAGTGGATCCTGATCCCATGTTCTGTACAAATTTCCAAAAAGATGTCTTTGTAAAACTGTGTTCCATTATCGATGACCAAGGCTCTCGTAATTGGGAACCTGGTGATAATATTTCTCCACACGAATCGTCTACATCTGTTTCTCAGATGTGGGTGAGTGGGTATACCTCCACCCACTTGGTGAAGTAGTTGGTGGAAGTTATTAAGTACTTTAGATTGTTGGGAGATACATGTATAAGTCCCATGATATATATACCCCATTGAGTAAAAGACTAAGGACTCATGAGGGGGTTCAGGTCTCCGATTAGTTGCTTAATAATCGGGGAAAACTCCTAGCGTTTGACGCACTTACATATTAACTAAAGAAAATCCTTGGGCAGTATCCCTCGAAGATTGCCCTGTGGGTGAGAGACCTTCCACTTGTATGAACTCCACAACTGCCTTCATGCATCTCGATGAGAATTCCTTCCACTTGGTTCGGATGAACATATTAGAGGAGAGGTCCACTAAACGTCCGCCGATAAAGTTTGCCTTCAGAGTTGAGACAAAACCTTTCCAACCTAATCTTTAATTGGTGAGACTTTTTGTCTTTCAGTGGTAGATCATCATTTTTTAGAAATAACATTATCAGATTCATCCATGATGGTGCTGACTGGATCTGCATGATATCTGAAGTTAACTCTAGTTCATCAATACTTGACAGACCTACAAACTCTACTTCGATCATTCCCTTTAGGTTAATGTCAATAGTAGACGCCAAAGTAGCTCTTGCATATACATGAATGTTATTGTTCATCTGTAACTATCCCGTTGAGGGTGACCTAAAGAGTTTGAGAAGTTTTCTTTCTTTGCCCCAATAGAGGGCATTCTGGGATCCTAGCCTTGTTTTCACCACTCAATTAATTCACGATGAGACAAGTCATAATTTACTTCCACGTGATTGGCTCCTAGGTTAATCATCCATTGCAAACCACGTATCCTAGTTTTGTATTCGACCTTATTATTGGATCCTTTGAACCTGAGACAAACTAATTGTTTAATTAGGCACCCCTGTGGTGTAAAAAGGTCGATCCCGATGTCAATTCCACATTCATTGTATGACACGTCTATAAATAACTTCAATCTTTAATCGTCGTCAATGATGGCTAATGATTCCAAAATTGGATTCAGTTTCTCCTCTTCCTTTTCTAGTTGTGATACCGAGAATTTGGGGACGAAGTTTTCCATGATAGTTGTTCGTGGCTCATACTTCATGTTGAATTGTGCCAGCTCCAAATACCACTTTATCATTCAATTGGAGAGATCAACCTTCTTAAGAATCTCTTTCAATGGAAAACTCGTTGGGACGACTATTGCGTAAGTGTCAAAGTAGTGTCGCAGGTTCCTGGTTGATGTCATTAATTCTCGAACCATCTTCTCGATAGGCATGTATCTCATTTTTATCTCAAGGAGAGTATGGATGACATAATACACCGATAGTTGTTCTCCATTATGCCTTCGTACCAATATTGTGCTGATTGCATGTTGTGATACAGATAAGTATGGGTAGAGATCTTCTTCGGTGGTATGAGTTGACGGTAAGGGATAAAATCCCAAGTATTACGGAATTCCTTCAAGTGCTCGATCACATTCCTCTATTTAAACTGTTTTGCTTGATTCTTCAAGGTTTGAAAGAAAGATAAAAATTTATTTGATAATTGAGATATGAATGGGTTGAGTGCGAACAGTATTTCGGTAAGGACCTAAATGTACTTTATGGTGGTTGGCCTTTTGATACCCAATAAGGAATTTATCTTATCTTGATTTGACTTTATCCCCTTTGCCTCACCAAGAATCCCAGAATTTTTCTTTAACTCACTCTGAAGATACATTTGAAGGCATTTAACTTCATCTTGTACTCTCTAGGGATCTTGAACGTCTTTGCCATGTCCTTGAAGTGATTGGCCACTTATTTTCTCTTGACAAGAATGTAGTCGATGTACACATCCATGGTTTCATTGATATTCTTGTTGAACATCTTGGTCACAAGGTGTTGGTAAGTTGACCCGACATTCTTCAGACCAGAGGGCACCACTTTCTAGCAGTAAAACCCCAAGGTTGTGATAAATGAGGTCTTCCCTTATTTTTGTCTGAACAATGGTATCTAATGATACCTCTAGTTGGCGTCTATGAAGCTCATATGCTTGTGGTCGTCCATTAGATCCATGAGTTGATCAATCTGGGGCAATAGAAAATTATCTTTTGGGCAAAACTTGTTGAGGCGGTGAAGTCCATGTATACCCTCCACTTTTCTCTCTTCTTTCTTACCACAACGGGGATGGAAATTCGGTCCAGGAATTAGACTTTCGTGATGGAGTCGGATTGGAAGAGGTTCTCGACTTGGCTTTCCATAACTTTTACTCTCTCTGGATCTGATTTCATTGCATTTTTTTATCGATTGGACTGTTGGATCCTCATGTAGCCAATGAGAGGTAGTGTATCGATCTATACTAGGAATATTGTAAGGCTTCCGGACGAAGACGTCGACGTTAGTCCTGAGAAAGTGAATGAGTTTCTATGCATCTTCCTTGGGCAATTCTAATCCGATAAAAAAGGTTTTGTATAGTTGCGATGAATATAAAAGAATTGTGATTAGTTCCTCTATTACTCTCTCAATAGGGCCAGTCTGGTCTCCTCAACCCCTGATAAAATGCCCTTTGGTTGCTACTTGGGTTGGTCATCCACCGAATTGTCATCATTATAAATCTTCTTGGACTGATTTATTTTGGCTTGATGGATGCAAAAAAGAAACTATGAGTTATTGTTTGCTCCCCTCTGATCACCACAACTCCCTAATAACTGAGAAACTTGAGTTTATAGTGGAGAGATGAAAGGACGACCCTCGTAGTATAGAGTCATACCCCACCAAAAATGTCATTGTGAGGTGAATCTGATTGGATGACATGGAATTCTGTTTCGCGATTGACCAGTACGACTTTGACATGTAGTTTAATATTCCTCAGTGGGGTCTCCATATTTCCATTGAAACCGATCATTGGGCCTAATTTGGTGTCAAGATCCTGAATAGTGTAGTCAATATTGAGCAGGAAGTTGAGGTACATGATTTCTGAAGAGCTTCTTTGATCAACAAATATCCTTTTATGTTGAAATTATATACAGGGTTAGAACCAGAGCTTTCTTGTGAGTTATGTTCACAATGACTAGGTCTTCGTCAATAAACATAATTACTCGTTCAAAATCTATGTCTTTGCACATCCTTTTGGTTAGGAGAAAACCTCTACTTGGAAAGCCTCTTGGATATTGGTTGAAATCTTCACCCTTTTCTTGAGTTTTTTGTGTATACACTATGAAAAATTGGTATATCCGTACCTGGCTATGACCATTCCTGAAGGTTCGACATCAATGTCTTATTTTTGTATAGTATTTACCATGTCGAAGACTTGGTCTTGGATGTATCAATATACTCCTCAAGATGCCTAACTTCAACGATATCTTCAAAATATTGCTCGGACATCTTACAGTTCCCTATGAGATGATCAGGGTCTTGATGATAGGTTCATCTGAGATTGACATCCCTGTCATTCGAATCAATCACCATCTTAGATAGTCTCTTGAAATATGGCTTGTCCCCGATATGCAGAATCAACTTGTAAATAAGTTCCTTAAAAAAGGTATCCACTATATGAAAACTACTTTCGTTGGTTTGTGACTTGGAACTTCCCTTAGTAGCGTCGCTCCACTATCCTTTCTTTACTGGGGTGGGATGACTTCCTCTATTAGAGGACCTCTTTAAATTCTTCTTCTTCGACTTCTTAAAACTCAGGTGGGTCGAAGTCTCGGTAGTGATGAGCTCATCTTCTACTTTAGCTTACTTTTCAATACACACCAAAAGGTCATCCATAGTCAACTCCGGCTCCTTAATCAAGGATTTATAAAGATCGTCGAATCTAGAGAACCCATACTTAAAGGATGAAATGTCTATATGTTTGTTGTATTCATCGATCTCATTAAATAACTCCCACTAATATTGTGCGTACTGTCTAAGCAGATATCCTTTCCTCATTCTCAGAGTGATTAGTGAATAAACCTCCTTGACTGCATTAATACTGGTGATAAAGTGAGTTATAAACTGTTCGGCTAGCTCTATAAATGAGGAAAATGACACGGGGGGATAACTAATCAAACCACACAACACCGATCTCTCCCAAAGTCGAGGGAAAAACTCGACACATAAGGGCATCATGGTGAGTCCACAGAGACATCACCTATTGGTAGTGCCTAATATTATGAGCATGATCTTCCTTTTCATCATATGTAGTGATTTTTAAGATGAAAAACTTCTTCAATGGCTTTGACTTTTCTATCTCCATAATAAATGGTGAGGCTGAGCCATACCCCGATACTCTCCTAGCAAGATATTTTGGAGTTCATGCCAAATTTGGGTTCAAACTTCCCTTCAATTCCATTTTGATGAAGTACCAGAGTTCATCACTCTTAAGTTTTTTGGCAGTATTACGCATCAGGTGGCCCTGCTACTATGTGAAGACTCGATCAATCGAACAGGTGCATGATTATTACTAGCAGAATTATGAGCCAGTGGGTGATAGATATACGTGGATTATAATGCACCGCGCAAGGGATCCTTGATCTTAAAATGCTATCGGGTTAGTTGGACATATTACACATTTGGAAATGGATCTTCCCTATTCTACATCGCGCCTGATTATGGGAATTGGAGTTATGATCTTCTAATTGCCCAATTAATTGCTTCTTTAGATGGGAAATTTCTTTATCGTGATAATCCAACCTTTCTTCATAAAGACTAACTAGCCCTGTCATTTCTCTCCCCACATGTCGCTCAACAGTGGAAGTATGATGTCAATGACTGGGCCAAATCTTCTTAGCGAATACCCCCTCAAACTCGATCGCCTGGTAGGAGAAGGGAACTCTTAAGAGTTTACTACCTCCTAACAATTCGTACTTCAAACTCGATATGGATTTTGGCGTCTGAATGATAAGACTATTTATCACTCATATTATTATCGAGTTTATGTTTCATGGAGGTGAGAATTCAGAACTTTCCCACGGACAGTGTCAAATTGTAGGGGGTATCAAACCCACAATAAATGCAAAATTATGAATTGGCCCTAATAATATGGATGCAATAAAATTAGTGATATAATATATTCGTGATTCAGTTGATCGTCCTACCTACATCCATGGGAAGGGGAGGAGAAATGTTTATTACTATGAATAATAAATGACAATTGGAGTGCTAGGGTTACGAGATGAGGGTTCAAGTCGTTATGAGCAAGATACAAATAAATACTCTAAAATAGGGTGAGTTCACCCATAGTTATAAGTAAAAGGTTTCTACATATCTAGACCTCTCTACTTCGAACTTGATCTTAAAATGCTATCGGGTTAGTTGGACGTATTACACCTTGGGAAATGGATCTTCCCCATTCTACGTTGCACCTGATTATGGGAATTGGAGTTATGATCTTCTAATTGCCCAGTTAATTTACTCTTTATATGGGAAATTTCTTCATCATGATGATCCAACCTTTTTTCATAAAGACTAACTAGCCCTGTCGTTTCTCTCCCCACAGGTCGCTCAACAGTGGGAGTATGATGTCAATGACTAGGCCAGATCTTCTGAGCGAATACCCCCGCAAACTCGATCGCCTGGTAGGAGAAGGGAACTCTTAAGAGTTTGATCCCTCCTAATAATTCGTACTTCAAACTGGATACGGATTTTAGCATCTGAATGATAAGACTAGTTATTACTCATAATATTACAGAGCTTATGTTTCACGGTGGTGAGAATTCAAAACTTTCTCATGGACAGTGTCAAATTATAGGGGGTATTAAACCCACAATAAATGCAAAATTATGAATTGGCCCTAATAATGTGGATGCAATAAAATTAGTGATATAATATATACGTGATTCAGTTGATCGTCCTACCTACGTCCATGGGAAGGGGAGAAGAAATGTTTATTACTAGGAAGAATAAATGACAATTGGAGTGCTAGGGTTGCGAGATGAGGGTTCAAGTCGTTGTGAGCAAGATACAAATCAACACTCTAAAATAGGGTGAGGTCACCCATATTTATAAGTACAAGGTTTCTACATATCTAGACCTCTCTACTTCGAACTTATCCTTAGATGGTAGAGTAATGTTACACTTAATCTCTTGTGACGTGTGATGATCTTCCTAGGTTGTAGATTAGCTCATCCTTGATACTTGGGAGACTATGTCACTTGACACCTGAAGGCCACGTGTCAGTCCACATGGCGTGATCATCCATATCTCCCTTCAACAGTAATACCCCGTATTTTTTTAACCAGATTTAATTAATTAATTGGGTTAGTTAATTAAAATGATTATTAAAGTTGGGATGTGAATTAAATGACAAACAATTTGATGCAAATGAATTTGGTATTTTTGTCTAATTAAGTAAATACTTTGGACATTTAATTAATAAATTGGTAATTAGGGGTTTTAGTAAGATCTAATGGGCATTTGAGTCTTTTTATAAATTCTTGGACTCCAAGTTTTGGGTCTGTAAAAATCAATCATGGGCATAAATTTTGTTAATTTAAAGTTTTAACTTATTGGGACTTTTAATGATTTATCCTATACAAATTAGGAGAGCATGAGAGAGGAATGGGGTCGCACCCCCAGTCGCGACTACGGGGGAATTGGCCGCTCCCATGACTCCCCAATCCGTGACAACAGGTCTCTCATACCGCGATCGAGGCTGGGAGAGGGAGGGGAAGCAACGTTGGTTTTGTTTTATAAAGGTTAGAACTCTTCATATTTTTTAATGCTTACAACTTCTCACCTCAATTTCAAAACATAAGCTACATACCCTATATTTTTTCCAACCCTAAATCTGCATTAAAACAAACTTCAACCTTATTTTGGGAGGCTTTTTATTCATATTTTTAAGAATACCAGAGAAGCAAAGTTGCATGTTTTCACAAGAGGAACGCACTGGAATGTTGAGATTTTTCAGAATACTTTCATAGGCAATAATGTCTCTATTTGTCTCCTTAAGTATTATTTGATTCAAATGTTGTTTAAACATAAATATGTAAATTTTATAAAGACAATTAACAACCTAATTAGGGCAAGAGATAACCTAACTATAGTTTTGTTTTTTATAACTTATGAGATCGAATTTAATACTTGAAATCACGCATACTTAGAGTATTGGACTTTGTTATTATAAGGTATTGGGATGAATCACATGTTAAATAATATATAGAATTCGATAATATGTTTTGATTTATAAAATCACGTCGATAGTTATTATAGTGTAGAATATGATAACATGTTGCTGAAAATTCTTAATACACATGTTTAAATCGGTTTATGACTTCATTTAATTTATTGCCACACAAATTGCAATATTAAAATTAAACAACTTGTTGAGATATTTTATAGAACTTGTATATCGAATAATTAAATTGTTTTGATGCATATAAAATCGAATTTGTATAATATTTAAATAAAGAATTATGATGCTGGATTAGGGATGTAAAAGTGTAAAATAATTATATGTTAAAATAAGGACATCGTTAGGACATTTGGGGTTACGTAAGTTTGTTGTACTTTCACTCTTATTATTAGTATGATACTTTCTAGGTATAGCGAGTAGGCATATTAATTGTAGTTAATAGATTCTATGTAAGGGACTAGGGAGTGTTCACTTGTATGATTCGGTTTTCCTAGGTATGAGACTAGGTGATGCATGCTACTTTTTTATCCTAGGTGCGAGACTAGGGGATGGTTATGGTTTTAGGTATTTTCCTAGGTAATGGACTAGGAGGTGCTTACAATTTGGTAATCTCTAGGTATAGGAGTAGGGATAGGTTTTAGTTGTGATGCCCAAATTATTTTAGGAGCCAGTTGTAATTAATGAAAATATAATAATAAGAAGATAGTTAATACCTAAGATAATAAATAGGCATTAGAGACAAATTGTGCGATCTTTATGGTATGTGCAGCGTCTAGTATTGATGGGCCATTATGATACGTGCGGGTCCTAAGAATACTGGCTATAGTAACGATATTATGTTAGCGTCATGGTATGTGCAATGTTTGGTATTGACTGACCATTACGATGTGTGTGGGACCAAGGCAAACTAGTTATAGTGATGTGTCATGTGTGGGACTCTCCACACCTTTAATTTCTTTAAAATGATTACTCATCCATCTTACTCAAATTGAATATGTAGTTATCTGAATTTTCAGTATTTTGTAGCAACACGTCCAAAGGATCAATAGAGGAATATGAAATAGATAACATGATAACAATATGAGGCTCACCCCTTGTAATTTACTACTCATGAAAACACACACACACACACACACACACACACACACACACACACACACACATATATATATATATATATATATATATATATATATATATATATATATATATATATATATATATATATATATATATATATATATATATATTATTTTATAATTTTGAATTTTTTTGTGAGAACGCAAAAGTAATTATAATTGACTCGTAACCACGTCAATTTACACAAAATAATTTTGATTGATCTAATTTGGGTGAGGGGAAATTGATTTTTAAAATCTAATTTTCTCGAAATTAATCGACAACAACACGGGCCTCCGAATTAATCTCCCTAATTAAACAACTCCTACTATTGACAAGGGAGAATTTAAAAGATCCAACTACAGTTATCGATTCAATTTCAATTTTACCTCCAGGTAGGTGGTCGATACAAAGACTCGTTCAAAATTTTCAATCCTAGACAAGGTAAAATGGAATTGATTTGACAAGCTCGCTTGGGATTGTAGCTTTTAATTCTAGCACCGTTAAGAGGTTTCCTATTAATTGTGTGATATCCTAAGACCAACGTCAACTTGATTTTCAATTAAACGTGATAGATCATGTTATACAAATATTTAGTTAATTTAGTAATTTTCGGGCCAAAGAAGGGTGATGAAATCCCCACCTTATCTTGCAAGTGGGTTTTGCCCTTAAGTCAAATTAATGCATAGTGATAATTAAACATATGCAAAAACAAAACCACGTAAGGAGCACAAAAAACATTCCAATAGCATGGACTTTTTACGGTCACTTAATTATGCCGAGCTGAAATTTAAGTTGACGTCGATCGGGGGGAAAATGTCCCCTACATTTCAGTCATCTTTGAGAGTTCCTTGTGCTCGTGGCAAGATTGCACAAGTGTATTTAACATTCACACAATGTTGCTTGATTTTACGAGATTTTTCTTCAATTTTTTTATTTTCTATTTTATTTTCAATTTTTTTTAATGTGCTATTGAAAAATAAGACAAAAACAACTACACCAAACGCAACAAAAAAATATAAAATAAATATAACACGACACAAGCAATGATGTTATAGTTTAACAAGAAAGAGAAGAAAACAAAGAATAAAACAAATAAGGACACTATATATATATATATATATATATATATATATATATATATATATATATATATATATATATATATATATATATATATATATATATATTCTGGAATTAACAAAAAATGCTACTGGAAGTAAAAAAATTTGAGAAAGATAGTTGAAATTGAAAAATATAACAAAAAAATTTAATTAATGTTGAAATAAATATAGTTGGACTTGGCCAGCTGAATTGGTTTACTTTATATGGGTTGTTGTTAGGGATTTATATTACTCATTATATTACTTCGTTAATTAAAATATTCAATTGTGATATCTTTCCATTATAATGCTTATTAAATTCATGGATTCTATTTGAGAAGAGTAATTGGGATTCTTGCAGTGGGACCTGACACATTGTTGTTAACTATCATTTCCGAATAGGTTGTTGGGTAACAACATAGTTTTAGACATTAACGGGACTTGCACCCAAAGTTTACTTTATTACATAGTTTAATTTTTCTTTCGAGTCATTTTATGCACGAGACAATTATATTAGGATTTAGTGGGCCATTAAACACCATAATTGGTTTATGATTTTTAACTTGGAGAGATTTATGTTGATGACATTTATGTCATTTGAGTTTTTATGCTATCATGGTGATGAATCTTATTGTTTGTCAATTTATAAAATACTGCAAGTGCACAGGCTATTATAGAATAGCGATTTAAGTACGGATCAAACCCATAGAGATTTGATCAATTTTATAAATCAATGACTTTTCAATTAGATGATCGAGTGTAAAGCTGAGAAATATAATCTAAAACTAAAATAAAAGCAATTAATGGGAGCAACCAAGAATATGTAACTAATTATGGGAGAAACTAAGATTTCAGATCCATTTACTAATTTTAACGAATATTACATATTAATTTAATTTTATCATTCTCGATTTTATAACCCAAATAGAATCGACTCTCGACGCATCCAATTCGAAAATAAAACATTTAAGTTCACACAAAATTTAACGTCTCTAATTTAGACGGTTAAAATCCTTATTCCCTTAAAAATATAAATTTTAAGTTTCAAATGTAGTATTTAAGCATGGACTATCAAAATAATCAAGTGTAATCATAACCTATCAACAAGTACTCACACCAAAAATTAAAACATGAATTATCAATTTTTAAGTCTTCACGGTGTATTTGAGCATTAGATATCAAACAATTTATAACCCATCATAAATTACACACTTTAATTCTTAACATATGAATTAGCAATCACTTTTGAAGACTTAAAACACACTCTTGTGTCATTTTAAGTGAATACTGAATTTTTAAAGCATTTAAAACATGTCGAAAATGTGCACGAAATTGAACTAACTACGTAATACTAATAAAAAATGATAAACTTCACCTAATCCTAGTAGAAAATTTACTCTAACATGATCAAAGACGTAATAAAATTTCAAGAATGAACAAACTCATTAATATTGCAAACTTACAATACTCGTCTCTTATAATTAAGCATGACAAAATCCTCTTCACAAAAGTACAATTCTTGGCCCTCAAAAATTAAAATTTTTCTCAAAGTTTGCTCTCCAAAAATTGTGCTTAGAAAATTGTCTAATAATTTTGACCCAAGGGTCCTTATTATAAGCCATGAGGTGAGGTGTTTGGGTTGAGGTAAAACTCTTTTAATTGGTTGTATTTGGGTTGATAAATATCGCGTGTGGTCTTAAAAAGTGTTGTAAACAATTGGGAAGTGAGAGTGCACTTGCGATCTTAATTAATAACTTCTATAATTAAGTGTTCGGCACTCACAAGTCCAAATTTTATCTTATTACCCTAAACAACCATTTAGGTGATAAAGGAGATAAATTAAATCATGCAGACAAGCAAATAAATTTAAGGAAAAATCCCCTTAGGGCAAGACCTTTTATTCACTTTATAAAATTTACAAATTGCAGCTAACAAATTTTCTAAAGGAATCTACTATGATCCTCTCCAGAACCACAAATCCGCAACTTTCCTTCAGCAATGGTCCTCGCACGAATCACAAGAACTGCAGTCCTCTATCTTTAACAATGACCCCTAGGGTTTTACAAGTCAGCCATGGAAATGCCTTCTCCATAATGGTTGTATGTAAGATACACACTATAGGGTTTAAAATTGATTCACTTCAATACATTATAGGGATGTGATTTGTGAATCAAAAAGGTTTTCTCAAAACAAAAGATTGAAAACTTTTGCAAAGGATATGCAGAAATAATTTTGGCAAAAGTATTAACGAAAATAAACACGAAACATGTATTTATAAGGCATTCATAAAATTCGAGGCGGAGAGCTCGTTCAAATGAAAAACCAGTCTCGTTTAGACGAGAAAAAAACCTCGTTAGAATGAGAGCAAGGTCGTTAGAATGAAACTCAAATCTCGTTTAAACGAGCTTCAAATGAGCTTTGAACGATGCAAAATAGTACGCCCTCGTGAGATGTTCGATCGAAACAACCTTCAAACGACCACTTCAAACGAAAGTCCAATCTCATTTGAACAAGATACGCGTACCTAGAAAAATTTTAAATGAAGAAAAACTACCTCAATTTAAAATAAAAATCATGTTTCAGTTTAAATAAAAATGAATATCCCAAAATAAATTCAAAGAATAAATTTAAACTAAATAGCATTATGCCTTCATGATGTGGAGATGCTTAAAAGTTGGAGATATAGGATGTTCGGATTCCGTGACGGATCAAATCAATCAGCAACGAGATATGCCAAAAACTGATGTATGCCTAAGCTATTTGAGAAATGAGAGAAAATATGCTCTTACAAATCTCCCACCTTTTGGCTATTTCAGTACAAATATAAAACTGAAATCCAAGTAACAAAAAAATCCCCTAAGACGAATACAATATCTTAATACCCTCCCAAACCCTATAATGGATAGGTACAAGATAAAGATGTATTCAAATTAACGTCTTCAAATCACCATTTCTTCCTAGTCTTCATTTGGGCACTTTAACATCATCGAGTGTAAATCCAAATATGATCTTCCAAAGTACCTACACACATTAAACATAGCAAATACCCCGTAATGCATCGAGTTTGAAATATATGAAATAAATTCATAAAGATAAAATCTCCACCATAAATCAAACTCATGTAAAACTCCCCCGTAATTTGTTCTCCCCCTTTTATTTTGTCCAAAATAGATAAGGAGTAGAAACTAAATAAGACATATATATGGAACATCACCGAAAAGAATAAGATATCATCAAAAAAATATATGAATCAATACACATGCAATGATAATCTCAAAAACACCACAAACTATTTTTTATTTCTTCAAATTTTTTCAAGTAAAATCTTTTTTACAAAAAAAACACACCGTGGAGAAACACAAAAATAATCGAATCATGGAAACGGAGTGTAGGAGTGTGAACAAATTCTATACGTTAATCAATGTAGACAAACATAACATATGTTCATGAATAAATGAGACACCACTAATGCAAGATCTTAAAGTCTACCTTAGGTATAAAAAAATGATGAACTCAAGTGAAATCGACTTAACCTATTCAACTAATCAAGATCGTGAGTGATTTTCACACCAATAACGCCCAAAACTATGTAATGCTTTTACGAGATTTTTTCAGGATGTGGAAACCCATTGATCTTCGACTTAACACCCTCAAAACTCACATATAAAATTTTTCTTTCAAATCTTTTTGAAGAAATCAATGCTCATATGTAATGAAGTATCAATGTTCTTTAAAATTGTCCTTGCACTTTCGTTTTATTTTTATGTGCCTTTAATATTTTAAGCTCTTTTCTTTTTGTATATGGTGGCTATTCACACAAAGTCAACATGTCTTTTGCACTCCAATTCCATTGCTTTAAATATGCCAAATTTACTAAAGATATTATTTTCAATTATTCCAATCCGTGTAATGGTTCTTATAAGCACTACTTTTCGTTTTTCACATTTGGTTCGTGTAAAAAACATGATTGAGATGAAAACACTACAACTGACACGTGAAAGGTAAGTGCAATACTTAAATGAGCTCATATTCGTATGCATTAAAGGTGGCAAGGAGTCAAACATGTATCAAGTAGTCATCATATCACATCTTAATGACTCCACACATTATAAAGCACAAGCATGAAACGATGTCACGTCTCAAAATACTACAAAATAGTCACATGGATATGGAAAGAATGGGCGACTCGGCCATCTTTAATGTTCATCCACATATGGAGTAAAAAATACAAAACTCCTTTTGGATGTTTCAAAAATTTTATCAATAATAAAATCTTTTTATCTTTTTCATTTTTTCTTAAAAAGAAACCGAAAATCTTTATATATTTTTCCAAATTTTTTTAAGAAAAACAAAACTCTTTTTGGATTTTTCAAAAAATATATCAAAATGAAAAAAGATAATTACAATTATTATATAATCAGCAATAGGCATGAATGATATAAACATGAAAAACATCATATGGTAAAAACAAGTCTAAACGTCAATTATTAGGCCAGGAGGATCCAAAGGAGATGACATCTAAAGAAAAACCTCCATCAAATTTTTGTCAAGTTTCGACTAAAAATCCACTTGCTATTGAAAACTCTAAAAATCTCTCATGTGATGTGCGAGAGCATGCAGAGTAACATGTGCAGGAATGCGTGCGGGAACATGTGTAGTAGCATATCGTAGAAGATACTGGATACGACGTAAATATTGCGTATTTCATCCCTCCTACGCATTTTAGCCCCCTTGGTATCTTATTCCCTATATTTATGCTCGTTAACCAGAAAACCTTAGATTTCTGTGTTAACATGTTTTGTAGGGGTTAATTGAGCTTTTATAGGTATTTGGATGCTAAGTGTGAAGTTCAGACGCATTCCGCTCGATTTTCGTACACGATCGCACGTTCAAGGGCATTTTAGTCTTTTTACAGTTTTGGCACCTGGCCCAACATCTCACAAAAGTTGTAGCCCTCCTCGCAAGATTCGCATGTCCATGAATGGTGCGCGATTCTGATTCAGAACGAAGAAGTTACGAGCAAACATGCCAAAACAGAAGGAAAGGAGAAGCAGCCCCGCTTGATCGATCCATCCATCAGTTTTTGCAATTCGTGGGGAGACATTGGGCTTGGATATTTACCATCGATCACAGGGGATCGATTGATCGATCCCCTGTTTCCAGATGATATTTTGGCTTTTCTTTTCTTTTCTCTTTTCTTTTCTATTTTAATTCCACTTACTATAAATACCAATTTTTGTTGTAAATATCAGATATCAAGTTATAGAATAGATTTTAGGTTATAATAGCTTAGGTTTTGAGAGTTTTGGAGAGTTCTTCTTTGATTCTTCTTGGTTTGACACCTAATTGGGTTGTAAGTTGCACTATTCATCATCCTCTCCATTAATATAGTATGTATTTACTTTATTCTTGCTTTCTAGATTAATTTACATGCTTTCATAATTAGGTTTACATGCTTTCTTTACCGTGCTTTCTAGTGTAACTTTACCGCATTTATTTACCGCGTTTTTAATATGCTTTCTAGCTAAATTAGTCTAGGTTATGTTTGAATGGAACTCACTCGGGTTGACGTGTTGTTTGGCTTTGGTGATGGTGTTTACGGGTCTGTTTTGGGTGCGTTGTCCTAGTTATTGCACCTAGGATATTTGAAGGGGCATATCATGTATGTTCCATGCTTAAGACCTTGCGTGCGTAATTTCCGGGGTATTTGTTGACGCTAAAATCGTATTAGGCTTTTATGTGGATTTAGGGGTGTGACAACCCTTGATTCAATTAACTGTCGAAACGAGACGCGGTCGTAATAACTCGACGATCCATGTGACCATTGTATACTAATTAACTAGGGTGAGGGATATTCGATGCAACCTATAGTTTTTACTCGCTTTATTTTCCCTCGCCCAGATTAATATTTCCCTTTTATGCATCTTTTCCTTTTTAGTTTGTAATCATCTTTTTCCCTTTTATTGAGAAGTATTAAATCCTATAAATTCTAGCAACTCGTCCCTATGGATTTTCGATACCCGAGTTACCCCTATACTTGTATCACAGGTGTAGACGTAATTTAGGTTTGTTTGTATTATCGCGGTGAAATGAAAAAATGACTGTGTCCTTACACGAACACACTTTTTACGCGTTAATTAAAATGGCACCGACTATATCCATTTCTTTATTTAGTCCATGTTTTTGCTCACATGTTAGTTACTTAGTATGCTTTTCTTAGAAAAAATTCAAAAAGATTTTCTTTCTTTTTTCTCCTTTGTTGGGCATTTTGCCCTTGTTTTTGATGATAAATTTCAATAATTGCCCGATCCAATAGACAACCCAATGATGCATGTTCTCGATTTTAGAAGTTATTAGACTTTAGTCTCAATTATTGATATGATGAATAACTTGATGACTTAAACTTTAATCCCATGAGTACATGCACTTTTATCGTTCTATTGATTTGGTTTAAGATTTTTATAACTCGGTAATCTTTTGTTGCATTGTATATACTTACACCGAGTAATATTTGTACCTTTCATCGTTTGTGAGTGTATACACTATTCTTTCCTCTTTGAAAACGTTGAATTCGTCGGTAATCTCTCTATTCTTTCATTGATTGTTCATTAATTGAGTTCATACATGAAATGTGTTACTTGAGCATGATTTTCAAAGTTTGTTTTGACTCGAGAATTGCGTAAACTTTTGAAATAATCATAGGCCATCTTTGTTATATCACCCATATTGACCTTGACCTCACCTTAAACGTTTCCCCTCATTAACCCCTTTGAGCCTAAATATTAGCCTTTCATTTCAATACCCAAAATCCCATAACCAACTCCACATTGGAGTTATATACCATACATACACCTTACATACCTTTGTCTGAAATGTTACTTGGGATTGAATGATGTGGTTGTGTTGCGGTTGCAATTTAGGCATATGAGAGTATGAAAAGTATAGAAAAGACAAAAGTGGAAAAAAAAGTGAAAGAAGAAAACATAAGAAATTAAAAGAAAACATGAGAAAACATGAGAAAAAGAAGAAAATAAAAGAAAGAGAAAGTTGTAAATGTTGTGTATATAGTTCAATAAGCTTTGATTACTCTCCAATTGTTATATCCAATGCTCATCTGGAACTTGTTTTCCAATTTTAATATTGCCCGCATTTTTCCATTATCCCGACTTTTCATTCCGAACACTTTGAATCCGTACATACATATCCTTTATTTTGTACCCTAGCCTAGCCTACATTATAACCCTATACAAGTCCTATGTGATCTTAGATTGATGTAATTCAAAAGTCATAATAGTTTTGATAATCTGTGAAAATGCATTTTGCCTCCTTTAATGTGCGGTATCTTTCATTGAGATTACAATTTTTAATTTCATATATAGCGTTCTTCATTTGTGACATGCGTGCAGCCTAATTTTCATTGACATTTACTCTTTATGCCCACATGTTTCGTGTGTTACCTCCCTATTTTGAGTGAATTAACTTGATGAGTGTAATTCCCGTGAGGATTGAATTTATGCTTGCGGTAATTTAGTATCCGATTTATTTAAGTTTTTACCAAATCACACTTTGCATGTACTCGCTCCCCTCCCACATTTTAAGGTTTCAATTCTATGAGTTGCATTCTGTAATGTTAATGATTTCGGACTTTTGTTTGAATTCGTTCAATTTGCTAATAATGCGTATGAAATCTTGTTTGCTATTTTTAGGCTTGTCGCATGTTGGGTTGGGCATATTTTGAGGAAACCATTTGATGTTTGTGGTTATCATCCCTGAAAACCGTCACTAGACGACACTCGTCCACTAGGGTAACCTAGGGGTTTAACGGCTTATTGCATATGCTAAATGCAATCGAATGTCCCGCGAAAGTGGCCTTTTTCTTTTATACCATATTTTTGTACTTATCCTATTTTTGGTTTGCTTGTAGTTCTTGTTGCATCCTATTTCATTGCTAGGGACTAGTAATGTGTAAGCTAGGGGGTGTGATACGATGTAAATACATTTTAGCCCCCTCGAGTATCTTATTCCATATATTTATGCTCATTAACCAGACAACCTCGGATTTCTATGTTAACATGTTTTCCAGGGGTTAATTGGGCTTTTATAGGTATTTGGATGCTAAGTGTGAAGTTCGGACTCATTTCGCTCGATTTTTGTACATTATTGCACGTTCAAGGGCATTTTAGTCTTTTCACAGCTTGGGCACTGGCCTAACATCTACACGGAAGTTGTACCCCTCCTCGTAAGCTTCACGTGGCCATGAACGATGCATGATTACAATTCAGAACGAAGAAGTTACGACGATTTTAGCAGAGAAGGAAAGCAGACATGTCAAAACAGGAGGAAAGGAGAAGCAGCCCTGCTTGATCGATCGATCGATCAAAAGGAACGATCGATCGATCCTTCAGTTTTTACAATTCGTGGGGAGACAGTGGACTTGGATATTTACCATCGATCGATCGATCACAGGGGATCGATTGATCGATCCCCTGTTTCCAGCTGATATTTTGGCTTTTCTTTTCTCTTTTCTTCTCTATTTTAATTCCACTTACTATAAATACCAATTTTTGTTGTAAATATCAGATATCAAGTTATATAATAGATTTTAGGTTAAAATAGCTTAGGGTTTTGAGAGTTTTGGAGAGTTCTTCTTTGATTCTTCTTAGTTTTCACTTGTTTTCTTTACTTGCTTTCTAGTGTAACTTTATCGCGTTTATTTACCGCTTTCATTACCGCATTTTTAATATGCTTTCTAGCTAGTTTAGTCTAGGTTATGTTTGAATTGAACTCACTCGGGTTCACGCGTTGCTTTGCTTTGGTGATGGGGTTTATGGGTCTATTTCGGGTGCGTTGTCCTAGTTATTATGCCTATGGGATTTGACGGGGCATATCATGTATGTCTTGTGCTTACGACCTTGCGTGCGTAATTTTCGGGATATTTGTTAACGCAAAATCTTATTAGGCTTTTATGAGGATTTAGGGCGTGATAACCCTTGGTTCAATTAACCGTCGAAATGAGACGCATTCTAAATAACTCGTCGACCCATGTATGCATTTTATACTAATTAACTCGGGTGAGGGATATTCGACGCAACCTATAGTTTTTACTCGCTTTCTTAATCTAGCTTTATTTTCCCACGCCTAGATTAATATTTCCCTTTTATGCATCTTTTTCCTTTTTAGTTTGTAATAATCTTTTACACTTTTATTTCTGGAATATTAAATGAATTAAATTCTAGCAACTCGTCCCTGTGGATCTTTCGATACCCGACTTACCGATGTGCTTGCCTCGCAAGTGTAGTCGTAATTTAGGTTTGTTTGTATTATCGCAGTGAAACAAAAACAAAGATTGTGCCCTTACACGAGCACACATTTCACGCGGTGAACAATACCTATGTGACACTCTACCTAACTTAAAGCAAAATTCTCTAAGGTATCGTCTTTATTTACAATGGGAATAAATATACACGAGCTTAGGTCCGCCTCTCTCAAAACGTCTAGGAAGCACTCTCCTATGTGGAATCGGATGCCTAGGCGGGTTAGGTCGAGGGTCATATGGATCGAGTGTAAACATGGGAACCGAATCGGGTGCAATATGAGAAGTGGACGCACCGCCATAACGTATTCCTAGCCTCTCAACATTACCCAAAGCGGGACCGAGGAGAATCTTTCGAACCTTCTTATATGTGACCTCTAAAGTAATATTGACCTCCCGGACACTTTTGAGATCTCTATCGAGTTGGGATACACGGACTTCAAGCTTCTCTCGAGTCACCGATGAAGATTTAAGATCTCCCGTTAGACTAGCCACGGTGTTGATCAAATCACTCTTTTTTCTCCCTAAGACAATCAACTATGAAGCTCTCATACTCTTGACTCACTTGAGTCTATATTGTATAAGAGTTCATCTAGTTTGGAAATTAAGACAAAATTATGTCTATCCTAGAAACCAAAGAACCTCAGAGATTGGATTGCTATTTCATTCATTTATCTTGTAGTGATCAAGACCAAATTACCAACACTTACACACAGTAGAATGCATCATATACATATCATATTGCATATTAATGTGTGAACATATGTTGAGTATGTTTAAATCCCTAAATTTGATTTTTAAATATTTTTTGGGATTTTATAAACATTTTTTAAATAAAGGTTTTATTAATTAAAACTTATTTTTAAAAGTTTGTGGGTTCAATCTACAATTATGGTTAAAGGGTTTATTGGCTTAAAGTTGGTTTGGGTAGAAACCAAAAGCGACAGAGAATTCAGGGTGTGGTTGTAATTACTTTTAGACGCGTGTTTTATATCGCCTTACTGATCAACACTACTTGCTGATTAGCGCATTTTGTATTTCTTTACTGAGTATATAAACGCGTATGCTTACAACCGTTGGATCAAACCTTATCAACGACCTGCATGCTTTCTTTGGTAATCCCTGTGTATCCCTCCTGAACCAATCAGGTGAATTTTAATCACCGCATGCTGTGAGCCCTTGGATTTAAGTTAATCCAGCTTGACTCAATCCTGACCCTTATTTTTGAACTTGCTTCTCGATCCTTCTCTTCGTCCTATAAAAGGGACCCACCTCTCAATCGTCTAAGACTTTTGGCCAGTTCATTCCTGAGAGAAAAAAAAGAGAGAGTAGAGAGAAGAGAGAGAGAAGAGAGAAAACAGAAAGAGAGAGAGAGTTAAAACCCCTAACCATAACCCTAACCCCTGTTCGTCAATCCTCTTTCAAACCAAACACTTCTCAAAAACTCCTACATATCCAAAACACTACCCTGAGTGTTCTTGAGTTTTTGAGAGATATTTGTGTTGCTGTAACCTCTTGTTCGTTAGATCTTGTTCCCAACTTAAACTGTTTACTTAGATCTATTTTCTTCTTCATAGAAATTTCAGATCTATGTTCTGCATGTTACATCACACTTAAATTTACATGGTTTATTTCTCATCTTGAGAAATATATTGTTGATTCTTTTCTGAAAATCATTTTTATCTTTAAATCAATAATAAATGTTTTCTGTTTCGAGTTCTCTTAAAACTAAGCCTTTTACCTAGTTTGGAATCACACTTGGAGGTTTTCAATCTCGAAAATCTTTTCAAAACTCTGAGATTGATTAAGATCTTGACTGTCTTCTAAGCAAGATATCCGTGGATTCTGGGATTGATTTAAAGGTCAAAAAGGTTCAAAGTTTTGTGAGAAGAGAGAAAAAGAAAAATCATTGCATATAGCCTTATATGTAATTTGATAGGACTGTTTGTACTTAAAAAGTGTGAGTGTGTGCATGCATGTGTTAGAGAGCACCTCCACAAACACTTTCACCCTACAACATGAAAAGTGTTGGTAATAAGATCTTGTGAACATGAGTCGACGTAAAGTGCTGGAACAAATCAGAAGTTAACAAACTGGGGGAACAACATCTACGATCAGAACTGCAGAGAAGTTATAAGGAAACCAGAGGGTACATTCCTAAACTTATATAGGTCTGAGTTATATGCATGTTAGTTATATAGTTTGTAACTGGTAAATTTGTTTTAGTAGATTTTTTTATATTTTACTCCGTAGAGGGAGTCGTGGATGTTTCCTCAGTTGGTGAGGTTTTACCACGTAAAAAATCGTGAACTTAATCTTTCTACATCTCCTCATCTCATTCTTGGTTGTGCTGAGTTTAAAGTTTGTTTAAACTATTTTATAAACCTGTTAGTCAAATCTTGAATAGATCTCGTACATATTGTTTTATTAAACACATCTTGTGTTCAATAGGTTTGATTTTTAAGAAAAGAGTTTCTTCAAAAAACAGCTCGGAGTTACTTAAATAGTTTATTTTTAATAAACGGCTTTAGTAACATATTTTCAAACTAATCACACAAAGAAACCCTCACCTTCTCGGGTTGACTTGTCGACGCCTCACACACCCTTAAAACTTTCACCTCTATCTCCAAATCTAACTCCACCCTAAGTGACAACTCATTATTAATATTTTTCGTCTTCAACGTCTCGATGTTTAAATCACTAAACGTCTTTTAGTTATCAACTTATCCCTCACTTGCAATCTCATCCTCACTCTCATTATCTCCCGAATGCATCAAAACATCAATAAGGCTCTCACATTTAGATATGTCCTCATCGGCATGGGACAAACTATAAATGCTCAGGTGACTAGCCATGAAAGAAACACAATTTTCCGGTGGTGATTCTCCCCCTAAATCGACCGACTCGATGTCACTATTGCTAAGAGTGGATTTTTTTGCAATCTATTTACCCTTTGTCTTTCACATAGTGGGACACTTAAAAGACTCGTGCCCTTTACATTCGCACTCAAAACACCAGATCTCCTCCTCTTCTTCACTGCAATCCTTAATTTCATTCTTCTTTTTGTTTTTCTCAAAAATCTTTTTATTGGAAGAATTGTTTTTGGAAAATTTGAGAAACTTTTTTAAAAAATTTGCAAACACGGCCGAGCCATCAAAATCACACTCACCCTAAGATTCGAACTCACAAACTTACTTTCTCCTTTTTTTTTCTTAGCTCAAGTCTTTAAATCCATCCCTCCTCCTTTAGGTTTGATGGTTTTAGGGAGCATATCTAACTCGTAAGTCTGAAGATCTCCTCCAAGTTCCTCTAACCTAAGAGTGTCTAAAATTCCTAATGAGTTAAGCACGGTGACCTTAGGAATAAAGTAGGAGGAGAGTGACCTCAATATTTTTTCCATAACTCTCGTTTTCGAAATTTTCTCACCCAAATTAAAACTCGAATTGACAGTGTCCAAAAAATGCGCATAAAACTCATCAAATGACTCAGACTCTAACATAATGATGGTCTCAAATTGGGTGGTTAAATTCCGAAGCTTTGACGCTTTGACAGTTTTGGTACCCTCTGAAAAACGTTGCTAATGCCGTTTAATACAAGATTAAACTGTATAAGAAACTCCGAGATGTTTGTTGAAGAAACCCTTTTCTTTTGAAAATAAAAATGATAAACAACAAGATGTGTTTACCAAAACTTATGTACGAGAATAATCAAGACTTTGTAATCAGTTTTAAAACTAAGATAGTTTCAAAAATTCAGCACACTATAGAATGAGATGAGTAGATGAAGATAATCAGAAAACAGTTTTTAACGTGGTAAAACCTCTCCCAATAGAGGAAACATCCACGGCGACTTCTAAGTCACGAAAGTAAAAAATCCACTAAAAACAAATAGCAGTTACAAACAATACAACATACATGCACACAACTCAGCCTATTCTAAGTTTAGGAATATACCCCACTTGGTGTTCTTCTAACTTCTCTTAGATCTGATTGTTGATGATGTTCTTCCAGTTTGATAACTTCCCTTTTGCTTTAGCTTCCTTGCGTTGACTCAATAATCTTTGATCTTATTCACAACACTTCCAGTGTGGGAGTGTGTTAAGTGTTTGTGATGTGATTCCTATCAACATGCATGAACTCACACACACTTAGTTTTTACAGACAGTCCTAGAAAATTACATATAAAGACTATATGCTGTAATTTTCTTTTCTTTCTTTCTTACAGAACTTGAAACCTTTTTGACCTTTAATATATCCCAAATTCCACGGAAATCTTGCTTCAAAATCGATCAAGACCTTAATCAATCTATGATTTAAAAATATTTTTGAGATTGAAAATCTCCAAGTGTGAATCCAACTAGGCCAATGTTAAGTTTCATAAGAACAGAAACCATAAAATATTTACAAAACTAAATCAGTAAAGATTTTCTTAAAACGAGAAAGAAATATGCAGATCTAGTGAAATATAACATGCGAAGTGTAGATCTAAGATTTCTATGATAAAGATATACAGATCTTCACAAAAATGTTTAAGTTGGTAATAAGATCACAGATCAAGAGGTTACAGCTTCAAATGAACAAACCAGTAACACAACTCTCTCTCTCAAACACTCAAGGTTGTGTTTGGGGTTTTGAATATACGAAGGTCTGAATCAGATTTGAAGTGTTTAGGGTTAGGATTAGGGTTTGGCTAACACAGTTTCCCTTTCTCTCTCTTCTCTCTTTTCTTTTCTCTCTTCTCTTTCACTTCTCTCTTCTCTCTATTTTTCTCTCTCAAAAATGACGACTTCCAAAAGTCATGAAAGGTTGAGAATTAGAGGGCTTATATAGGAGTGGAGGAAGGTTCTGGATTGTCGAAGGCAATCAAGGGCTGAGATTAGGTCTTCCTAATATTGACTTGATCCATGGGTGATAATATAGCGGTGGTTAAGTCGAAGTTGATTGGTCCACAGTGATAGCACATGGATAAGTTTAAAACACATGCAGGCCATTGAGAAGGTTTGATCTAACGATCAGCAAACCACCAGGCAACCCTCTCACATAACAAACACAAATGAGTTAACAGGAGCATGACATGTGTTGGCACTTAATTGGCTTGCAAACGCGCGTCAAAAGAAATTACAGGCTGTTCCCTAGAGTCTCTAGCGCATTTACATTCTACCCAATCAAACATTCCAATGAAAAATGAATTTTTCAAAATAGCATATTAACCCCACAAAGTTTATAATCAAACTTTTATTAATGAAAACATTATTTTAAAAATGTTTAAAAATTCCCAAAAAAAATATTAAAACAACATTTTAAGGGGAATTTAATCACACAATCAATATGATCAATATATACACATGTATGCACTTCTAATGTGTGTAGTGTGATTCAATTATACCTTGTTGGGATCATTGAAGAGGATTAGAGAGAATAATTCTGAGGTTCTTTGGATTCTAGGTTAGACAACCAATTTTGTCACTATTTCCAAATTAGTTGAACACTTATACAATATAGACTTAAGTAAGTCAAAGGTATAATTGGTGCTTCACCCTCGTGAGTGAGCTGGAGGGTATCCCGTGCTTTCTTAGACGTAGTGCACGTCATAATGAGAAAAAACTAGTCTAGGTTGGTGGGTCCAAAAATAGCACTAAGTCCACGACAATTAAAATTACTCCATTTAAATTCCACATCAGTCCAGGAAGAAACATGTTTAGGGCCAACAACATTATCAATAGTGATAGTGGGAGGAGTCCACCCTCTTTTACAAACTAACAAGAATCTCTCATCTATGGATTTTAAAACGGACCTCATCCTATCCTTCTAGTAAGAATAATTGGTATCATCAAATATGGGCACTCGATTATACAAATTCTCCATTAAAATTATTTTTTTCAAAGATCAATGAGAAAGTTATGTGATATCGATTCAACCAATTCATAAATAAATTTTTAAACCAATTTTATTTAAACCCTAACACATACATCTAGGTGGGTAAAGTCAAATCATCACAAATAAATTAATGATACACAGATTTCAGGAAAAAAAAACAAAGGAAAAACCTATTTATTTCACTACGTAAAAGTAAATCGCACATACATAATGAAATCTGCAATGAATATTCGTAGGCACTCCCATAGACCCGCAACCTAGAGTCAGCAATGGATCAACCGCAGTAACCCATAAGAACATGCAGCTTTGAATCATCCGAGAAAATCCTCAAGTACTCCCAATGACACGCAATCGTCAGCCATAAATTTACCCTCTCTACAAGAGAAACTTTAACAAGATCATATCTTGGGTTTCAAAATAATTCACTAAACTATTGGGATTTTTGTGAATTGAAAAAAAAAATAACCTTAAATGAAGACGAAAAAATAATTCTGCAGTTTGTAGTTTTCGTAGAATGAAAAACGTCAGGTCTTCTTAAGAAAAATGACTCATTTAATCAGGTATATATAACAAAATTGAGTCGGCGGGTTCGCTAGAATGAAAACAGGATGTTGCTCAAACGAGGACATCGCACGACATGCCTATGTCGCTTGAAGGATAGTAAAATGTCGCTCAAATGACCTAAACGCCATTTTTTTTATAAAGCTCTGCCTCAACACTTAGAAAAAATTCTTTTAGACGAAAAATAATGTCCTAGGTGTTTAAAAACAATTTAGAAAAATTATCCCAATACTTTAAATGAACAGTTAAGGGACTTAAACACAACCTTACCAAAATTTATCTCTCAGAGGCTTTTCTCGTTGAAGAATGTTGATATTCGTATTCATCTTGATGCATGATTGAACTTTAACTTTTCTTCGACGGTTGTAGCGGCATATGACATACTCTAATGTAAATCGGACTATGTAAAATATGTCCTTACAAATGTCCCCCTATATCTATGCCGGTACAAACTAAAAACATCTGAATTATCAAATCAAATGTCCTATACAACTCTAATACCCTCCCATGAACCCAAAACTGAAAGGGTACTAAAATTTCAAGTCTTAAACTTTCTTCAACACCTTCAAATTGCAAACGTTTCTTTGACATCATCAGGGTGTGAAAAAAATGGATCTTTAACTTTGTACCTACACACATGAGACAAGAATCAAATACCTTCATAACTTATCGAGTTTTAAATGAGATAAACAAAAATCAAAACAAAGATCAAATCTCAAATCTCCCCCATAATCACTGATTAGGCATAAATTGTTCACATTTATTCCCGTAATTTCGGTATTTTTATGTTCCCGTACATTGTAATTTATATGGATTTATCTGATATTTATTCTACTAACCCTTTTTGGCAAGTATTTTGTATTTTGTGTATCTCTTATGTGTTTTACAAGTATGTCATGCAAAAAAGAGCAAAAGAGAACTCGAAACAATGAAAGAAACCAAGAAATGGGAAGTTCAAGGGAAATTTCATAATTTTTAAACCATAATCCGGAGGTGGGGACAACTATAAAGTTGAATATCTTGAAATTACAAGAACACTGGAAAAAACGGCACCCCAATCCGAGCTAGAGTGAAGAATTTATGCCCATTTGAAGTTGAAAAAGAAATCCAAGGAAAAACTGTTAAGGTCGAACCGAATCGATGGACCAGAACCGAACCCGTTCGCCTTTTGTCACGCTCAAGATTCGTTACAAAAATTAGTCACGCTTTAAAGTGGGACAAATTACGAGATACATGATTTTTATTTCGTCCTTATCTATTAGCCAAAAGAGTTTTATATTTTGGGGACTCTTCTAAACGACTTATAACCTATATATTTTATCATTGGGGTTCTTTTAATATAGATTTCATTCATGTAAAAGCTCCTAATCAAGGAGGAATATCTAGGAGAATATTTTACAAGTTTTGCACCTTAAATTCAAGAGCTTTTCTGATTTTTCTTCAAGATTCGATTCCTTCTTGCATGTTCATGTTCTTTAATCTTGATAACCTTTATTTCTATCACTTTGATTATTATTTCATTATGTTTACATGAATGTTAATGTGTTTTTACGTAGAGATTTATAATGCCATGTTCGACTATATTTCTAAGGGTTGGGATGCATGAACCCACTCCAATATGGTTTGCATGACTATAAAATTAGTCATATAAATTAAATAAATAGTTGAATCGTGTTGATTGGTTGTTACAACTGTCATAGGTCTTTTTACCTCGTTTGCCCTAGGTAACCGGGGTGTTTAAGAATGCAACGCACATGTTAGCTATGTCGACACTGCTTTATTCATACTCTTGATTATGTATGATGTGGGCTTGTACCCTCATATATGTAATCTTGAGATTAATAAAGACCGGGTTTAATCAATTATCTAATTTACGACTTATTTTCTATTTGGTAAACATACTAGGGTTTGGGGGATTGTATTCCAACCTATTTTCTCATTCATTTTACTTAGTTCTTAATTAATTTTGTCTTGCATGCTTAGTTTAATTTTTAGTTCAATTGATTTGCATTTAGTTATTAGATAATTTTCAAATCAAAATCATTTTTCTTTCTTTTATTTTAGAGTTAACCTTAGGATTAGTCTTCATACCCTCTGTCGTCACGAGTAATCGTCCTATTCCCTGAGTATGGGACCCCGACTTACCGGAATTATTACTTGAGTGACCTGTTTGCACTTGAACTGTAATTAGTACGCACTAGAGACGCATTTGTAGTCGCGTCAATAACTCCCCCATTAAATCATAATTCATTATCCCCCTTTTTATTTGTCCGAAATAGACAAGAAAAAGAATAAAAAAAAACATAGAATGTCATGACAAGCAAAACAAACAATTATGATCATTAAGGATAAACTTAAAAGCTTTCACAAATTGTTTTTGATTTTTTAATTTTTCAACAATGCAAAAATTATTTTACAAAAAAATCACACACCAGGAATTTACACTAAGATAACCAAATCGTGGATATAGAACGAATGGGTGTGAACATATTCAATAGTTAAATCAACTCAAACATACATAACATTTGTGCATGATGAATATGGATACTCCTAATGAATTAACTTCACAATCATCCTTAGGTGTAAAAATTGTTGAATTCAAATGACATTAACTTAATCAAATCAACAAATCAAAGTCAAAAATGATTTTCACACCAATAGCGTCTAAAACTATTTAATGCTTTTAAGACTTTGTCAGAACGTGCAAACCCATTGATTACATATTTCCAACTAAACTCCCTCAAATATATATTTCCTTTTCAATCTCTTTTGAGGTTTCTATTTTTTCTCAACTTAGAGAAATCCTGTTGGCCCCATTTTTGGCATATGATTCTTTCAATTGCCATAATTTTTTCTCGGTATCTTTTAAACGGTGGCTTTCATGACGTGATTATTATTCACTCGCAACCCTTTCCCGTGTTCACTCATCATTTTTTCTTTTTAAACAAATTCCCCGGGAGCAACGATTCTTACATGCACTCTTTCATTGTCAAGTTTTATCGCATATGGTTCATTTTAAAGATAGGATTGAGATGGAAACACTTCTAACAATAGACAAGCAAAATAATCAAACAAATTCGTGCAAGTGTGAAATAAAGGAAATCATGAGTCAAACATGTAGAAAATAATCTCAAATTACATATTAATGACTCCAAACATTATAAATTATATGGATGAAATAATGTATCGTCTCAAAACACTATCGAATAGTCACATGGATATAGAATGATGTTGTGACTTGGTAATCCTAAATGTCCATCCATAAACGGTGTAAACAAAATACAAAACTCTTTTTGTCTTTTTCCAAAAAATTAATCAAAATAAAATCTTTTTGGCTTTTTCATTTTTTTCAAAAAAAATAGAAAATCTAATACAAACATTACACATGTCATAACACTAGCACAAATATATCAAATAACACAACTAGCGTATGACAAACCAACCACGCAAGCAATCAATGATATGAAATAACAAGTGATGCATCGTGTGCAAGCATGTGAGACTCAACCAATCTAGCATTTAGCGTCTCCAAAAGTGATTTCCTAACCCAAACCGGTGTTTACCTAACTCGAGGGGATATGGGAACCGACGGGACACTATTTTTAAACTTCCTAGGACCTCTTCTAAGATGAAAACAAAAACGCCTAAGGTGACCTTTCCTACCACAATGTGAACACGTGAAAACTCGAGGAAATTTACCTATGGCTAACGTTTTCAAATGTCCATGGATTTGGTTAACCCTCTAAAGCAAATAATGGGTTTGGCTTTGACAAAGGAAGCATTAGAACACGACGAACCATTATCATCACTACACAAACTACTCGAGTCTTTTAAATCATTTTTTAACTTCAAAATTTTAGACTCAAGCAAAGAATTAGACACTTCCAATTTTAGGGACTCCTTCTTCATATGTCCAATCATTCCCAGAAGGTTATCTCTCTCTCCCTCAATAAACACAAACTTTTCCCTAAGAGTCTTCTCACTTGCCTTATAATAAATAACCAAAACACTATCCTCTTTGGCACAAACACACATCCGAGAATTTTTAAAGTCCTCCAGTTATTTTCCTAAACATAGGACTTTATCATCACTCTCCTTTTTGGACAATTATAAGTTTCTAAAGGCACGGTCCATGTCCACCAATCTTTCTAAAGTTTCAAAACGGTTCTAAAATGTGAATTCTCTTTTTCAAGAATTTCAATTCTTTTAGCAAACTTCAAGTTCAAACGATTTAAGTCATCAAAACTATTATTTGTGCCATCAAAGAAGGGAAATTGATTATCAAAGTTTTTAGATGGAAACATTGCGAAACTTTTCAAAATCATATTTTTCAAAAAAAATCAATATCACAAAATTTTACGAAAAACATGATCACTCGATAAATAAGGGAAACCCTCTCTGATACTAATTTGATAAAGCATTGTGATATCGATTTCAACCAATTCACAAATTCCAATTTAAACTTATTTAATTGGAGTCAATTTTTAAACCAAATTTATTTAAACCCTAACACATACATCTAGGTGGGTAAAATCAAATCATCACAGATATATTACTGACACACAGATTTCAAGAAAAAATCCCAAAGGGAAAACCTTTTTATTTCAGTATGCAAAAGTAAATCGTAACTTACATACATATTTAAATCTGCAATGATTATCCACAGATGCTCATATTGATACTCAGTCTAGAGTCAACAATGGATTAACCGCAGCAACCTACAAGAACACACCGCTCTGAATCATCTAAGAACACCCTCAAGTACTCCCAATGAGACGCAGCCGTCAGCCGTATATTTTCCCTTCTATGCAAGAGAAACTTCAACAAGATTGTATCTTGGGTTCCAAAACAATTCACTAAACTATTGGAATTTTTATGAATTGGAATAAAAAGTTTAAACCCAAAATGAAGAAGACAATAATTCTGCAGTTTGCACTTTTCCTAGAATGAAAAATGTCAGGTCTTCTTAGGGAAAATGACTCATTTAATAGGTATATATAACAAAATTGAGTCGGTGGGTTCGCTCGAATGAAAATCGGATGTCGCTCGAACAAGATAAGTTATTGCTCGAACGAGGACATTGCGCGACATGCCTATGTCGCTTGAACGACAATAAGATGTCTCTTGAACGACCTAAACGTCAATTTTTTTTCTTCATAAAACTTCGCCTCAACATTTAGAAAAGATTCTTTTTGACGAAAACAACACCTCAGGTGTTTAAAAATAGTTTAGAAAAATTATCCCAACACTTTAAATGAACCGTTAAGGGACTTAAACACAACCTTTCCAAAATCTATCTCGCAGAGGCTTTTCTGTTGAAGAATGTTGATATTCGGATCCATCTTGATGCATGATTAACTTGAACTTTTCTTCGACGGTTGTAGCGGTATACGATGTACTCTAATGTAAACCGGACTATATAAAATATGTCCTTACAATCAATAATTTTGAAAAAAATTAATAAAGCATCCATCACTCACTAGTCCAAAATTTATATTATTAACCTAAACAAGCATCTAGGTGCTGAAATAGACAAAGTAAATCATGCAAACAAACAAGGCAATTTAAGAAAAAATTCTCCTAGGGCTAAACCTTTTATTTACTATATAAAATTTACAAATCGTAACTTATAAATTCTATGAAGGAATCTACTATGATCCTCTCAAGAACCACAAAGACGCAGATTTCCTTTAGCAATGACCCTCATACGTATCACAAGAATCACAGGCCTCTGTATTCAACAGTGATCCCCTTAGGTTTCACAAGTCAGCAATGGATATTCCTTCTCCACAAAGTTCATACAAGATACACTATAGGGCTTAAACTTGATTCACTTAAATAAATTCTGGGATGTTATTTGTGAATAAAAAATTTCTCTCAAAACAAAAGATTGAAAGATTTTGCAAAGGATACGCATAAACAGTTATGGTAAAAGTCTTAACGAAAACAAACACGAAAAAAGTATTTTTAAGATGTTCACAAAATTCGAGGCAGTGGGCTCGTTCGAATGAAAAAATAGTCTCATTTGAATGAGAAAAGAACCCCATTAGAACGACAACAAGTTCGTTAGAACGAAACACAAATCTCATTTGAACGAGCTTCAAACGAGCTTTGAATGACGCAAAATAGTACACCCTCGCGAAATGTTCGATCTAAGTAACCTTCAAACAACCACTTTAAACGAAAGTCCAATCTCATTTGAACGAGATACACGTAAAACAACCTCAATTTTTAAATAAAAATCATGTTTTAGTTTAAATAAAAATGAACATCCCAAAATAAATTCAAGGAATAAATTTAGACTAAATAACATTATACCTTCATGATGTGGAGATGCTTGAAAGTTGGAGATGTTGGATCTTCGAACTTTGTGACAACTCAAATCAACCGGTAGCGGGATATGCCAAAAACATATGTAAGCCTAATCTATTTGAGCAATTGGAGAAAATATGCTCTTACAGGAAGTCTTTTTTTAATCATTATCCCCTAAAACTTCAAAATCTTATTTACAGAACCATCTTTAATCGCATTTTTTACCCCTAAAACTTCAAAATCTTATTTTCTCTCGAACTTAAGAGTTGTGAGTCTTTTAAAGGCCTTTCCGAAAAGCTATGACATGATCTCAACTGACACTCAAGCATTTTATAAAAATCGTTTAGTACAGTTGTGTCAACCGTATCGTGCCGCGACGTACCCTAACATTTTTTGCATATCAACTCCTTTGGTGTCCAAACTCCCGGGATACATGTGAATATGAAAAATAAAAATAATTAACTCAAATTTAAGTTCATAACATTTGGAAAATTATAGAATTATCCCTATAATTTTATTTTAACCTCGCAAGTTCATATTTTACTCGTTTCAACCCGGAATTCAATCAAATTTCAGAAAGAACTTTATTTTCCATAGAGAAATATTTTAAAATTATGTTTAGGACCTTAAAGTTTTTGAAGGTACAATTGTACTTGCTGGGGTCACTAAAAAGGCATTTTTAACTCGAATTCTTTTCAAACTTGCATTTTTCTTTAAAATTACAAAATGACTTTAAAAGCTCATTATTTATGTTACGATGGGCCTTACAAGGTCTAGATTAGGCATAATTCATACAAAATTATGCAGTAATTAAATACCCCAAACCTAAACTTTGCTAGTCCCCGAGCAAAATTAAAATTTAAAATTTAACTCCCTTTTGTAGGAATCACGATTGAACTTAGAATGTACAACAAGTCGTTAAACCTTTAGGTTATCCCAATAGACGAGTTTTGTCTCGTGAGGGTCTGCAGTGAATATACCCGCAAAATTCAAAAACTTTACTCAATACAAAAGTAATACAAAAAAATTGACTAAATACAAATCTTTAATAATATGTTCTTAATTTATAAGCATACTTTCTCATACAATTTCGGGTTTGTAAACATACTGGGGGACTGATTGATATAATGATTTGGGATTGAGACTATTTAGAATTAATTGTGAAAAATCTTACTTTGAAAGTTAAGACTTTGGTGATAAAACCCTAAATTAACACTAGATAAAGAATTGGGAATGGTGTTAGAATCCATGTTGTAGGATCCAATTTTATTTGAGTTAAGCCCATGATTTAATTAGAAGTTTCTCTCAGAATTTGGATGGAAATTAGGACCCATTGTTAATTTAGACAAAGTTATGATTTTTATTATCAAGCCCTGGAATTATAGGAACAATCATGTTTAGAATGACTCAAAATAAGTATAAATATATTCCCTTAATTGTTATTGACCCATAATTGATAAAATTGAGTTCCACGAAGCTTTGAAATTATTAATGGGGTTTGGATAAGATGACCTGTTTTTAAATAAGGCAAATCTGGGATTATTGTCTGACCCGAATCGATTTGTCCTCAAGAGCTAATTGATTTGATCTAGTGCAAATTGATTCTGCTGCTTGAGGATAAAAGATTCGGCCCTTGGGGTTGGGTCGGGTCAAACTAGGTAAATGGTCGTGGGATTTTTATGAGTTCATCCGCTTATGTGAGAGTTTTTCCAAGTGAGGGGTGACTAATATAATTGAGGATTAGTGTTGTTAACCATTAGGTAACAATTATAATAATTAACTAGGAAGTTAGTAGTGGAGGATAGGGAGTAGTATTCCTAGGTTATGGAATCAAGGTGAGTTGGATTGATGCGTGAGAGGTGCGATAGCTTATAGGGTAATTATATATATATTGTATGTTGTATATATGTGTTTTATACTTGTGTGGACATACCCATATTCGCGATGAATCCATCAATATGGAATTGCGTTCGACATCGAGACCGGGTAACATTTGTCAACTGAGATGTGTTAGGGCACAATGGGGGTCGTTATTTTAGATCATACGATCAGGGTTCATTACTTTGTGATTAGAGATATAGTATGACATGTTAGATAAACTTAGTCTAGGTATGGTCAGTGGTGGTGGTGTTGCATAGTGATTGTCCCATTTATGTGTATTTTATTTAAGTCCATTAGGTGAGGGACTCTTTCGGACTTGTCGATAGATGCACAAGGTGTACACCGAGGGTAGATACCTTCTTGTGTTATATATATATATATATATATATATATATATATATATATATATATATGTATGTATGTATGTATGTCCGTGTGTAGGTGTGTGTGTGTGTTACATGAGGACTACTGTAGTCTAATGAAGTAGAAATTGCTAATAAACACAATGCTATGTAAAATACATTATGTTATGTGATTGTATTTTCGTGGGGGTAGTATTATGGGGTTAGTCTTTGTGGCTGTGATCATATATGTGTACATCGTTACGTCCCGATTATACGATAATTAACTATTCTTGATTCTTTCCAGTGGCATAAAGGACAGTTAACATAATCTGACTTAGGGTGGAAATGCGTGTAGTATTGCCCTTGGATGACGAGTGAGGTACTTATTGCATGTAAGAGACGATGGGTCGCATGTAATGCAAATTAACCGTATTATTATCTACTCGTATTGAAAGTTAATTCTTGCAACTTTAGGGCTTTGATCGAAATTATCAAAAAAATTCTCGATTTTCCCAAATAGGATCAGTAGGGATGACAAAGGATCAGACTTGCAGTTTCAGTTGCTTAGATGTTTTAACTATTTGATTCTATCTTAGGTTGCTACTCCTTTTTCATTTTAGTCATTTACATTTCAGAGATTGTATGGGCATAAGCCTGAGACTTATTTATTTTAGTCGATTTATTTTCAGTCGTATTAAACACATGTTTTATGGCAGTTAAAGTTGGGACTTAAGTATTTGATCAGTTTATTATCTCACTTCATTATGGTATGCATGGATGATTTATTTTGAAACTTTTATTCTATGGTTCGATGCTAAGAATGATATAAATTACCAACGGATTTTTGAGAAGTTGAAGGATAATCTAGCAACCACACTTTTTGATATTTGTGCTAAAGGTATTACTAATTAGGCGAGATATTAATGTTATACCCGGACCACAAGATCCTTCAGTCTCTATTCACTTGGTGGGAGTTGAACATGCTTTTAAGAATGTGGTTAGAGTTTGTGAAAGAATGTCACTTCTCCATATTGTATCATTAGGGGGATGAGATGTGGTAGCAGACACCTGAGGTCATCGATCTACAATTAGTCAATCGGCTTAAGGGCAGAGTGGTGGGATACTTTGTGTACAGTTGATGAAGCGGAGGCATTCTTAACAATATTTATCGTTGCACCCGATATTTTATCGCGAATGATTTAGGCCCAAGAACTGGACTTTTTTGGTCAGGAGAAGGTATGGGAATTATTATCGGGAGGAGTTCCCTTTTAATTCTATTTGATTAGATGGAGGTTTATGTTTTCAAAGGGGAATGGTTGTGACAGAGGGTCCTAAGACATGGAAGGAAGTTTTTACCAAGGCACATGGTTCATAGTGCATCCCAAGGATAACAAGATGTACCGTGATTTAAGGAATTAACATTAGTTATGAGGTATGAAGAGGGTTATAGTGGAGTTTGTGGCTAAGTGTGCCACCAACCAGTTAGTGAAGGTAGAGTATTAAAAATATTCAAGGATTTATAGTTGTTATAAATCCCAGTATGGAAGTAGGAGAGTATATTAATGGATTTCACCGCGAGATGCCGAGGTATCAAAGGGGACATGGTGTCATTTGGGTCAGCGATGATTGATTGACTAAAGTTGGTTATAAACATGGGATGGCAAGTTATTCATGTTAGTTTGTGTTTGGGGCACCTCAGAGGAGGTGGAGCTCATCAGAGAGCATATGAGAACTTTCGAGAGTAGGCAGAAGAATAAGGCAGACGGAAGGAGGCTCAAACTGGAGTTCCAGGTGGGAGACAATATGCTTTTAAATGTCTCCTCGATAAAAGGGGGTATGAGGTTCGGGCCCAAGGGGAAGTTAACATCCCAACATATAGGTCCTTTCACGATCTTAGATAGGGTGGGGTTGGTAACATATCATTTAGCCTTACCCGATTAACTTTAGTATGTGCATGACATCTCCCATATATCCACGATGAGGAAACTCCTAAAGGAAGAATTGAGTTGCAGTCGAATGCGAGTTACGAGGAGAGCGCGCAACGTATCCTAAGTCGGAGATAGAGAAAAGACTACTTAGTAATGTGAGGTTTCCATGAGAGTGAGATATTCATAGTTATTCGAGTTAGGTACATATAAGAATCGAATTTCGAGGATGAAATTCCTAGTTTAATAGTGGAGGAATTTAATACCCCATATTTTTATGGCATTTATTTAAATTGTTAAACTGATTATTGGATATTAACGAGTTGTTATTCCATATAACATGTGGCGTGTCATTTTGTTATTTGAGATGTTACACATTTGGTATGCCATATTGCAATATGAGATGTTACATATGCAGTGTTACATAATTGAGTTACGTGTTTATTAGACAATATTATAGTAGTATTTGGAAAACTTATAATAATTCATTAAGATAAATATTCAACCGACTTAGTAATATGGGCGAATATGGAATGCTTAGAGAGTAGGTGTCGGTGGTTTCCTTGTTTAGATTATTCCCTTGGCATCGGGTTCCACGGATCGTTAAGTATGTTCTTATAATATCGAGTTACAATTTAACTTATTAATAATTAAGATTTAAACTTAATCTACGTGTATCGACTAATTAATTAATTAATTTATCAAGATAATTGACTTATGGAATATGTTCACTTTCGGGTTGATTCCAAGGATGTTCAGAATGTCCAATTTTAGTTTAAAATAGCGGAATTGTTGTCTATGGGGTTGGGAATTATTTTGGGCCAAGTTCTAGGCCATTTGAGACTTCTTTTAGGCCTTCGGGGTTCAGGCTATTTTGAAACCTAAGCCTAATTTCGGATTTGATCATTTTATTAACCTAATTAACATAACCCAAAATATTTACAACATATTGGGAGAACCCTAGCTAGTAAGGGAGAAGAGTGAGAATCCTATCTTTAGAGATTTGGGTATGGAGAAGCCCAACTTTGAAGGTTTAGGGGATTGATTCTACATTCATCCCAAGGCAAGTCTATTTTGTATAAGAATGTAATTAGGTTCATGTTTAATATGTTGGAATCTGTTAATAAAACCTTATAATCTAATTTGTAATAACAATTAAAACTAATTTCTTGATTAAGATTAATCATATTATAATCCCTAGCTTATGTATTGAATAACTATTAAAGCTTTGTTATTATATCAACTAGCTAACCCATGAATTTATGAAATATGACCTCAAAATCATTATATGTGAATCTTATTAGTTGTAATTTGTAAAAGACCTCAATTTATTGTGATAATTGGTTAAAATTCGTAGGTTAATTGAATAAATCTTCTGTAGAATATGAACCTAGGGTTAATTTTATAAAATCTTTCATTAAACCTCTAATTATGTTATTAATCATCTAAAGCTTATACAAACATGATTCTAACACTTAGAAGTTGACTAGTTATGGAGGAGAAGGGCTAATTTTTATTATTAGAGCTTGCAGAAGTTTGAGGTTCTTGGCTATGGGCACAATGGAAGAAGACAAATAGGAAGACACCCCACTGGGCCCATTAGAATGATCTGGCCCAGACCTCAATCGATATGGCGTTGTGTCTATGCCTAGTGTGGGTTAGTTTAAGGGTTTTAGTGGAGTTCAAAGCTAGATTCGTTTGGGGATATTTTAGATAAACAAAAAGTTAGTTGTAAACCAGTAGGTATGATGAGGATTAACATTTACATTTAGGAACCTTGGGGAATGGTCGAAGTGTATAGTGCCAGGTAATGTTTAACGATTGCATAAGCCTTATATATTAAATGAGATTGAATTTATAAACGATCGAGTAAGTTTATTGCATGTTTGAAATAATTTTGTAAATGATAGGTTGAGGGATGTTACCTAGTTTAAAAACCATTGGAGTTTGGGCTACAATTTATATAAATTGTTAATGTTAAACGCGAGTAATAACATTGAAATAAATGAGAATATATGTGAACCTTCCGTAGGGTTTTGTTGGTGATGTATTTTTTTTAACGTGCAATCATACCTAGCGTGTGTGTGTGTGTGTGTACTAGTGGATAACCTCTCAGTATGGATTTGATGAGGCGCGTACGACGTTAACCACGCATGGTATTCATGTTGATAGAGATGGGATCTACCTAGGTCCTGTTTACCCCGATCATACGTGCCTAGTTACCCTTCTTCCAAGTTGGGATAATGAGGTTATATTCTCTCGTATAGCCTTGGGTATAGGGTCGTGCGCTTAGTATGATGGCACAGTGATTTCCCTTGTTGTGTTACTTTGAGGCTATATGGTTGAGACGTCCTATAACTATAACTAGTAGTGGCACGAGTGATTCCTGAAGGCATAGGCATAGACCTTCACACTTTGCATTCTTAATTGAGCATATCCTTACTTTATTTGATGCGACATGAGCATATACACAAGTATTTTGGGTTGTGTCATTTTCCATTAGCTTGTACTTGAGATGGTTTTACTAGACATGACTATACCAGAGATGTATATACATGAGATTATGACTCGAGAATATTGAAATAAAATATACTAGAGACGTATATACTTAAATATAACTCAAGAATATTAAAGCTTGATACACTGGAGATGTATATCAGAAAACATAACTTGGGACTGTTAAAGTAAGAGAATACTGTGTAAGTAAGTGAATACTATTATAATAAGAGTTACTTGACTGAAAAATGAGCTTAAGAATGTTAAGGTAAAGAATACTTAATTTAAGATGAACTCAAATAATGTGAATACCATTCAGGATTGGGATTAGTACCGCATTCTTATTTAGGTTGTTTGAGTTGGGATAAATTCAAATTAACTTAAATGCTGGAGGAAGATGTATTTTTATTATTTTTTCCCAAATGTGGTTATATTTTTATGCATTGTAGACTTTCTTGGTTTAATCCTCTTTGTGGAACTATTTTTTATAGGTTTTAGGCCGCATTCGCTGCCAAAGGTTGGAGCTATTTATTGGACAAGTTTCTCCAGGATCAGTTATATTTATCATTTCCCAGGATGTAGGTGTCAAGCTATATTGCAATCTTTTTATTTATGATATTTAAACAGTTGTATTTAGTTTTGTCCAGTCTTCCCGAGTCAGAGATCTGTACGAGATATGTTTAATTAAATTTATGCAATTACTTAGAGTTGGATATTAGATTATTGAGATTCATTTCAAGTGATAGAATCATATTATTATTGTTTGGATGGATGGTATCAGAGATGTTTCAATTTCTTCAACATGTTCGATACCCAAGGCCAAGTTATGGACAAAATGTTTCTCCTCAATAGATTATCAACACAAGGCCTGTAAGCAGTCCTCAAGTGTTCTCTTCGGTCCATGGTGTCCCAGATTGGTTTGTTATGCAAGATTTTAAAAGTGCACATGAAATAAACAATTTCTCCAATATAAACAGGAAATAAAAAGTATTAAATTCACCACAAGTTGCTCCTGGAATGTGGCATGTTTTACAAGGAACAAAGCCCATAAGGAGGGAAACCAAGGTTGACACAACAAAGGCACATCCGGAGAAATTTAATAGCATAGTAGGAATCATCACATGTTTTCTAAGAGTGTAAATCCAACTTTTCAAACCCAATACAAGATTTGATAGGGAAGGGGGGGGGGGGGGGAAGGGAAATCCTCATCATAGATGTTAGATGACAAGATAAAAGAATCGGAGAAACCAACAAGAAATATGATACCATTGAAGAAACTATATTGTAAATGTGCTTTAGGGGTGTTGTAAACTCTTTAGGGGTGGAAACAATTCACCAAAAAAAAATATTAGGTGGAAAATATGCTTTAGGGGTATGGTACATTCTTTAGAGGTGGAATTTTTTTAGAGCGAATTGGTGTGTCAAATGAAAAAAGTGCGCTAATGGACATTTTTCACCATTTTCTAGGCCAAGCTCCATGGTGCAATGCAACTTTGGGGGAAAAGGTTATGGAAAGTGTTGGTTTAAATAAGATAGGGCTGAATTTTACGAAATTTGAAATGAGAAAATATATATTAAAGAGAGAGATTATCGTGGTTCAGGAGTTATCTAAACCCAATATAAATCGACCTTTGGTAGGGTTTTTTTATGACTCCATTCCATTCCAATCTGACTCCATGACTCTTCTACACAGTCTTCCTGATACCAAGTTAGTGTTTCAAAATAATTCCCAAACTCTCTCATTTTGATATTTGACCAATAGTGAGATGTAAAATGAACTCCGAATTTCATGATTTTCATCTCCTCCGCGGTAATTTTGGTAGGAATTTCCTTTTTTTCCAAGGCCACATTTTTATAATTATCCTTATCCTTCCCCTTTACCAATATATATTTAGCAAATATGTATTTTTGACCTCCCTAAACTATGTAAGCAGTTTCATTTTTGCCTAAACTAAAAATTTAACCAATTCAAACCCTAAGCTATCCAATTGCAACCAATTCAGTCCTTTTGAATTTAATTTCAGTCTTTGTTAACTTGATATTAATGCGAAATTTTATTTTACATAATAGTTTAACCCATGGACATTTATTTTTAGAAATGAAATAAGTTCCATTCTTTGTTAACTTGTTGTTAATGTGAAATTTTATTTTAAATAATAGTTCGATCAAATAGTAACATTTTATAGTGTTTTTAAAATTGTGCAATATAACTATTGTTAAATAATTGTTAATTCGAGTGATAATAATTTAGGGGCCATGTTAGATTGAATTGTCATTTTATTTGTCACTTTAATTGTTAAATATGGATTACCGGGTTGTGATTGAGAAAACATCTTTACTACATATATATAAAATCAAAATGTGCACGTTGCATTAGTTTGCTTTCTAAATTTAAAAATTTAACACGACGTACACTCCTTATTTGGTGAAATGTCGCGAAAAATATGAATACATATGACAGGCACTTATTCCTCACATTTTATAAATAAAGAGGTTGATTTGGGAAAAACAATCCTTTTTGTAGCAGCGAACCTTATTTTTTGCCCTTCACTTTAATTTCCTGTTAATGCTATCATTGAGAGCTTGGGTGATCTTTTTATAGGATACTTCATAAACTATATCTCCCCATCGAGATTATCATTCGACAAAGACTTGTATCGCACATATTTAATATTCGTGTATTCTTATCTCCCCTTATTTAATTTTCACATATCTTTCATTTTCCTTACTTTTTTTATTTTATTTTATATTATTCAATGCAAGATTTCTGACTATTTGTATATGTTCCATTTTTCTCCTTTGTTTAAATGACATATATCCTCGCCTTTTGTCTCAATGGAAGATTTCAGTTGATGTAATTTCTTTTTCATTTTCAACAAAATATTTTCTACGGGATCTAAAAGAGATGAATACTAAAAGGGGTTTTACTCGGTGTAACCTTCAAATTTTTTACCCTTAAACAAAAAGCATATAATAAATTACACGACATGTGTGAGATATGTTGGGGATAACAAGAGAAATATGAGTAATAGTGTTAATTTTTCTCCTTATACTCAAATATTTTAATTATCGAACAATAATTCATCAATTTTCGGTCGCAAAACTAAGTTCGACAACAACATTAGCTGTGCGCATTGAGCTTCGTTTGACATTGGTCCAAATAAAGTCCCTTCAAGTCCAGCACTCCCGATCCTCCTTCAAACCCTAATCGGAGAATCATCATATGCTCTTTGAGCCTCGTTTGACATTGGTCAACTCTTGAACCTGATAGTTTCTTAACACACTTTCATATATCTCTGAATACTATTTTCAACGGTCTCGACTGTGCGCATTTTTTGCCCCAAACCCAATTATGCATGCCTATTGGTAAGACACATTATCAATCTGCAGTCAGGTGGGAGTTTCCTTAGCCACACTACCAACAGGTAGAACAGGGAGTATGTCGGTCGGCATACTTCTGAAGGGAGCTTGATCATTTTTCTCCTTTAGGATTTTCCAATTTAAGAAAACCTTTACCTCATTTGAGAAGGTTCTCAACTGCGGAATTAGTGCAACAATTTTCTTCAAATTTAGAGCCTATCACATTCACCATATTCCCTTATATCACCCTTGTCTCACCATTATCCACCACTCTACCATAACTAACTACACTAGAAATCAGCCTACAACAGTCCCAATCAACAAAATTAAAAGATATTTGAAGGTCTAAACCCTTTTCAATCGATTTTACCTACTAGTTCCCTTTTTACATATTTTGGCACTTTTTACACATTCTTAGTTAGCTTTGCTTCATTTTGCCATCAATCTTACTTTTTTTTTATTATATATGGCCTCAAATTTATTTTTTTAAATAAAAAACCCCCAAAAATAGGTGTTGATGTAAAAAACTAGATCGCTCTAATTTTTCAATCACAGATAAATAAATAAGACAAAGATTTTTAAAGTGGTTCGGCTAGGAATAAAGCCTACGTCCACTGTTATGTTATTGCTGAGTGTTTGTGGAATTCTTGATTACAAGTTCTCTCAAGAAATTCCGGTCCCCTTGAATGAGGATGATACAAGGTATTTATAGCCCTTAGGCTGTACATGAAAGGTCCAATACATTAAATGATATACATATGAAAGGGTAATACATTTAATGCAGCGTGTGCGTCAAGAATATAATGAATAGTTGAACAGTTGTTCGTCTGGTAATTAATGATACGGCCGAGATGCAGTTCGGACCGCCTTAGTTGCTCGTTGATCAAGAGTTCCTCGGAGTGCTTAGAGTATCTCGGGATGATAGAGTTCCTCGGGGTGTCCTCCTCGTTGCTCGGAGAGGACATGTCTTGGTCGGGGGAAATAAACTTCCTCGTTGTTATTGTGCCATGTAGATTGACACGTGTCTTCTTATTATTGGTCCACATCAGCAGATTAAATTTTGTATCAACAGAAGCCCCCAATGCTTCATGCTTGATGGGTTACTTAAAAGGATGGAGTATTTATTCTGCAATGTTGCTCGGTGCTCGTGAAATTCTTGATCTACCTTCTTGATTTGTTCAACATAAAGTGCATTATCTGCCGCTTGTAGCTTGTCATAATCTTCAAGTATGTTGATTGGTTTGCCAGCAGACCTACTGCCTTCTATGAGCTAGTGGTGGACTTCGAAACATTTTCATATAACTTCTTCTTCAATATTGGTTGGGATAGTAGTAGCAAAGATCTCAATACTGTTGATGTTGACTTTGATTTCTACCTCTGCTCGGGGACGAGCAGGAGTTTCTCGGGGACGAACAAGTGATTCTCAGGGACGAGCAAGTGCTTCTCGGGAATGAGCTAATGCTTCTCGGATAGATCATCTGTGATGAATATCAGAATGTTGAAAGATCTTAACTTCATAAACTCCCCTTATGCTTTGGATGATCCTCTTGCTGGCGAGGAACCTGTTTCAAAAGTAGAAGGAAAAGAAACCAATAGAATAGGAATCTCAATGTACTAGTTAGTATACATTTTCATTCTCAATGTATTTTGTTTTTTGAATTTGATGAAAGACTTTCATTTTTATTCGCAATTTTAATTGCTATTGTGTTGTAAAATACTTTACATCTGTGCATATGTATAAGTTAAAAAGATAGCAATATTGTGTTGTTCATCGACCAACTTAGTAATAAAAAGTTACAAGTATTGGTAACGTTGCTCGATCACTTAATAATAAAGTAATGAGTATAAAAATGTTTAAACTGTTTCCAACCAACCAGGGTGGATAAATAATGTTTGTCGACCAACTACAGTTGATGGATTTTTATCTCCGACCAGCCATACTTGGTTCAATTTCAAATATTTTCATAAAATGTGTCCGACCAACCAAGGTCGATAAATTCTCCTCGTCGACCAACTACAGTTAGTGGGTTTTTATCCCCGACCAACCATACTTGGTTCAGTTTGAAATATTTTGTTCTTCGAGGAACTTTTGTAATAATCTTACCTCCCGACCAACATAAGTTGTAATATGAGAGTATATTTTTATCTTACCAACCGTAATTGATCATGCTGGTGTACGCCTCTTAACCAAAGGAATATTTTTTTGGCTCCTTAGAGCTGTCCTCCTAACCAAAGGAGGTTGGCTTCTTAAAGCACTTTTTAGCTCCTTAGAGCTGTCCTCCTAACCAAAGGAGGTTGGCTTCTTAAAGCACTTTTTGGCTCCTTAGAGCACTTTTTGGCTCCTTAGAGCGCTTTTGGCTACTTATAGCACTTTTTGGCTCCTTAGAGCACTTTTTGGCTCCTTAGAGCACTTTTGGCTACTTAGAGCACTTTTTGGCTCCTTAGAGCGCTTTTGGCTACTTAGAGCACTTTTTGGCTCCTTAGAGCTGTCCTCCTAACCAAAGGAGGTTGGCTTCTTAAAGCACTTTTTGGCTCCTTAGAGCACTTTTTATGTTTGACTGATGATAATAGGCAGCAAACTCCTCGTTATCAAATTGTGTTCCATGGTCTGTGATGAAGGCATGAGGGAGACCATATCGGCAGATGATGTTCTTCCAAACAAACTGGTATACCTTCCTTCTCGTATGTCACGTCAATAAGTGGCTCAGCTTCTATCCACTAAGTAAAATAATCTACTGCGATGACGAGGTATTTGAATCTTTCTCGAGTCGTCGGCAATGGTCCAACCAAATCAATCCCCACATGGAAAATGGCCAAGGATAAATGATGGGTGTCAACAATGTTTGTGAAGTTCTTCGGATGGAGGAAAAGCGTTGGTACTTGTCACATTTCTTGGCATAAGCTATACAATCAGCTCTCATCGTCGGCCAGTAGTATCCCTGCGTCATCACCTTTTGCAAAAGTGTTCGTCCTGCTACATGGGCTCCACAGGACCCTTCATGGATCTCTTTAATCAATTCACCTTGGAGGGATGTACACATCTTTGCAAACCTGCCATAATTCCTCGTCGAGCAGCTTTAAACTTCCATTTCTTGGCAGCGAGCTTATCTTCCGAATACCATTATACCGAGCAGCTTTAAACTTCCATTTCTTGGCGGCGAACTTATCCTCCGAATACCATTAATTAGTACATACCGAGCAGCTTTAAACTTCCATTTCTTGGCAGCGAGCTTATCCTCCGGTAATTTTTCCTCCTTAATATATGCTCTGATAGGATCCATCCAAGATGTTCCTAAATCAAGGGTAATAATATTCATCGTCAGGTCTTCATCTATGCTCCGACTTTCTAATGCTTCAATTGGTATCGTTCTTCGCAGCTCGGTACGAGTAGCTGATGCTAATCGGGCCAAGGCGTATGCTCTCACATTCTCCATTCTTGATATTCTTACCAGTTTGAACAGCAACAAACTCTGATACCAACTCCATCACCTTTGCTTGATACTTGATCATCAATTCTCCTTTGGCTCATTATTTTCCCAACATTTGGTTTACGATCAATTGAGAATCACTGAAGACAATAACCTGCTGTGCCTCCATAGTATTTGACAAATTAAGACCTGCAATCATGGCCTCATACTCAACCTCATTATTAGAAGCTTTGAATTAGAAACGTAGGGCGTATTCCCTGTCGACCTCATCTGGGCTGTTCAAAATGATCCCTGCCCCACAGCCTGTAGTGAAAGATGATCCATCTACATATAGCCTCCATATAGGCAACTTGTCTTCTAATTTCTGGTCTGACAGAGTTCCTCGGTGGAATACTTTTCGCTTTCTTTCATCATGTCCTGATACTTCTGAATACACCTCTTGAATTTCGATATACCTCCTGAACTTCAATATTCCTCCTGAACTTCAATATACCTCCTGAACTTCAATATACCTCCTGAACTTCAATATTCCTCCTGAACTTCAATATTCCTCCTGAACTTCAATATACCTCCTGAACTTCAATATTCCTCCTGAACTTCAATATTCCTCCTGAGAAAGTGATTAGTCGGGGTTGAATTTGATGCTCGACTGCATGATGATATAAGAATGTGCCACCAAATGAACAAATATATCTGTAATAGAAGCCCCCAACTGTGGAATGTGAACTTTGAATGAGATTTATCGACCAATACCAACCGGAGTTGGATTTTATCTACCAACCGGAGTTGGATTTTGTCTACCAACCGGAGTTGGATTTTATCTACCAATCGGAGTTGGTGGTAATTGATAATAAATGATGAAGACTTCCTCGGAGCTGACCAACAGATTGTTGGGAATAAGATAATATAAATACTGGAGACCTCCTCGGCGCTGACCAACAGATTTGTTGGGAATAAGATAATATAAATGCTAGAGACCTCCTCAGCGCTGACCAACATATTTGTTGGGAATAAGATAATATAAATGCAGGATACCTCCTTGGCGATGACCAACAGATTGTTGGGAATAAGATATAATAAATGCAGGATACTTCCTCGGCGATGACCAACAGATTGTTGGGAATAATAAATGCAGGATACCTCCTCGGCGATGACCAACAGATTGTTGGGAATAAGATATAATAAATGCTGGAGACATCCTTGGAGCTGAATAAGATATAATAAATGTTGGAGACATCCTTGGAGCTGAATAAGATATAATAAATGTTGGAGACATCCTTGGAGTTGAATAAGATATAATATTTGTCGAGCTCCATGCTGAAATGAGAATAGAATATGCATCCAAATAGATATAAAGAATAAAAAATAATAAAGTGCCTCGCCGATCCGTCGAGGTAGAATCATATAATGCAGAACAAGAATAAGATCTTTCAGAACATAAGAATATGGCCGAGATCGTTGTCAGGCCTGCATATAAATAAGAATTTCCCCGACCAACTATCCGTTGGGGGTGAAATATAATAAATGTTATAGTTCTCCTCAAAGCTGAATATGATAATAAGTATCTCGCCGAGCTCCATGTTGAGATGAATATAAAATATGAATCCGAACGGATATAGAATAATTTGTGCTTCAGCATTCGTCGGTATTGAATCTTGTGCCTGTAAAAATTAATAATTTGCTCTACCATATGTGTAGGCTGAATTGATTAGTCATGAGAATAATTTACTCATCCAATCAATATATGATATGTATCAGCATAAAAATTTCAAAATATGAAATAATATGTTTTATGCCAAATGTGTGTGAGATGGACAAATTATTATCAAATATGCATCATAAATAAGACGTAAAGTTTTTTGTAAATTTATTTAATCTCCAACAACCAATCAGGTATTAGTTGCTGTTTAAAAATATTTTTGGGGTGATCATAAGTTAAAAAGACTTAAGCCCCCTGCTTGTCCCCAAGCCGAACTCGTGTTTAAAGAAATATCAGGGGTGCTTCACATTTTTTAATACCCCAAGATTCTACTGCTGCCGACAAACGACATGGATGTTGCCGACCAACATTTAAGGATATCTCAAATTATAGAATATATGGTTGGATGACTAGAATATCTCGAATCTTTAGATCAAAAAATAACATTCAATGTAAAATTTAAGCCTTAAGAATGTTAATTAAATGAATAAATATATAACCCACTAGATCGTGTGATTTCGTCAAAGAAACCTCGTGATGTGATGAACGAGGGGCCAAAATATCAAATTTGTTCCCAGTCTTGATATGGTCATGATTATTTTACTGATCCTCTTTTACAAGAGGTGGGTAATGATTTTTCAGGTGAGAGAAAATTATTTTTTATATTGATCCCTTCCTATTCCCAATTTGGAGAGATAAAAATATGGTGAATGATCGAAATTATTACCAAATTTATATAAAAAAAATCAATCAATTTGACTTTATTGACATAGATGGAAGATGAACCAAATTAAGTATATAGTTCATAAAAATGAATACAAAGAGACTTAAACTTGTGAATGCAAAGAGACTCAAACTTGAAGAGAGAAAAAATAGATCTGGGTCATGATTTCCATGAGAAGACTTTTCATTGTCTTTAACCTTTTCCCATTCTTTTATTAAAAATATGATGGGAATTTGAATAGACATCAAAGATCTTACAAAATTTATTTCAAAATCAACAATGAAAATGATTAAATCTTATCATCGTCGTATATATTGGTATATGTAATAATTTAAAATATTTATTCCATGATATAAAATAGAAACTTGAGAATCAAGCAAAGAATTATGATTTATGAAATCCATTATTTTTCAGATTTCTAAATAAGAATGAATCTAACAGTTATGATTTAAAAATCATGATATGCAATATTTTGCAGATAAAAATTGGACAATTAATTTATGTATATAAACATAAAAATCACGATTCAATCAAAAGATGTATGTATAATTGATTATATGTAGAGAAAATAAAAACTTAGCTTTTGGTGGAGAACAACGCTTGTAACACGTTCCCACAGACGGCGCCAATCTGTTGATGTAAAAAACTAGATCGCTCTAATTTTTCAATCACAGATAAATAGATAAGACAAAGATTTTTAAAGTGGTTCGGCTAGGAATAAAGCCTACGTCCACTGTTATGTTATTGCTGAGTGTTTGTGGAATTCTTGATTACAAGTTCTCTCAAGAAATTCCGGTCCCCTTGAATGAGGATGATACAAGGTATTTATAGCCCTTAGGTTGTACATGAAAGGTCCAATACATTAAATGATATACATATGAAAGGGTAATACATTTAATGCAGCGTGTGCGTCAAGAATATAATGAATAGTTGAACAGTTGTCCGTCTGGTAATTAATGATACGGCCGAGATGCAGTTCGGACCGCCTTAGTTGCTCGTTGATCAAGAGTTCCTCGGAGTGCTTAGAGTATCTCGGGATGATAGAGTTCCTCGGGGTGTCCTCCTCGTTGCTCGGAGAGGACATGTCTTGGTCGGGGGAAATAAACTTCCTCGTTGTTATTGTGCCATGTAGATTGACACGTGTCTTCTTATTATTGGTCCACATCAGCAGATTAAATTTGGTATCAACAGAAGCCCCCAATGCTTCATGCTTGATGGGTTACTTAAAAGGATGGAGTATTTATTCTGCAATGTTGCTCGGTGCTCGTGAAATTCTTGATCTACCTTCTTGATTTGTTCAACATAAAGTGCATTATCTGCCGCTTGTAGCTTGTCATAATCTTCAAGTATGTTGATTGGTTTGCCAGCCGACCTACTGCCTCCTATGAGCTAGTGGTGGACTTCGAAACATTTTCATATAACTTTTTCTTCAATATTGGTTGGGATAGTAGTAGCAAAGATCTCAATACTGTTGATGTTGACTTTGATTTCTACCTCTGCTCGGGGACGAGCAGGAGTTTCTCGGGGACGAACAAGTGATTCTCAGGGACGAGCAAGTGCTTCTCGGGAATGAGCTAATGCTTCTCGGATAGATCATCTGTGATGAATATTAGAATGTTGAAAGATCTTAACTTCATAAACTCCCCTTATATTTTAGATGATCCTCCTGCTGGCGAGGAACCTGTTTCAAAAGTAGAAGGAAAAGAAACCAATAGAATAGGAATCTCAATGTAATAGTTAGTATTTAACCTGTAACATATTTTGAATGAAAGACTTTCATTTTTATTCGCAATCTTAATTGCTATTGTGTTGTAAAATACTTTACATCTGTGCATATGTATAAGTTAAAAAGATAGCAATATTGTGTTGTTCATCGACCAACTTAGTAATAAAAAGTTACAAGTATTGGTAACGTTGCTCGATCACTTAATAATAAAGTAATGAGTATAAAAATGTTTAAACTGTTTCCAACCAACCAGGGTGGATAAATAATGTTTGTCGACCAACTACAGTTGATGGATTTTTATCTCCGACCAGCCATACTTGGTTCAATTTCAAATATTTTCATAAAATGTGCCCGACCAACTAAGGTCAATAATTTATCCTCGTCGACCAACTACAGTTAGTGGGTTTTTATCCCCGACCAACTATACTTGGTGTATTTTGGAATATTTTGTTCTTCAAAGAACTTTTTGTAATAATATTACCTCCCGACCAACATAAGTTGTAATGTGAGAATATATTTTTATCTTACCAACCGTAATTGATCATGCTGGTGTACACCTCCTAACCAAAGGAATATTTTTTGGCTCCTTAGAGCTTTTGGCTCCTTAGAGCTGTCCTCTTAACCAAAGGAGGTTGGCTCCTTAGAGCACTTTTGGCTACTTATAGCACTTTTTGGCTCCTTAGAGCACTTTTGGCTACTTATAGCACTTTTTGGCTCCTTAGAGCACTTTTTGGCTACTTATAGCACTTTTTGGCTCCTTAGAGCACTTTTGGCTACTTATAGCACTTTTTGGCTCCTTAGAGCACTTTTGGCTCCTTAGAGCAATTTTGGCTCCTTAGAGCACTTTTTGGCTCCTTAGAGCAATTTTGGCTCCTTAGAGCTTTTGGTCCATTAGCTCTGAGGATATCCTGGCGCTAAATGAACCTTCAAAATGTTTGACTGATGATAATAGGCAGCAAACTCCTCGTTTTTAAATTGTGTTCCATGGTCTGTGATGAAGGCATGAGGGAGACCATATCGGCAGATGATGTTCTTCCAAACAAATTGGTACACCTTCCTCTCGTATGTCATGTCAATAAGTGGCTCAGCTTCTATCCACTAAGTAAAATAATCTACTGCGATGACGAGGTATTTGAATCTTCCTCGAGTCGTCGCCAATGGTCCAACCAAATCAATCCCCACATGGAAAATGGCCAAGGATAAATGATGGGTGTCAACAATGTTTGTGAAGTTCTTCGGATGGAGGAAAAGCGTTGGTACTTGTCACATTTCTTGGCATAAGCTATACAATCAGCTCTCATCGTCGGCCAGTAGTATCCCTGCGTCATCACCTTTTGCAAAAGTGTCTGACCTGCTACATGGGCTCCACAGGACCCTTCATGGATCTCTTTAATCAATTCACCTCGGAGGGATGTACACATCTTTGCAAACCTGCCATAATTCCTCGTCGAGCAGCTTTAAACTTCCATTTCTTGGCAGCGAGCTTATCTTCCGAATACCATTATACCGAGAAGCTTTAAACTTCCATTTCTTGGCAGCGAGCTTATCCTCCGGTAATTGTTCCTCCTTAATATATGCTCCGATGGGATCCATCCAAGATGGTCCTAAATCAAGGGTAATAATATTCATCGTCAGGTCTTCATCTATGCTCCGACTTTCTAATACTTCAATTGGTATCGTTTTTCGTAGCTCGGTACGAGTAGCTGATGCTAATCGGGCCAAGGCGTATGCTTTCACATTCTCCATTCTTGATATTCTTACCAGTTTGAACAGCAACAAACTCTGATACCAACTCCATCACCTTTGCTTGATACTTGATCATCAATTCTCCTTCGGCTCATTATTTTCCCAACATTTGGTTTTCGATCAATTGAGAATCACTGAAGACAATAACCTGCTGTGCCTCCTTAGTATTTGACAAATTAAGACCTGTAATCATGGCCTCATACTCAACCTCATTATTAGAAGATTTGAATTAGAAACGTAGGGCGTATTCCATGTCGACCTCGTCCAGGCTGTTCAAAACGATCCCTGCCCCACAACCTGTAGTGCAAAATGAGCCATCTACATAGAGCCTCCATATAGGCACCTTGTCTTCTAATTTCTGGTCTGACAGAGTTCCTCGGTGGAATACTTGTCGCTTTCTTTCATCATGTCCTGATACTTCTGAATACACCTCTTGAATTTCGATATACCTCCTGAACTTCAATATTCCTCACGAACTTCAATATACCTCCTGAACTTCAATATACCTCCTGAACTTCAATATTCCTCCTGAACTTCAATATACCTCCTGAACTTCAATATACCTCCTGAACTTCAATATTCCTCCTGAACTTCAATATACCTCCTGAACTTCAATATTCCTCCTGAGAAAGTGATTTTGATGCTCGACTGCATGATGATATAAGAATGTGCCACCAAATGAACAAATATATCTGTAATAGAAGCCCCCAACTCTGGAATGTGAACTTTGAATGAGATTTATCGACCAATACCAACCGGAGTTGGATTTTATCTACCAACCGGAGTTGGATTTTTTCTACCAACCGAAGTTGGATTTTATCTACCAATCGGAGTTGGTGGTAATTGATAATAAATGATGAAGACTTCCTCGGAGCTGACCAACAGATTGTTGGGAATAAGATAATATAAATTCTGGAGACCTCCTCGGCGCTGACCAATAGATTTGTTGGGAATAAGATAATATAAATTCTGGAGACCTCCTCGGCGCTGACCAACAGATTTGTTGGGAATAAGATAATATAAATGCAGGATACCTCCTCGGCGATGACCAACAGATTGTTGGGAATAAGATATAATAAATGTTGGAGACATCCTTAGAGCTGAATGAGATATAATAAATATTTGTCGAGCTCCATGCTGAAATGAGAATAGAATATGCATCCAAATAGATATAAAGAATATTTAAAAAATAATAAAGTGCCTCGCCGATCCGTCGAGGTAGAATCATATAATGTCGAACAAGAATAAGATCTTTCAGAACATAAGAATATGGCCGAGAACGTTGTCAGGCCTGAATATAAATAAGAATTATCCGAACGAATGTTGTAATTCTCCTTAAAGCTGAATAAGTATCTTGTCGAGGCATAATTGCAGAATGCCGAATAAGAATAATATTTTCCAGAACATAAGAATATGGCCGAGAACTTTGTTGGGCCTGCATATAAATAAGAATTACCCCGACCAACTATCCGTTGGGGGTGAAATATAATAACTGTTGTAGCTTTTCCTCGGAGCCGAATATATATAGAGAGAAGAAATTTTTCGAGCTCCATGCTGAGATAAATATAAAATATGAATCCTAACGGATATAGAATAATTTGTGCTTCAGCATTCGTCGGCATTGAATCTTGTGCCTGTAAAAATTAATAATTTGCTCTACCATATGTGTAGGCTGAATTGATTAGTCATGAGAATAATTTACTCATCCAATCAATATATGATATGTATCAGCATAAAAATTTCAAAATATGAAATAATATGTTCTATGCCAAATGTGTGTGAGATGGACAAATTATTATCAAATATGCATCATAAATAAGACGTAAAGTTTTTGATGACCAGAATATCTCGAATCTTGAGATCAAAAAATAACATTCAATGTAAAATTTAAGCCTTAAGAATGTTAATTAAATGAATAAATATATAACCCACTAGATCGTGTGATTTCGTCAAAGAAACCTTGTGATGTGATGAACGAGGGGCCAACATATCAAATTTGTTCCCAGTCTTGATATGGTCATGATTATTTTACTGATCCTCTTTTACAAGAGGTGAGTAATGATTTTTCAGGTGAGAGAAAATTATTTTTTATATTGACCCCTTCCTATTCCCAATTTGGAGAGATAAAAATATGGTGAATGATCGAAATTATTACCAAATTTATATCAAAAATCAATCAATTTGATTTTATTGACATAGATGGAAAATGAACCAAATTAAGTATATAGTTCATAAAAGTGAATGCAAAGAGACTCAAACTTGAAGAGATAGAGAATATATATGGGTCATGATTTCCATGAGAAGACTTTTCATTGTCTTTAACCTTTTCCCATTCTTTTATTAAAAATATGACGGGAATTTGAATAGACATCAAATATCTTACAAAATTTATTTCAAAATCAACAATGAAAATGATCAAATCTTATCATCGTCGTATATATTGGCATATGCAATCATTTAAAATATTTATTTCATGATATTAAATTAAAACTTGAGAATCAAGCAAAGAATTATGCTTTATGAAATCCATTATTTTTCAGATTTCTAAATAAGAATGAATCTAACAGTTATGATTTAAAAATCATGATATGCAATATTTTGCAGATAAAAATTGGACAATTAATTTATGTATATAAACATAAAAATCACGATTCAATCAAAAGATGTATGTATAATTGATTATATGTAGAGAAAATAAAAACTTAGCTTTTGGTGGAGAACAACGCTTGTAACACGTTCCCACAGACGGCGCCAATCTGTTGATGTAAAAAACTAGATCGCTCTAATTTTTCAATCACAGATAAATAAATAAGACAAAGATTTTTAAAAGTGGTTCGGCTAGGAATAAAGCCTACGTCCACTGTTATGTTATTGCTGAGTGTTTGTGGAATTCTTGATTACAAGTTCTCTCAAGAAATTCCGGTCCCCTTGAATGAGGATGATACAAGGTATTTATAGCCCTTAGGCTGTACATGAAAGGTCCAATACATTAAATGATATACATATGAAAGGGTAATACATTTAATGCAGCGTGTGCGTCAAGAATATAATGAATAGTTGAACAGTTGTCCGTCTGGTAATTAATGATACGGCCGAGATGCAGTTCGGACCGCCTTAGTTGCTCGTTGATCAAGAGTTCCTCGGCGTGCTTAGAGTATCTCAGGATGATAGAGTTCCTCGGGGTGTCCTCCTCGTTGCTCGGAGAGGACATGACTTGGTCGGGGGAAATAAACTTCCTCGTTGTTATTGTGCCATGTAGATTGACACGTGTCTTCTTATTATTGGTCCACATCAGCAGATTAAATTTGGTATCAACAGAAGCCCCCAATGCTTCATGCTTGATGGGTTACTTGAAAGGATGGAGTATTTATTCTGCAATGTTGCTCGGTGCTCGTGAAATTCTTGATCTACCTTCTTGATTTGTTCAACATAAAGTGCATTATCTGCCGCTTGTAGCTTGTCATAATCTTCAAGTATGTTGATTGGTTTGCCAGCCGACCTACTGCCTCCTATGAGCTAGTGGTGGACTTCGAAACATTTTCATATAACTTTTTCTTCAATATTGGTTGGGATAGTAGTAGCAAAGATCTCAATACTGTTGATGTTGACTTTGATTTCTACCTCTGCTCGGGGATGAGCAGGAGTTTCTCGGGGACGAACAAGTGATTCTCAGGGACGAGCAAGTGCTTCTCGGGAATGAGCTAATGCTTCTCGGATAGATCATCTGTGATGAATATCAGAATGTTGAAAGATCTTAACTTCATAAACTCCCCTTATATTTTAGATCTGTTGATGTAAAAAACTAGATCGCTCTAATTTTTCAATCACAGATAAATAAATAAGACAAAGATTTTTAAAGTGGTTCGGCTAGGAATAAAGCCTACGTCCACTGTTATGTTATTACTGAGTGTTTGTGGAATTCTTGATTACAAGTTCTCTCAAGAAATTCCGGTCCCCTTGAATGAGGATGATACAAGGTATTTATAGCCCTTAGGCTGTACATGAAAGGTCCAATACATTAAATGATATACATATGAAAGGGTAATACATTTAATGCAGCGTGTGCGTCAAGAATATAATGAATAGTTGAACAGTTGTCCGTCTGGTAATTAATGATACGGCCGAGATGCAGTTCGGACCGCCTTAGTTGCTCGTTGATCAAGAGTTCCTCGGAGTGCTTAGAGTATCTCGGGATGATAGAGTTCCTCGGGGTGTCCTCCTCGTTGCTCGGAGAGGACATGTCTTGGTCGGGGGAAATAAACTTCCTCGTTGTTATTGTGCCATGTAGATTGACACGTGTCTTCTTATTATTGGTCCACATCAGCAGATTAAATTTGGTATCAACAATAGGGTTTATACATTAGTTCTCAATTTAAGGATATCTCACCTTTTTTTTAAATCACACTTTAACCATACTTTGCAAATTTTTTTTTCATGAAAATAAGAGATATACAATCCGACCTCATTTTTCTTATGAACTACGTGGACTTTGATTTCGTTTTCGGCTACATAGGCGTCTCGAAATCATTTTTGGATTCGAGTCCTCCTTTGTTCATCCCCTTTTTTTACGTTCATATATTAGTATTTCACTCATATGTTTATCATGCTTTGCCCATATAGCTAGCTTCTTTACATTTATCACTCCTTAGCGGTCCTATATCATATGCACTCACTTTTCCATAGTGATGTTGTGGTCTTGTGATACCGTTCACACTTTAGTTATTTTCATAAACTTTTAGTTAGCTTATCTCCTTAGAATGATTCATTCCTATATCTTCCATTATGCGAATATGGTGATTTCATTTCCCGTATACACACGTACACTTGCATGTTCATGCATATTATCACTTTTCAGACTTTGCACACACGACACGTTTCACGTATTATACACAGGTTCACACACTTTCGAACAAGGAGAACATTTTTATTGTCCATGAGAGACAGAAAGGGTAGAATGGATGCCTAAAAGCTTCACATTTCGTAACATAGTCTCCGAGCCCATCTCTTACGTGGTTTCGTACGCACTAGTAGTCTTTTATGTCGTCTCTTTGGAGATGACTATGTCCTTTATTTGTTTTGAGTTAAATAGACTAATGACCCTGATGTCTACACATTCACACATCTCACATCATCGACGACTGTCGCTTTCATAGTCCATCTATCTCAAAAGGAATCTCGCACGACGCTTTCTCATAAGCGTCAGAGCATTGAGGGGCCGATATGGCCACACATTTATAATAGAACTAACTGATTGACGAATTTACAAGATGACGAGTTATCTGAGCTCGAACGGTTATCAAATTCATTAAGAAATTATTTTCGAGTGATGATTAATAAGTTAAGTAATTACCCGCCTCTATATGTATATATTAAATTAAAAGACATGAATTATAAAATGCCCGATAATGAATAACATAATGTTTTTAGAGTATCTATTACATTTTATTTTTTAATCTCATTTGAAAATATGAGTTTTTGCTTATAAATAAGCACTTTAATCAGCAAAGATGGATTATTTCAACCTTTCGCGCATCGCACGAGGCTAATATCTAGTATAGTCTCGGAAGGAGTGTTTAATCTCTAGACTTATAATAATTATGGTGAGAGAGTGATTAACGGCCCTTTGGGTCATGCATTTAGAAAATTGGATTTAAAAAATAATTTTTAAACACATTTTTTAAATCTAGTTTCTTGTATATATAAATACTATATGTAATGAAAAAGTCTCTCATACATGCCACATATGAGGTCCACCAATGCGGACCATTTTTTTAAATAGTAAAAAAAATAATTATGGTTAATTTTTTACGGTATTTAAACATTTCAAAGGATTCCATAAAAAAATCAGCTCAAAATAATTTTTTTTTCAATTTTAAAAAAATCGATCAAACTTTGTCAGTTTTAAGCTTTTTAAAACTGATATAGTTGATCGATTTTTTTAAAATAACAAAAAAATCATTTTGAGCTGATTTTTTATGGAGTCCCCTGAAATGTTTAAATACCACAAAAAAAAATTATTTTTACTATTCTAAAAAAATTATCCGCACAGGTGGCATGCACATATGGTATGTATGAGAGCATGCCTCTATATGTAATTATGTGTTTTTTTATATATACACATATAAATGTATATGTATATACGTATATATTATGATATTGCATATATAATACATAATAAAGCTATATACATACATGGATCGATAATATTATTTAATACATATGTAATATATGTATACTTTATATTATTACATACATGTATAAAATTATATATAAGTATCATGTATATATTAATAATATTATTTAACATATAGATCTCAGTATACTATATATTTTAACAATACACATTGTAAGTGGTAAAATCCTATTGGTTGTATTCAAAACAATTAAAGCCAAGTATAATATAAAACATGCACAATGACGCAAGAATAACATTTACGTGGTTTGACAATGTGACTACGTCTACATGGTGTTTCTCTCTTTTATATTAATCTCATTATAGTGACAATGATTACATGCCCCTTTTCTTGAGGCAAGGGTTACATTTATAGAGAAAAGAAAAAAATAATGACCCTTGCATGACTCTATGACTCTATGTAGCTATCTAGACTGAACGACCAAAACTAACTTCGAGATTTTCTTAGGTCAATATCAATAATTTTTATCCTTTCATGTGAGATCTTTGATAGGATCAAAAGATACCTCACAAGTGGTTGAATTATTCCGAGCGTATACATATACGCAATTTTGTGTACATGTACGTATATAATTTTTATTCACTATAATTATACACATATTGCATATTATATATGCATAATATATTAAGGTCATCTGTTATAATTATACACATTTATGTATTTTATATATGATGGGTATTGAGATGACAAGATTTAAGTCGTTGAGCGATGGTCTGCCCAAGATCACATTATAAGTTGAAGGGAGTCCACTACTATAAACTTGTTCCAAATGTTTGTGAAATAATATTTGGAACCAAGGGTGAGGGGGAGAGTGACATATCCTAAGGAATAGTTCTTTTCTCCGTTAAATCTAGTGGGATGAGTGGTAATAGGTTGCATATGCTTTGTGGCAATGTCATAGCCTCAACATTGTCTACGAACATGATATTTGGCGAGCTTCCAGTTTTAATGAGGACTCTCTTCATATTGGCATTTCTCATGATCAACGTGATTACAAAAGGGGTCTTCATGTGGTAGACATACACTTCTGAGGTCTACTTTTGGAAAAACCATCATAGGAACACCCTTAGGGGCTTGATGTGAGAGAGAGACATGGTTAACTTGGATTATTTCATGTTGGATACTCCTAAGGTGGGGTTTTCTGGTTGTGACAGATAGTTCACATCCAGCAAATCCTCCAGAGATATTGTTAGCATCAATCAAAGGGGCATCATCCTTATTTTTATTGTTGTTGTTATTGTTGTTACGCCAACCTTTTCCTGCATCTTTAGCCATAAATTCTTTGAGGTAAACCCTTTTTATCACTCCTTTAATGGATTCTTTATGTCTGAAGCAGTCACAGGTGTTGTGGTCATAGTCCCTGTGGAACCCATAATTTTTTAATTTATCACTGTGATCATCTGTGTCCCTCACAATCTTGGGCGAAGTTAGGATATCCTGAGCTTCTCCTGCTGCAAAGATCTCTTCAATAGTGGTGGTGAGTGAAGTGAAGTGATAAGATTCTGGAGGTCCGTTCTTTTTACATTAGCATATATTCTTCTTGGCCTCATCTGCTTTAGAGGTCTCCTCAAGACCGAAGAATACATCTTTCCTCTTTCCTAGATGGGGAGAGGTTGTGGCTTGCCTTGCTGAGATGACATCCTCAACGTTCATATATATATGAGCTCCTTCAAGCAACTCAATCATAGATTTTGGGGGTTTCTTACTGAAATACATTAATGAATCTTCCGAAGTGAGGCCTGAGATGAAGGCAACCACACATATTATGTCATTTAAATCATTAACTTGGAGAGCTTCTTGATTAAATCCCTTTACACACTCACTTAAAGCTTCACTAATCTTTTGTCTGAAATGAAGAAGGGACATAATAAGCTTTCTCATCTTTCGATCTCCAATGAAATGACTTACAAAGGACCTTGCCAGCTCATTAAGGCTCACAATGGTCCCTAGTTTGAGCTTAAAAAACTAATGCCTAGTAATTCCCTTTAGAGTATCGGGAAAGGCTCTGCATAATACCACACTTGGGGTGTCTTGTATAAGCATGAATGATCTGTAGGTTTTCAATTGATCAATGGGGTCTTTGGACCCATGGAACGATTCAATAGTAGACATCTTCCACCTTGGAGAACGAAGATAATGTCTTTTGGAGAGCCAACTCAATGGTGTTGGGAGTTTACATTTTGTACCACTTGAGAAGATTTCCCAATTGATCTTGCATTTTTATCTCATTGTCCCTGGACATAGCCTTCCTGTAATCATCTTAGGATTGATCTCCATGCAGTTATATCCTATCCTTGATAGTAATGTGTGTCACTAACTATTGGGAGGCCTTAGGAACACATTCTAGATCATTATATACCTCTGACTGGGGCTTATAGTACTGCTATGTTTTGATACCACTAGCGATGAAGGAAGTCTACTGAGAATGGTAGCTATTTGATATTAAAGCTCTTTTTACTGAGCTTCAATCTCTTTGAGAGAATGAGCCAAAAAGACATTGATTGGTATCTTGAAGAGAGAAAGATGTGTATTTGAAAAAAAAAATGGAACTTGTCGTTCTCATAGATGACGTTAAACTGATGGATATTAAAATCATATGTGATCTCTGGCCCACAAGGTGTTATCCTTTGAACCTCAAACAGGTAAAAGGGGAGGAGTATCAAAGTGTGAGACAAGTATTTAAAAGTAGTTCGGACCTTAGCTGAGGATCCTACGTCCACTGTCAAATGGTGTTATATTGTTTATTAAATCATAAAAGCGTTATTATAATACATAAGACCTATTAAACTTTGTTAAAGAGAGCATGAGGTCCTTGTGTCCTTTGTCAACAATCCAAAGGACCATAAGAAGTAATTAATGGACTTCTCTAAAGGTTCCTAATTATTGATTTGGGGTTATACAAGGAATACAATGCATAAGATAATTGAAAGTGATCCAAGCTATGGGTTTATGTTCAAAACAGTGGGTTAGGAGAATATTAAACAATGAGTAACACTTGTGAATGCTAAAACTTTTGGTTATCTGGTAGTACCATCTCTTGAACCTATCTTCAACCTTTCTACGACCTCTTATTTATTTACAAACTCTAGGAGAGAGAATGGGCGGATTGTCGCAGCATGGTTGTGATGTCCCTGAGATCTAACGGCGTTAATAAGATATTGGAGTGTTGGAAAAAAGTTTTACATGTGGTGTAAGGTAGTTGCTGAGTGAATTAAATTCGATAAAAACTTTCAATGCAAGTGGGCTTAAGTGGTGACGGTGGGTGAAGCAGTGTTGTGCTTTACTCCTACTTGCCAAACTGGTTGTAGAAGCTTTGCCGGAGGCCTAGGAGGTCTGGAACTTTCATGTGACTAAAATAGGATGATATTGAGGAGCTTTATATGACATACCTCTATGCAGAGGGTTTGGTAACCTTAGGAGGTGATTTCTCTTTAGACTGAGGTCCGCTCAGGGCATTAGATATGGTGGAACTGGGGTCTCCAAGCTCAGTTGATGAGACTTGTTAGAATGACTGATCATTCTAGGAGGAGGAATGTGTAATCGAGGTCTTCTACAATATTGAGGCCCTTTTTTGAGAGCAACGGAGGTCTTGGGGACCAAGAAGTGGTTTGGGACCTTAGTCCTAGCACTAGAAAAGTTGGAGGGTCTAAGAACCCTTGAAATATCAAGGGTCGTATATATATATATATATATATATATATATATATACACACACACGATAGGGCTCTCCGACGGGCTTAAATGACGGGCTAATGTCATCCACGCGATTTTGGGACCACTTTTGTCGTTTTAAGACCACCTTTTGGGGATCGCTTTGTCTTTTTATGCCTTTATCTCTTTCTAATGTTTTTGGAATAGGAATTTCTACCCCAATGATTTCTATGGTTTTTTAAGATTATTTTAAAGCATATTTAATCTGGAAGTCTAAGTGTAGAAGTTTTAGGACTACTGCTACTTCTCAACATTCTTCCGTCATTGTCGTACTGGAATTCTAAATAGCGTGAATTGTATATATAAATAGTTTCTTCAGGGAGTCTAGAAATTGCAAGCGATTTTGAGGGAAAATATTCTAGTCTTAAATACCTTAGACGGTATTGCGATTTTATGAGTCTAGTTTCTTTATATATCTGATTAACAATATCAATAATATCGTTATTTATAAATTCGTCTAAATTATTATCACCATAGGCTGAAAAAAATCTGCGATATGTTCTAGGGGCAACTGTTTTTACGTTTTTTTAGGAAATGACGGATTCCTCAGGCTCTAATTAAAATAGCTTTGGTTTCTGCTAGCCTTTTTCGTCTAATAATTTTTAATACGTCTATACTGTCTTCAAGTACTCTAGTATATTCTTGATATTTTTCAGGTCTTAACAGTTCTTCTGCAAAATCTTTAGTTCTTAATTTTTGTTTAAAAAGATTACGGATCCTTGTTTTAATTATTTCTATTCTAGGTACTTCACATACTAACCACTCAATAACCTAGTCTATATATTTGAAAGTACCACCTGCGTATGTTAAAGCAGATTCTATAAGTTGTATATCTTTAGGATCCGTAAGATTCCAATCTTGGATTTCTATAGTTAAGTCTAAATTTGTTTGATTAACAAATGTTAAAAAGTCTGTAGTGATTTGTAGGCTCATGCAAATTTCTTTTAAAATAATAATATGTAAAATAGTTAAGGGTTTGGTTCAAGTTATACCTTCCTTCTGGTCTACAATATCTTTATCTTCTTTCCTTCTTCTCTTCATCTTTGTTACTATTCTTCTCCGGTATGGGCCTCCTGCAACTCTCTCTTTATGTATCGCACCTCAATCCACTAGTTTGGTGTTGTACCCGTTTCCTGTCTGTACGCCTTCACACCTAACACCCACCTGGCTAACCGCTCACGACAAATCGGCACCTGACAGCGGTTCAACGGTATAACACCTTGTGTGCTACACCATAGGTTCCACACAATAGTCCTCTATCAACAGAAAGCTGGAGACAATTTGAAAAATAATAACAACTTAACATAAGAGATTTTTGGAAAAAGAAAATACTTTTATTGTATAGCATAAGTAAATACAACTCTTCCCTCTCCCCTAACTATGAGAGGTTTACTCACTCATGTACATATTACTCTCTCTAAGCGTACACACTCTCTCTCACTTCTAATCCCCCCTACACACAACCTTAACTGTCCCTTTTATAGCATAAGGGAGCTTACAAGATGACTGGAAACCGGAGGCTAAAAGCTAACCAGTTGAAAACGTAGAATAATTAAATCAAAATACAATAATTAAAGGTCTACAACTTTGGCATCTTTTCAGTCTTTCACATTTTTTCTTTTTCCAAAAGCATTCTTGGCATCTTGTGATAATTGCGAACCTAACGTCTTTGTCTTTCTTTAATCTGGTGGCCCATATGGGCAGGAATCGTTTGCTTTAAGCAGAGTCAAAATTATCGCGTCTTCAGTCTTTGATAATTCACCGAGTAGGGTGGAGCCTTTCTTTATACCATCTTCGTCTTTTTCTGCTTTGTCTTTATCTTCGTTTGGTAGACCATTATTGTTGAAGTATTCATCAATGAGGCCTACCACTCTAAGGCTGGATGGCAAAGCAATCTCCACCATTTACTTAGATTCTTTCTTATGTCATCCATTAAATGGCTCATTAGCCTGGATAATGAGATCTTCTTTATGGTATGTAGTGTACCATCTGTCTTCACCTGTTAACAGCTCTATAATTTCTATCGTCTCCATGGCTTGGGCAATCTGGAGTTTGGACTTAGTAATAATTAAATCTTTAGTCTCGTCTTCGGATAGAAGTTCCACATCTTCAAAAGAATAGTTGGAAAATCTAAAAAGTCTAAAACCTTCAACCTTCATTCCTTTGCAAGAATTTGGAGCAATCTGGTATATCCTGGAAAACAGGGGAAGGAAGTCTTCTACCTTCTTGACATACTCATGGAAAATTTTTCCAAGAGAAATAGAGTCTTCTATAGTCTTTATCTGGATGAGTCGAATGAACCCATAGTCTGCTAAAGTAATCTGGGATATGTCTGCTTTTCTAAAAAGATAAATTTTTGGAACATCTTTGAAGAAACATCTTAACATTAAGGCATCTCCATTAATTTTAGATAATAATATATTAAAATGTTCAATAATGTTATTGACATCTTTCTGATAGTCTTATGATATTGGAAGATTACTATGACCAAAAGGTATAACAATCTTAGTCTTAAAAGTCTTTTTTTGGATAACAAAAATTATCAGTTGGTCTAGTTTTGGAGGATTCTCCAAGAGTCTGAGCATAATTATGAGTCTGAGGTCTAGGAACAGTAGTACTACTGAGTTGGGTGACTGCAAGTCTCTGAGTCCTCATGAATCTGGCAATAGCTACCAAATTCTATTTGAATTCTATCCATAGTCTATTCTTCACGTTCCACCATATAGCGTCTATAAGAGTATTTTCATCATCTAAAAATTCTCGTCTAAATTTGATCAAGTCTGAATATCTTTGATCAAGTCTATATTGGGGGAACTACATCTTCCCAATGAGTCTATTTTGAGAAACAATCATATGTCTAGATTTTCCAGGAGGAACTACGATATCATCAAAGTTCTCTAGGATTGGTCTTTTTAAGAGTCTTAAATATGAATCTATATTTGCATTACACCCGTATTTGATCTCACGCGTCTAAGATAGTCTGCAATGTCTTCTTTGTTCAGTCTATTTGTTATAGAGGAACTCATGTTGTCTAAGTCTTTTGTTTACAACACAAAACAAGATATAACATTAATGTTAGCAAACATAGGTTCTCTAGATATAATGTCTGGAATGGTATTTTTACTTCCCTTAATATGTATAACAGAGAAGTCATAATTATTAAGCAGTTGTTGCCATCTAATATGTCTATTAGTCCTTGATTTGGACAAGTCTAAATCTCTGAATTTTACTACATAAGAAGAGTCGGTATATACAGTAAAATGTTTAGGTCTAAGAAAAAGCATATATATTTTTCTATTGCCCTTACTATGGCTAAAACTTATTTTTCATGGGCAGTGTATCTTGTTTCTGAATCTGTAAAGGTTCCAGAACTATATTTGTAAAGTTCCTTTTTTTTTCTAATGATCAATTACAAAGTATATTGCTCCCCATTGTTTATCGGATGCATCTATTTCTACTCTAAATTGGTCTTCAACATTGGGAAGTTCAAGTAAAGGAATATTTTTTACTTCTTCTTTAATATGTCTTATAAGTTCAAAATCATCTTTAGTCCGATAAAAAGGATTAGTCTTGTATTTTCCTTTTAATTTGGCAGTTAAGCTTTGTATTTTTAAAGAAAAGTCTTTAATAAAGTATGCAGAACAATTAAGCAATCCTAAAAATGATTGTAATTGTTTTCTATCTTTAAGTTGGTCGGGAAACTCAAGAATCTTTTTGGTTATGTGCTCTGCTAAGGATATTTTTCCTTTATTAATATATTTTCCCATAAATTTTATTTCAGTCTGAAATAATTGCATTTTCCTTTCGGAAATAACAATACCATGCTTATCTAATTCTAAAATAATCTTTTTAAGATGGTCTACATGCTTAATCTCAGTCTTATTGGCTACAAGAATCTCATCTATGTAAACAAGATAAAATTCTGAATATGGTATAAATAAATTATCCATTCTTCTTTAGAATACTTAAGGAGCATTCAAGTATCCAAATGGCATTACTATCCATTCGTATTTTCCTTGGGGCACACTAAAGGTTGTGCAAGTAATACTATCTGGATGCATCTTAATTTGCCAGAAGCCTGATTTGCAATCAAACTTACTGAATATAATTCTATCCTCAATTAAATTGATTAATTTATTCTTGTCTGGTATCTTATAAGAATCAAATTCACAATTCTTATTAATTTGTCTATAATCTATAGCCATACGTCTTTTTCCTCCTTTTCTTTCAGATTCATTTTGAACATAGAAGGCGAGGTTATTATGTCTACTTTTGCTTTATCTAATAATGCCTAACTTAAGCATTTCATCTATGTATTTTCTTGAATTCTTCCTTGTCTTCTTGTGAATATCCTTTCTTATAGGTTCCACCATTAATAGGGGCGTCTGGGTTAATAGGGATAATTTCACAATAATTTTGGTTTTTATCCCACTTAGCGATGGGATTTTCTCCTAAAGTAGGCTCTGCTAATTGCCTAATCTTTTTTTTCTACTTCTATATCCATTTTCTTCTGTTTGGATATAGCTTGAACCTGTAATAAGGTGTGTTGCGCTTGATCTAAAATGTCTTGTTGTATAAGCGCTATTTGCTTATAACACTTTTGGTCTGGACATTTACATTCTTTTTGTAAGGGTTTAGTGATTTCTAAGGTTTCTTGTTGGTTTGTAGGTCTAGGTCCACCATGCTCAGCTGAAGAACTCTAATGTTTTATGGGTCTATAATTGGGTTTGACATGCATAAGGTCAAAGGCAGTCTTGTGATCTATTAGAGGGGCTTTAATAAAGTTTTGTCCTAAAATAATGTTTCCTGTGAAACTAGGACGATGATCCATGATCCAAAAATGATGATTTAAAGTTTTGTTAGTTTGATTTCCTAATTTAAAATAAATAGGAATAATCTGAAAGTATAAGGTAAATGGTTCTCCATTAGCTACCTTACCATGGATCTCCTTCTTACTATCTAGAAAATATTCTTCAGGGAAGGCATTAGCCTTACAAATACTCTGAGAGCATCCTGTATCTATAAAAGCCGAAATTCTTTTAGGATAGTCTTTGTGTTGCACGAATAACTTTAAAAAATAAGCATGTGGTTTAGTAGATATTCCTAAATTATTCTTTTCTAGAATAGATATTCCTTTTTGAGGTTAATCTATAAAATATAGGGATGTTAGGTCTTCTGTACTACTATCAGAGCAATTGTCTTTTAAGTCATAGAAAATTCCCTTTCCTTTTAAGTCTTCATTTTCTTACAATCTTTTAGCTATATTTCTATCAATATCTTGATAATATGTTTTAATATCTAGGTCTATTTGAGCGTCATACTGGCTAGTATAGATTGCTCTAAATCTAATTCTCCAACAGTTTTCATGGTAGTGTAATTGATAAATAACACAAACCATAAATAATTATGTTTGTATAGTCTCAAAGAATTTTACACATCTAAAGTCTTTCTTGCTACATTTCATTTCAAATGTGCAATAATGTCTTTCATCAAAGTAATATCTAGGTATATATGTTAGTAACTCAGGATTATTAACTATCCATCTTTTCTTTAAAAAGGGGCTTAATATACATTTATACCAAGCTTCTTCAAAGTCTATATATTCATCATCTAAATCGTCTTGATTAGTTTGAATCATATATAAATCTAAAGTATCTTGGGAGTCTTCATACTCATCAATATCACTATTATAATCTTCTGAATCACTGTCTATGTATGCACTATAGATACTCGTATTATCATCATCTTTTATGTCTGATATTTCTATAGCATATAGGATATCTAATTCTTCTTGATCTGCTTAGTCTAATATTGTATTAATAATCTTAATACCTTATTTATCTTCTTAATAGGGCAGTCTTTAGCAAAGTGTCCTTCTTTGCCGCAAGTCTAACATTCTTTGATAGCCATCTTAGATTAATCTACTTCTTTTTCTTTCCTATAATTAGGAACTTTCTTATGCTTACTAGTGTTCTTCTTAAAATATCTTCTTTGGTTAAATCTATTTTTCTTAGTCTTAGAGTTCCTTTCTCTAAAGGTAGTAGATGGTCTAAATCTATATTTTTTTGAAAATCCTAAAGGTTTAGTCTTAAACTTCCTATGTTTCCATTCTAATTTCTTTTTGAATTTCTTAGATTCACTTCCACATCCCCGTTGGATTGGGGCGATGTCTCTTTCATCTTTTATTGGAGAGATCTGCTTGAAAGTCTCTTCTATCAACCTTCCTTGAGTTATATCACATCTCTAAGATATGATATAGTCTTTGGCGAAATTGATTCTTTCATCAAGGGAGTTATTCTTAACTCCAGCTACTCCTGGCCAATTCCTATATTCATTAATTAGAATTTTTCCTATGGATGGTTTCTTACTAAAGTATTCATCTTTTAAGGTTTCTTCAAATTCTATAATTTTGTAATATAGCTGCTCATAATTATTGCTATATTCATTGATCTTATCTAGTTTGCAAATGCTAAGGAGGGCTAACTTAGTTTTTCTAGGTCTTGTTCATTGATTTGAGCTAAATGTCCAGCTCCAATGAATTCTGATGTAGACAATTGAATATATTCTTCAATTGATCTTTTGTAAATGCTCTATTTTATTTTCTCAATCTTAGCTAAGGAGTCTTCACCTGTAGCCTTTCTTAAACTATCTAAATAATATTTTGCAATACCTCGAATGGATTGTTCAGCGTATTGCTTACATGAAGTTGCATCCCATTGCTCATTAGATGCAAAACACATGCTCATCTGATTATGCCAGTCGTCTAAATAATTCTTCCTACCTTGGACGTTGTCTAAGTTAAGGTATATTCCAACTGGATTTATGGCTTGACTTGCCATGGTCTTAACAAGAGTAAAACACTTGTCACTAGTCAGAAAGTCTTTTATATAATTGTGACACCCCGCCTAATAAAATATCGGGTGATCAATCCTATACCAAATTAAAACAGGAGTCTCATATGGTTCATTCTGAGCATCACTATCAAAAAACTAATTTAATTACTAATAACTTATTAGGCTGGCATCAAAATTTCATATTAACTAATCTTTTTAACCAAACAACTAAATAAAACATCCACACAGTTTATATACACGAAACTGAAATGAAATAAAATAATCGAACATTCGATACAACATAGTACAACCAAATCAAATGCCACACTAAAAAGGCGGTAAAAGAATAAATGAATACAATTGAGCTATCGGCCCGAATATTACTACAGTGCTTCCTCTCCAGATCACAAGGATAGAAGCATCTAATATAAACCTGCTCGCATCCACGACTGCTGCAGCAAACGTCTGACTCGAAAGAATCATCATCCATGCGTCTATGTGTCTGGACACCTAATATATATTCACATATAGTAAGAGAGTGGAAAATAGAGAAATGATTCAGAGCCCAAGTTTAGAAAATATTTAGCAAGTGCTCAAATGCCATATTTTTAAAATATGAAAACTTTCATATTTAAATTGGTAACGCACTCTCATGAGATACACCTCACCCCTCTTCTAATAGTGCAGACCTATCGTATGCCTTTTTAACAAACTAGTTAAGCTACCTTGCCTAACTAAACTCTTTCACCCATCCTTTAAATCCTCATAACTATCACCTACCATGCATGATGTAATTTAAGTTATGCCCTAAGCTATCGCATAGGCTGTAAGTTGATATAATCATCAATGCGCGATATATATATACAGTTCTCGTTTCTCTATATATAACCATACCGTTCATAATTAGTAACTTTCACTAGTTTAAAATACCATTTTCACTATAGTATATAAAGTGTCGTATATATATAATTCTCACTTTAATATACGATTTACATTGTATTAGTCTGGATATAAGTCTCCCGGAAGAAGAATAAATCCTTATTCATTTTACTCTTTACACAAGTCAAAGCTATATGATATCTCGTCTTCATATACAAACAATATACTATATACAACAAGTATAATTATACCTATTTCAATCATAAGTATAATAACCATCCCACCAAGCTATAACTCAAAGATGCAGACTCAAGTGCCTATCCACATCCGTGTTTGCTCAATAAACCACGGTACCAAGCCAGACTCACTCATGATCATGGTAGAAAACTAAATGGTGGAGGCGGCCATATTCCCTCCTCAAAGTGGAGTAAATATTGCACTCGTATGCGGGACGATATGACCTGGGGATATACTCACCTTGCTCCACAAGCTAGGGGATTCACCCACATCGCGCAACCTCCATGGATGGCACTAGAGAAAATATATAATCTGGTTGTCCATCCATATGCCCGGGAAAGCTTGTGGAATTAGCCTCTAAAGTACAAATATACCAGTCACATACAAATATATTTATATTCATATCGTATCATATATATACCGTAACAACTCCCGTATATATAATACATATCACTTCTCAATATATATGGCTATAATTGCCAAAATCTTATATAGATATCCAATAACCCGAATGTTCCCATTCGTAATAGTATATAAGCATTCATACACTTCAAATACTAAACTCATAAGTATTCTCTTACTTAAGATATAACCCGTATATACTAATTCGTACTAACTAAATAGGTATACTATCAGCTTATCTTAATTCCATAGGTATCGCATCACCTATAATAATTATCGTCAATTGACACCGGATAGTTGCTCAAGCATCTCAAGCTCATATCTTGAATTCCAGCCTACTCGCATCCAAGGATTTTCTCAAACATATAGTCGGTATATAAATATATTTTCGATGCGCATAATATATATATAATCTCCCGCCAAAATACTACCCCGAGTGTTACTCATCCCGAGAACCCCTAAATTAGTAAGTCCTGGATTTTCCTTTCAACGAACCCAAGGTATATACCTCACTCAAATAATAATTTATAGGTTCTCACGCTATTTTTAGGAACCCCTAATATTTATCTCCATAATGTATTTTTCCTCAAAACTACACATTAAGTGCCACACAATTTTGTACCCTCCTAGTCCTAATTAATTCCCTTAAATGGATAGGAATAATTTTCCCTAGTTAGTTATTTATTTCCTCAAATAAATAATCTAGAAATAATTAATTAAGGAATTTATCCCAATTAAACAAAACAGGCCGAAATTGCCAAAAATCCTATAGGGTCGATCGATCGATCGGATCTTCTTCTTCTCCGAGACTCTATTTCGGCCATTAATATAACCCCCAAAATTTGTATCTTCTCTACCACCATCATCCGATCTCAACCAACAATATGTTCACACATAAAAAGGGTTCTAATCATCCTAGAACCAATACCCATTAATCAATTTCAATTAATTCCTAAGTTTCTCAAATCGAATATTATTCGAGTTTTATCTGTTCAACTTTCGAAACACCCGTTTTGATTCAAGAAAACCCAACCCAAAAATCATATAGTTTGTTATTAGCAACTCTAATAGGATATACACGCTCAAAAGAATAAAGCAAGTAAACACTTTCCTCGTGGATAAAATCCTACGACTTTGAGTCGAATCCCGCGGAGTTTGGCCTGGAATCCCCCTTTTTTCTTCCTCTTTCCTTCCTTTTTTCTCTTATTTATTTTCTCTCTTTTCTTTCTTTCTCTCTCTCTCGTGCCTTTATAAGAGAGAATAAGGGTTTATCCCTTATAAATCCCAAAATGACTCATTTACTCAATTGCGAGTCCCTACTAGTCGAAAAGTCCCCGGAACCTAAACACTACCCCCGGATACTCTATTATGACTATCTTGGCCATTTCGAAACCAACCGTGCACTCGAATCTCCATCCGAGTCACTTAACTATAATTCACTAATTAAACCCAACACATCTCGATACGCGTGTTTTTCCAATAAAATATTATCCTTTGTCGCTTTACCCAACCGCGACATGTAACTAAAATAATCCAACTCATTTACTTAGTCTCGTAAGAAAATCTAATCCATGTAAATATTAATCCGACACCAGCAAACTAATATTTACTATTCACTTTAAATTCTAAATTATTCAATTACACTCATAAATTCCAACAACTATTATTCATCGTAATTCCTCAAATTTCCAAATAACAACCACTTATGCAATTTAAATATCTATAAAAGTACGGGGTATTACATACTCACCCCTTACAACGGAATTTCATCCTCAAAATTAGGTTACAACCTATATTACCAAAGTCACTCCGTCCTAATACACCGAAGTCGAATGGTACTACCCAATGGTACCCTACCATATACCACCTATCTCAAGGCTTATATTCTAACGTACTAGCTTAACCACAAGCTTAACTAAATTTCTATACGTTGAAACACTACCTTGATCGTAAGCTTATAATCGTATATAAAGAAAACGAGCCTATAATCGTAGCTCTAACGTATCTATCTTATAGAGAATGCGTCACTCTAAGCGTCTGTTGATCTACAACAGGACGTCAAATTTCCCTTAAAAAGGAAACTACACTAGCGCTTAACTACTCCCATTATCTTATCGCTTATCTTAGATGTGCAAACTCTTATTGCACTATACAATTGGATTATCGCGTACCTCCTACGACGTTCAATCCATCAAACTCCAAATGCAAATCCATTTATAACCGCCCCACAATATATTCTTCAGCTTTATATAGTACGCCTCTCCTATCTCAGACGATATATAAAATCAACTTACCAAGGTGCTTACACCCTTTTACTCGTGCATATCGGCAAAACTATTTCAAACGCCACACACGTAACACTCTCTCTAAGATGAGCCTCACTTTCTTCTCGGAGTTGTGCTAACACTTGGGTGCTTCGAACCCGAATAATTAAAAATTTAATCCTTCCTATACCAGGAAATCTAATCCTTCTTAAAGTTAACCCACCAATCTTCTCGTGGTTAACTCACGACAATCTTCCTAAAATCGCGCCACATGCCTCACTGTCCTTACTTCCTAATAACCCTACAATTAATGTGTTTTCTACACACATAAAATGAGTATTATACTAACTATATCCCTAGTGCCCAAGACCTTTCTTAATTTTTGACATTCGCTCGGTTTCATGTGTCGGACGTCTCGCAAAACGAAATCTAAAAAAGTAACCCTCTCGTTACACTATTACCATGCATCGTCGGTCATCAAGATATAACGGCCTAAGACACACAATCGGGATGGCTAAAATCCTATCTTGTAACCCTCATAACGCACTTCTACCACTATGTCCTTCCATTTTGGCTAAAATCCTATCTTATTACGATCATCACACACAAACGTGTTACCTCATAATTTGCCTCCTAGCCACGACATGGCCATAAGCCTCGAATCAATTCCTTTAACCTTAGCTCACCCGCTTACTTGCCATGTGAGAAACATTAACGTGCTTTTCCACAACACTTCCACTTCCATTAGCCTTTAATCACCACATGACTCTCAACTAATTTATCATCAAAACCAACATCCTAGCATATAATAACATCTCTCCACTTCCAACATAGTTAAGGTTCATGCGTGGAGTGTCTCACAAGCGAAATCCAAACAAGGAACCCCTCCGATACACTACTACTTAACTTTGTCGATCGTGGAGGTATGTTAGTGTAAAAAATGTAAAATAATAAATCCTCCATACCTTAAATCATATCTATAAGGTCCCCATGCACTAAAGTCATGCTAGTGAAACATATACTCACCAAAGTTCCATCTAAACATATAATAAAGGAGAGCTCAACCCGTATCCAGGTGAGATATCATAAAAATAACCAGTTTAACCCTGAAACCACGGATACGATAGTCTTACAATAATTTACCTGCTATCGCTCTGATCATCCACAAATACATTACACTTACAATAGTACCGTACTCGTATAACACATACAAAATGAGCAGTACAAACCAGATATAAATTCAAAATATCAACACCCACTTTTACAGCGAATGAAGGAAAATAGAACCCCGCTACCGTGGAAAAACATATAGACATAAACTATATATTGTTACTGATACTACCAGTAAACTCGAATCACACACACACACGAATCTAGGGTTAATAAAATACTGTGACTCAATCTTGCCACACGAAATATTCCTCCTTCATCAGAGGTGAAACCCATAACAGTAACTTTGCCAATCTCCCTGACTGCTCCAATTGGTTTTCAGACATAATACACTTGCCTTAATAAAACCAAAAACTACTTTAATCAATGCTCCATTTAGGCATCCTACTCTTGTCCTTAAACTCATACCGGGCAAGGTTAAAGTGTGTGGTTGTACGCTCCACATTACAATCATTCCCTATCTCTGGCCACCCTGACCATGTTAAGGTTATCAGTATCTCGGACTCTATAGCCTCGATCCTAACACTCACCTTTATAGTTCCCTTAACTTCTTCATCTAAAGTGAAACTACACTACCGGCCTCAACTGCCTTATTTCAATGAATTCCCCGGGTGGAGGTCCACCAATGGGGTTCCACGAACACAACTTCTCCATAAGTGTTAGCAACACTTATTAGTGAGCCTATCATTCCACTGAAAGACTCTCTCCTCGTTGTACCTACTTTAATTCGGTACAAAGTTTACTTATCCATATAACTCTTTATTCACTGTCGGTCTCTGATCGATCCTTATGTGAATAATTTAGAAACTGCGTTCTCCTCATTTCTGATAGACCAAAGGAACACGCGATTAAAACTACACGTAAGTTTCCTCTATGAGCAAAACATCTTGCTCCCCCAAATATGGTGACCACCGTTTCCACCATTTCAACATTGCTCCAACGAGTGAAAATTTTTCCCCAAATTTTCACATCTGGGCACTTCTATACCCTACTCTAAGTCAAAGCCTCTGAGCCTTCTACTTCCACTGGATAACATTACACTGACTCCGTATAACTTAAACTTCAACGTATGGTCCTTATCGAAGACCTTTCAAACTTTTTTCCCATTTAACTTCACTGGGTAAATCAGGTTTAGCACCACTCTCTACTATAGTGGTACGTGGATAATTATAACTACTATACTTTAGTAGTCGTTACAGCAATTCATAAAAATGCCATAAAGGGAGTGACCTCTGCTGCGGTCCTCGTCCCTAACTTCAACGTACAACTCCCACTAAGCCCCGCCTCCAGCTGCCCTCATAACGGCCTTCCTCGATTTCCCTTCATCGATCAGCACACGAATCTCACCCGAGCGTGCAAAAGATTTACTATAATCTTACATAATAGAAGGGGAATGAAATCTCATAATTTGAACTAACAATCCTAATCATAAGGCTCTATATCAAATAGAAAGCAACTCACAAAGAGTAGTACGTCTGTACAGATTCCTAAGGATACTAAAACCTGATGCTCTGATATCTGTGACATCCAGCCTAATAAAATACCGGGTGATCAATCCTATACGAAATTAAAACAGGAGTCTCATATGGTTCTTTCTCAGCATCACTGTCGAAAAACCAATTTAATTACTAATAACTTATTAGGCTGGCGTCAAAATTTCATATTAACTAATCTTTTTAACCAAACCAACTAAATAAAACATCCACATAGTTTATATACACGAAAATGAAATGAAATAAAATAACCGAACACTCGGTACAACATAGTACAACCAAATCGAATGTCGTACTAAAAAGGCGATAAAAGAATAAATGAATACAATTGGGCTATTGCCTTGAATATTACTACAATGCTACCTCTCCAGATCACAAGGATAAAATCATCTAATATATATCTGCTCGCATCCATAGCTGCTGCAGCAAACGTCTGACTCGAAAGAATCATCATCCATGTGTCCATGTGTCTGGACACCTAATATATATACATATAGCAAGAGGGGGGAAAATAGAGAAACGGGTCAGAGCCCGAGTTTTGAAAATATTTAGCAAGTGCTCAAATGCCATATTTTTAAAATATGAAAGCTCTCATATTTAAATCAGCATCTCACTCTCATGAGATACACCTCACCCCTCTTCTAATAGTGCACACCTATCGTATGCCTTTTTAACAAACTAGTTAGGCTACCCTGCTTAACTAAACTCTTTCACCCATCCTCTAAATCCTCATAGCTATCACCTACCCTTCATGATGTAATGTAAGTTATACCATATGCTATCGCATAGGCTTTAAGTTGACATGATCATCAATGTGTAATATATATATAGTTCTCGTTTCTCTATATGTAACCATACCCTTCATAATTCGTAACATTCACTAGTTTAAAATACCATTTTCACTTTAGTATATATAGTGTCGTATATATATAATTCTCACTTTAATATACGATTTACATTGTATGAGTCTGGATATAAGTCTTCCGAAAGAAGAATAAACCCTTAATTCATTTTACTCTTTACACAAGTCAAAGCTATATGACATCTCGTCTTTATATACAAACAATATACTATACACAACAAGTATAATTATACCTATTTCAATCATAAGTATAATAACCATCCCATCGAGCTATAACTCAAGGATGCAGACTCAAGTGCCCATACACATTCGGGTTTTTTCAATAAACCACGGTACCAAGCCAGACTCACTCATGTTCATGGTAGAAAACTAAATGGTAGAGGCGGTCATATTCCCTCCTGAAAGTGGAATAAACATCGCACTCGTATGCGGGACGATATGACCTGGGGATATACTAACCCTGCTCCTCAAGCCAGGGGATTCACCCACATCGCGCAACCTCCCTGGATGGCACTAGAGAAAATATATAATCTGGCTGTCCATCCCTATGCTTGGGAAAGCCTGTGGAACCAGCCTCTAAAGTACAAATATACCAGTCACCTACAGATATATTTATATTCATATCGTATCATATATATACCGTAACAACTCCCGTATGTATAATACATATCACTTCTCAATATATATGGCTATAATTGCCAAACTCTTATAGCGATAGCCAATAACCCGAATGTTCCCATTCGTAATAGTATATAAGCATTCATACATTTAAAATACTAAACCCATAAGTATTCTCTTACTTAAAATATAACTCGGATATTCTAATTCGTACTAACTAAATAGGTATACTATCAGCTTATCTTAATTCCATAGGTATCGCATCACCTGTAATAATAATCGTCAATCGACACCGGATGGTCGCTCAAGCATCTCTAGCCCATATCCTAAATTCCATCCTACTCACATCCTAGGATTTTCTTAAATATAAAGTTGGTATATAAATAAATTTTCGATGCGTATAATATATATATATATATAATTTCCCGCCGAAATACTACCTCGAGTGTTACTCATCCCGAACACCCCTAAATTAGTAAGTCCTGGATTTTAGTTTCAACGAACTCAAGGTATATACCTCACTCAAATAATAATTTAGAAGTTCTCACGCTATTTTTAGGAACCCCTAATATTTATCTCCACAATGTATTTTTCCTCAAAACTACACATTAAGTGCCACACAATTTTGCATCCTCCTAGTCCTAATTAATTCCTTTAAATGGATAGGAATAATTTTCCCTAGTTAGTTGTTTATTTTGTCAAATAAATAATCTAAAAATAATTAATTAAGGAATTTATCCTAATTAAACAAAACATGCCAAAATTGCCAAAAATCCTGTAGGGTCGATCGATCGATCAGATCTTCTTCTTCTCCGAGACTCTATTTCGTCATTAATATAACCCCCAAAATTTTTATCTTCTCTACCATCATCGTCCGATATCAACCAACAATCTATTCACACATCAAAAAGGGTTATAATCATCCTAGAACCAATACCCAACAATCAATTTCAATTAATTCCTAAGTTTTTCAAATCGAATATCATTCGAGTTTTATCCGTTAAACTTCCAAAACACCCGTTTTCATTCAAGAAAACCCAACCCAAAAATCATATAGTTTGTTATTACCAACTCTAATATGAGATACATGCTCAAAAGAATAAAGCAAGTAAACACTTGTCTCATGGATAAAATCCGACGACCTCGAGTCGAATCCCGCGGAGTTTGGCCCGGAATCCCCTTTCTTCTTCCTCTTTCCTTCCTTTTTTCTCTTCTTTCTTTTCTTTCTGTTCTTTCTCTCTCTCTATCTCATGACTTTATAAGAGAGAATAAGGGTTTATCCCTTATAAACCCAAAAATGGACCGTTTACTTAACTGCGAGTCCCTACTAGTCGAAGAGTCCCCAGAACCTAAACACTACCCCCGGATACTCTATTCTGACTATCTTGGCCATTCTGAAACAAACCGTGCTCTTAAAATCTCCATCCGAGTCACTTAACTACAATTCACTAATTAAACCCAACATATCTTAATACGCGTGTTTTCCCAATAAACTATTATCCTTTGTCACTTTACCCAACCACGACATGTAAATAAAATAATCCAACTCATTTACTTTGTCCCGCAAGAAAATCTAATCCATGTAAATATTAATCCAACACCATCAAACTAATATTTACTATTCACTTTAAATTCTAAATTATTCAATTACACTCATAAATTCTAAAAATTATTATTCACTGTAATTCCTCAAATTTCCAAATTACACATACTTATGCAATTTAAATATCTATAAAAGTACCAGGTATTACAATAATCATGTGTGGTAATAATTAAAGTGCTAGAGTATATAGGAATATTTATTCCTATTGGTTTACTAAAAAGTCTGGGAGCATCTTTCAGCCTACTACTACTTCCTATCTCTTGTTTATGAGGAACTACTTATGTAGTTGGCATTAGTCTTTCTTCTCCTTATTCTATTAATCTTAAGTTTCTAAGAAGTTCTTTAATATTCTTAGATTCTTTTAATTTTAATATACGGTCTTAAGCTATCATATTAAATCTATCTCTTTCTTGGATCCTAACAGAATGACTTCTATTAAGATGTTCTTTAAATGTCTTCATGTCTAATTCTGAGGGATTATGTCTAGAGTTTTGGATTCTAACTTTTTCTCTAAATAAGTATTTTTATTCAAATGATCTTATAGGTCTAATTACTGGGGCTTGTCTTATTAAACTAGAGCTACTCTTACTACTACATTCTCATTTTGAAGGATCATTGATTATGGCTTCTCCCATATTCCTAAATCTAACTTCTTCAGGCTGGATATCTTTATTGATAATTTTAGGAGGGCCAAACTGGATAGTAACATTTCCAGTGACTTCGTCTTGATTAATAAACAAAGGTTTATTCTGTATAGTCTTAGTTTCTTGAAATTCTGGTAATTGCCAAAGGGTCTTAACTTTTTCTTTCATAGGTCCAGTATTCCTAATACTTAAAGTATGATTGTAGTCTGAAACATTAGTTCTAACTAATATTTCTTTATTAAGTCTACCGCTAGGAATTCTCGATTGTATTCCTTCATATGAAAATTGGGAGAACTTCACGTAGCTTTGGAATTCTATACATATATTAGCATCTGGGATAATATAGTCTTCATATCCACTAACATATAAGATTAACTTAAAATGTTTGGCTGTGTCTACGGTTACTGTAAATGTCAGAATGACATTAAAGTATCCTATATTGTCTAACATTTCTAGTTGGGCTATCCCAATAAGGCTTTTCTCAAAATCTTTCTTTCTTTTATCTACTAAACAACATAATATGTTCATATTATTTTGAGGTTTATGTAATCCTTGTATTCTTGCTTGAAAGAGTCCAAAGGTTAGGAATTGGAACTTCCTATCAGTTCCTCTAGATCTAAGCCATTATGAGTCAAAAACTTGAAGCTCAGTGTAGGATTTGTCTAACACGTGATTCCTACAATGATAGGTCATGTTATAATTAGGAGTCTTATGAGTGGCACCTTCTTTAAACAAGTCTATGTATCTGACGACTGGAAGTTGACCATTATGAATGGAATCTTCAACAATGTTCCAGTCAACTTCACCCCATTCTTTTCATTGGAGAGTATTGGTGAAATTTCTCTCCTTCCACCTTGTTCTAACATTGGAGGATGAATCCTTAAGTCTTTGGAGCATACAATTACTCTGTCCAATTGTTGATGTAAAAAATTAGATTATCTCTAATTATTTAAACACAGATAAAAAATAAATAAGACAATTTTTTTTTAAAGTGGTTCAGCCTTGAATGAATGACCTACATCCACTGTTTGGGTTATTATTAACTGTTTGGGAATTCTCGATTACAGATTTTACCAAGAAATTCCGAGTCCCCTTACAATGAGGATGATACAATGTATTTATAGCCCTCAGGCTGTAAATGTGAAAGGGTGATACATAGATGTCCAATAGACGTGTACATCTATATGATAATAATCAGTATTTAATGCGCATTCAATCCTCTTAATTATTCAGTAATAAATGCTCCGAACGAGATGCAGCTCGGACCGCCTAAGCTGCTAGGTATATATGAGTTGCTTGGTATAATAAAGTTCCTCAAAGAATGCCTGTTGCTCGGAGATGTTTGTAAGTGCCATGTAGATTGACACGTGTCTCCATTTAACTGATCCACGTCAGCAGACTAAATTTGGTATCAACAAAAGCCCCAAATGTTTCACAGTTCGAGGTTGAGGAGTGTGGAACATTCTTCTTGAAATATGGCGGGATTAAATAGTCATCCTGAATTTTAGGAGTGTTTTCCTCGTATTTAATTTTCTTTTTGAATTCGTAGAATCAGACTTTTTGAATTTTTCCCACTGCTTTGGTCTCCGTACCTTTTTTATCCTTTTAGTCGTCGGTAACGCAAAAGTCTTTCTTTGTAATCATTATTTTTACCCCTTCCCAAGGTAAGGTATTTAAGCGTTGCAGAAAATCCTATCGTCTCTTACTTTTTCAAATCTGTATCTTTGATCTCTCTATTTCTTCTCCATCTTGTGCGTTCATTCCTTCCATCGTTCGTTATCGACTGATCTACCCTTCTTCTGTAAGATCTTCTTCCTTCTCTTTTATTTTCTTTGTTCATCATGGTTTACCTTATTGAGTCGCTTGATAAATTTCGTTCTGATTTTTCTATTCCTTCCTGGGTCATTTTGGAAGAACTTTCTGGTCCTCCTGATTATTTTTGTTTGGCTGAGGGACATTGGTTCCCCAGTCTCTTTGTAGCCAAATGTGGCTTTTCTTTTCCTCCAAACCCCTTGTGTTTGGAATTCTGTCAATATTTTGATGTAGTAATGCAAAAATAGCCCCCAATACATGGAGAATAGTTGATGGAGTTCATAGGTTAAATCAGATTCATGGAACTCGTATAGGAATTTCAGAAATTATGTTTTGCTATAGATGGGCTGTAAGTGACAGTACTTTTTATTTGAAATATAGGTTTTTAAATAGGGCTTTAGTCGTCAATCTCCCAGATGCCAACAGGGATTACTTCGAGCACGGTGTTGTTATGAAAAATTGGCAACATGCTCCACTAATTGGAAATGATGTGTATCAGGGTCCTAGATGTCCTCCCTATGGCAATGGGATAGGTTGTTTTTACTTTATTTTTGAAATTATGCTTTCTCCGTGTTTGATAAATGCGTCACTGATATTTTGATTTTTATTTATTTGCAGTCGACAGCAAAAGAAGGTCTCCAAAGGAGACAAAAGTTAATTTAAAGCATCCGAAACTCATCTGGAGTTTGCATCAAACTGTTGCTGATGAACATATCAGACCAGCTTCATACTTGTTGCTGTACAAGAGCTACACCTCGTCTTTCACTGCTCGTTCATTGATAAGTACTATAGAATCGACATTAGCTTTCAAAGGTTCTTCTCCTGAATCGCATATTCCCCTCATTGACAGAATGAAGATAAGAAGAGCTCATGCCCTCTTCGATAAGTCTGCCTCTACTGCTGGAGAGGTAAAGAAAAGTAAGCAGGATGTCCCAGAAGAAGGGACGAAACAAATTGATGCACCTCCTCCAACTGCTACTAAGAAGGTTGCCAAGAAGCCCCCTGTAGATCCAAGCAAGATTACAGTTGTTTACCCTCCTAGCGAGGTTATAGTTATATCACCGACCAAGACGACATTCTTGGTCGAGAATGTTCCTTCTCCATGAGGAAGTTAAAGAAAATCTCCTCGGACAATTTGGATGAATCCATCTCTCAGCCTCTATCTACTGGAAGTGGTGTTCCCACTTTTGTTGCTCCGAGCTCTGCCATGAGCTAGGTGAAGTCTTGGATCATCCTCGAGATCCAAGGTATTGAAGACAGTCTTTCTCGGGATAGGGTTACCACCTTGGCAGCTCAACACATTTCCTCAGTAAGTATTACTACTCTAAACTTTAATTTTTTAATATTATGTCCCTGTACTGACATACAGTTATTTTCTTTTTCTCAATTGGTAATATGCTTTAATACTATTCTGAAGAAGGATGAAGCTATTAAAGCTTCGAGCTCCTCGTCAGGTGTGGAGGAAGCTCTTGTAGGTCTGACACAGTCATTAAAGGATTCTCATCAGAAGTATGACGAAGATAAAACTTCTTGAGAAAAGCAATTAAAAGCCACCGAGAAAGAGAGAGATAAAGCTGTTGAAGTCTCCAAGGGTTTGGAGAAAAAAAATAAAAGACTTAGAAAGTAAGAATAAAGAGCTCGAAGGGAAGCTCCAAAATGCTGGAGAGCTTGAAAGTAAGCTCAAGTCTACTGAGGAAGAGTTAAACAGGCTTCGTGAAGTTGGTCGTCAGAAGGAAGAAGTGGAGAATAAATTGAAGGCTGTCGAGGAGCTCCTCAAGGAAAGGACCTCCTCGGAGAGAGAAAAAAGAAGAAAGGCTGTTAAGAAATCCTTCAGCGCTGGCTGGGATAAGGGGTGAAATAAGGGTTTGGCTGCCATGATTTCACAAATGGAATATGGGAGCCTCAAGTACTTTAGGGATGGCTGGGTCGCTGCTCTGAGAGAGATGAATGATGATGAGAATTCAAACCTATTTCAGCGACACATCCCTGTCCCTCCTCCATCTCCTGGGGAAGAAGAAGAGGACGAGGCTGCCTCCGAGGAATCCTCTAGGGCGATTGGAGATCATATTTCTCATTCCCCAATTGTCCAGACTTCCCATGAGCAGCTTCAACCAACCAACATTTTAGCCGAGCAGCTTCCAGCACCCACCGAACAACCTTCTATGCCATTCGAGCAACCTACCTCCTCGTCCCAACTTCCCGAGAAAGTTTTAGGAGACAAGGAGAAGGTGTAGCGTTTTTCGGACTTTTTCTCTTTGCTTTTTGTTAAATGTAACTCTGGGCTATGTACTTCTGTTAATGATGTAATAAAATTTGAAATTTTGATTGTTCATACTGTTGATTCTCTTCTTCTTGCTCTGTTTGCACTCTTATTGATTCTTGCTATCTCTTCCTTTTACTAGTTTATGGCCAGGATGGAATTGTTATCAGCTCATGATACAAAATTACTGAGACAATGCAATGAATACTTCAAAGCTGGTCATACAGATATGACTGAAGCTCAAATCATTGATATCCTCGGTCCAGATGCTTCAGAGCGAGCAGTTGAAGCCTACTAGTATTTAAAGTGTCTGCTTGACCGAGCAGTGGCTAATAATGTAGCATATTATGAGATGATTGAAGACCTCCAGGGCACTCTTGAGGAGCTTCAACAACAATACAAGGAATATACATCCCTCTTGCACCAGGGATATGAAAAAAAGTATCAGCAACTAAGTGCTGATAAAGGATATGATAAGCTGCTTGTTGCTTACGATATAAAGGAAAGGACTTTGAAGACCGAGGTTGAAGAGCATAGGCAGATCGCCAAATTATTAGAGCAGGAAAATAATAATTTGTGAGGATAGATATATCAGCTGAAATCTGCAGCCTCTACCTCGGGAGCCTTAGTTCCTGTCAACGATGAAGGTTTTTCTTTCTTGGAGGTTAAAAATGCCAACGAATTGGAAACCTTGAAGAGAGCTGGTCCTTCTACCTCTGCTCGCGGACGAGCAAGAGATTCTCGGGGATGAGTAAGGGCTGCTCGAGTTACTGTTAAAGAAGCTAGAACACAGGCAGCTTTGGAGAATCAAGCATTCCAGTTGGTGGCAAAGAATCAAGCATTAGCTGATATGTCCAAGAAGATTTTGAATCTGGACGAGCAGCTCTCTGCACAAAAGTTTGCCTTGGAGAGTAAAGAACTTTTAATGAAGAACCTATACAAGCAACTGGAGAGGTTAACCTATCAATTCCATAAGCAGCCCAAGGAGTTCTGGATGGCTGGTTATAATGAAGCCCTCTACCATCTAGATGATCGGATCCAAAATGCAAATAATGTGGGTTACAAGCTAGGACGGCTGAATGCCTTGGGCGTGCTGCAGTTGGAACATGGTCAATATTTGTGGGATTACTATGACCCTGGGTTGCTCGAGTTGCCGATGCCACCTTTTAAACTGGATATGAGCTGGATTCCTTCTCGGGCCATTCCTCAATGTCTGATTTCAAAGTATCTCGGTGACTACAGTCTTCATTCCAATTTCGAGATATCTCGCCCTGAACACCTACTTGATCGTCCCTCAGTAATGAATATCAGGATGCTTAAAAATATAAATTTCATCAATTCCCCCTATGCCTTAGACGATCCTCCCACTGGTGAAGAACCTATTTCAAAGGCAGAGGGGAAGAAACCAATAGAATAGGATTCTTGATGTAACAATTTCATTCTCAATGTATTTCGTTTTGGATTTAATGAAAAACTTCTAGTTTTCTTTACAATTTGTCATTGTCTTTGGAAATATTTTGTAAGACATTTTCTAATGAATGTTCATGTATATCTGATGAAAAGATAAAGATATTTTGTGCTATTTTAAATTGTCGATCAACTAGAGTTGGTGAAAATTTTATTTCTCGACCAATTATGGTGGTAGTTTAAAATGCCATAAGTTTCAAGAACTTTATCTTTTTAATTTTAAGCCCTGAAATGACTTTCATTTATTTAACCAATTGTTTCCGACCAACCGGAGTTGGTGGATTTTTGTTCTCGACCAACCTTAGATGGTAGATTTTCTTTCTCGACCAACCTTAGCTGGAAGATTTTCTTCCCAACCAACCGTAGTTGGTATTTCTAGGAAATTTTTTAATTTCGATCAACTATAGTTGGTGGATTTTCCTCCCAACCAACCGTAGTTGGTATTTCTGGGAAATTTTTTATTCCCGACCAACTATAGTTGGTGGATTTTCTTCCCAACCAACTGTAGTTGGTATTTCTGGGAAATTTTTATTCCCGACTAACTATAGTTGGTGGATTTTCTTCCCAACCAACCGTAGTTGGTATTTCTGGTAAATTTTTTATTCCCGACCAACTATAGTTGGTGGATTTTCTTCCCAACCAACTGTAGTTAGTATTTCTGGGTTTGATGCGTAGTGTGTAGCACTAATACTCCGAAAAATTTTCAACAAAAGGAGAGAATTGGGCGAAATATCCAAAACTTTATTCATATCGAAGAAAACTGCATTACATAGAGATTAAATTACTGATAATATTTGCGTAGATGCTCTGCATTCCATGCATTCTTAAACTCCTCTCCTTCTAAGGATTCGATATTATACGTTCCTGGTCGAACAACCTCTATTACTCTGTAGGTCCCATGCCAGTTAGCTTCCAGTTTGTTGTGCTTTTGAATTACTTTCTTTAGCACATAGTCTCCTTCTTTTAGGTCGCATTTCTTTACTCTCTCGTTATAGAACAGAGTTGTCTGTTGCTGGTATGCAGCGTTTCTGATTGCTGCTTCTTCTCTAACTTCCTCGAGCATATCCAAATCTAATATTCTCATCAAGTCACTGATAGGAGAGTTAAAATTCAGCACTTTGTGTGTGGGGAGACCCAGCTCGGCAGGTATAACAACTTCACTTCCAAATGCCAGCATATATGGAGATTCTCTTGTGGCTGCTCGTGGAGTAGTACGATAAGTCCATAGTACAGAATGCAGCTCATTGATCCAATTTTCCTTTGCATTATTTAATCTTTTCTTCAAGCCATTTAGCAGCGTTCTGTTCGTCACTTCAGTTTGCCCATTGCTCTGGGGATGGCCTGGTGCAGAATGGGTTTTTAATATGTTCGACTGATGACAATATGCAGTGAACTCCTCATTGTCAAATTATATTCCATGGTCGGTGATGAATACATGGGGAAGACCATATCTACAGATGATATTCTTCCAAATACATTGATACACCTTTTCGTACGTCATGTCGATAAGAGGCTCGGCTTCCACCCACTTAGTAAAGTAATCCACTGCGACGACGAGATATTTAAACCTTCCTCTAGTCGTTGGAAGTGGCCCGACCAAGTCAATTCCCCACATGGCAAATGGCCAAGGGGAAGTAATGGGTGTCAACAATGCTTGGGGAGTTCTTCTGATAGTGGAGAATCGTTGACATTTGTCACATTTTTTGGCATAAGCTATATAATCAGCCCTCATTGTAGGCCAATAGTATCCCTGCATCATTATCCTTTGCAGAAGTGTCTGACCTGCTACATGGGCTCCACAAGACCGTTCATGGACTTCTTCGATCAAGTCTTTCACCTCGGTGGGATGTACACATCTCTACAAGCCAACTATAATTCCTCGCCTATATAGAACACCATTGGTCAACACATAACGAGCAACTTTAAACTTTAGTTTCTTGGCTGCGAGTTTATCAATTGGCAAATACCCTTCTTCAATATATGCCCTGATAGGATCCATCCAAGATGGTCCTAAATCAAGGTTAATAAAATTCATCATCAGATCTTCATCTATGCTCCGACTAGCCAAGACTTCTATTGGGATTATTCTTCGTAGCTCGGTGCGTGTGGCTGAAGCTAACGGAGCTAAGGCATCTGCTCTGGCATTCTCCAATCTTGGTATTCAAATTATCTGCACTACCATCAGACTTGATAAAATCTCCATTGATTTTTTATGATACTTGATCATTAATTCTCCTTTGGCTGCGTATACCCCCAATATTTGATTCACGATTAGTTGTGAATCACTGAATACGATGACCTGCTCTTCCCCCCATAGTTTTTGCTAAACTAAGACCTGCAATCATAGCTTTATACTCAGGCTCATTATTAAAAGCCTCGAATTGGAAGCGCAAAGCATACTCCACATCGACCTCATCCGGGCTGTTCAAAATAATCCCTGCTCCATAACCTGCAGTACACGAAGATCTATCTACATATAAATTCCATATAGATACCTTGTCTTCAAATTTTTGATCGGACAGAATTCCTCGGTGGAATATTTGATGCTTCCTTTTATCCTCCTCTAGCATTTCTTGCTGCTCGTCGACTATCTTCTCTTGCTCGCCGACCACCTTAAGTGATCGGGGTTTAAATTTGATGATCCTGTAACATCCATATGTTGGTCGGTGTGCAACTTTTGCTCCTCAGAGGCATCTGGATAGGTGAACTCTGCTATAAAATCTGCTACTGCCTGCCCTTTTAGCGACGATCTAGGCTCATAAACTATGTCATATTCACCAAGTTCTACTGCCCAGTACATCAATCTCCCTGATTTTTCTGGTTTATGGAGAGTTTGCCTCAATGGCATATCAGTATACACGACTATGGTATGAGCTTGGAAATACGGCCTCATTCTCCTACTTGCCTCGATCAATGCTAGTGCCAACTTTTCCAGTCTTGGATATTTAATCTATGCTCCTCGGAAGGCCTTGCTAGTGTAATAGATCGGTTTTTGTACTCCATCCTCTATTCTTATCAATGCCGAGCTAACTGCATTCTCCGACACTGCCAAATATAAATACAATCTTTCCCCCATCACTGGCCTGGACAACAGTGGAGGTGCTCCCAGATATTTCTTCAATTCGTGAAAGGCTTTCTCGCATTCTTCATTCCATTCAAATGTTTTTCGAAGTGTTTTGAAGAATGGGAGGTATCTATTAGTTGCTCGTGATACAAATCTATTAAGTGTTGCAACTCGCCCTATAAGACTTTGGACTTCTTTCTTCGTCGTTGGAGATTGCAGTCCCAATAGAGCCTTGATCTTTTCTGGGTTTGCTTCAATACCTCGTTGGTTGACAATATACCCGAGGAACATGCCTTCTCGTACTTCGAATATGCACTTGGTGGGATTCAGCTTCATTTGATATATATCTAGTTGATCAAAGGTCTGGCCTAAGTCAATTAGATGGTCAGCAACTCTCTTGCTCTTCGTCAGCATATCATCAACATAAACTTCCATATTGCAACTGATTTATTCTGCAAATACCTTGTTCATCAGCCGTTGATATGTTGCACCTGCATTTTTCAAACCAAAAGGCATAACATTATAACAATACGTTCCCCTAGGGGTAATGAAAGAGGTACTCTCCCTATCTTCAGGTTTCATTTTAATCTGGTTGTAACTAGAATAAGCATTCATGAAGCTCAACAACTCGTGTCCCGAGGTAGCATCCACTAATTGATCAATTTGGGGCAAAGGAAAATGATCCTTTGGGCATGCCTTGTTAAGGTCGATAAAGTCTACACACATCCTCCACTTGTTATTTTTCTTCTTTACCATTACTACGTTTGCCAACCGGTCGGGATATTTGACATCGTCAATAAAGCAAGCTTTCTGGAGCTTCTCGACCTCTTCTTGTATGGCTTGGTTCTTCTCGGGGCTGAACACTCTTCGTCTCTGCTTCACTGGCTTGATCTCCTTATTCACATTGAGCTCGTGACATAAGAAATTTGGATATATTCCTGGCATATCCTCATGACTCCAGGCAAAAGTTTGTTTTATGCTTTTTAGGAAAGCTATCAATTCCTGTTTTAGCGAGGCATCTAACGATGAACCTATTTGAGTTGTTCGTTCCGGGTGCTCGTCGTCCAAAATGATATTTTCAGTAGCTTCCACCACCTGACCTTTCACGAGCTGCGATTCGTCTCTAGGATCCAATGTTTCAATCTCTGCACCTTCATCCTCTTGGTAGGTCGTAGTCTTTTTCCTAGACTCCTCCAGTTCTTCTTGCTCGGCAGATGAGTAATAACATTCCCGAGCAAATTTTTGATCACCCTTCACAACTCCCACTCCAAAATTGGTTGGAAATTTCAGGCATTGATGTACAGTAGATGGTACCGCTTAGAACTTCTTCAAACCTACCCTTACCATGAAGATATTGTAAGCTGACTGGACATTCTTATCCATCACAAAGAAACGTACTCTTTCTGTTCGACAAGCAGGCCATGTACCGATGAACATATCCAACTTGATCATCCCAAGTGGAAAGACCTTCTCGCCAGCAAACCCGATGAGGGGCCTGTGATAAGGTTCCAGTTGAGACAACTTTAGATTTAAACTATCGAAGCATGAGTAGAATATGATATCCGTCGAGCTACCATTATCCACCAGTACTTTTGAGATTATTAATTCCTTCATCCTCATTTTGATCACCAGTGGGTCATCATGAGGATATAGTACACCTGTAAGGTCGCTCTTGGAGAAACCAATGACCAGTTTTTCTTTGTTCACCTTCCTCGGGCGATCATCCTCAGCTAGATTTATTCGCTGAATGTATGAACAAGATTGAGCTTCATTGAGGTAAGCTTTTCTTTTCGCAGTAAGGTCCCCACCTCCTGCATCTCCACCTGTAATAACGTTACAATCAAATGATCCAAAACGAATCGAAAATACCTCACGTTTTGGCTGTCTTGGTTTCTTGGGGAGATCAGGGTCGTCTTCGGGATCATCTTCATGATCTCTTTTCTTATTTTCTTCTGATCGACGAGGAGATCTAGACCTCTGTCTTGATCGGTCGTTGCTTTTTCTTTCATTTTTTCGATCAACATACTTGGTCAGCTTTCCTCGTCTGATGAGTGCTTCAATTTCATTCTGGAGAGCTATAAAATTTTTGGTCGTGTGACCATGGTCTTTATGGAACTCACAATATTTGGCTTTATTCCTCTTGTCAGGATCTGACTTCATTTTCTGAGGACAGTTTAGATCCTCGCCGTTTTTGATCTCTTCCAAGACATGGTTTATGTCTACTTTCAAAGGAGTATAATTTTCAAATTTCTTCAATATTTCCCATGATGGCTTTGCTTTTGACTGCTTGTCACCACCATTGTTCTTATGTTCTTTCTTTTTAGCCTTATCAACCTCCACCTTGGTCTCTTTGGTGTCCATGTTCTTCTTCGCAGCCATAGCCTCCTCGGCATTCATGATCTTGGCCGCTTTTGCCATTAGTTCTGACATTGTTCTGGGTGGATCTTTGGCCAAAGTATAGTACAATTTATTGGGCAACAGTCCACTCATCAAAGCAGTAATTGCTGTTTTTTCCTCGTAATTAATAACTCCGAGCTTCTCGTTATTGAAACGGGTTATGCAATCCCTGGTGATCTCACCTATTTTTTGTCTAACACTTAACAAATGTGCCACCCGCTTAACTGGTTTTGCTCCAAAACAGAAATTTCCAATGAAGAGCTCGACCAATTGAAAGAAAGTCGAAATATTCCCCCGAGGAAGATTATTGTACCATATTTGTGCAGATCCGGTAAGAGTTCCCGAAAATTCCCTGCATCTCATCTCGTCTGGCACGGCATAGATGTCGGCAGCAGCTTGGTATTATTCTATATGAAGGACAAGGTCAGTTTTTCCATCATATTTAGGGGTCACAACAGGTGCTTTGAACTTCGATGGTGTGGGAAAATCCACAATTGCCTGTTTAAAAGGCATCTCTTGGACAAAAGTTCTTTGTAGAGGATTCTTGGCCTTAACCATTTCCCCTAGTCTATCCTCCAACCTTTGAATAGAGCCTTTCCATGCATCCTTTCCCTCCTCGGGCCTATTGGTTCGAGTAATTGATTGTGTTGAAGTCACTTCCTGGGATCTATCATGTCGAGCAACTGGTTGTGATTGGTCAGAACCTTCTCTTAGATCAGATGGTCGTCGAAAGTTTCTCGACACAACCTTAGGAAGAATTTTATTCTTCCTAGGGCCCAATTGATCAAAAGGAGAGATCCTGCTTAATCTTTCCAATGCACTAGTCCTTTCTGGAGAGAGAGTGATGTGTTGTTCAGTATCTGTGGCTCGTACTGACGAAGTTCGACCCGGTTGATAAGAAAAATCATTAGATTTTTTAGTGCGATATGAATCGCTTTGCCTAATACGCGAAGAAACTAAACGGGTATTTCTTTAAACACTTCGTTTTCCTGAATGGGTCGGCGCTCCACCCTGGATGGTTTGCATGAGTTATCGCATAGTCTCTTACATGGCGGTTGATATACCCATATATACCCTCGGCCAGGCCGAGGGCACCATCCAACCAGACGACCCCTCAGGGGGCCGACCCTTCATCAGGCTCCAGATAACCTTCTGAGGGGCCGACCCTTCATCAGGCTCCAGACGACCCCTAAGGGGGCCGACCCCCTCATCAGGCTCCAGACGACCCTTTGGGGTGCCGACCCTTCATCAGGCTCCAGACAACCCCTCAGGGGGCCGACCCCCTCATCAAGTTCCGGACGACCCCTTAGAGGGCCGACCCTTCATCAGGCTCTGGACGACCCCTCAGAGGGCCGACCCTTCATCAGGCTCCGGATGACCCCTCAGAGGGCCGACCCTTCATCAGGCTCCGGACGACCCATCGAGGGTACGACAATACGAGGCCTAAATTAGGCCAGACTCACTACCGGAAGGAACATTGCCCTCGACTTCGGCTCATAGGCCGAGGGTGACATCATCACAGCGCGTGGTTTGGGAGACACGTGGAACAGTGTGCGTGAGGCTCGCATGGCACATGGGAGACCGTTATAACAATATCACACCCTCACGTTAGGGAATATTATGTCATCATTTGGCATCTACAGGTGTCAACAGGGGATTGGCTAGATCACCATTCACATGCACCATGTATACTTGGGGGGTACACTACACCCCCCAAGACCTATATATACTTGTCACCTACAACCCTACAAGGGGATTGATTAATTTATTATAACCCTAGCTAAAACTCTGCTTGTACACATAGTAGAGAGAGAAAGTGAGCTTATGTGCATTGTATCCAAGGCCATTAGTGCCCATACTTAGTGGATCACACACTCACAGTGGATGTAGGCCAAATTGGCTGAACCACTATACACCATTGTCTTATTTCCTCTTATACTCATCCCCTTCTACATACTAATACACTTATAGCTCTCTATGACTGCCATGGCTGCCATTGTTTGAGCTCACTATCACTTATCCGGTGGTGCTAAATCTTAGCATCATCAGTTTGGTGCCGTCTCTGGGAACGAGAAGACATCTCTTCCTTTGTACAGCTTGACCTCACTGGGCACTCTGGTGGTGAGCCAGAACTCCCCCTGAGAGGAGGTGTTTCACCATTGAAAGAGACCCACTAAGGTTCCCAAGCTCACCCGTCTTTTCTTCAGTTTAGCTTTTCATAGCTCAAACACATGGCACCTGAAATGCCACCGCCACCGCTTCCCCCGCCGGATGATAGGGGAAGACCCAGTTCCAGTCAGTCACCGCCTCAGTCTGAGATAGCTGATGTGGCGGCAGCCTTAAAGTCTCTGGCAGCAAGCCAGCGGATGATGCAGGAGCAGTTCACAGCTCTAAGCCAGAACATACTAAGACCACCAGGGGTTTCACCTGAGATGATTACTCCGACAGCAGCTCCAGGACAGCATGAGGCCAGGGGACCACCCCAGGCACCATGCAAAGAACTGCCACCCCCTCAGCGGCGTAGGGATGTTGCTGACCCCCGGCATCTACGCCTGGGGAGGCAAGGAAACCCTTGCCCTGAGGACAGGTATGATGATATGGAGGGAGAGGAGGCCCCAATAGAATGCTGGGAACCGTATGAGGTCTCCAACAATACTGTACGACCACTCCAGGATAGTAGAGGAAAGTGCGGGAGACCAAATCCTGATGATCCCCCGAGAGGCTCTGCTTTTGATCGCTTGAGCAGGGGGTCAGCCTTTGAGAGGCTGGGCCCAGTAAATGACCTGCGAGAAAAATTGTTTAGGTCAAGAAGTGCTGCGAGGTCCAGGAGGGAGGCAACAGATGGCCGACCCTAAGGACGGGATGACGGTCAAAGGGAAGTAAACAGCCGATACAGGCCTGCCGCAGCAGAACCCTCCGTCCACCTTAAAGAGGCGGCAGGGGATAACATCGGCCAAGCTGACCCTGTGAGGCCCTGAAATGACTTGATCCAGCGATTGGAGGATAAGATTGGTGACATACTGAAGAGACGTGACCCTCTTCAGAGGGGATACACCATAGGCTCACCCTTTGTGGAAAATATAGTCAACTTCCCCATGCCATCAAAGTTCAAGCCACCTGTGGTCACCCCAAGATATGACGGGAACACCAACCCCGTCCACCACGTGGAGATATATCAGTCAGCAGTAGACATATACTCTATCTCGGATGAGATGAGGTGTCGTGCCTTCTCTGGTACCCTAACTGGGGCTCCACATGTCTGGTACACGTCTCTCCCAAAAAACTCCATTTAAAACTTTAAGCAGTTGGCAGACCGGTTCATCCACAATTTTTGCTTCGGGATGAGGCCACAGAAGAAGACTACCCACCTGCTCTATGTTAAGCAGGGGAAGAATGAGAGTCTAAGAGACTACATAGCCAGATTCAACAAAGAGAAGCTGGAGGTGGAAGACTATGAGGAGAGCATAGCTATGATATCCCTGATTGGAGGACTCCAAAAGGGGAAACTGTTATGAAAGCTTGCTGAAGACCCTCCGAGGATGATGGCTGAATTGCTGTCGACAGCAGGGAAGGTGATGAACGCCGAAGAGGTGATGGTTGCAAAATATGAAGACGAAAAAGGAGGTGCTAGTGGGGGTAGATACCCTAAGAAGAACAAAAAGGGGAAGAAGAGGTCTACGAATGACAAGTTCGTTGGTTACACCCCTCTAACGGTCATCTGTGAAACAGATTCTCAATGAGATAAAAAGTGACCGGTCCCTAAAGTGGCCTGAGAAGCTGAGGGCAGCCCCCAGCAAGAGGAATAAGAACGTGTGGTGTGAATTTCACCAAGACCACGGCCACGTAACAGACAAATGTTTTGCTCTAAAAGATGAGATTGAGAAGATGCTGAAAGAAGGGAAGCTCAGAAAGTACGTCGACAAAGGTGCCTTCAAGAGGGGACGACCCCAGAAAGAAGCGAGGCGATGCATGCAGAGAAGGTCCTCAAAAAAGAGGGGACGACCCTTCTGATGATGAGGACGACCCTGACCTCCCGCCAAGAGACGACCATGACCCTATCAAGAGGCTTAATGTGATCTCGCTCGGAGTGGGAATGATCTCCGGGGGTCTAGTAGGAGGAAGGTCTGAGGTCGCTGACAGGAAGGCCCATGTGGCTGAGGCCAAGGCAGTGACGAAGACGGTACACTCAACCTCTCTGGAGGTCAAGTCAGAAAAGAGGAAGAAGGTTGATATGGACACTCTGATAGTGGGATTTTTAAGAATGGACTTCAAAGGCCTCTTAGCCCCACATGATGACCCTCTCGTCATCACTACCAGGGTGCACGGGTGTGAGGTGCCGAGGATCCTAGTAGATGGGGGCTCATCTGCAGATGTGATGTTTTGGCCGTGCTTCAAAGCCTTAGGTCTCAGTCGTGCTAGACTCATCCCATACCATCATCCATTGATTGGGTTCAGTGGAGAAAAGGTTCATCCCCTTGGAGTGTATAAGGCCGATGCTAGGATGGGGGACGAGTGGCCGAGATGGCTTACCAAGAAGGTCAGTTTCTTTTGTGATGGATGAGCATGTATTTTCGGCCTACGACATCATACTGGGGCATGTGGCCCTCAAGGGGTTTGAAGCTGTGCCTTCTACGGTCCATCAGATGATAAAATTTCCTACCCCTTATGGGGTGGGGGAAGTTCAGGGAGACCAGACGACAGCGCGAGAATGTTACTACAACTCCGTTGAAAAAGGGAGGCACACAAGAGGGCTACGACTTACAATATTGATACCCTAGACCCCAGGGACGAGACGAAGCTCAAGAAAGGAGAGGCCGCGGAAGAGGTAGAATCCATCATCCTCGATGAGGATGACCCAGAAAAAACCGTCCAAATCGGCAAATCTCTGAAGCCCAATATCAAGGAAGACCTCATTAAACTGTTGAGGAGAAGGCGAAGCGTCTTCGCATGGAGTCATGAGGATATGCTGGGGATTGACCCTGAAATCATGTGCCACAAGATAAATGTGGTAGAGGGAGTGAAGACGGTAAAGCAGAAGAGGAGAATTTACTCTAGAGAAAAGTATGAGGTCATAAGGGATGAGGTCAAAAAATTAGAAGACGCTGAATTTATCAGAGAGGTCATCTACCCCGAATGGCTGTCCAATGCAGTCATTGTTCCAAAGGCCAATGGGAAGTGGAGAATGTGTGTGGACTTCACAGACCTCAATAAGCACTGTCCCAAAGACAACTTCCCTCTCCCCCGCATTGACCAGATGGTAGACGCTACCGCAGGCCATGAGCTCATGAGCTTCATGGATGTCTATTCAGGGTATAACCAGATCTTCATGAACCCTGAAGACTCGGAGAGGACAGCCTTCATCACTGACAAGGGGACATACTGTTACAGGGCCATGCCCTCTGACCTAAAAAATGCGGGGGCAACGTACCAGCGCCTCGTAAATAAAATGTTTGAAGACCAAATTGGGAAGTCTATGGAGGTCTATGTAGATGACATGCTAACTAAGAGTCTGAAGGTGTGGCAGACCTGGAGAGGACCTTTAATACGATGGACAAATACCAGATGAAGCTTAATCTGGCTAAGTGTGTCTTCGGGGTCGGAGCAGGGAAGTTCCTGGGGTTCATTGTCAACCAAAGTGGCATCGAGGCCAATCCCAAAAAGATAAAGGCCCTTATTGAGATGAAGACCCCCAAGTCCATTAAAGACGTTCAGAGACTCACAGGGAGAGTTGCTGCCTTGAACAGGTTAGTGTCTAGGGACACAGACAAGTGTTTGCCATTCTTTAAGATCCGTAGGAAGGCCTTCGAATGGAGTGAAGAGTGTAATGAGGCTTTCAGGGATCTGAAGTCATACTTAGGGTCTCCCTTGTTGTTGTCACGGCCCACGCAGGATGAACAACTTTATGTATACCTCGCCATCTCAGAGTTGGCCATCAGTGCAACCATTGTGAGAGACGAAGATGGAGTACAGAAGCCTGTATATTTTAACAGCAAGGCACTTCAGGGGGCAGAGCAAAGATACCCGAGGATGGAGAAGTTAGCCTACGCCTTGATCCATGCCTGAAGGAAGATGAAGTCGTACTTCCAGTCCCATACAATGGTCATCCTCACCGACTCTCCCCATAGGCAGGTTTTGCACAAGCCTGAAAAATCAGGGAGGTCAATGGCTTGGGCTATAGAACTGGGGGAGTTTGACATAGTGTATCAGCCTAGGACGCCCGTTAAGGGGCAAGCATTGGCAAGCGTCGTGGTTGAGTTTACTTGGGAAGATGATGAAGCCGAGGATGAGGGCCTCGGGAGGATAGATACCCGACAGGGTGAGCTCCTCGACACACCCGCAGATAGAGCTGAGACAAGGACTGCTAGAAGGAAATCAACTGAAAACGAAGAGGGAAGATACATCTTTAGACAGGGATCCCTCTCCTAGGGAAATTTTTTAGAGGGAAAGACTCTGTGGAGCCTCTTCGTTGACGGGTCCTCTTGTGACAACGAAAGTGGAGCTGGACTGATACTATCAGCACCCGATGGCACAGACGTTGAATACTCCCTAAGGTTCAACTTCAAAGCCTCCAACAACGAGGCTGAATATGAGGCCTTGGTAGTAGGCCTCTCCTTGGCCAAGTCTCTTAGTGTCGGCCAGATTTTGGTCCATAGTGATTCAAGGCTAGTAGTGAATCAGATACTAGGAGCCTACGAGGATAAGGACGAGAGGATGGCTAGGTACCTTAAGAAAGTGAGGTCATTACTGAAAGGCTTCAGAGAAGTGAAATTGAAGAGGATACCTAGGCTCGACAATGGCCGTGCTGATGCCCTTGCAAGGTTGGCCTCGACAACTAGGACAGACATCAGGAGGACGGTCCCAGTAGAAATTTTGCTTCAGCCAACTATTGAAGACGCCGAGGGAACACTTGGCAATTGCCTAAATGTTTCTCAAGAAGCTTCATGGATGGACCCTCTTATCAGATACATTAAAGAGGGGGAGATGCCAGAAGCAGGGCAAGAAAGCAAGAAGTTGAGATACAAGGCTGCAAAATTCACTGTCATCGGAGACACCTTGTACAAAAAGGGGTTTTTGCTCCCCTTACTTAGGTGTGTGCATCCCTCAGAAGTCCCTTCCATTTTGCAAGATGTGCACGAAGGATCGTGCTCAAGCCACATCGGGGGTAGATCCTTAGCGAAGAGGGTGATCACCCAGGGGTACTGGTGGCCGACCTTGGGGAAAGATGCATCGGCATATGTAAAAAAGTGTGACAAATGTCAAAGATTTGCCACCATCCCTCACCAGCCCCATCAGCCTCTTACTTCCATTACATCCCCATGGCCATTTGCAGTGTGGGAAATTGACCTAGTAGGACCCTTGCCTAGGGCCATCAATAACTATCGGTTCCTCATCGTAGCCATTGACTATTTTTCAAAATGGGTGGAAGCGGAACCAATGGTCACGATTACAGAGCAGAAGACCTTCCAGTTCATCTGGAAAAATGTGATATGCAGATATGGTCTCCCCAACACCCTCATCTCGGATAACGGGACTCAGTTCAAAAATACCTCTCTTCAGAAGTACTGTGAAAGGGTGAGTATCAAACAATTCTTCTCCACCCCTGACCGACCTCAGGCCAATGGGCAGACAGAGGTTACAAATAGGACAATCCTAGATGGAATCAAGAAGAGGATTGAGGAGGCAAAAGGAAAATGGGTCGAGGAGTTATACGCCGTGCTGTGGGCCTATAGGACGACAATGAGGTCCTCTACCGGAGAGACCCCATTCATGCTAGCTTATGGCTCAGAAGCCGTCATCCCCATTGAGATTGGGTTTCCTACTCATAGGGTCCAAATGTATGACCCCCAGAGCAGAAGAAAGGAGACTTGACTTAAACCTAATCGAGGAAAGGAGGGAAGATGCTGAGATAAGACAGGCCGCCTACCAGCAGAGGACCGCAAGGTTTTACAATCAGAGGGTGAAACAGAGACCAATTGCGGTGGGGGACTTGGTCCTCAAAAAGACTTTGCAGAAGCCCAACAAGCTCCACCCTAATTGGCACGGCCCATATAGGGTCATCGATGAAGTCGTCCCAGGGACCTATAGGCTAGAAAACCTGGAGGGGGAACCCTTTTCCAACCCCTGGAATGCAGATCATTTGAAAAAATACTATCAGTAATGTTGTGAGGTCTTGATGGGCCATAATTGTAATAGGTACTGCTTCGGCAGAATACATTGAAAATTAATGAGAAATATCAGTGTTTCCCCTCATCTTGTGCGCATGGAATCATTAGTTGGGTAATTTGTTCCCTCGGCTATAATGTGGACCAGTGGAGGGGACGACCCCACCACTGTCCTCAAGAAAAACGAGGGAAAACTTCATTAAAACCATTAGTTTGGTAATTTGATCCCTCGGCTATAATGAGGGCCAGTGGAGGGGACGACCCCACCACTGTCCTCAAGAAAGACGAGGGAAAACTTTATTAAAAACCATTAGTTTGGTAATTTGATCCCTCGGCTATAATGAGGGCCAGTGGAGGGGACGACCCCACCACTGTCCTCAAGAAAGACGAGGGAAAACTTGATTAAAAACCATTAGTTTGGTAATTTGATCCCTCAGCTATAATGAGGCCCAGTGGATGGGACGACCCCACCATTGTCCTCAAGAAAGACGAGGGAAAACATTAAAACCATTTGTTTGGTGATTCGATCCCTCGACTATAATGAGGGCCAGAGGAGGGGACGACCCCACAACTGTCCTAAAAAAAGACGAGGGAAAACATTAAAACCATTTGTTTGGTGATTTGATCCCTCGGCTATAATGAGGGCCAGTGGAGGGGACGACCCCACCACTGTCCTCAAGAAAGACGAGGGAAAACTTTATTAAAAACCATTAGTTTGGTAATTTGATCCCTCGGCTATAATGAGGGCCAGTGGAGGGGACGACCCCACCACTGTCCTCAAGAAAGACGAGGGAAAAATTATATTAAAACCGTTAGTTTGGTAATTTGATTCCTCGGCTATAATGAGGTTCAGTGGAGGGGACGACCCCACCACTGTTCTTAAGAAAGACGAGGAAAAAACTTCATTAAAACCATTAGTTTGGTAATTTGATCCCTCGGCTATAATGAGGGCCAGTGGAGGGGACGACCCCACCACTGTCCTCAAGAAAGACGAGGGAAAACTTTATTAAAAACCATTAGTTTGGTAATTTGATCCCTCGGCTATAATGAGGGCCAGTGGAGGGGACGACCCCACCACTGTCCTCAAGAAAGACGAGGGAAAACTTGATTAAAAACCATTAGTTTGGTAATTTGATCCCTCGGCTATAATGAGGCCCAGTGGAGGGGACGACCCCACCACTGTCCTCAAGAAAGACGAGGGAGAGGTTAGTGATTATACAAAAAAAATTCACAAAGCAAACCATACTAAAGGCAAATAAGGAAGACAGTAAAGGAGATGATAGTATAAATGAAATGCCAAGTTTATACAAAATAGAGAACAAAAATGATAATTACATTAAGAGGGTATTAGCTACAGAAAGCCACCCTATGGGACAATATCGGAGGGCAGGGCCTCAACATCCACCAGAGGGGTTTCTTCAATGACCACAACCGGCTGATCCTCAGATGTGCCGACACCCTCGACTTGCACTTGTGATTCCACCTGAGTCAGAGCCTCGGCGATCAGAGGGTCATCCAATCTGACTGCTTCAATCGACGGGCGAACCGAGGAGACGACATCACCAAACCTGAGGACGACCCACCGGCAGGCCGTCCTGATTACTCTCTCCAAATATTTAAGGCCGAAGCCTTGAAACTCGTCAGGAATTTTATAAGCCCCAACAGCATCAGCCTCGACTTTCCTGATAGCTGCTTCAAGATTAGTCTTGTGCTTGACCCCCATGTTGGTCAAGGCCTCGTCCTTTTCCTTGATAAGCAAGTCTTTGGCCTTAAGGTCCTCGTCGTGCTGCCTCGTCAGCTGGTCCAGGATCCTTGCATGCTCAGTCCTGGTACTTTCCAACTCGGCCCTTGCAGTATCAAGCTCCGATTGAAGATCTGCCTCATGTTGAATAGCCCTCTCAGCTTCATGGAACTTTGCTTGGTTCTCAGCCATCCACTTGGTGGCCGAAGTAAAGGCGCATACAGACTGCACAATAAAAATAAGCAGATGTAAAGAGGCCGAGGAAACAGTTGGTGAAAGAATGAAATTAAAGAAGTGGGTCAAGACCAATACCTGTGCAAGGGCGTGCAGACCATAGTCATACACTTTGGCAGGAGGCATCTTTGACAGGAACTCGTAATCAGCGGCCGAGGGAGCAGAAAACATTGAGGCCTTGGCTCCCCTCAAGTTTGTGATCAGTGATGAGGGCTCGGCCCTGAGATGTGCCAGGTTCTGGGACCAGAAGGCCCCCATACTGGATGAAGAAGCAGTCCCTTCAGATGCTTCGACCCTGGCCCTCGTTCGAGAATCCGACCGAGGGTCAACAGGAGCCTCAGGCTCCTTTCTTTTGTGGCTATCGGCGGTCGGCTCAACAACCGTTGGCCCAGCGACCTTCGTCTTCCTCGGAGCCTGCTGAGGCTCCTTACCCTTCTTCTTGGCCAAGCTGGATAGTAAGCTGTGAGTAGTCATTTCCCAAAGGTAGTCTGATACACCTGCAGGACGACCTGAAAAGGGTACGACACGTAAGAAAAGTACAGAGATAAAGAGGAAACACTTCAAAAATAAGTAAAGAATGGAAAACGTTTAGTATGACTCACATAGTTCTATCAGAGGGCCGACCCTCAGATCAGCTTCTTTGAGGAACCGGGGGGTCATCAAATCTTCAAATTTTACAATCTCACCCCCTCTCCCTCGTCCCCTCAGATACTCAACGATGTCCTTTTCTTCCAGACTAAGTCCGGGGTCTGACCTAGCCTTCATTGATGAGTTAGACCATCTATAGAGGACCCTCGGACCATCGGCAACAGGGGATGCCTCGACGGAGAACTCCCACTCCCCAGAGACGAAGAAGAATCTCTTCTTCCAATCGTGGTTGGAGGTTTGTGCCACGTGGAGAAGTTTTTTCTCAGACCTCCTCGCCCCTAGATGATAGTACCCAGGCTGTTTGGACGAGGAGGTGATATTATAGCAGGACAAGAATACGTCAACCGAGGGCTCATCAGTGAAAGCATTCTTCCACAGGGAGATGTAGCCCAGGATCGTCCTCCAAGAGTTGGGATGAAGTTGAGAGGGGGCAACGCCGAGGGACGAACAAATGTCTACAACGGCCGGATGTAAAGGGAGTCTGACACCTACCTTGAACATTTGTTCATATACTGCAACCTCTCCCTCTTCACCCTCAAAAACCCTCTCGTCCTCAGAGGGAACCCTCATAGTTATACTGTGGAGCACTCCATAGGCATGCCTCCACAATAAGAGGTTGCGATCCCTAACTGAAGAGATATAGGACGAGGCATGGGAGGTATCAACCTGGTCATCTGAATCATCGCCCTCGTCCTCGGTCCCCTCTCCCTCGGCCTCATCATCTGCCAGAGGCCCCTGGGGAAAGGCCATCTGGAAGGCATGTGGAGATAGGGTTGTCACAGGGACAGCCTTGGAAGCAACCATACCCTCGGCCTGGGCTTAGATCAGATGTCTCCATTCTACCAGAAGGTCCAGCGCCAGTTGGCGAGGATGCTCTCTCGTCCATCTCACTTAAATGACACTCGGCTGGACGATGGGACGACCCACAAGACTCAGATGGCTCAAATGGTTTGATTGTGGCTAGAGGAATTGGAAAGATGGGTCGTACCCAATTAGGGTCGACCCCTCGTCTCCTCTCCTCCTCTTCCTCTATTCGTCTGATCTCAATAAATAATTTCTCTCTCAGGGAAGGGAACTCCTCAGCTAAGCTATAAAGCCTCCTAAGCATCAAGAGGGAGACCCTACACTTGGAGGAATTTGGGGAACTTAACTACAAATAAGTTTACAACTGACCAGATTGGACTTTTGGATTAAAACAAAGGGAATCGATGGGTTTCACTCAAGAACACTCAAAAACCAGTCGCCGAAAAAGTTGTAAAACGACCCAAATCAAGCCCTACAGGCCTAAAACCAAAAGGCAAAAAAAGTAATGAAAGTAAAGAGGACGCTGGGGGTGAAGGATTACCTGAAGAGAAAGGGCAAAGTTGCTAAGCTTGAAGGATCGAAGACTGCAGAAATGGCAAGAAGGCTGGAAGCTAGAAAGAGAGAGTTCAAGCGCGAAGAAGAAGAGAGAGAGAGTTCAAAAATCTCTTAAATACCTTAGTAATGAGCGGGCCCATTAACCAAGGCAGGGCACGGCCCACGAGGAGGGCATCATTAGGGCACAACGCCCCAGGTAAAGTATGCAGCTGCCATGCCTTGGAAACTGGAACAATAATGAGTATCTGCCCAGGTGTCACTCATCCAATAGACCGTACACTTAGTCTCAAAAGCAACACTATCCCTCAGCCATCTCAGCATCATCTATGGCTAAGGGCTGGGGGGTGATTGATATACACATATATACCCTCGGCCAGGCCGAGGGCACCATCCAACCAGATGACCCCTCAGGGGGCTGACCCTTCATCAGGCTCCAGACGACCTTCTGAGGGGCCGACCCTTCATCAGGCTCCAAACGACCCCTCAGGGGGCCGACCCCCTCATCAGGCTCCAGACGACCCTTTGGGGGGCCGACCCTTCATCAGGCTCCAGACAACCCCTCAGGGGGCCGACCCCCTCATCAGGTTCCGGACGACCCCTCAAAGGGCCGACCCTTCATCAGGCTCCGGACGACCCCTCAGAGGGTCGACCCTTCATCAGGCTCCGAACGACCCCTTAGAGGGCCGACCCTTCATCAGGCTCCGGACGACCCGCCGAGGGTACGACAGTACGAGGCCTAAATTAGGCCAGACTCACTATCGGAAGGAACATTGCCCTCGGCCTCGGCTTATAGGCCGAGGGTGACATCATCACAGCGCGTGGTTTGGGAGACGCGTGGAACAGTGTGCGTGAGGCTCGCATGGCACATGGGAGACCGTTATAACAATATCACCCCCTTACGTGAGGGAATATTATGTCATCATTTGGCATCTACAGGTGTCAACAGGGGATTGGCTAGATCACCATTCACATGCACCATGCATACTTGGGGGGTACACTACACCCCCCAAGACCTATATGTACTTATCACCTACAAACCTACAAGGGGATCGATTAATTTATTGTAACCCTAGCTAAAACTCTGCTTGTACACACAGTAGAGAGAGAAAGTGAGCTTATGTGCATTGTATCCAAGGCCATTAGTGCCCATACTTAGTGGATCACACACTCACAGTGGATGTAGGCCAAATTGGCTGAACCACTATACACCATTGTCTTATTTCCTCTTATACTCATCCCCTTCTACATACTTATACACTTATACCTCTCTATGACTGCCATGACTGCCATTGTTTGAGCTCACTATCACTTATCCGGTGGTGCTAAATCTTAGCATCATCAGCGGTCTAGCCCTGAGCCAAATTAGCCATTATTCCAGCCAAATCTTGGACACTTGGAGGAGTGGATGGATTTGGAGGGTTTCCAGCGTTTCGATTACTGGATTCAGGATTATCATCCATTGAGGATGAATTGTTTTGGTGAAAAACGATAGTTTCAGTCGTTTTCCCACAGACGACGCCAATCTGTTGATGTAAAAAATTAGATTATCTCTAATTATTTAATCACAGATAAAAAATAAATAAGACAAAAGATTTTTAAAGTGGTTCAGCCTTGAATGAATGGCCTACATCCACTGTTTGGGTTATTATTGACAGTTTGGGAATTCTCGATTACAGATTTTACCAAGAAATTCCGAGTCCCCTTACAATGAGGATAAAAAATGTATTTATAGCCCTCAAGCTGTAAATGTGAAAGGGTGATACATAGCTGTCCAATATACGTGTACATCTGTATGATAATAATCAGCATTTAATGCGCATTCAATCCTCTTAATTATTCAGTTATAAATGCTCCGAACGAGGTGCAGCTCGGACCGCCTAAGTAGCTCGGTATATATGAGTTGCTTGGTATAATAAAGTTCCTCGAAGAATGCCTGTTGCTCGGAGATGTTTGTAAGTGCCATGTAGATTGACACGTGTCTCCATTTAACTGATCCACGTCAGCAGATTAAATTTGGTATCAACACCAATATTTGAGATAGCGTTAACTATCTTACTAGTATTATCTAATCCATCATTTATGATTCTTCTAGTTATAGTCTTTCCTTCTTTAGTTTCTATATAAGGAGATTCTCTAAATTTGCAGGTATTTTTCTGTTTTTGTTCAAGTCTTTTCTCAATTCTTTCTAAAAAGTCTGAATAATCTTTTTGTTTTTTTTATCTCGTTAAGGATTTCTTCTTTAAAAGTCTTATTCTCATTTCTAGCATTAGTATTAATATCTTCATTATGTTTAACCAGAGTATTAACAAGAGAATTAGCGATCTTATTAATATAGTCTTTTACCTCATCTTCGTTTTCTTGTTTTTGCACAGATTCATGTGCTATTCTAGCTTATATGGTTTCTACAATTTTTTCTATTTTATCTAAACGTGCTAAGATAAATGGAGAGTCTGATTCGACTTGGGAGGGTCTATTATGTATAAACTTATTTCCCTTCATAATTTTTTCATATTTTTCTTCTACTTGGGTCGTGTATAGTTTAAGTTCATTAATAATACTATCCATTTTGGATAGGTTATGACCTTCCATATTATTAAGATAATTTGCTAAATTTTGTTAAAATTTAACAAAGTTTGTGTAGAAAGTGGTTAATCCTTCTGTCTTAGCTTTTAAATCTAATTGTAAGTCTTTAACAAAGCTACTGTTATAGTCTTGGATAACTGCTATAGATGTAGAAATTAAATTTAATCTTTCTAATATGAATCTAGTTTCTTTAGCAGCATTGTCAATCTCATTTTCATTTATCTTATAATAAAATCTATCATCATTTATCTTTTGTAGAATTCTTTGGTCAAAATCTGCTAAGGTCTGAATGGAGAGGTCTCTAGGTACCTCATTCCAGTCTGATCTAACTATCTCCATTAGGTAGATAATTGTCTAATCAAGGAATAAGCTTAGCTTGTTCTTTGGTGAGCTTAATTAGCTCACTGTCTTGATTTTTTGTCAAAGTTTTAATTTTTAAAATGTCTTTGTTAAGGACTTTGATATGATTAGTCTTAAGATTTATTTCCTGTGAAACTTGTACTAGGTCTATTGGGATTTGACTATCTATTTCTTGTATTCTTTTATAGATATTTTTTTATCTCTATTTCTAGGGTTTGAGTGTCTTTTATTAATTGTCTTAAAATAAGGAGTATACACTTATTTTGATTTATCATGTTATTGATAGCACTAGCAGTAATCTGTCTATTATCTGCGTGGTTAGCTGGGATGTGTTCAGTGTGTGAACAACCGTCTATGTGAGAGGTTAAGCAACCTTCTGGGCCTAAATCAGTTATGGGTATAGGTTGGTTGTCCGGATTGGTTCCAAAAATATCTTTATAAATGCGAGGGATAAATCCTAAGGGCATTAAAGTCTTTTTACTATGAGTCGAAAGGAGCGTCTTATGGCTCTGATACCAAATGTGGGATTGGGTCGGAATTCGACGGGATTCTAAATCTCTTAAAGGCCTGATACCAATTTTGGGTCTAAAATATAATTCTAATAATTATATAGTCTTAAAATAAGGTTTTACTATAAGACAAGAGGGGACCATTTAAAGAAAATAACAAAAAAGTCTTTGGGACCACCGCCGGATAATGACAAAAGTCCGCTAATCTGTTATTTAAGAAGTCCGTTTAAGAGAATATCTCTCTCTCTCTCTCTCTCTCTCTCTTTATATATATATATATGTGTGTGTGTGTGTGTGTGTGTGCAAGGTTTTAAAAAACTTGGGGTGTGATCGAGGAGTGGAGGCAGGCCTTAAGCCTTAGAACCCTAGGCGGATTTTAGGCGTAAAAGGGTTTGAAAAAGCGTTTAGGCATTTTTTTAAATATATTTTAACATCTTCAACTATATTAAGGCTATTAAAAACAATAAAATTGTAAATACCTTAAAATATGTCTGAATATATGCAAACTAAAATACTATTTTTAACTACCAAGAAAAAAACAAAAAAAGAAGAAAAAATGGGTTTTTGGACGAGATGTAGAGAAGTTTGGGATACCATTTGTCTTTTGATTGTTTTTAATGAGATATTAGTCCATTTTAAAAAAAAATTATTTAAAAAACGATATTTTTTCACTAAAGCATTTTTTTTTTAAAAAAATTTGCACCTTAAGCTTTTTATCAATAATAAAACATAAAAGAATTAAGGCGAGACGTTTCTCCTAAATCTCAAAATTAGACGCACTTCTTAAAATAGTAATTTTATGATAATATATAAATGGATGAAAGTATAAAGAATTGACGATTCTCTTAGAAAACAAAATTTAGAAAACAGACTTCCGTTGTTATATGAAACTAGTTTTTAATCTCGCGCGATGCGCGGGTGCTTTGCATTTATTGTTAAAAAATACAATGTGGATATACTTACAAAAACATAGGAAAAATCTACAACGTTAAAAATACCTATTTTATATTTTTATGATATATGTCGTTAATGCAGAAAAATTATAAAAGGATAACGAATATATGTATTTAATTTATAGAATATATGATGCCAACTAAATACTTGCATGTAAAATTGAAATGCAGAAAGGGAAACATTTAATGATGAAGTAAGTAAAATTAAAAAAATAAAAAGAATAGAACATACACACACACACACTATATATATATATATATATATATATATATTAAAAAACTGTTTTATAAGTAAAAATTATTTTTTTAAATAATACTATTTTTACAAAAATATAAATATATTATCATTTTTTTAATAACACTACGGTGTTAAAACTTTTTTATAATTTTTTTTGCAAAACATGATTTTATAAAAATAAGTATAAATATTTTATTATAAAAATTGTATTTTTATAAAGTAATTTTCTAAAAATATAGTTTTTAACTTCATTTCTTCATACAAATTGTGCTTGAAAAGACTATTTTATAAATATAAATATAAATTTAATTTTTTTTTATAATCTAATGTTATTGTTCAGAATTTATAAACTGTATTAGTAAAATTACATTTTTTATTTAAAAAACATTTTTTAGTTATATAAAAAAACTATTTGTTATATAAATAAACATTAGTATTTACTAATTAAAGAAAAAGATATTTCACATAAAATACTTTCATATGTATAAAAAAAGTTTATATTATATGAAACATTTTTTCTTCAATGAATAAATTCTAATATTTATATAATAAAAAGTTTTTTTTATGTATAACTCAAAAAAATGTTTTTTATAAAAAAAATGGATACTTTTGTAAAACAGTCTATAAAATTTTCATGTTAACATTACTTTATAAAAACAATTTTTCCTTAAAGAATATAGTATTTAAATTTTAAGAACATTCTCTTAAAACACAATATATGTAAAGACACGAAATTAAAAACTCCACTTTTTAGAAATTTACTTTATAAAAAATAATTTTTAATAGAAAAAAAGAGTTAAAACTATAAGGTTGGACTTTAATCTTAAAATCATTCTAACCCCTATTTTTAAATCATTGAAACTAAGTTAGAATATCTAACGATCGAAATGTCAATATATATATAAAGAGACGGAGATAAATTATTGGGTGCATATAATCTTCCTCACTTTGAGGATCATCTCCATACTATTTCTTGGAGATATTAGTTGTTAAAGAGATAAGAGTGAACATGACACAGAGATAATAAGAGGATAAGAGAGAAAAAATAATTCGGTGAAAGAAAGATAATAGGAGAATAAGAGACAAAAAAATTATTAGGGAGAAAGAAGAAATAAACTTACATTAGAGAGAACCATCTTTTACACGTTGGTTAAGATATATATGGGGAGATACACGTTGATTAAGATATATATGGGGAGAGAGGAGAATGAGAACATCATGTATCATGTATGTATTTAATAATGGCCATTGGAACGATTGGGAAATGAAGAGATGTATTTAATAATGGCCATTGTAAGGATTGAGAAATGAAGAGATTTGAGGATTTTAAGAGAAGATATTATAAATGAGGAAAAATTAATTATTGCCATGTGTCTAATACCTATGCAAAGACTAAGATGTGTAATTAATGGCGTTGCCACGTGTCAATTCTCTATAAAGAGACATCGAAATTATAGAGAAGTGATGTGCCACGTGGATAGGCTAATTGCAAAGCATAATAAATGCCTTGTTTTGCATTTTAGAGTATTAAGAGAAAGAGGATTTAAAGTCTACTTAAAAATAAATGTCTCAAACACAAATTCATATTACAATTACATTTTTAAACACATAAAAGAATAGTAGGACTCATAATGAAATTTGGCATTACAAAAGTGGTCGAGGGGCATTTGAGTAAACACAAAGACGTTCCTCTCTTCGTTCACGAGATTCTGGTCTGGGCTCACCAATATCCAACTCCCACTCCATCCCTTCTCACTTGGTCCCTTTCACGTCTGTCATCGATTTCCACACAAAAGATACACACAATCAATCCCATCTCTCTCTGAATCTCAATGGAATTTAACCATTCACATCCTTATATAAGATAATAATATAAATCTCTCTAATTATTATCATTCTCTCTCTTGTATTGAATCAATCAATCAATCAGATGATGGCAAAATGTAGTCTGATTTTGATTTTGGCTACAATTTCTTCCGTCCTCGTGGTCCTCGACGCAAGCGCGGGTGACGCCGATCCCATTTACAAGTAAGCTTACCTTATTCTCTTAATTATCCATTACTTGAAATCAATATCTGATTCAATTTACCTACTATATACACACAAACACTGATTTGGGGTGCTTTCTACTGTTATCACTGCTTACCTGGTAATTTTTGGAAAATTTGACTGCATTAAATTATGGGACCACAAATATTTAGTCATATATATGAACATAATTGTTTGGAGAACTTGTGCCTCTTAAATAATCCGGATGCCAGGGTCTTGTCTCCGGGTAAACAATAAACACTAAACAGACAGAAGTTTTAAAATCAAATTTCCTATGTTTCCTACCATCCCAACCTTTGAAAACACTTTTAAAAGGGGTGCATAGACGCGAGGCTTTCAAACACTCCGCATAAGGTATAGGGGTGGCAAAAGGCCCGAAAATGCATTTTTTTTTAATAATAATCAAAAGCCCCCCTCTCCCAAATTATATATTGTTTACTAATTAGATTATACTCGACTCAACAAAGCCTTGAGTTGAGTTGAGTAGAGTATAATATAGTAACCAACTCAACAAAGCCTTGAGTTGAGTTGAGCATAGTTGTCATAATCTTATGATTCGCGATTCGATTCATACGATTCGATTCGATTCATACGATTCGATTCGATTCACATACTAATCGATACAAATCGGGAATAGAATCGGAGGGGTTTCAAAAATCGAGCTGAATCGGCTTATTCGGGAGCTGAATCGCGAATTCACGATTCAGTTGCGATTCATGCATCTCGGAGGATGCTGGGTATTTTCAACCAACTTAAAGTTCCTGTTCGATTTTTTGTTCCTTCTAAAATAACCCTAAAAAATATTTTATTATTAAAATAATAAGAAGTTTGTACAAAATTAAGTTACCATTTGTAAAAGAGAGTGTGACCAAAACACACACTTGAACGAAACCTAAACTGCGATCACTTTTCTTCTTCTCTTCTAACATATTCAAAGCTACGGTTTCCTCTTTTTCGTGTTGCGATCACTTTTTTCTTCTCTCCTAACCTTTTTCGTCTCTTCTAACCTGCTTGAAGTTGATAGCTTTGCGTTTAATTGAAGCCAACAAATCTCGTGCAAGGAATTTATAAGTTAACTTGTATTATATGGTATTGTTATTAGAACGTATTTTTCACCAGTGTTATGTTTAATCCTTATTTGTGTTATTATATTGTATAATATATTATTGTGTTTAAATTTGGCCATTGTAGGTGGTGGTATTATTAGAATTTGTTCATAATTTGGACATGGAAGTTTATTTTGTTAGTTATATTTTAATGAAATCATGTCTTATAATTGGTTTTAGGACATAATATGTTTTATTACATATCCTTGATGTGTTCTCTTTGCATTTATGTATTATTTCCTACATGTTTTATGTTTATACCGATTCTTATGATTCGGTTCACGATTCATAGGATTTCCAATTCTTGATTCGATTCACGATTTGACAACTATGGAGTTGAGTATAATATAGTTAGTAAACAATATATGGTTTGGGGGAGGGGGATTGTTTTGTTTGTTTAAAGACTTTTGATAATAATAAAAAAATAAGATTTCAACGTAAAAAATAATATATATATATATATATGTCTGATTGCATTTACATTATATTTGAAATATATTGTTTACTAACTCATTTTATATTATATTTGATTATATTATGGAGCATGCATATGGGAAAAAAGGGTTATCAAATATACAAATATATTTTCATATTTCAATGTATGTATTTTTATTAGCCTTAGTATGATTAAAAAATATAAAAAAAGGGAAAATGCCTTTTTACGCCTAGGCTTATAAGGCTTGAGCCTCCACGGCTTGATCACGTCTCGCGCTTTTTAGAACCTTGTCTAAAAATGGACTTTGACTCGCAGACATCAAAGATATAGTCACCACAAGAAAAATATTTCACCCCCCGAGGATGACTCGGTTAGCAGAATAATTTAACGTATATGCTGTGGAAGACTATATATAAGGCCCTCATCAAATTTCGACATTTATCCCCGAGTGACCGAGGCATCCAGGAGTGATTGGGGCATCAAAGATGATGTTTAGATGTGCCAAACATGCATAAAAGGGAAGTACTTCAAATTCGATGAGTGCTGCGCCAAACCAACCTACTTACCCTATTGCCCAGGTGGACACGTTTATGTTAATCCGATGGTTATTGTGAACTTGGGGACAATGTTGATCTTGTTTTCACCCCGTATAGGCGTCCCCAACCTATCAAAAGAAATACAACGAATGATAGGAGAAAATCAATTGTTGAAGCCTTTGGTGATGATGACATCTTGCGAGATGGTCACTTGCTTCGATTATCGGCTTGAAAGTATGCAAGTGAATTGCGACGCCGAGCGGCAAGAGAGCTATAGTTGCTTCACTAAAAGTTAACGGACAACCGTAAGAAAAAGAGGGAAATACAACAAGTAGGATTTGGATAAAGATCGCTGTATTTTCTTGCATATTGGAAGAAAAAGCAAGCATTTAAATAAATATATGAATATTTTTCCTTTTGTTGATTATTAAATAAATAAACTGTTAAATGAATATTGATATTTAATATATACGGAGTTATAAAATCTATATATTTATGCTTCTCTTCATAACCTTGTATAATAGTGACTTAATTACAAAAGTACAACTTTTGCAAGTTATAGATTGTGAACCTCACTCTGATTAGGCGCGCGCTTCGTCTTGTACCTAGGCTCTAAGGAGACACTGGCGCCTTGGGTGTCTTGCACATTAAATAACTATGCACTAAGTTGTCTCACTAACAAGACTCGATAAACCCCACGTTAGTAGTCTTTCCATGATAAGATAGTGAGTTTCCGTTCGTTCTTGTCGGTTATACCACGTTTCAAGTGGAAGCGTTCCCGATAACCAGGCTTTCCCGAGGTGTTGTCCTTTCTTATAAACGAGGCAACACACTTCGTTCATTTAATAAAGCATCATGTTTTTCGATTTGTGTACTGATACTTTACCTATTCAAGCTTTTAGTGCACATGTTGTCCTCAATCCCTTGACTTAAAATTTTTAACCACACCTCCCGTACTTGCGACTTAAAATATTTTAAATTCAAAAGATTCAAAAATTAATTTGTAAATTCCTTCAAAATTTAGTTTGCTCTTAGGTTTTGTTAGGCTCATGAACATAAAAACATTTTGAATTATATTGCATGTAGAGTATCTTATGAACTATGATTATTATATTGTTTTTTAATAAAAGAAGAATTTTATTAAGAAAGAATAAAGAAAGTACAAGGGAAAGGAGCCTTTAAACCTTTTTATTTGGACCGGAATCAAAAGATTTAATAAAAGATGAGAAGGAAAGGTACAAAGCTAAGTGGACAAGCTGTTCCCCTACAAAAAATAGAACCTTAAACAAACCCTGAACAAGGCTGAGCAAAAACACAAGATATTCACGAATTACAGTTAATCCAACTCAAAGATAAAAAAGAAAGAGATATTTCTTAAAACACCGGAGGCATGAAAGCCTGTCCTGAAGCCAAGAATTTATATTTTCTAAAGAAGAAGAGGTCCTGAATGTTAACCCGACAGAATGCAAAGGGAAAAGATCTCAGCTATAGTCTACGACAATATTTTAAAAAGCGTGAGGTGGGGTCGAGGCATTTTGAGCTAGTGAGGCGAGGCGTAAGCCCTAAAGCAGATCGATGCGTAAGCCTCAATCTGAAAAAATTATCATTAAATATTATAAAAACACGATAAAATTGCAAAATAATGCATGATGGTTATCTTCATAAGAAAAGCTTCATAATCATGGTCTGTAATCCACGTCACCAACACAATTAATCATATATCATCCCATAATCACACAAATAATCCCTAATTAACACAGCACTAAATAGTATTTCGTCAAATCATGAAAAAAGTTCACCATCATACTATAGTATAACATACTATACCTATAAATCAAACATAATTCTATATCATAACATATTATCTATGTATGAAGTAAAAGTAGTAAAACAATTCCAATAATATATAAATTAAAAACAAAGTGTATATAGTATCATAATAAAATTATAATTGAACACAACATTACAATAATAATAATAATAGTAATAATAATAATAATAATAATAATAGTAATAATAATAATATAAAACATATTATAACATAACAATAGCATTAGAATGTAATAATATTATAACTGATTACAAATATAAACAAAAAATAATAAAACAGAGGGTAAATTGAGGCTTAAACCATGACCGCCTTGAGGCAGAATGCCGCAAGACGTTCGCCTCGATCAATTGAAGCTTAAGCCTCAATCCTGCCCACGAGGTTTAGCCTTGAGGCATATTTTCAGCGCCTCATCTTGAGGCGACACCTCAAGGCGCTCCTCACACCGAATTTTAAAACATAAGTCTATCCTGTAGAAGCTCAGAAAGTTGACTAGGAAAGTGGTGGCAAAGCCTCAATAAAGCCTCATTGTAGGCTGACTCATATGATCGAAATGTCCTCCGTACTTCATACCAGTAACCTTAAGCACATGAAGGTTTCCTAGACCAATTTGACGGGTTCGTAGAATGTACAAGCAACGTTGTACTTACCCCCACTCAATGTTTAAAAAAGCACAAGAGGCGTATGACTTGAGGCACGCCTCGAGGTAAAGTGGTACAAATTCGCATCTAGGCTTAAGTCTCAAGAGGCCAAGAAGAGGCTTACTCCTTAATGGTGTGAGGCGTTGCACCTCAAGGCGAGGCGAGGAAGAGAGGTGTGCGCCTCTTTTTTTAAAAGAAAACCTTAAATAAAGGCTTATAGACTCAAACGATTGTATCCATCTGAATCATCTCCAAAATACGAAGTCCCGCTTGTGTTTGTTCTTCTCCATCTTTGAGTTCTTTCTCCTTCTCTGTCTTTGAGTTTGTCTACATGTACTCTTTATTTGGGCTTACAAGTACGAAAGTCTCTTTTGTTTAAGATTTTAAGGATATGTTGTTGTTTGGTGTTATGTTTAAGTCATTAAATTCGTCTCTCTATATATAATATTAAATTTAACTATTGAAATTTTATTATGTTTTTATATATATAATATAAATATTTATGTTTAAATATATGTATAGATTCTCTCCTGTAAGGACTCCTTATGGTGTAGACCTCGGTACATACCATTTTTTTAAAATAGTAAAAAAATGAATTTTTTGATGAAACTTAATGGATTTGATCTCCACGGTGAGAAGATCATCTCCAATTTTTTTCATAAAAAAATTCAATAAAAAAACCGTTGAGATGAGGTGATATGTAAAAAAATGGTATAAAAATGCATTTTTGACCGTTGAAAGTTTGGGTAGGTGCTAGGCTGCCAGCCACTTGATTGATTGAATTTTTTGATGAAGCTTCATGGATATGATCTTCTCACTGTCGAGATCAAATTAATGAAGCTTTATCAAAAAATTCAATCAAAAAGTGGATGAGATGATTGTCAAAATTTCAACGGTCGAAAAAACATATTTATATCATTTTTTTACATATCACCTCATTTCAATAGTTTTTTTATTGAATTTTTTAATGAAAAAAATTGGAGATGATCTTCTCACAGTGGAGATCATATCCACGAAGTTTCATAATTTTTTTTTTACTATATTAAAAAAATGGTGTGTACCGAAGTCTGCACCATAAGGAATCCTTACAGGAGGGGGCCTCGATATATATATATATATATATATATATATATATATATATATATATATATGGTTTCTTATCAAAATACGTATAAACCAAATCAACTATTTAAAAATGGTTTATCATAACAATAGATATAAAATGTTTATATGAATATAAATATAGATGTTAATATATTTAAATTATAAAAAAATACATATCAAGCTAGATTAAGTTTTTAAATTATAATGATCTATTACATAAATACATAAAAGGTGTATATATATTAATTATATAAACCTTTTAATCAATTAATTATGTTTGCAATATTTATTTGGTACACAATATCAACATATACGAACTAATTAATTACTTGATGATGATACACTATTTTGTAGGTAAAGTTGATATTAGTCATTTTTTAGTGTCAGTGAAATTAATTGTGGATCTTTTTGGTGATGATTGTTATGTTGCATTATTTTTGTGATTTATTGGAATTTGTTTACTTTTATATATATATATATATATATATATTTAAAAAAAAAAGAAAAAAAAGAAGAAGAAGAAGTTGAGGCTTACGCCTTGCCTCTGCCTTGCGCCCTTTTAAACATTGCCCTCACTCACTCTTAGCAGTTTGTCTTGGAGCATAAATGACATTTAATGCTCCCAACAACCACCACCATCAATCTGCGACTCTTTTCATCAACACTTAACCTTCCATAGCGGTAGAGCTCAGCCATGTCACTTCTTCTCAACTCTCAACAGGTGGCTATATAAGGAGTGCTTGGGGAAGACCACAAGGATCCGAATTCAAGTTGTTATTTGCTATAGCAAGTGTTAAGACCAATATTTAGCATTTGTTGAAGAGTTTGGACCACTTCCTACTCATACATTGTATTCTAAGCACTACACTTAGGTGACTTAGCTTTGATTTAGTCTTGTGAGTCTTAAGTGAGTAAGAAGTACTTAGATGAACCAATCAGTTATTCCTTAAGAGCCCTCTTCTCATTATAAAGATCTCATACCATTTCGGATCACTTTAGCTACAACCTAAACTTGACACATTTTTTCGATCTTCAATCTTATATTGAATATAAAAGGGAGCAACACCTTAAAGTGGACGTAGTTACTTCAACATAGGTCTTGCACCACTATATATGTTCGTGTCTTTATTATTTGAACTAAGTTACATCTCCTACTCCATGGAGGCATATTTGGTGAGGCTGAGGTCTTACCATCAGTTTGGTGCCGTTTGTGGGAATGATTGTTCTCTTGAATGTAATTTCTATCCAATTCTTACCACGCATGACCACGAACACCCATTTGGCGAAAAGCATGAAAGAGATGGGGGCTCGTTAAAAAGAGCTTCAGGATCAGCTTGCAGCCATCTTTGCAAGGTTACCACCTGGCACCAACCAAAGCTGTCTTCATCATCCCCCAACAATGAGGAAGAAGTCCAAAACAAGCAGTCCAAGTCCAACGATGAGGAGTCATGCTGAAAGGAACCAAAAAGCTCTCTCACGTCCCCAAAAAATCTCAAACTCGCATCTCAGCAAGAGAAAAGTTATCTCCCGACATTCCTATGGAGGCTAACTGTTAAACCTGGGGACAATGAGATCAAGAAAATGCAAGATCGGCTAGGTTACTTTCTTAATCAATATCGAGCACAAACACCTAACACTATTGAGTTAACATTGCAAAAGACCCTTTCCCCCTTCTCTAACGAAGTGCAGCGCTATGCTTTTCCCCTAAGTGGAAGATGCCGCCGATAAAACCATTTGATGGAACTATGGATCTCATCGGTCCCCTAGAAACCTACATGTCTTTTATGTTGCTACAAGATACCTTTGATGATGTACTAAACAGGGATTTTCTAGCCACTCTGAGGCACAGCTAGGTATTGGTTTGCCAAACTCAAACCATGTACCACGACTTAGCTGCTGGAAATAGCCAAAAATACATGAACACGGAGGATGCCATCTCAGTTAGGATGTTTAACCTCCCTTCCTTGCCTCAGCTTCCACGGGAGAAGGAAAGATACATCCTCATACTTCAGGGAAGTCCATCTCGAGAAGTCCTTGAAAGAAGACTGGAGAGAAAACAGGGACCAATACAATTGAACACTTTACTTTCCCTCACTGCATGGAAGAGGTTTTCTCAGCCATTGAGTCGAAGAATCTACTACCAGAGTCTCGGACTCCTCAGGAAAGGAATGATAAGATCAAATACTTCTGCTGCCACAAAAATCATGGTCACAACACCAATAAATGCCGCCGCCTCAAAAAAGCGATAGAGGAGATCATTGTGAAGGGTCATGCTAAGCAATTTGCGTCCAAAGGTGCAGGAGCTCAAGGCAAATGTAAAGAAAGATAAAACTATCTTTAGTAGGTGTTCACACCATCTCAGGAGGATTTGAAGGAATAGGAACTTCCTTTACCGTGGCCGTTCATCTAATTGATCTTTCAAGCGATACCTATGTGGAGGTGACCACGATGATTAGAGACACTAACCAAGAGAAGATTTAAGGGCTGTTGTTTGGAGTCCACTGGAGAGGCGTCTTGTGTGCGTCTATATATGTGTGTGAAAGATATTTTTGGATTCTGATTTGATTTAAATAAATCAAAACAATCCAAATCTTGTATACATCCTAGAATAGACTCTGATAGAATAGATTTGGTTTTAGTTGAAAGTTTTAAAATTATCTATAAATTGGACATAAACATTGCAATTTGAAGTGCAACTTATTTGAAGCAAATTGTTTCATTTCTAAATGTTTATACAACATATTAGAGATCTAGTCTTAGGCCTACGACTTTAACCTAGTTAAAAATTTATAATTAAAACTTCAGTTTTTGCCTTTGGAAAATAATGCAAGACTGTTGAAATAACAGTACGGAGTTTCTAAAGTAAACAGTGCAGGATCCAACTAAAGTTAAGAAAAACATGGACTTTTCACTAAAATATCTTTATATTAGGGACACGAATCTATTTGGCCCATAACATATAGAACATTACTAAAATACATATAGCAACTCAAAAATAATTTTAAAAAAATAAATAAAAAAGAATGAAAAATTGTACCTGAGATGTACTAGTAAAAAGCTATGAAACATGGATACGGGAACTTATAGTAACCCCCCTTGTACTTTCTGGGGTTACCGGGTCGACCCCCTCATCTTTTTGACCTGCTGCAAAACCTTCTCCATCTATCAATTTGGTACATAGCACAGTTCTGTTAAGGTTCCGTCAAAATTTTTAATGGAATTTTCCCGTGTGCAAGTCACGTGTCCATTATATTATCCTTAATTACTGAATCAACCTTTCCATAAGTAACTTAAATGATAAGCCTGAATCAACTTAATTTAATTAGAATACTCAAATCAAATTAATTTTAATAAAATTATTTTGTATCCTTGTCACCACCAAAATCTGCCATCGTCCACCCATTCATCAACCCCAAGCTACCAAATTTCACAAAAGGCAAAACAAATATCATCAGAAAGAGGAGATGAAGGTAGAAATATGAAACCCAAAAATCACACCATTGCGTTGGAATTTCCACCACAACCCATAAAAAATATGTGAAATTAGGTACAGCAAATTTATTATGACTTCAGTTTTTCTAAGCATCAGTCAACAGTATCACATCGTCACCGCCATGAACCAGCTCCACCCAGCCACCATGAAACGCCATCACGAACCACCCAAATCCCAAGTCTGAAACAGATTGCACACCATGTCACGCCATCGCAATTCTGAAACAGACGTCACGCCATCGCAATTCTGAAACAGATTGTACAAAAAGAAATTGGTTCATGGCTTACAAGGCAAGGAACATTGTTCCAACATATGGTTGTGATTGGAGTTGATTGAAAAGTTGAAGGATGCTCTTGCTAAGCAAGTGAGCCAAATGGATCAGTCATATAAAGCCTACAATCCTTTATTGCACACGTTCCTCTTTTTTCTCATTTTTTCTTCCACATTGTCTTGTGCACTCAATGCCTCTTTACTGTATCAAATTGCTGATTTTACCAGAGGCTGTGTTGAGGAATGTGAAAGGACTGGATGCGTGGCGGATATATGCTTCCAACACTGTAAATTTTCATCTGATGGGAAGCCCATTGATGGTCCATGGTATCTGCAAGAACCACTCTATCTACAGTGGAAACAATGGGACTGCCGTAGCGACTGTCGATATCACTGTATGCTTGTTAGGGAGGAAGAAAGAGAGAAACTCGGTGACAGCCCTGTCAAGTATCATGGAAAATGGCCATTCCAGCGTGTTTTTGGGATCCAGGTTTTTTCATATCTTTATCTGGCATTAGCTTTTTTACTCTTTTGGTAGTCGCGGCACTTGATGATTGTTTTATGTAGGATTAAAATATTTCTATTCTAAGATATAAATATAAAAATAAGTTATTTAAGTAAAGAAGTATTTGGGGATGTCATATCTTCAGTCAACTGATTTTCATTGGTTAAAATTCTAATTTTAGAGTTTTTGTAGGTCATTAATAGTGGATAGTTTAGAATTATGAATAATTAGTTTGATGAAGGTTCTATTGTCATTTTATGGACATTCCAAAACCCCTCCATCTTCCTTAAGATGAAGTGTAGGTTGTAGAATGATGTTTAGCATGTTGATTTCGTTTACTTATTAAAGTGTTTTTCATGTTCGCAGGAACCAGTGTCTGTGGCTTTCTCTGCTCTTAATCTTGCTATGCAATTTCACGGCTGGGTGTCATTTTTCATCCTTGTGAACTACAAGTTGCCTCTGAGGCCTAATAAAAAGACATACTACGAATATACTGGCTTGTGGCATATCTATGCTATCCTATCCATGAACTCTTGGCTCTGGAGTGCTGTTTTCCACAGTCGGTAAGCAGTCCTCTCTATGATTAATTATGCAAACCTAAGAAGCACGGGTACGGTAAATCTAAAAAAGTTAGGACAAGGAGACACATCGATGAATAAATATATTTTATCAATTTATATAGAGTAAACAAGAACATGAAAAAGAAAAAGAAAAAGAAAAAGAAAAAGAAAAAAAGAACATGTTTGAATAATTATTACAAAGAATAATTCATTATCTCAAAGCTGAACATGAAAATAAAGGTTTTTTAATATAAGAACTTTAGCAGAGAATCATTCTAGTGCTAGTATAGTAGAGCAGGCAACTGAAGCATATTTCTTAGTGGATAATGTCCAAAATGATGTCACCAATTTAACTTATAATGTTATATACTTGTACATTAGGTGAAGACATGTGCAAACAAATGTGGGACGCGCAAAAATTAAGGTCGGACAAGTTAATTTTATATATAAATTATGGACACGTGAAAAGGAATGACGTGTCTGAGAGTGTTGGTGTCTGGCACGTGTTGGACACGAACACGCTGCCTTTTGAGAAATGTTCGTGCTTCATAGATGCAAACTGTATATATTTGTAGCATCATTTTAAAAATAGACCTAGGAGTAGGCTAAACATTGTTTTTAATGTACAATTGTTATTATGTTTCAATTTAGTGAAATACCAATAATATATCTATTCATATATATATATATATATATATATATATATATATTCATTATGATTGTAAATGCTTGTGAATTTCTACAGTTGTGAAATAACCTTTATTTTATATATGCCCTATCGATTTACGTATTGGTACACTATCTGTAATATGGTACACTTAAAGTCCAAATAAATTTAAATTACTGATTGAAGAATTACTTTCCTAACTTTTGCCTTCAGGTTTGTCTTTATGAGGAATATGAAAAGATTGTTACTTGCTATAACCCAATAACAAAGGTATTCGATGTGTAGCGGGGAACTGAAGCGATTGATCTAAAACACACAATAACAACAATGATTAAAGGGAAATTTTTAGTTTCTCTTTAATTCTCACTGATTCCCAAATGGGGGTGTGAGTACATCTATAGGCCTTGTGAGAGGGTTTTAGAAGGTGTTATCTATCCCTGAGTTATCATGCATGACCACACACCATCCAGAAGCTCCTATCCTAACTATAATATTTTAGCACTAAAATAAATAAATAAAAGGTACAAATAATTCCCGGGTTCCACTTCATTCTCCCCCACTTGAAAAAGCTCGTCTTGGAGAATCGAACAATGGTTGAATCCCACACTTGAAAGGAAACCATCCTCGAAAATGTCCCGCTTTTCGGTTGCAAAAAGGCAATGGGAATAGTCATAAAGTCCAAACACGACCGACGAGCAAAAACTCGAACCCTAACTTTGACACCGTGAATGCCAACACACCCACGCCTTGAAGAGGGCCAACAATGCCAAACGATGTTCAAGTCTCCTATGTTGAGCATACTAAAGGCTATGCGTTGAAGCTTGACCTTCGAACGCAATTTGAACTCTCCCAGAATGGGTCCACATATGCGTGATCGCACAAATTACCGAAATATAACGAGGTTTACCCATACAAACCACCCATGGAGAAGACCTCAGAGGTATCTTTCATGCTGGAAAATCGAGAAGAAATTGCCCGCACAATAAGATTCACATCTTGGAATTGAATACGCATCACCCCACAACTCTCAACGAAAATATAAAAGAAATCTCGGATGCTGAACCTGGTATCATCCTCTTCGAAGAGATGAAAATCCCGAATATAAGAAACCTCAATATCATCGAACCGTGTCCGAGTCACTCAACAATCATCGACAAAGATGTCAAAGAAATCCCCAATACTCAACCCAACTTATTCCTTCCCGAATTCTCGACAACGTCATTGAAGTGGGAAATACGTTCTTAAACTTCGAAAACCTTTAAATTGGGGAACTGGCTACCAGTAATCCTACCCTCCTCAAAAATGAAAAAGAAATCAATAGAGAAGAATTGGAGATCTATACCTCCCCCCTCACGTTTCCTCATCATCCTAAGACAAGTCATCAAAGATCACACATGCGGACAAATAGTTGAAATATCGGGCCAAACATCGCACCCCTTAGTTTAGCCAATGATCACGCACCGGTTCCATCCCTGGGAACTCCGCACGATACTGACAACTCCGCACGGTACTGACTCAGGAGGAGGTGACGCTCCTCATATTTCTTGATGGAGATGGTGTTAGCTTGATAATTTTGGAGCTCCTCATATAGAGACTCACCCGCCCGAGCCCAACAATTGAGGCGAGCATGGAGTTCCTCAATGGAGGCACGACTTGCTCAAATTCCACGCAACGTCCATACTTCTACTCTATACACGATATCACCACCTTCGTTCCACGCCAAATTGGAAGGAGAATAGGTGTTGGGTGGAGAAGTAGGGTTTGGATTGGAGGGTTGGGAAAGTTTACGGCCTGAAGTCGAATTTTTAGAAAGTTGTGAGCTGAGATATATTTTTTCCAGATAAATTGATGGCTGAAATGAAAATTTCAGTAGTGGAAAGGGGGTTAAAATAGTATTAAGAAGTATGCATGAGTGAGTGGGGCTTGAAACTAGGCTACTTAACAACCCATTTGAGGAGCATATCTAATGGTATTGGGTCAGCCCACACTAAGAGAACCTTACCAACCCTCCTTGTTGCTCCCATCTATTCATAGCCCTAGTAGAATATCCACTGAGGCCTTTTGTTGCTCCAGTCAATTGTATCAGAGATTTGGTAAGGTTCAATCTTTGTCCGATGAAGATCGCCTGCACATCAACATGCACATCAACACGACGATGGACCTCCAGGAGTAATAGATCGGGTGAGATGAGGGTCCGATTTAGGGATTTCAGTTGAGTTGGGTTGCTGCGAAGTGGTGATATGAATTTTTGAGTGCGACCCTACTGTCACCATCACTGGTCAGTGAAAATGGAGCTCAGGCTTTGGCAAGCTTCGATAGTGGCCAAATTTGAACATTAATGTAGGTCGCTACTTGTTTGAATTGGTGGAACCAAGTGCACGGGTTTTCAAGCAAGGATGGTGCGCACGGGGTGCAAAAGGGGTTTTATAGGGCCTCAACGGTCGTCGATGACGATCTTTTGACCCCATCGAGGGTCTATGGTCGCCGAATTTGGTGGTTAGGCAAATCTGAATTGATTGAGGGGCTAGGGCTAGGGCTAGGGCTAGAGTTGGGGGTTTGTTGCATATCCGAGGGTTTTAGTTCTAGGGTTCTAGCGTTGGTTTAGGATTTGAGATATGGGTGGTGCCACTTGATTGTGGATGGTGGCGGCATGGTTTGGAGTAGACCGCTGGTTCTTCTGGGCCTTACCCATTGCTCTAAAACATCGGCGATCATATCAGAAGCGAACATTGATCTTATACCAATTTGATGTGTAGTGGGAGGTGAAGTGGTTGATTAAAACTACACAACAACATTGATTAAAGGCGAATTGCCCATTTCTCTCTAATTCTTATGTATCTCAAAAGTAATAGTAGTGTCCTCCCAAATGGGGGAATGAGTACATATATAGGGCTTAGGATAGGGTTTCTACAAGGGGATATCTATCCATGAGTTGTCATGCATGACAACACAAATGGAACATTCTAGAAGCTTGTGTCTTAATTATAATATCGAAGCACTTAAATAAAAAGGTAAAAGATATAAATAATTCTCAGTGCCCGCACATATATAATTTTTTTGTGTGCGTGATCATTTGGCCTTTGGTCTTCGATTCTACGTTGTATATCACTTTGCGCGCCAAAGTTCAATGTATTATCACTTTAGGTACCATTTTTTACTTTACGGGGCACTTTTTTTTACACTTATAATTGACTTTTTGCCTAAATACAAGTCTTATATATGTATGTTTTACTCGTCCTACTTTAAAAAAATATACTGTCAAGGAACCTCAACAAATCTTCTTTTACCACCACCCACCACTCTCGAAATACAATCACAATAATTTATTCACCATTTTAGTTCCTCCCTTGCTACTCATAATTCTATGAAATAATACGGAGTTATCCTATTCACTCACCCGTTTCACTATTTGATTTTTACTTACACAGTCACCTTTTAAAATTAATTTCACAAAATTTATTCATCAATTCGCATCTCCCTTCTTAAATTATATCTTCTTTCTTCCTTCAAATCAATTTTTTAATCCTTTCTAACAATCCCCTTTTCCAATCTAATGTTCCCAAAGACCTATTTGTTACATCATCTCACCAATAAAGTGTGATTATTCCTAATTGTTTTGTAAATTAAAAGCATGGTTTGAAATCAGGGTATTAGTCTACGACTCGGACACCAATTTTCAACTCAGTGTAGGTATCGGTATCGGCATCGGGTAATACGCAACGTTACTCATTTAGATGGCCTTTTTACCCCTATAAATATAGAAATTTGGAACAACAAGAATAGTATGGATCAATTAGGTAAGTACAAAACCATCATTTCATATGCGGAAAATTGTGAAATTGATTTTACCTACACGGTTGTGCTTAAATTTTAATACATTTTACTACATTCTTCTCATCTAATAATACGTTAAAACGTACATTTATATAGAACATTGTTTAAGTAAATAATAATGGTTAATGATTCATACTGAAGTGTTTTTTAGTACATTTAAAAAAATTAACGGTATGTTAAAACATGCATTTTTCAAAGTATTGCTCAAGTAAATATTGAAGGCTGATGGAAAAATAATGAAGTGTTTGTAATACACTTTAACTTTTACTACAGTTTAGTACATTTTAATCAATTAATGATACATTAATATATATGTTTTTTAGAATATTTTCAAGTAAATAATGAAGGTTGATGAAAAACAATGAAGTGTTTTCAAGGCATTTTATAATTTAATACATTTCAGTATATATTAATTAATTAATGATACATGAAAATAAAACATACATGTTTAAAATATTGTCTAAGAAAATAATGAAGTGTTTTTAATACATTTCAAATTTTAATATATTTTGGTACATTTGAACAAATTAGTGATACATTAAAAGTAAAAAATACAATTTGAATACATGCTAAGACTGAAAGGGAAAGGTCGTACCTTGGTGCGATGACAAATGCCCTCGCCCAGGCTATGGTTGGTCTCGAGTTCGAGACATGGGAGCAGTAAGGTTAGCCAGCATATGAACCGGCATCTGCCCTTCTCAGACCCTGCAGTTAAGCGGGAGCCTTGTGCACTGGGTACGATCTTTATTAAGACTGAAAGGAATAAAATTAAAAGGGAAGAGAGAAATAGGGACCTAACCTCTTCGCACAAAATGATGGATGCAATTCTTTCCGCACAAAGCCTTTAGCTAGTTTTTAGGAGATATACGAAATGGAGTTGTTTCTGCACACAAAAAATGACTGCGATTCTTCGAATGTTCGTGTACAGATGCTTAACTGATTTGGGAGACCAGTATGTCCGAATTTCGAAGAGTACAATCATTGAGACGATGAAGAGATTTTGTTACACAGTGTATGCTGTGTATCTGACTCAACACTAAAGGACACCTACGGTCCTTTATTTTCATCGATTACTTGTAAAAGGGACAACATGCTAGGCAAGGGACACATACCTCTCTGATGGCATATACCCGAAATGGTCCACTTTGGTTTTATACAACGCAAAATAAAATATTTTGTAGAATGCAAAAGGGTGAACGGAAGGATGTGGAATGAGCTCTTGATGTTTTGTAATCTTGTTTTGCCGTCGTCGAAGACACAACTCGATTTTGGTACAGTGACGATCTAGGTCACATCATGAGGACTTGTATCGTTCTTCACAACATTATTGTCGAAGATTAATTGGACCAAGCTAATCTCAAGCCATCACAACGTGATGACATAAATGTCTAGGCTCAAATATTTTCACATTCTCGACTTTGCGAGTACTCAACAACTGTGGCTTTGCATTATGATTTGCAAGAGCATTTGTAGAATTTGCGCGGGTTAGTCTTTTCTGTAGAGCTCGTACCTTGGAATGATGGCAAGTGCCCTCGCCTAAGCTACGGTTGGTCTCGGGTTCGAGATATGGGAGCAACCTCTCCATATATGGGGTAAGGCTAACTGACATTGGCCTCTCCCAGACCCTGCAGCTAAGCGGGAGCCTTGTGCACTGGGTACGACCTTTTTTTTAGTCTTTTTTCTGTATGTGTCGAACATATAGTGTTTAATTGTATGGTTTCCTTGATATATATTGTTTCCATGGGTTAAATATCAGTAATTGACTTTAGAATTTTAAAAATTAAAATGTTAAAATAAAAGGGCATTATCGCTGCATTACAACTGCCGCGCTTAAGCTCCCCGCATCAGTTGTTCTGTTGCCAAGCTGACCGTTAATTTGCTCCGCCATATATTGCAAATTTGGGAGCATTTCTCGCCCAAATTTGCAAGTTTTGGGAGGAAATGCTATGTTGTTCCATGCTTATGAAAGCCAAAAAAGTGAAAACATTTTGCTATTTTGCTTGATTTAAAGATGGTCTCATGATTCTGATAATCTTCACCATCTTTGTCTTTCTTGGGGACAATCTCACAACATTAAAATTCCCTACACCCCCTACAATCCCGCTTATTCTTCCGTAAAAGTCTTTCCTTACCTAAAGTGGTCCACAGAGCAGCCCTGTGAAGGTTAAGCGGTCAACGTGTTGTTAGGCGTCCTTCCAAGAATTCTTTAATTTGATGCAGGAGGCGCCCTCGTACGCGACTTGCGTACCTACTTTCAAGAAACCTTAAAAAATTGGGCAAGAAATGCAAGGGGTTGGTTTTCTTGATTTTCTTTTGTTGTCGAGGGACAAATTTCGGACCAGGCTGCTTGTCGGACGTGGGGCAGATTGGTGGCCTTCGGAGGGTGGGGCGGCCAAGAAATCTTGCGGGGACACCTGGATCAGAACGCCTTTGGCGTGGATCCAGGCCCACTAGTCTTTCGAATCGGTCGGCAGTAGGGTTGCTGGAACGGGCACGTGCCTTGACCCAAATCGGGCCTTGCTACCAGGGCTGGTGGTGTGCCGCCACAGCCCTCTTGGGTCAAATCCTCCAGTTGGACCTCCTTTCCGGGCCTTTGGGGGGCGGATGCCGCCGGGACATTGGTGTTGTTAGGGTTTTGTAATATTTTGATTACCAATACAGCAGTTGGGGAATGACTCCTCGCTCTGATACCAATTTGATGTAAATCACACGTCAATGGCCTAAAAATCATGACAAATATGATTTCTAAAGAGAGAAACAAGAGGCTTCTTATATTTCAATAATGGAAGCTATCCTCAAATGAGGAGTACAATAGGTATTTATATGAAAGGGATTACTTGTTAATCAAGTAATAGCATAAATGATTAAAAAGGACAATCATTAGCAAAAGGATACCTAATTAGTCCTAAACATGCTTGAAGACCAATTAAAAGGCTAAAAATGAAAATAAAAGAACTAAAATGAATGAAAGACAAATACATTATATTAAAAATTGATAATTAAACCCTAATATGACCCATTTCCATCAATTTTTGTAACTTTTCAATAACTCGTGTTTAGAAATAGCTCAATTCACATGATCTAAACAAGTTTACACCACCATTCTGCATTTTTGATTGTATAGCATGATTGGTTCATGTTCCATTCCACATACTTAAATGATTTGCATGCTAGGTGGCACTGTTTATTTTGACTTGGGTTGTCAGCATCTCATTTGCATTTACTGCTTTGTGCCTCAGTTTATTTTAAGAAAAAAATGAGTAAGAAATCTGCGTGCCAAAGATAAAAATGCAAATATATATATGTATATATTTTAATATTTTTGTGCTTGTTTACAATGTCATGTTTCTAAATATATATTTTAAACGGTTGGATTGCTGATTAACTCCACTATGCATACCAGTGTAGTCGTTTTATTTTGGTATAATGGCATTCCAACTGTTTATAATAATAGCCCTGCTAGGTGTGATAATCTGTAACTGAATTGTTTGCAGAGATGTTGATTTGACTGAGAGGCTAGACTATTCATCTGCGGTGGCATTACTTGGATATTCCCTTATTGTGGCTATACTGCGAGCTTTCAGTGTTAGAGATGAAGCTACCAGGGTAATGGTTGCCGCTCCACTGATCGCATTTGTGACGACCCATATCTTGTACTTGAATTGTTATCAACTTGACTATGGTAAGCCCACTTGACAAGCTTCCACATATGTGACCCCACCCCTTCCTCCTTCCCTCAAGCCGGGGCACCTTTTTCTGGTTGTTTGCAATTCTTGGAATTGTTATTGCTTCACATAGGGATGTTAGATGAGGATGAACACCTTCCGTGGGTCCTTTTTAGCAAATTGTAATTTTTTTTATTAGGTTGATCCATACTTGTATAACATTGCGGTATTTGAACTTTAGTAGGTTTATCTACACTACTGATTTTTTTTGTTTGTACCCGCCCATGGAATGGTATTGTGTACACTGAGTTAATTTATGCACATATCAGTAAAGTAAAAATGAATGATGGTGATTACACACAAACGGTTCTTTCGTTTTATGGTCAAACATTGATAAATTTGAATTAGAAGAACTTCCTTCTTTTGTATGGTTAAGGATTAATATAAATGAATTTCTATTTACATTTACTAAGTTCATGTGGTTATGTTCATGTTACAACTTACAAGTGATGTAGTGTGTTAAAAAGCAAACCTTGGTTGCTTGATAATGTTTTAAAACTTATTGAACGAGTAACCACTCAATTTAGTGAAGAGGGCACAAAGACATGGTTAGGTAATATATATTTATAGGGACAATTGTACCTAACCATTTATTTCTATTTTTCTGCATCAGTAAATATCAAGTTTGGATATGCTTTCCTGTCCATTTTTTTTCTCCAAATTATGATGACTAATGTACATGTTTTTAGTAATTAGTATGCATCTAAAGTGAAATCAAGTTGCAAAACCCTTTTGATGACTAGCGTACAAGTTCTTAGTAGTTATTGTGCTTCTAAAGCTGAATCAAGTGCTTGCTGGCATCTTTTGTTGGTGGGACTCTCACCTTATACCATGGTAACTTGAGTTTTGTTTCTAATGCCTTAAGCTGATACCAGTTAGCAATGTTGCAGGTTTGAATATGAAAGTTTGCGTGGTCATGGGCCTGATCCAGCTTCTTGTGTGGGCTGTCTGGGCTGGTGTCACCCGTCACCCATCTCGGTGGAAGTTGTGGGTGGTGGTGGTTGGAGGAGGTCTAGCCATGCTCTTGGAGATATATGATTTTCCTCCTTACTGGGGATATGTGGATGCTCATGCTCTTTGGCACGCCACCACCATTCCTCTCACCTACTTGTGGTGGAGCTTCATCAGGGATGATAGTGAGTTCTCAACATCCGCTCTCATTAAGAAGTCAAAGTAAATATCTCTGAGGGCCAAACGAAGATGGATTGTATCAACTACTCATGTGAACTCATGTTTTTGTTAATTCATAAAATATTGTTCCCTTTTTTTTCCCGTGTGTATGCATTTCTCTGAAATGCTTATCAAGGCGGGTTTCTTCGTTTCATTTTTTTCCCTGGTGAAGGTTGGAAAATTTGTCTCAACAGTATTGTTTGTTAAAGTTCTGTAACAGAATCTATATTTCCAATTTTTTTTCTTTGGTTTGATGTCGAGGTGTATGCTGTTAATCTGCTTTAGGGAAAATATTTGTGTTATTTGGCCTTTGCCCTCTCTTTGTTACCTGGATTGTCACTTTGGCAGTCTTACCGTAATTTCTTACTACCTTTTCTTACCAGGTTGCTTTAACGGACTAATGTACAAACATTTAATGTACCTGGTAGGAAAATTCGGTAAGAATATCATTTTTGATCATAATATAGGTTTGACACCCATTTTCTCTCGTTTAATGATTTTTTATTGAGTATTTATGACTACAACAAATAACAAATGGGAACAATGCCACAAAAGCCATGTTCAGTTCCTCCATCTATGGATGGTGGGTCCAGGGTCGGTACTTCCTACGAGTTATAGTCGTGTTCATTTGTTTTCTGAGCCTTGCTTGTTTGAGATATTGTCTGAGTTCTTTACTCTTTGCTTACAACTGATTGAATTTCAGATGAAGGGGTGTTTTGAATCCCGGTAATTTATAACACTAGTTGTAAGCCTGCGCGATGCGTGAAGAGGCGCAATGTACGAAACATAAGAAAAAATATATCTAAAAAATTTGTAACAAAAATATCCTTCTTATTTACATTTGCATTGAAGAGCGAGGTTTTAATTAAAAATACAACTTGTAGTTATTTAATTACAACATGTGGTGATATAAAATATTATAATTTAAAAAAATATCATTTCGAAAAATCATTACAACAATATAATGCACTATGTAGTACATATGTTTTTAATGCTCGATGATTAAATAACTACATTTTCTATTATAAATTGGACCAACATCAATGTTAATTGTAAAAAAAATTTTCTTAATGTTTATTGTGATTATATCAATGGCCATAATGTAAAAAAAAAATCATATGATTGATTGTAAAAAATCCTTCTTAATGTTTATTATGATTATATCAATGGTCATAATGCAATTCCTCTTTGGAGACCCTTTAGACCCATGGGATTGGAACTTTACAGCCGCAAGCTTCACGTTTTCAAAGGATAGTGAGACATGGAACCATTCCACTTTATTTTTCATTACAAAGAGGGATGAAAAGAGGGAGAGAGAAGTACGTTGGAAATGAAGAGTTGTCACTTTTGAGGAAGTCAAATACTTGAAAAGTGTAACTGAGTTAGTTGAAAATCAAAGAGACAGATTCACAAATAGAGACACCTTTAAGATTGGAACCATTCCACTTTATTTTTCATTACAAAGAGGGATGAAAAGATGGAGAGAGAAGTACGTTGGAAATGAAGAGTTGTCACTTTTGAGGAAGCCAAATACTTGAAAAGCGTAACTGAGTTAGTTGGAAATCAAAGAGACGGATTCACAAATAGAGACACCTTTAAGATAGCTGAGTAATAATTACCCAATGCCACTTGTCAGTAATAATTATCAATAAATGATGTGGCACGTGGATAGGCTAATTACAAAGCATAATAAATGTCCTGTTTTACATTTTAGAGTATATAAAGATTATTACATGCAGGAGTGTAAATGAATCATTGTAATATGATATCTTGGAGTGTTTGCAGTAAATAGTCTTTAACACAAAGAAAATACAATATCTTGGAGTTTTAGCGATATAAAGTCTAAAGCGCACAAAGAAAATAGAAACCACCCAACTGCTTTAATTTTTTGTCTAATCATATAGGTGGTAATGGTAAGGTTACAATTGTTTTTGCACTCGTTGAGGCAGTTAATAAAATAATTGTTGACAGTTTTTACATTTTGATGTGAGAAAAATAAGGACTCGTATTCTATCTCATTTGTTGTCCAAATGCAATACAAGAACTTGTATTTATACAAAAGAGGAAAAATGAAATAACAGAAATTAAATCAACCAACTAGCTTAGCAGTCAATCCCTTCTTCCAACTGATTTAACAAACCTAAACTACTGTAACAGAATACAAAATACAGGAGAGAGTGCTAACAAAATGTACATTTTTTTTTAATATCTTAACCAATAAAAATCTTTCATAAACACCTTATGCTCACAATAGAACAACACGTGTATATAAATTTGCATTGAGGTGCTTTCACACGTGATCCCATAACAATGAGAAAGCACAACCTATCAACAATGGTTTTAGCAGAAGCAACCTTTACTTATTTAGGTTGTCGACACCTAATCACGAGAGAGTATTTTCAAAATCCTTTTCAACCTATCCGTACTAGTAAAAAAATCTAAGTACGGTCTATAACAAAATCCTAACAAGCATAAACTATTATAAAAAATTAAATAGAATAACTCCACAATGACACGTCAGCACTCATTTCCATGTCATGCCCATGGTCGCCGTTTCCCAGAGAGTGAGGTGGAGGTAGCATCATTAACCCTTGGGCCATATCCACAAGCAATTCTGGCATGGCGAAAAGTGCCTCATCATCCATGTTATACACGTTTTCTGGCCTTGTCACTTCCTGGGACTGTGTTGGACGAAAAATTTCAGCGGCTTCTACTGCCGTTTTTTGTATGTCCTTGCTGTCAGTTGAAGCGGGAGTTGGTAGCCTCCAGACCGAGTCCGCAAAATTGAGACAAGCTGACCTTCCCCTAAGTGCAATTGCAGCCACATCATGAGCCCTGGCGGCCATATCAGCCGTGGGAAAAGTACCTAGCCATATCCTTGATTTTTTGTTAGGTTCTCTAACCTCACATACCCATTTCCCTGATCCTGAGTTCCTCCGTCGCACACCCCGGTACACTGGGTGTCTAGTCTCCCTAAACTTTTTTCTACCAGCACGTTTCTTAGGATGACTAGAGGCCAACATAACCTCCTCATCTGAAAAATGAGCCTGATTATCAAATGCTGATGAAGAGTCGCCAATTTCAGTTGACCATAAAAGTGGGTCATAGTAGTGAGAGAAGATATCCATTCAAAATAGAATAATGACGACAAATAAATATGAGTAGCAATAGTATGTTCACACTTCAGTTGCCTTTTTGAGGCTACAATGAAGTCAGAGAGGAGAGGAGAGGAGTGAGTGAGTGGGCTTTTTTAGGAATGGTTATTAATATGATAAGTTACGCGTACACACGGACACGGATTCAGATGACTACTCTTAGACAGGCTGGCCGCCAGTTTATCCAAAACTGGAAATGAAACGATCCCAGTTTGGTATAATAGTCCAGCTGTCATTGGTGGGATTATATTTGTATAACACGTGTGCGGGCTGTTTTGGACGCGCAAAGTCTCCTTGGATTTCCTCATCTTCGAGCTCATTGTGAAACATGAGTCAATTTTAATATCCCAATTTCCATCCACTCTATAACTTGATTACCTATCTAAATTTACGGTTATTCCGTCTTGTCACCAATAATGAATTTTCATTTTAATATGATATTGATAGATCAATTTACCACATAGTTTATTTGTTTAGTTAAAATTAGGGTTTCACCTGATTAATTATTAAAAATTTTCTTAAATATTTTAAATATATATTTAGTCCAAATATCTTTTTTTATTTCAAAAAATTTTCCACCCCACCCTTCACTGTCGGAGCTCCGGTGACCTTCATCGAAGCTCCTTATTTTGAGTGTTTTTATGTGGCGAATGATTTTTTGAATCAGAATAATTTTTTTTGGATAAACGTGTAATGTTCGAGTGACTATTTGATATATTCTCATATTTTAAAGTGATACATACAAACTTATAGATGATATTGTTTTAGTGGATAAGACTAAGACGGCGATTAATGCTAGATTGAAATTGACAATTGACAAGAGGATTTAAAATAAGTAGGACTAAAACAAAATATGTGGGATGCAATTTTGATAGTAATAAGAGGACAAATGAGGATGTGGTGAAATGGAGAGTCAAGAGATACCTAAAAATGATCATTTTCATTATTTATGCTCGATTATCCAAAAAAATGTGAATATGAATGACAAAGTTAGTTATAGGATTAAAGCAGACTGGGTCAAATGGAGAAGCACAACTGACATATCGTGTGATAGACGTATAAATTTAAAGGAAAATTTTATATGACGGCCATTAGACCCGCCATGTTATATTGGATAGAATGTTGGGCAACTAAGAAACAAAATGTGCAGAAAATGAATGTGGCAGAGATGCGAATGCTAAGATGGATTTGTGGTAAAACTGAAAACGATAAAATTAGAAATGAACAAATTCGTGAAACGGTAAAAGTAGCTCCTATAGAAAATAAATTGAGAGAAAATCGAATAAAATGGTTTGGACAAGTCAAGCGTAGAGCAATGTATGACCCCGTAAGAAAAAGTGATTTAATTAGTATTGATAGTAACACAAGGGGTATATGTAGGTTTAAATTGGCGTGGTAAGATATTATAAAAAAAACATGATATTACGTGGTTTAACCGAAGATGTTGTGCTGGACAACATAAAACGAAAAAAATAGGATTCATGTAGTCGACTCCAAATAATTGAAAAAAAAAACTTTATTGAGTTGAGTTACTTGCATAACACATCGCCAACTATTTTTACAAGTATGTATAATTTGGCTCTTTTTGTTTGACTTTATCCATGAAAGCTTCATAAATAATTGTAAAGCATCATAAAAATAATTATCAACACTGGCCCATACAAAGCCAATTTATATTACTTTGATTTTTGTTGTTTTAACCCTCTCAATTAATGATATAATTTGACTTAACTTTCCTAATGTTGTAAAATTAGACACAACCCTCTAAAATCAAACGGGTGTAATGATTTGGAAATCGAGCCACATTAGTCTTTGTTTTGACATACCAACGCTCTATTCTTTTTGGGAGTTTCCAAGGGCACCACAAAAATTGCTTCAAAATACCACAAGGTTTTAAAATCTGATGTTTGCTAAGGGCCACTACTCAATATATATATTTTTTAACACAACTAAAATACATAATACCACTGCACTCTAAATTCTTACTTTCTCTCTCTATTTACTACACTCTAAACTCTCTTTTTATCATCTTCTCTTCACCCAACAAATTTGTCTCCATTAATATAACATATCATCTTCAACAACATCTTCAACAACATTATTAAAGTTTTGGTCGCCACACATCATTATTAAAGTTTTGTCCCCCACCAACCATCTTCAATGACATTATTATATGTCTAGGGTTTGTTCTTTAAATATTCACATACTAATGGATATCCCACCATTATACAATGATAATACCTCTACAACAAATGACAACTCTACAAATCCTATTGCTAAGGTAAAATTTGGGTCCCATTACTTATTTTTTTTCGTAAGGGCTGAACATTAAAAAAAACGCCGCAAACGTACAATTAGTTCGGGACCGGGACCCCGATTTCCTGGAAGAAATTCAGGATAAACCTCCCTAACCAACTGTATATATTTTTTGATCGAAGTAGGTTCATTCGTTATGATCATGCCGAACCTGATATACATTTTTTTTAATGAAAAAAATATTTATTGATAATTAGAGAGAAAAGCCCTCTCTAGGCGGCAATACAAAAAGGAGCCAAATCAATTACACTTTCTAATATAAGGCAAACTATTAGCATCAAGTCTTAAAGCTCCCTAATTATCCTCGGAAGATCTTCAAAATGATAGAAATGGGTACTCTTCTTGGAATTAAGGCCATGTTTAGACAAAAGATTAGCTACATGATTAGCTTCCCTATAAATGTGAGAAACCTTAATGTTCCAAAGAGCTATGATATTTTGAATTTCTTCTATACAGCTTATAGTTTTCCAAGAGGACTTAGATTTGGAGTTTATGCAATTCAGTGCTATTTGAGAATCCGATTCCACTTCCAAGTTGTGACCATATAAAGAAACTCCATGATTTATACCTTCTTTCAATGCTAAAACTTCAGCCATGATACTGGACCCTCCTGATACAAATGAAGCAATACCCCAAATAAAATGACCCTTATCGTTTCTAATTACTGCACCAATACCCATGTTACCGTCTCTATCACAAGCACCATCAGAGTTCAGCTTTAAGAAAAAATTTGAAGGTTTAGACCAGGTAATGGGAATGAAGATATACTGATTAGGTTTAGGAGGAACTAGGTTCAGAAATTGAATGATCTGAATGCCGTTTTGATAGGAAGAAGGTTTGAAATGAATGGTTGAAGCTATATCTCTGATTCTCCTCTTAATTCCGTAAATAATCACATTCACATACATTGGAATTCCATCAAAAAGAGCTTTGTTTCTCCCCAACCATAGTTCGTAGAAAATGCAGATAGGAATTATCTTATGAATCCACTTTGAGAACTGACTAGAGCCCATGTGCATTCACCATTTCAATATTTGGGAATGGATCGAAAATGATTGTTGAATTCCCATTAATTTCCCCAAAAGATTCCAAATTTTAGAAGACATAGGACCTTTCAAAAAGAAATGCTCGGGGTGATCTTCAGAATTAAGACAACACAAACATCGAGAAATGAGATGAATTCCAATCTTTTTAACATTAAAATCAAGAGGGACAGAATTATTTAAGATCCTCCAGGAAAAAGATGATAAGTTAGAAGGAATATGAGGATCCCAAATGAAGGTTTGTGAGACATAAGGAAGCTTAGGAGATCTAACAATCTCATAAGCTGAAGAGAAAGAAAAACATCATGAATTAGAGGGTTTCCAAACTTGAATGCCATTACTAACTTCGGATTTATCTTCACAGACAGACCAAGCTTGAGCTATCCTTTTAGCTGCTGTAGAAGTAGCTCTCAAAGGCATTGGAGAATACTTATTTCTCATGAAAGAAGCCCACAGAGAATTACTTGATTTAAACTCCCATGCAATCTTCAGATTTGAACCTGATATACATATTCGACATAATTACCCCGAATGTTTGTCCTTCTTTCGCTATATACATCCCGAACCACTTTAACATTATTCATTATGATCACCCCGAAATAATGAAACATATTCGGTATATTCATGCCGAATAGAATTCAAACACAATGTAATTCAAAGACAAAATGTAATTCAAGTTTGGTTCCAATGTAATTCAAGTTTGGTTCTAATGTAATTCAAACATAACATGTAATTCAACTACATTGCAAGATTGTAATGAAATTATATCATGTTGTGTTTCAAACTGTTAATAATTATGTTATGAAGTATGTTATCAATGCAATTCAAACACACGTTGTGATTATGTTATCAAGTATGTTGCAAGCTAGTTCTCAATATTGTTATTCAAGTTCATTGATTATGAGTACTAATAATATTTTCACTTATGTAGGATGATTTCACGGATTTCAATGAGATGTTATTTGATCAGGTTTTAGCGATCATCGAAATACCCCAAATCGGGGAAGCTGGTGCGGTGTTAGTAGATGTTAGTGCGATGTTCTTTATGGAGCAAGTATTATAATGTCTATTATTGATGTAATATTTTTATATATTGTAATTAGGTTGTACTGATTCATTATATTCTTAATTCTCAGGTATTTCCTACACGACAAGAGTTAGTTGATTGGGATCAAGAGCAAGCCCGGTCTGTTAAAACAGTGATAGTCATAACTAAGTCGGATGCATCTTCTACAACGCGTAAGGGGCGTCTACACATTGGTTGTGTGAGGGGAGGTGATTACCGCGATCATAATGGGAAAAATGTTGGGAACGAAGGTAGGAAGAGGGACACAACCACTCCGAAATGCAACTATCCATTTTTGTTGAAGGGCATTCCGATGGACAATGGACAGTGGACATGGTCTGTTGTTAGCGGCGTTCACAATCACCCATTGCCAGAAACCTTAGTTGGACATGCATATGTGGGTATACTTACTTCGGTGGAAAAAAAATTGTTGAAGAGATGTCCTTGAGCGGTGTAAAGTCGGCCTCTGAAAACATGATAGGGCCCCCAATTTTAAAATCTTATTACAAAAAGTAATTTCCTTTTTAAAGATGCGAAAGCGAGATGGTTCAATTAAACAAATTGACTAATTTTAATTTCTTTTCAAATTAAAATTAAACACAACTTAAAGTGAAATTAAATTAATTAACAAATGAATTTTTCACTTTAACATATCAACTCAACTCAAGTCCTAGAAATTTTCCTAAGTCATATTTTCAATATTCCCAAATTAGGCCAAACCAATTTTATCAAATTAAGTGATGACTTGAATTAAATTAACATAAATATTACCCAAATTAATTTAGCACCAAATTACACAAGTAGTGATATAAACCAAATTTTATCTTTTTACCTAAGCATGCGTTCAAGGTGAATTTGCAAAAGATAAAATAAACAAAGAACCACTACGCCGCGATAACGGGAAAAAAACTCGGACGGCCCTAGTCTCAAATCCCCTAAGTATGGTTTTACAAATACAAGACAGTAAAACTTACAACACTTGACTTGACTCCGTCCAATCCCCGACGCTTCTTCTTGTATACACCTATTCCTAGCGAATAACTACGGAGCTCCACCACGGTCTCTATATCCAGCGATAGGACTTTTTCGATCACCGCCACCCGAACAAGGAGCATTTCTTCAAGTGGATAAGTCAACGCAAACAAACTTCTTCTTTGTGGGATGTAGAAGCAAACCCAAACTCTCTTTTACGGTAGAGATGAATCCGGTGCCAAAACAAACTCTCCAAGCAAAGTGTATATATATATAGATAGAAACTTGGATTAAAACAAACAATTGGGTGTAAACTTGGTTTTGTTCTTTGAATATATCAATTTGGATAACAAACACCAAGGGAACTTTTTATGAAAGAATTAAGCACTCAAACACTCACTAGGAGATGGAAAAAGTTCTTGAAAAAATTCTGTTACCGTATTCATTAAATTCTATGAAAGAATAGTAGGACAAAGTAGTGGGAAAGTTCCAAAAAACCGCCAAAAACTGTTCCCACCGAAATCTCATTCGAACGACATTTCATTCGAATGAACTATCTAACGAGTTTCCAGTGGCAACTCGTTGACAAACCTCGTCGAATGAAATTCTCGTTCGAACGAAAAACTCGTTCGAACGATAATTTCGAACGAAAAATCATAAAGCTTAAAAATTCCATTTTTAGCCCAGAAACTTTATTTTAAAGTTATAAAGAAACCTTCTGAAAATAAACTTTAGTTTAAAATAAAATACACCCAATATAAACTTATTCCAAGTGTCCCTATATAGATATAGAAATGCATTCATACCTTTGGAGACTATGGAATATGATGTTGATGACATAGAAACATAGCACTCGAAACTCGGCAATGATGAAGCTTTATAAGACTTGGCCGCTACGTTTTCAATTCTTGCATGTCATAGGCTTGAAAGATGGCCAAGTATTCTATCCTATGACTCAAACGTTTTTGTCCGAAATTGAGCCAAAACAACAAGGGACTCAATTAGAAATTTTTGTCCTTACAAATCTCCCCCTTTGTCTATTTCGGGACAAAAACTAAACAAAAATCCTAAAGAACCGTCAAGCTCACTAGACTCAAAAACATCTCACCCAAAATAAAGAGTACAATGCTTGACTCGAATACAACTTTAGAATTACAAGCAAGATGACTTACAACACTCGACTCGACTCATTCATTCCCCGATGCGTCTTCTTATAACTACCTCTGCCTAGTCGATAATCCCGGACACCATCAAAACCTTGGAATCCTCCAATGAGACTTTAGGAACACCATCAACCACACATGGTGCCTTTCACCATGTGAGAATGCCGCAGAAAAACACTTCTTTTTTATGGGATGTAGAAGCAAACACAAACACTCTTTTACGGTAGAGATGAATCCGGTGCCAAACAAACACTCCAAGCAAGATGTATATATATATATATAGATAGAAACTTGGATTAAAACAATGTTTATTGGTTGTAAACCTGGTTTTGTTCTTTGAATAAATCAATTTAAATAACAAACACCAAGGGAACTTTTTATGAAAGAATTAAGCTCTCAAAAATTCACTTAGAGATGGAAAAAGTTCTTAGAAAAATTCTAGTCCTGAAGTCATTAAATTCTGTGAAAGATAAGTGGGACAAAGAAGTGGGAAAGTGGGAAAACTGTCAAAAACTGCCCAAATAACTGTTCCTGTCAAATCTCGTTCGAACGAGATTTTCATTCAAATGAAGGCTCGTTCGAACAATACTTCAAACGAAGTTCCAGTGGCACGTCGTTGGTAAACCTCGTTCGAACGAAATTCTCGTTCGAATGAAAAACTCGTTCGAAAGACAATTTCGAACGAAAAACCAGAAAGTTCAAAAATTCAATTTTAGCCCAGAAACTTTATTTTAAAGTTTTAAAGAAACTTTCTGAAAATAAACAACAGTTAAAACAAGAATTACACCCAATACTAATTGTTCCAAGCTCTTATATAAATATGTAATGCATTCATACCTTAGGATTAAATGGAACAAATGTTGTTGACATAGAAACGACGCACAATAAACTCGGCATTGTGATGAAGCTTAAAACTTGGCCGCTACGTCTTCAACTTTAGTATGTCATAGGCTTGAAGGATGGTCAAGAACTCTATCCCAGGACTCAAATGTTTTTGTTTGGAATTGAGCCAAAACAAAAAAGGACTCAATTGGAAATTTGTGTCCTTACAAATATAATCAAAATGATTTTTTATTTCAAATAAGGAAGTTCGGTACCATTACGTGAAGTCTCAGCGAAAGGAGTTAAAACACCACCTCCTTTCACTAACGGTCCTAAAAACACACACATACACACAAATTCTCCTAACTTCACAAAAGCTTCACCCCCAACTTCACAAAAGCTTGGCAAAATTTTTCCCCAGCTTTACAAAATCCTATTGGATATGCCCAAAGTGCACCCTCTTAGTCAGAGTAACTAACCTCGACTGGTCTCACAACTGAGGTGACAAGATGCTTATGAAAACTATCAGCAAGGTCGTCTCTCATAAGGTCGGCCCCTCATACACCAACCTTGGCTCTTCATCAGCCGAGGTGACTAGACTCTCACAGGCTCAATCAATCGCCAATGTCATCATCGGCCTCAACCGACGTTACAACCATCTCATACCTAACCTTAGCCAGCCTTCCTAGCCGAGGTCATCATGATTAGAGACAAGACAAAGAAACTACATCTGAATCCACCAACCTCGTACTCGTCCAGGCCGAGGTTACATCAGTCAAGGACACATAGCTGAGCATTTACAAGCACAGTTCATGATTAGAACACGTGGACAAATCAGTTATAACCGAATCATTCCCCTCGCATGAGGGAATATTGAGGTCATCATTATCTATATAAGATCATCCAGGTTTCATTCTCATACTGGTTTGATCCTCATGCACATGCTAATTTCATGCTTGGGGGGTACATTACACCCCTTAAGCACTATATATAGCGGTCATCCTATACCTTGTAAAAGGATCCATAATTATAACCCTAACTAAAACTCTGTTAATTTACACAGTAGAGAGAGAAAGGTTGAGAGTTTGTATTCATGGCCATTAGTGTCTTTATCTAGTGATATTACTCACACACAGAGTGGATGTAGGCCAGATTGGCTGAACCACTTACATACAAGTATTCATCCTCTTCTCCTCACCTCATTCTACTATATATTCACTCTTATTTGCTGCCATTATTATGCCTGTTTGAGCTTTACTACCTCTTTATTTGGTGGTGCTGTTTATAGCATCATCATTTTGGCGCCGTCTATGGGAACAAGAAGATTCATCTCTTCCTCTTTTGTTGCTTAACCTCACTAGAAACTCTGGTGGTGAACCAGGCCTCACCCTTCATGTGAAGCTGTGTCACCATTGAAAGAGATGCTTTAAGGTATCAAGCTCTCTAATATTTTCATTGCAAGCTCTTCAGTCTAAACATATGGCACCGGAGTTACCACCACCTCTTCCACTATCTGGTGTTGGAGGACCTAGTTCCAGCCAGGCACCACCCCAGTCCGAGATGGCTGAGGTGGTAGCCGCCTTGAAGTCCTTGGCTTCCACTCAGCAAGTGATAAAGGAACAATTTTCCCAGCTTAGCCAAAAAACAATGAGACCATCTGGGGTCTCACCGGAGATGATTACTCCGACATCTTCTCAGCCAAAACATGAGGCCAGGGGTCCACCCTAGGCATCGCAAAAGGACCAACCTACTCCTCAACGGAGGAGGATGTTGATGACCCTAGGCACCTACGCCTGGGGAGGCAAGGAAACCCTTTCCCTGAGGATAAGTACAATGATATTAAGGCAGAAGATGCTCCTGCAGACTGTTGGGAACTATATGAGGTCTTAAACAACACTATAAGTCCTATACTGCAGAGTCGAGGTCAGTGTGAGAGACGAGGTGGTGATGCACAACAAAGAGGGTCAGCTTTTGATCACTTAAACAGAGGGTCGACCTTTGATAGGCTCGGCCCAGTTAATGATCTAGGGCAGAGGCTATCCAGGTCAAGAAGCATAACGAGCTCAGAAAGGGGAGGGGATGAACATCAGCCTCGTCATGTCTGACCCTCACATGGTCGAGACTATGGCCAGGGGGAAGTCAATAGTCGACGTTTCCCTGCTGCTGGGGAACCCTCGATCCACCCCTTGGAGACGGCTGGGGATAACCTCAGCCTGGCCGACGTTGGAAGAACCTGGAATGATTCCATCCAAAGGCTTGAAGATAATATAGGGAACCTCATAAAAAGTCGAGACCCCTATAAAGGGGATTCTCACAGGGCTCCCCATTTGTGGCAAGGATTGTTAAATTTCTAACCCCTGCCAAATTTAAACCACCAATGGTGTCTCCAAAGTACGATGGTAGTACCAAGCCAGTAGATAACATTGAGATGTATTAGTCTGCCGTAGAAATTTATTCAATCCCTGATGAGATGAGGTGCCGAGCTTTCTCAAGCACTTTAATGGGAGCTACACATATTTAGTTCACTTCTCTTCCTAAAAATTCCGTTGAGAACTTTAAGGGTTTAGCTGAACGTTTTATACACAACTTCTGTTTTAGGGTAAGACCTCAGAAGAAGATAACCCATATGCTCTATGTAAAGCAAGGCAACAATAAAATCCTCAGGGACTACATCTCTAGGTTCAACAAGGAAAATTTGGAGGTTGAAGATTACTAAGAGAGCATATCCATGACAGCCCTCATTGGAGGACTTCAGAAGGGAAAGCTACTTTGGAAGCTTACTGAAGACCCTTCTAAGTCTATAGCCGAGCTGTTAGCAATAACTGGAAAGGTTATGAACACAGAAGAGGCAATGGTTGCAAAGTATGAGGATGAGAATGGAAGTAGCAGTAAGAAATTATAAAATAATAAGGATGGAAAGACGAGGGCTGCATACGACAAGTTTACACACTATACTCCTCTAACCGTGAGCTGCGAACACATCCTCAACGAAATAAAAAATGATAGATCCTTGAGATGGCTGAAAAAGTTGAAGGCCGCTCTGCATAAGAGAAACAAGAACCTATGGTGCGAGTTCCATCAGGACCATGGCCATCTGACTGACAAGTGCTTCGCACTGAAGGACGAGATTGAAAAGATGTTGAAGTTTAGAAAAATTAGAAAGTATGTGGATGGTATAGCTTCTAAGGGGGAAGAGACAACCCCAAAAGAAAAGAAATGATAAATGTAGGGAAGATGTCCCTTCCAGAAGAGCTGATGACTCAGATGATGACGACGATGACCCTGACCTCCCACCAAAAGATAATAATGTCCTAGTGAAGAGATTCGGTATGATTTCTTTTAATATGAAAACTATCTGTGGGGGACTAGTAAGAGGTGGTTCAGAGGTAGCTAATCACAAGTCTCATATGGAAGAGGCTAAGGCAGTGACTGAAGCCGAGGTTATAAACTTGTCATCTATGAAGGTTAAGTGCGAGAAGAGAAAGAAGGTAGATATGGACACCCTCATGGTCGACTTCTCACAACTTGACTTCAGGGGTATCTTAGCTACCCATGATGAATCACTACGAGAGTACATGGGTGTGAAGTTCAGAGGATACTCGTTGATGGTGGTAGTTCAGCAGACGTTATATTTTGGCCTTATTTTAAAAGCCTAGGCCTCAGCAGAGCTAGGCTTGTCCCTTATCATCATCCCTTAATTGCCTTCAGTGGTGAAAAGGTTCATCCATTGGGAATGTATGAGATGGACGCTAGAATGGGAGATGAGTGGCCTAAGAGGTTTACAAGAAAAATTAATTTCTTTGTTATGGATGAGAACGTCTTCTCAGCTTACAACCTCATCATAGGACGAGTAGCCCTCAAGGAATTTGAGGCCGTGCCTTCAACGGTCCACTAAATGCTAAAATTCTCGACTCCCTATGGAGTAGGGGAAGTGCAAGGTGACCAAACATCGGCATGTGAATGCTACTTCAACTCTGCGGAAGAGAAAAAGGGAGAGAGAGAGGGGCTCATAAGAGGGCAAAAATCATGTATAACATCGACATACTTGATCCTAGAGATGAAACAAAGCTCAAGAAAGGAGAGGTCATGGAAGAGGTAAAATCCATTGTCCTTAATAAGGGCGCGCCGAAAAAACCCATCTAAATCGGCAAAGCCCTAAGACCTGAGATCAAGGATGAATTGGTAAGGCTGATGAAGAAGAGACAAAGTAACTTTGCGTGGAGCCATGCAGACATGCCAGGTATTGATCCTGAGATTATGTGCCATAAACTCAATGTTGCAGAAGACGCCAAGCCCATCAAACAGAGAAAAAGAGTGTTCTCAAGGGAGAAGTATGATGTCATCAGAGAAGAGGTTAAAAAGCTTGAAGATGACAAGTTCATCAGAGAGGTTATATACCCTAAGTGGTTATCTAACGTTGTCATTGTGCTAAAAGCTAATGGGAAGTGGAGGATGTGTATAGATTTCATCGATTTGAACAAGTCTTGCCCAAAAAATAGCTTCGCTCTACCTCGTATTGATCAGATGGTGGATGCCACAACAGGACATGAGCTCATGAGCTTCATGGATGCATATTTCGGGTATAATCAGATCTTCATAAAACCAGAAGACTCAGAGAAGACAACATTCATCACAGATAAGGGGACCTATTGCTAGAAGGTCATGCCCTTTGGGCTAAAGAATATAGGGGCTACTTACCAACGTCTTATAAATAAGATGTTAAAAGATCAGATAGGTAAGTCTATGGAAGTGTATGTGGATTACATGCTGACGAGAAGCCTGAAGGCTGACACTCACATGGCCGACCTTAAAAGAAATTTTAACACCATGAACAGATACAAAATGAAGCTCAACCCGGCCAAATGTGTCTTTGGGGTAGGAGCTGGAAAGTTCTTAGGATTCATTGTCAACTAAAGGGTAATAGAGGTTAATCCCAAAAAGATCAAAGCTTTGTTAGAGATGAAGACACCCAAAACCATCAAAGATGTTCAGAGGCTAATCGGAAGAATTACTGCACTTAACATGTTCGTCTCGAGAGCTACAGATAAGTGTCTTCATTTTTTCAAAGTTCTTAGAAAGGTCTTCGAATGGGATGAGGAATGTGATAAATATTTTAAGGAGCTCAAGCACTTCCTCGGATCCCCCTACTCCTATCTCGACCAATCCTGGGAGAGAAGTTATATGTATATTGAGTTATTTCAAAGTCAGCCATCAGCGCTATAATCGTAAGAGAAGAGGATGGAGTGCAAAGACCAGTGTACTTCAATAGTAAATATCTTCAAGAGTCTGAACAGAAGTACCCTCGGATCGAAAAGTTGGCCTATGCCTTGATACATGCATTTAGAAAAATGAAGCCATACTTCCAAGCCCACTCCATGGTCATCCTCACTAATTCCCCACTCAGACAAGTCCTCCATAAGCCTGAGAAGTCAGGCAGGATAATGACCTGGGCCATTGAGTTAGGAAAATATGACATTGTCTATCAACCCAGGGTTGCCATCAAGGGGCAGGCACTCACAGACTTTGTAGCCAAGTTTATATGGGATGAGGTCGAGGTTGAGATTAGTCAAAAGGATGCAGAAGAACTGAATAGAAACGTCATCCAAGATCCGGATGAGGCTGACTCAAGAAAGTCCAGAAAAGGAATTATTGAGAATGAGGAAGATAGGTACCTCTTCAAGGAAGGGACCCTATCGGAGGGAAACTTCTCTTCTAATACAACCATCTGGAACCTCTTCGTTGATGGGTCGTCTTGGGAAAGAGAAAGTGGAGTAGGGATGATAGTGTCAACACCAGATGGTACCGACATTGAGTATGTATTGAGGTTCAACTTCAAAGCTTCCAATAATGAGTCAGAGTATGAGGCGGTGATAGAAAGTCTCTCTTTAGCAAAGGCCCTTAGTGTTAGCCGACTCCTAGTACCCAGTGACTCAAGGTTGGTTGTTAACAACATCCTGGGGGTGTATGTGGCCAAAGATGAAAGGATGGCCAAATACATAAAGAGGGTGATAAGGATGCTAGAAAGCTTTAAAGAAGTAAAGATGAAGAGGATACCTCGGCTAGACAACAATCGAGCTGATGCACTCGCAAGGTTGGCCTCAGTAACAAGGACAAACATAAGAAGAATAGTACCAGTTGAGATTCTGCCCAAGCCAAACATAGAAGAAGAATAGGTTGCTACAACTTTCCTGAATCTGAATATGGAAGCATCATGGATGGACCCTCTTATCAGGTACATCGGAGAGGGGGAGCTGCTAGATTCGAAGTAAGAAAGGTGAAAGCTGAGGTTCAGAGCTACTAAATTCTCAATTATAGGAGATTCCCTGTAATAGAAGAGGTTTATACTCCCTCTCCTCAAATGTGTTTATCCTTCAGAGGTTCCACACATCTTGCATGATGTGCATGAGGGTTATTGTTCAAGTCCTATAGGAGGGAGGCCGTTGGCTAAGAGGTTAATCACTCAGGGGTACTAGTGGCCGACCTTGGCCAAAGATGCAGCTGCGTATGTGAAGACATGTGATAAGTGTCAGAGATTATCTTCCATACCTCATCAGCCACACCAACCTCTCACTTCTATCAGCTCCCCTTGGCCATTTGTAATATGGGGCATTGACATGGTAGGACCCCTGCCAAGAGCTGTAAACAACTATCGATTTTTGATCGTGGCAATCGATTATTTCTCCAAATGGATAGAGGCTGAGCCAATGATCACAATCACTGAATAAAAGACATTCCAGTTCATCTGGAAGAATATCATGTGCAGGTATGGTCTTCCAAACACCCTCATCTGAGACAATGGAACCCAATTCAAGAATATATCCCTAGAAAAATACTGCAAAAGAGTAGGGATCAAGCAGTTTTTCTCTTCTCTTGGCCGACCCCAGGCAAAATGGGCAGACTGAGGTCACAAATTGAACAATCCTTGATGGGATAAAAAAGAGGTTGGAAGAGGCCAAAGGGAGATGGACATAGGAGTTATATACCGTTTTATGGGCTTACAGGACGACAATAAGGACGCCAACAGGAGAAACTCCATTTATACTATCCCATGGCTCGGAAGCTGTCATCCCAACAGATATGGGACTTCCCACTCATAGGGTTTAGACCTATAATCCTCAGAGGAATGTGGAAGAAAGAAGACTTGATCTTGATTCGATTGAAGAAAGAAGAGAGGATGCAGAGATAAGACAGGCAGCCTACCAGCAAAGAACTACGAGATTCTATAATCAAAGGGTGAAGTCAAGGCCCATAGCTCAGGGGGACCTAGTCCTAAATAAGACATGGAAAAAATAAAATAAGCTCCACCCTAATTGGAATGGTCCTTATAGGGTAATGGATGAGGTTGTGCCTGGTACCTACCGGCTAGAAAACCTTAAAGGAGAACTTTTCTCCAACCCTTAGAATGCCGACCACTTAAAGAGGTATTACATATGATGTTGCAGTTATTCTTATCTTTTTGTAATACATATACCAGTTTATACAAAGGATGTTAATGAAAAGATAAAAATGTCGTGCTGATACTTATATTATTGTGTTGTTAAACATCATTATTTGGTGAAAATATGAGGTGGAACATCATAATACGGTGACCTCAGACCTTAAACATCATTAAGTTGGTGAAAATATGAGGTGGAACATCTTAATTTGGTGACCTCAGACCTTAAACATCATTAGTTTGGTGAAAAAAATATAAGGGTAAACATCATAATATGGTGACCTCAGACCTCAAAAGTTGGTGAAAATATGAGATGGAACATCATAATATGGTGACCTCAGACCTTAAACATCATTAGTTTGGTGAAAAATATGAGGGTAAACATCATAATTGGCTGACCTCAGACCTTAAACATCATTAATTTGGTTAAAAAATATGAGGGTAAACATCATAATTTGGTGACCTCAAACCTAAAACATTATTATTTGGTAATATATGAGGTGGAACATCATAATATGGTGACCTCAGACCTTAAACATCATTAAGTTGGTGAAAATATGAGGTGGAACATCACAATTTGGTGACTTGAGACCTTAAACATCATTAAGTTGATGAAAACATGTAGGTAAACATCATAATATGGTGACCTCAGACATTAAACATCATTAGTTTGGTGAAAAATATGAGGGTAAACATCATAATTTGGTGACCTTAGACCTAAAACATCATTATTTGGTGGAAAATATATGAGGGTAAACATCATAATGATCTCATACCTCTAACATCATTAGTTTGGTGAAAAACTTATGGGGTTAAACATCATAGATTGGTGACCTCAAACCTTTAACATTATTAGTTTGGTGAGAGTTTAAGAGGAAAGACATTCAAGCATAACATCGTATGGAGCAACAGAATCTGAAGAAGATTGGACTAATGATTTATCAATAAAAAGATTAGTTACAAGTCAGAGGCATCAAGTGGCCATCAGAAGTTCACAAAAATAAGAAATACAGACAAGGGAAATCAAAATTATAACTTTTAAAAGATTCATAAAAAGGTCCTATGTATCCGCAGCTACAGTGGTCACCTCAGCTCCATCATCATGATGGGTAGCATCTTCAGTCTCAGTAACCTCTAGAGGAGAAGTCTCGGCTGGAGCAGCGTCAGCCTCCTCAACTTCCTGCAAGGCCTGAGTAAAAAGAGGATCTCCAAAGATGAAACCCACAAAGTCTGAAGCGGTCAAGCTCCTAAAATCTTTTTCCCTAGTGTCTTCCCATTTACCAATTGCTTTAATACCCCTCTCTAGGTATTCAAACCCAAAACTGATAAACTCATTTGAGACCTTACAGTCTTCAGTCTTCTCAGCAGCGTCTTCAACTGCAGCCCTAACAGCAGCATCTACCTTGGACTGAAGGGCATTACCCTTGGCCTTCATGGATAAGTCATGGTCCTTCTTGAGTTTAGACATGTCTTCGTCCCTCTGCTTGACAACCCTCTTAAGCCTTTCAACCTCTGCATTAAAAGAGGCTTGAACGTTCTCAGATTCATGGACTTTCTCTATAAGGGGCAACCTCTTTAGAGTCCAATCAACGAGGTGATAGAAGGACAAGACACCCTAAAGAAGAAGATCAGGTGTAAGAAAATATGAGCTATAATTTCTAAAAAGTCGAGGTTACACTTGTGAAGAGCAAGTGATCAAATGAGTAAAAACTGGTACCTGAATTGACTTACGGAGAGCGAACTCAGCAACAACGGGACGACTAAAGAGCGTAAGAAACGCTTATCTCTTCAGTCATTATTATGTCAATAGCGTCGATAGCCTTCAGACTGTGGCCAATGAGGCTATCACTAATTTTTAGCTGAGCTAGACGAGCATCTAAGGCATCGTCTGTAGAGATATGGATAGTACGATCCCGAGCCCGAGCCTTACTTTACCTCGTATGCTCTGGGTCGGCAGTGGACTTCCTCTTTTTTATAACATCGGCCTTAGAGGTGCCGATGTTCTTCTTGCTGACAGGTGGGGGTACATTTTTGCCACCCCTATTCTCCATCAGCTTCACAAGACCAGGAGCAGACATCTCCCAAAGGTCGTCTGATATACCTGCTGGACGCTCTGCAAAAGACAAACCTCTGAGTTAGTGAGTCAGAGATATACAAAGTAAGAGGTATAACTCATGAAAAATTAAGACTTATGAAGTTCTCCCAAAGGATCACCCCTAAGCCTTTCTGAGAGAGGTAATAGGGGGTAATCAGATGTTCATATTTTACAAGATGACCTTGCTCGCCCTGATTGCGAAGATCCTAAACTTTTTGGCAATTATCCTGGATAAGTCTATGGTTGGATTTAGCAGCAAGGGAGATTTTCCCCCATCTCAGGGGGGTACTTAGAACCGACGTTCTAGAGGCCTCATTTGGACCAAATTCCCATGCCCTGGAAGCAAAAAAATACCGAGGTTTCCAGTTATGGTGTGATGTTTTGTAACCAACAACATTTTCTTCTCTGATTTCCTAGCTAAGAAGTGGTAATAGCTAGGATGGTTTTTGGTAGAGTAAGGAACATAACAACCAGTGAAAACCCTATCTAGAAGGTCTGAGTGGTGGATAACCCTCCAAAGGACGATGGCCCCAATCATAACCCTTCAGGAATTAGGGGATAATTGGGAAGGGGCTAGATTTATGTGGGAAAGTATAGCTCTGATGGTTTGGTGAATAGGAAGATGGAAGCCTAACTTAAATATCTTCTCATAGACGCAAATCTCTCCATCTCGGCCTTCAAAGGCCCTCTCATCCCTCAGAGGTTTCCTAAGGATGATAGGAGAATTTATGGAATAGAGGTGCCTAAAAGTAAGAAGGTTATACTCGCTGATGGAACTCTTAATCTCGGATGCCTCAGATGTATCACGATCACTCTCCTAGCCATCATCACCATCCCCAGCCACGTCGGTCTCGGCAGGTGCAGGGACACCACCAGGAAACCTCTGAGAAAATTCGTCCTTGGTGGCAGTCGACAGAGGAATGGCATCAATGATGGGGGGAATGGCCACACTTGGCCCTATGATTTCAACATCAGAAGACTAATGTGAGGTGCTAGCACCTTGGTGAGATGAGTCACGGATCAAAACCTAGGCTTCCTCAGGAACCTCACCTGCCTAGGAGAGTAATCCATATCCTCTTGAAAAGAGTCTACAGACATGGGGTTTGAGGAAGATGACTCAGACTCAGACATTTGTATGGGGTCCCTAGGAACCTTTGCAGGCTCAACAGGCTCGGCTGGTTCAGGGTAGATAACCTTCAGAGGTGGAGGAAAGATGGGTCTGAGAGGAAAGGCCTCAGCCCTATGATCTTCCTCTTGATCTAGCTCTATTTGCCAAATATTTTCAAAGGTCTTCTCACGAAGAGATGGGAACTCTTCTATGAATTGGTACAAGGTTCTGAGCATAGGGGAGACGACACAACACTTAGACTCAAAATCGCAAATAGATAAACAACTTGTTCAATCTAAACTAAATACCAAACTAGGAATCTGAAAGGTTTTCACCAAGAACACCAAGAACACTCAAGAACCAGGTCATCGGAGAAGATAACTGAAAGACCACCGGTCAACCTGAAAAGGGATATTTTTGGATGAAACAACCTCGAAGGTACCTACAACTATCCCTAAACCACTCAACCACTGCTATCCTAGCCTTACAACCACTGCTATTTTTTTAATTACTATTTTGGGAACACTCCAATGGATGACCTCACTCCGCCTTTATCCATGACGCGAGCCGAGTAATTCCACTCTCCATTTATTTATACATGCACACACTTGATGGAGTTATTAATTAGAATAATGACACATTCCCATGATAGATTGAAAAGGCGAGATAGGTGCCAAACACCTTCCCATCCGTAACTTAGTCCCTGAATCCTTGAACTAATTTATTTTGCTAGCATCAATATGTCTTTGATACCGTCCTCTCAAGGCGACAACATTTCTTTTATCTGCTTTGTGCAAAATAGAATTACGTGTCTATCTCTATACATTACTTACACACCACCCCAATTGACGACCACCAAAATGCCTTAAGGAAGACCGCAAACTCCCCATACGCATGAGTGTCGACTGAGAGAGGGATGGCCATAACCCCTGATATTGGCAGTCTATCTCACCATTTACATGAGAAAATGAATTGTGTATGTCTTAGTGATTGGTATAGATAATTCAAATGCAAAATTCATCAAAATACACAGTAAAATATGTCAAAATCATTTTTATTTCAAATTAAGGAATGCAACTATTATATGAAATATTAATCAAGGGTGTCGAAATAATCACCCCCTTTCTATAACAAAATCAACTTACATTTTCTCAATAACCAACCCAATCAAAATAACTTGTGATACACTGCCCTAATATTTCATTTCAAATCTTGTATAAATTGTAGTGAAGTGAGGTTTGATGATAATTATAGGAAATTTATGGGTAAAAGTTGGAATTTGGAGAAAAGAATGAGAAGGAGGGTTCGAACGAGAGTGAGGTCGCTCGAAAGAGGTTTGGATCTCGTTCGAAGTAGGGGATCAAAAGAGGTTCGAGTGACGTCCCACTAGCTAACAGGTCCAGGTCGCTTGAAGTTCGATAGAAGCCACGGATCGAATGAGTTGCACTTGTCATTGGAACAAGGCTCAATGTCGTTGGAACGATGCATTTGAAAAGTTCTAGATCATACTGTCCTTATACATTGTCACATTTTTAGCCCTTGCTTTGGTGAGCTGTCAAGCTCTGGTGAGCCCAGATTGGAAAAAATGGATTTTTGATATTTTTAGGGTTTTTATAAGGCTTGGTTTGTGTTGATACGAAAATTAGGCAGCTGACGTGGACCAATTATATAAAGACACGTGACTTCCTAAGTGGCAAATACATATGCTCACCGAGCTACATAGCGTGCCGACCTACTCAGCGTGCGGAGCACCTGGTTAGGGAGATCAAGCGGCGATGGTACATTCAAATAACGTCAGACTTAATGAACATTTTTATTATACAGATGTATATGTCTATTAAACAATGGCATCTCGTCTATTTATACTGATAGCCCCAAGGATATAAATACATTGTAACACCCCCCACAACGGGGTAATCGATCTCTTGTAATCAGCATCGATATCAAGGTGAAACACCCAGCAATACAAAACAGTGGACGTAGGCCATTTTCATAAGTCTGAACCACTTTAAAAACCCTTTTCCTTATTTTTTTATTCCTTTTTATCTGTGATTAATTAATTAAATCAAATCTAGTTTTTTACATCAACAGATTGGCACCGTCTATGGGAAACGACTGTAAGTAGCATTTTTCACTAAAAACTTATCACCAATGGCTGAGATCCCAAAATCTAGTAATATGAACAATACCGGGGTCCCTCCAAACCCCTATGCTCCTCCAACTATCAATCAACTTACTGGCATAGTGGCCAACTTAGCCCAAGGGCAAATGGCTATGTAGGAAACCATGTGACAACTCATTCAGACTGTTCGTAATGGATCACCTCCCCAGTCAGGTCAACAAAGAATTCAGAGAAACACCCATCTGCCATCGTTAAGAACTAGATGTACACTATTCCTAGATATTTCACAGCCCAGGCGCAGTGATTCTCATCATACTAAGAGGTCCAATGATCCTTCATATCAGCCTGGAAGGACTTCATCTATAATAGCTACAGATTCTCGATAAAATGTTACCTTAACTCCTGAGAGAACAAGCACTTTGGAAAAGTTGAGCAAAGTCTCTCCCTTTGACCGTTTGGGTCCTAGGAGGAATAGAAATCCCCCTAGGATTGCGTCGAGGAATTCTCAATGACCAACCGATCTAAGGGAAGGTTCTACCTAATCACACCCAGCAACTCATGGTGAAAGTTCCCAAGGGGAAAATTCAACGTGCTCTGTTGCTCAGGAAAATAGGCGTGAGGTTGGAAATAATGCGTGGAAGGGTTCCATTCAGAGATTAGAAGACCAGTTAGGGGAAATGGCTAAGGCCAAGAACCCTCTCCAATGAACTTTTATCCAAGGATTACCCTTTATCCAGGCAATTGTGGATTTTCCCATACTATCAAAATTTAAAGCTCCTGCAGTGACACCTAAATATGATGGATAAACTGATCCCGTTCTCAACATAGAGCTGTACCAAGCCGCTGCTGATATTTATGCGGTTCATAATGAGATGAGATGCAGGGCATTCTCAGGAACTATCACTGGGTCAGTCGAGATATGGTATAACAACCGACCCCAGGGAAAGATTTCCACCTTCCATCAATCGACAAAGCTCTTCATAGGAAACTTTTGCTTTGGTGCGAAACCAGTTAAGAGAGTAGCACACCTACTGAGAATAAGGCACAAACATGAGAAAGCACCAGGTATTATATCACTCGTTTTAATAACGAGAAGCTGGAGGTGATCAACTATGAAGAGAAGATAACAATTATAACACTGATGAACGGTCTGTTGCCTGACAAGTTATAGTACACATTGGCTAAGGATCCCCCCAAATCCATGGCAGAATTTATGGCAAAAGCAGCTAAGATCATGAACGCTGAAGAGGCCATGCCTACGAAGAAGAGTGCTGACACTAAATCAGAGACCAAGGCTGAAGGTATAGCGGGGAAAAAGGATCAAAAGCATAACGGGAATGGCAAGCGACAAAAAGGCATGGAGACGCTCGAGTAATTGAAGAAATATGGGAATTACACTCCTTTAAAGGTGGACATAAACCACATTCTAGAGGAGATTAAGAATAGCGAGGAGCTAACTTGGCCGGAGAAATTGAGGGCAGACCCTGATAAGATGGATAAGTCCAAATACTGCGAATTCCATATAGATTATGGCCATACGACCAAGCGTTGCATAGCTCTCCAGAATGAGATCGAAGCACTCATTAGGCGTGGAAAATTTAGTAAGTTCGTTGATCTCCAGAATGGTGGGAAGACTAACAATAGAGGAAGATAAAAGTCCAAATCTCTGCGCCGAACAAGAGATGACAAAAAGAGGGACCAAAAAGATAATCCAGAGGATGACCCCGACCTCCCTAAAAAACCAAGGCAACCTGAACGTGAGGTATTATCAATCCATTTTGGATCATTTGAATGTAATATGATTACAGGTGGCGATGCAGGAGGAGGAGATCATATTGTAGAATGGAAACCTTACCTCAATGAGGCTCAAGCTTGTTCTTACATACAACGCATAAATTTGGCCAAAGACGATCGTCCGAGGAAAGTGAACAAGGATAAACTAGTTATCAGCTTTTCCAAAAATGATCTTGCGGGCATACTGTATCCTTACGATGACCCCTTGGTGGTCAAGATGAGGATGAAGGATGTGGTCATCTCACATGTATTGGTAGATAATGGTAGCTCTGCGGACATTATGTTCTACCCCTGTTTCGATAGTTTGAATTTTAATCTAGCCCAGTTGGAGCCATATCACAGGACCCTCCTCGACTTTATCGACAAAAAGGTTTTTCCACTTGGGACGATCAAGTTGGACATGCTCATTGGCACCTGGCCTGCTTGTAGAACGAAAAAAGTATGCTTTTTCGTAATGGACAAGAATGTCCAATCAGCCTACAACATAATCATAGGGAGAGTAGGCTTGAAGAAATTCGGGGCAGTTCATCCACGGTAGACCAATGCTTGAAGTTTTTGACCAATTTTGAGGTTGGAATTGTGAAAGGTGACCAGAAAGTAGCTCAGGAATGCTACTATTCATCTTTCGAATAAGAGGAACTAGAGGAGTCTAGGAAGAAAACCACCACTTACCAGGTGGATGAGTCTGAAGATGCAGAGGTTAAGACTTTGGACCCTATGGATGAGTCCCATCTTGTAAAGGGCCAGGTCATCGAAGCTACGGAGAATGTCATTCTGGACAATGAACGACTAGAACGAACAACTCAAATTAGTGCTTCGCTGGAGCCGTCAATAAAATAGTAACTAGTGGCATTTTACGGCATAGAAAGCATGCTTTCTCATGGAGTGACGAAGATATGCCAGGAATAGACCCAGCCTTCCTGTACCATGAGCTCAATGTTAATAAGAAAGTCAATCCAGTGAAGCAACGAAGAAGGGTATTCAGCCCAGAGAAGAACCAAGCTATCCAGGACCAAGTCAAGAAGCTATAAAAGTCCTCTTTCATTGAAGATGTCAAATATCCTGATTGGCTAGCTAATGTTGTGATGGTGAAGAAGAAGAATAACAAGTGGAGAATGTGTGTAGATTTTATAGACCTCAATAAAGCCTGCCCAAAAGATCACTTTCCCTTGCCCCGAATTGATCAGTTAGTGGACTCTATCTTGGGGCATGAGTTATTGAGCTTCATGGACGCTTACTCCATCTATAACCAGATTAAGATGAAACCAGAAGACAGGGAGAGTACTTCTTTTATTACCCCAAGGGGAACATACTGCTATAATATTATTCCTTTCGGACTTTAAAATGCAGGCGCTACGTACCAGAGGTTGATGAATAAAGTTTTCACAGAGAAAATTAGCAAAAACATAGAGGTTTACGTCGACGATATGCTAACTAAGAGCAAGAAAGCCGCCGACCATCTAGCTGACCTCAGCCAAACCTTTGATCAGTTGGAAAAATATCAGATGAAGATGAACCCAACGAAATGCATATTCGGTGTACGAAAAGGCATGTTAATCGGGTATATTATGAATCAGCGAGGCATGGAGGCGAATCCGGAGAAGATTAAAGCTTTGCTTGAATTGCGATCTCCAGCTACGAAGAAGGAGGTACAAGGACTCACAGGTCGCATTGCAGCTCTCAACAAGTTTGTGTCAAGAGCAACAAACAGGTGTATCCCATTCTTTAAGACTCCCATAACAACTTTCGAGTGGAATGATGAGTGCGAGAAGGCGTTTCAAGAATTGAAGAAATATTTGGGGACACCTCCACTGTTATCTAGGCCGGTGATGGGAGAAATATTATACTTATACCTAGCTATCTCGGAAAGCGCTGTCAGTTCAGCATTAATAAGAATGCAGGAAGGAGTGCAAAAACCGATGTATTACACCAGTAAAGCATTCCGAGGAGGAGAAATTAGATATCCAAGGCTAGAAAACCTAGCATTATCTCTAATAGATGCGAGTAGGAGGATGAAACCTTATTTCCAAGCCCATACCATAGTGGTGTATACTGATATGCCACTTAGACAGGCCTTGTACAAGACAAAAAAATTCAGAAGACTGATGTACTAGGCAGTCGAACTGGGCGAGTATGAAATTATTTATGAGCCAAGGTCCTCAGTCAAAGGGAAAGCGGTGGGAGATTTCATTACGAAATTCACTTACCCAGATACCTACGACCAACGAGAGTCTAATGCATAACAACCCATAGATGCTATGGGATCATCAAAGATAACACCCGATTAACTAACGTTAGCAGTTTCATTAGAAGGGATGAGCAATAAGCGATAAGCATCATCGGGTAACAACCCAACAGTGGAGGATGATAAGAGGAAGTAGCAAATATTCCATCAGGGAAACTTATCAGATCAAGAGTTTGATAATGGCATACCTGTGTGGAACTTGTATGTTGATGGCTCTTCATGTGTAACATGAAGTGGAGCCAGAATAATTCTTAATAGCCTGATGGATTAGATGTCGAATACGCTCTACGCTTTCAATTTAAAGCTTCCAATAATGAGGCCAAATATGAAGCTATGATTGTGGGCCTCAGTTTAGAAAAAATAATGCATGCAGGGCAAGTTACCGTGTTTAGTGATTCACAATTAATTGTACATCAGATTCTGGGGTTGTATGTGGTGAAGGGAGACTTGATGTCAAGATATCACGCCAAAGCTATGGAGATTGTGTCCACCTTTTAAGTAGTTCAGTTGATAAGAATACCGAGATTGGAGAATGCGAGAGCTGACGCATTATCTCAGTTACCCTCATCTACTTGCACCGAGCTACGAAGAACGATTCCTATCGAGATACTGGCATAACGGAGCATATATGAAGATTTAATGGTGAAATTCATTACCTTAGATATGGGACCATCCTGGATGGACCCCATCAGGGCATACATCGAGGAAGGGGTTATGCCAACTGACCAATTTGAATCCATGAGGCTGAAGTTTAAAGCTGCTCGATATGTACTAAATAATGGTGCTTTGAATAGAAGGGGTATCATCGCAGGTCTATAGAGATGTGTGCATCCCTCAGAAGTTAAAGACCTGATTGAAGAGGTTCATGAAGGCTCTTGTGGAGCTCATGTGGTAGGTCGGACTCTCCTACATAGGTTAACGATGCAGGGATATTATTAGACGATAATGAGAGATGACTGCACAACCTATACGAAGAAATGCAATAAATGCTAACGTTTATCTCTCGTTCGAAGAACTCCCCAGGCATTGTTAACGCCCATTACTCCAACTTGGCCATTTTCTATATGGGGCATAGACTTGGTCGGACCCTTGTCGACCACCAAAGGGAGGTTCAAATATTTGGTAGTCGCGGTCGATTATTTCACCAAGTGGATTAAGGTTGGACCTCTCTTTGACATGTCGTACGAAAGGGTTTACCAGTTTATCTGGAAGGATATTATTTGCAGGTATGGCAAGCCACATGACTTTATCACTGACCATGGAACCCAATTTGATAATGAGGAATTATCTACATATTGTCATCAATCCAATGTCCAGAAGATCCATTCTGCACCAGTCCATCCCCAGGGCAATGGGCAAACTAAAGTGACAAACATGACTCTACTGAATGGCTTGATGAAATGACTGGATGATGCAAAAGGAAATTGGATTAATGAGCTACACTCTGTGTTATGGGCATATCGCACAACTCCCCGAATAGCCACTGGGGAATCGACCTACATGCTATCCTTTCGAAGCGAAGCGGTTACTTAATTTTAACTCTCCAATAAGCGATTTGATGAGATGCTTAGACATGGATATGCTCGAGGAAGTTAGAGAAGATGCGGCAATCAGAAATGCCGCCTACCAATAAATAACAACCATGTTCTACAACAAAAGTGTGAAGAAATGTGAACTCAAAGAGGGGGATTATATGCTCAAGAAGGTGATTCAGAAGCATAACAGCTAGAGTCCAACTGGTATGGGCCTTACCGAGTAACTACAGTTGTTCGCCTTAGGACTTATAGAATAGAAACCTTAGAGGGAGAAGAATTCAAAAATGCGTGGAATGAAGAGCACCCGCGCAAGTATTATTAGTAATACATATTTACAAGTACACATATCTCTTTAAATGAATAAAAGTTTTTGTTTTTCCATATTCCTTTTTTGGTTCAATTTTTGTCGGAGTACTAGTGCTACACACTACATCAATTTCGGTTGGTCAACATCAACAACCACCAACTAAGGTTGGTCGGCATTCAACAACCGCTAACTCCGGTTAGTCGGCACCGATAAATTTAACCAACAATGTTGGCATAACAATCATACAAGGCAAAGCCTGTTTGATCATGAATAATCTCAAGAGATATCCCAAACTAGTCAAGAAGATGGGTGACCTCCCGGGGCATCCACTGTCTAGGCACTAAGGTAATCTAGATAATATTACTACAACTAAGCAGGAACATGGGATGAAAATCATTCCATTGCTTAGGCACTAATGGGTGATAAGTCACTATAACTAGGCAGCAAGTGGGGAAAGCTCCATTATCTAGGCAAAATAGGACAAATTGTCCCTCGAAAGATCTCTCTCTCTCTCTCTCTCTCTCTCTCTCTCTCTCTCTCTCTCTCTCTCTCTCTCTCTCTCTCTCTCTCTCTCTCTCTCTATCTATCTATCTATCTATCTATCTATCTATCTATCTATCTATCTATCTATCTATCTATTTATCTATCTATCTATCTATCTATCTATCTATCTATCTATCTATCTATCTATCTATCTATCTATCTATCTATCTATCTATCTATCTATCTATCTATCTATCTATCTATCTATATACCAATTTTTCTTCATTAAATACAAGAAGATTACACAAAGATGAATTTTGGTTTATTAAATACAAATTTCCTATTCTATGGGTTTCTTTCCCTCTGATTTTGACACAGGTTCCACCCCAGCTGGAGGGTCATCTAACGCATAGGGAGAATTGATAAAATTCACATCATGTAGTATTTTGACGTTGCTCGGACATGGTCGATCAAGCAAATGTTGAGGATGAGATATCTTAAACTCTGAATGAAGCTGATAATCACTAAGATACCCGAATATCAAACACCGAGGAATGGAACGAGCTGAAATCCAGCTGATATCGAGTTTAAAGGGAGGAACATGAAAATCAAGTAATCCAAGGTCACACCAATCCCACAAGGATAGTCCTCGATCAAATTTCATCACATAAGGCATTCAACCATCCCTGTTTGTATCCCTCGTTATTCGATTGTTACAGTCAAGCATCGAGATGGCATAGAGCTTCGTTGTATCCCGCCATCCAAAATTCTCTAGGATGTTTGTGAAATTGATAAGTCAATCTCTCAAGCCGATCGTGGAGTTTCTTCACCAAAATTTCTTTACTTTCCAATGCCGAGCTCTGGTTGGAGAGTTGGTCGGTAAGACTCAAAATTTTTCTAGACATTTCTGCCAGGGCTTAATTTTTTTTCCTTCAATTGAACGGATTGATTTTCTAAAGCCAGTTAGGTCCTCATCTCTTCAATATTAATCTGACCTGCCCTTGCTCGTCCACGGGTAGAAGGCCTTTCTCTGCCACGAGCAGACGAGGTAGGTTCATTTCGTTTCAAAGACTCTAACTCTTCTGTCAAGGCAACATTTTTAGTTTGTAAAAAGGAAAAATCTTCATCATTAGCTGGAACCAAGGATCCCGAAGAAGAGGAGGCAGCAGATTTGAGTTGCTTCACTTCCTCTTGCAATGCAATATTTTCTTGCTCTAGCAGCTTGGCAATATTCTAGTGCTCTTCAATCTCAAGTTTCAGCACACTTTCCTTTTTCTCATGGGCCGAGATGTACTTGTCATAGCCCCTGTCAGCACTCAACTATTGGTATTTTTTCTCATAACCTTCGTGTAAGAGTGCAATGGTTTCTTTGTGCTGAAGTTAGAGTTCCTCGATCATCTCTTGAAGGTCTTCAATCATTTCATAATAAGCCATATTATTGGCCACAACACGATCAAGTAAACACTTTAAGTATTGGTATGCATCAACTGCTTGCTCAGAAGCATCGGGTCCAAGGATATCAATTATTTGGGACTCAATAAAATCTTCATGAGCCACTTTGAAGTAATCATTATATTTTTTCATCAACTTTGTGTCATGAGATGATAAGAGTTCCATCCTGGTAAGAAACTAGCAAGGAAAAATAAAAACACATTAACAATGATACATACAAGAGCAAGTCAAGGAGAAATTTAGATTAGACGACGATAACCCATTTTATTGATTATAAGAGGAGAGAGTACAACCAAAGTTATAAAAAAGAAAGGAAAATAAGAAGAACAACATAAATAAAGAGCCGAGCAATGCTACACCTTCTCCTTATTTCCTATAACACCATCAACAGGTTTGGACGAAGGAGTTGGTTGCTCGGGAGGCATTTGATGTTGCTTGGTCGAAGCTGATGCTTACTGAACTTGCTCAGAGGGTTGAGGAGTAGTCGCAACAGGGACTTATTCTATTATCATCATGAAAGACTCATCAGATGAAGCTTCATCCTCTTCTTCTTTGTCAATAGTAGGAGGAGGGCCATGAGTGTGTTTTTGAAACAACTTTAAATCATCCTCAATACTCAACTCTTTTAATGCTGCGACCCATCCGTCCCTGAAGTACTTTAGACTTGCATACTCCATCTGGCAAGTAATAGCAGTTAAGGCTCTATTCCATCCCTTGTCCCAACCAGAGCTAAAATATTTCTTTACCGCAGCCTTTCTCTTCGTCTTCTCAGAAGAAGCACGTTCCTCATCAAGCCTCACCTTCTCCTCAAGGTATTTCTTACGCCGTTCAGCCTCTTCAAGCTGGCCACCAGCCTCTTTCTTGCTGGAAACGACGACCTTCAATTTTTCCTCCAACTCCTTAGAGGCACTTATGGCTTGGTCACGAGTCGACTCTGCATATAGAAGTTTCTTCTCCCAAGCATCTTTATCTTCCTTGTATTTCTTCTGGGAGTCCTTCAAGGATTGAGACAACCCAACAAAATCTTCTTCAATCCCACTAGAGGAGGTTGAAGCCTTGATAACCTCATCCTTCTCCAGGATATTATTAAAACATGTCATAAACTGAAAAAGAAAAGAAGCTCAGATTAGAATATGAATACAGTAGGTGGAAATGAAGTGGTAGGGATGATGATACTTAGTGGCGCAATATATTGGGCCGCTAAATCAATGACCTTCTCTCGTGAAAAGGAACCCCCAGTAGCTCGATAGTCCAGAATGGTCCAAGACTTGATCAAATCCCTGGACAAACTCGGGGTAATAAAAGCTGGAGTGCTAGTTCCCGAGGAAGGACCCCCAATATCAGAAGGTCGAGCAGTAGTTTCTATAAGTATTTTTGCAAGACCTCTCCTCAATCTCCTTAAAGGAGCACCTTCAATCAAAGGTGCTACCTCTTTTGGAATAGTGGGTGGTTTCCTGCCGACCTCCATGATAGGTGGAATTGTTCCTTTGGATGGAGTACTATCCATTTTCTTTGTCCCTTCAGCTGGGACATCCCCTTTACTCTTCTTTTCCCCTTCAGTGCCAGGAGCATCCTTAGCGAAGAATTCAGGCATTCTCATCTTCTTCATCATCAAATCAGCAATAGCCGTACCTAAATTCGAAGAAGATTCTTCTACGCCAGATTGAGATAAAGGAACTTGATCAAGATCAATGATCACACGAGGAGCAAGCGGACGATCAATAAAAGAGGAAGTAATATTTTTGTATCTCAAAAAATAAGAGGAAGATCTAACATGCTCTCTGTCAACCGATTGATGCAAACCCCAGATGAGTTTCAAAACTTTTATATTAATGTCACTATCTTTTGGGGGCTGTCTTTTGTTATCAACTACAAAAAAAAAAATAAACAAAATATCAGTGGCACATTTTATTAAATATAAATGGAGATAAACCGAAGAATTAAAAACAGCTTATCCCATTGCCATATAGTGGACATCTGGGACCTTGGTAAACATCGTTTCCTTTTAATGGGGGATGTTGCCAATTTTTCATCACAACTCCATGATCAAAATAGTCCCTATTAGCATCGAGAAGATTGACCACTAAAGCTCTTTTGGAAAACCTAGTTTTTAAATAAAATGTTGTATCACTGGTAACCCATTTATAACAAAGCATAATTTCAGGGATCCCTAAACGAGTCCCATGAATCTGGTTTAACTATGTACTCCATTAATTACCCTCCATGTATTTGGAGATACTCTTACAGGAACAATATCAGAATATTGGTAAAACTCCAAACACAAGGGATTAGACGAAAAAGAAAAGCCACATTCCGCTACAAAAAGGGAAGGAAACCAATGTCCCCCAGCTAAAGAAAATAAATCAGAAGGGCAGGGAGGTTCTTCCAGAATAACACAAGTGGGAATCGCAAAATCAACACGGAACTTATCCAACGATTATATAAGATAAACCATGGTGGCTAAAGCAAAGAAATAAGAAATAAGAAGTTCTTATAGAGGGATTACGAAATCTGCTAAGGCGGATTACGGAAAGAATAACAATAAAAAGATAGGACGAGAAGACAAAGAGTTTAGAAATTTGTAAGTGAAAAGTAGATGATGATCCATGTCTATCGCTTTTAAATGCCTTGCATCAGGAAGTATGAAAAGAAATGATTACTAGAAAAGACGATTGCGTTTTCGGCGGTTAAATGATGAAAAAGATGCAAATGACCAAGCGTCTAACGTAGATTCAAAATATTTACAAATTTGCCATTTCACGCTCAAATGACAAGACTAGTGGTAACATTCCTAAGTGTTGGAGATTTGCAAGTAATCATGACGTACAAAGGTGCTCGAGCAACTTTTAAGTAAAATATTCCACACTCTCATATCAAAACTCAACTGTGAAACATTGGGGGATTCCGTTGATACGAAAATTAGGCAGCTGACAAGGACCAATTATATAAAGACACATGACATCCTACGTGGAAAATACATATGCTCACCGAGCTACACAACGTGCTGACCTACTTAGCGTGCGGAGCACCTGGCTAGGAAGATCAAGCATGATGGCACATTCAATGGACGTCAGAATTAATGAACATTCTTATTGTACAAATGTATATGTATATTAAACAGCGGCATCTGGTCTATTGATATTGATATCCCCAAGGAAATAAAAACATTGTAACACCCCCATAACGGGGTAATCGATCTCTTGTAATCAGCATCGATATCAAGGTGAAACACCCAGTAATACAAAACAGTGGACACAGGCCATTTTCATAAGGCTAAACCACTTTAAAAACCCTTTGCCTTATTTCTTTATTCCTTTTTATCTGTGATTAATTAATTAAATCGAATCTAGTTTTTTTACATCAACAGTTTGGTTCATTTTGGGCATATGAAGTTCGAAGAAGATGAGGGAGAGAGGGTCGGTCTTCCACCATGGATAAGCTTCTATCCACTTCTCACCATCATTACACCACCACAAAACACCTTATTCTCATAGTATTTCACCACATTCAAGCCTAAAACAGAAGTTTCCACCATTGTTGAAGTGGATCTACGAATTATGGATAAGGGTTGGGGGATTTTTGGAGAAGATGATGGAAACTTTCATGGAGTTTGAAGGGGGATTTATCTTGGAAGCTTAAATGGAGCACATATGGAGCATTATTAGAGGAGGCATTTGGTAACCCCTTAAGGCCACCTTTGGAGGTGGGGGTTTCTCCTCCAACACCAAAGTTTCTTTATGGACACAAATTTCCAATTGATTAATTTGTAGTTTTGGCTCAATTTCGGATAAAAATGTTTGAGTCATAGGATAAAGTTAATTGATCATCCTTTAATCCTATGACGTGTTTGTTGAAGACGTAGCAGCAAAGAGTATAAAGCTTCATCAAATTACCGAGTTTAATGTGAAAAACGTTGCTAATGCCGTTTAATACAAGATTAAACTGTATAAGCAACTCCGAAATGTTTGTTGGAGAAACCCTTTTCTTTTGAAAAATAAAAATTACAAACAAGATGTGTTTACAAAGAAACTTATGTACGAGAGTAATTAAGATTGTGTAATCAGTTTTTAAAACTAAGGCAGTTTCAAAAATTCAACACACTTATAGAATGAGATGAGTAGATGAAGATAATCAACACACAGTTTTTAACGTGGTAAAACCTCTCACAACAGAGGAAACATCCACGGTGACTTCTAAGTCACAAAAACAAAAATACACTAATAACAAATAATAGTTACAAATAATACAACATGCAAGCACACAAATCAACCTATTCTAAGTTTAGGAATATACCCCACTTGGTGTCCTTATAACTTCTCATAGATCTGATTTGTTGATGATGTTCTTCCAGTTTGCTAACTTCCTTTGCTTTAGCTTCCTTACGTCGACTCAATGATCTCTGATCTTAAACACAACACTTCCAGTGTAGTAGTGTGTTAAGTGTTTGTGAAGTGATTCCTATTCACATGCATGAACTCACACACACTTAGATTTATAGACAGTCCTATAAAAATTACATATAAAGTCTATATGCAGTGATTTTAGTTTATTTCTTTCTCACAGAACTTCAACCCTTTTTGACCTTTATACTATCCCAGATTCCACGGATATCTCGCTTATAAAATTGGTCAAGATCTTAATCAATCTCTTTTTGAAAACATTTGTGATATTGAAATCTCCAAGTGTGAATCCAACTAGGTCAGGGTTAAGTTTTGTAAGAATAGAAACCAGAAAACATTTTCAAAACCAAATGAATAACGATTTTCTTAAATCCAGTAAAAATATGCAAATCTAGTGAAAATGTAACATGCAGAGTATAGATCTAACGTTTCTATGGAAAAAGAAACAAGATCTTCACTCTATAGTTTAAGTTGTGAGCAAGATCAAAAGATCAAGAGGTTACAGCAATGATATGAACAAACCACTCTCTCTCTCAAACACTCAAGGTTGTGTTTAGGGTTGAATATGTGAAGGTTTGTTTCAGAGGCGAAGTATTTAGGGTTAGGGTTAGGGTTTGGATAACAGTTTCCCTTTCTCTCTCTTCTCTCTTTTCTTTTCTCTCTTCTCTCTTCTCTCTCACTTCTCTCTTATTTTTTTCTCTCAGAAAGACGAATGCCCAAAAGTCTTCTAAGGCTGAGAAGTGGAGGGTATTTATAGGGCTGAGGGAAGGTTCTGGATGTTCGAGGGAAATCAAGGGTTGAGATCAAGTCTTGCAAACTTTGACTTGATCCAAAGGTTATAAAACAGTGGTGGTTTAAAATGATTGTGATTGGTTCATATGGATAGCGCCGAGATTAACCAAGAACACATGCAGACCCTCGATTAGGAATGATCCAACGATCAGCAATCAACCATCCAACCTTCTCACAAAAGAAACACAACTCGAAGCATCAGGAGGATGACAAGTGTAGGCTTGTGAGTGGCTCTCACACGCGCGTCTAAAATAATTACAGAAGGTACCCTGAAGTCTCCAGCGCTTTGAGATCCTACCCAACCAATTAATTCAAGTGAAAACTGAAGTTTCCAAAATAAGATATTAACCCCACAAACTTTAAAATCCCATTTTATTTATGAAAACATTTATTTAAAAAAGTTTAAAAATGTTTAAAAAATATTTAAAAATTCCCAAAAAATTATTAAAGCTCCAATTCAAGGGAAATTAAACACACACTCAATTTTAAGCAATATGAACACATGTATGCACTTCTAATTGTGTGTAGTGTGATTCATTTTATCCCTTCATAGATCATTGAAGAGGATTAGAGAGATAGGTTCTGAGGCTTTTTGGATTCTAGGATGGACAACAAATTTTGTCACTATTTTCAAACTAGTTGAACACTTATACAGTATAGACTTAAGCAAGTCAAAGGTATAAGGTGCTTCAATCTCCCCCTTTGGAAATATGAGACAAAATCTCCTTTGAGTTCTCTTAAAACTCGTAGGGAACCAAAAAAATAAAACCTAGTCCTATACAAAAGATACTATCTACCCATTTCCTAGAAAGGCAAAAGTTACATAACTCAACTATTTACAAATTTTTACACTAGAAAAGGTAGACAACCAGTAGAAGAGATTCCTACAAATATGCACACTAAGATCAAGCAGTTTAGATGAAATGTGAACAAAATATTGAACTCATAAAACTCAAATTTCTCCCCCATTTTGTCTCAAATGGACAAAGGGTAAAACTTAAGGTTTTAAGAGTTTAATCAGCGCATACCATGCCTATAGAATTTCACAAATACAGAAATCTGTTATAGTCTAAAGGTTTAGTGAACATGTCTGCAAGTTGCAGATCAGTAGGCAGGTAATGAATTTCTAATTCCTTAGTTTCAACAAGTTCGCGTATAAAATGATGTCTTATTTTAATGTGTTTAGTTCGCGAGTGTTGAACCGGGTTTTTAGATATGTTAATGGCGATTTGATTGTCACAATACAATTGTAACTGATCCTCTTTAATCCCATAATCGCTTAACATCTGTTTTATCCATAATAATTGAGCACAACAACTTCCTGCTGCTATATATTCGGACTCAGCCGTAGATAAAGATATACAATTCTGTTTTTTACTACTCCAACCAACTAAATTATTGCCGACATAATAACAGGCACCTGATGTACTTTTACTATCATCGGTACACCCGGCCCAATCAGCATCAGTATACCCTATGATGGTGCTACAGGTATCCTTAGTATACCTAAGTCCAAGATTAAGAGTGCCCTTTATGTACTTTATTATACGTTTTACACTCGATAAATGGCTCTCTTTAGGGTTATTCTGGTAACGAGCACACAGACATACAACATACATTATGTTTGGTCGTGAGGCAGTTAGATAGAGTAGGCTACCAATCATACTACGATAGAGTGTGGAATCAACTGACTTACCATTTTCATCTTTACATAATTTAACAGTAGTACTCATAGGCGTTTTGGCAACTTTGGCATTGTCTAAACCAAATTTCTTAACAAGATCAAAGGCATATTTAGTTTGAGAGACAAATAGACCATCAGAATTCTTTTTCACTTGAAATCCTAAGAAAAGTTGTAGCTCCCCCATAAGGGACATGTGAAATTCCTTATGCATAATAGCAGAAAAAGATTTAACTTCAGAGTTTGAAGTTGACCCGAAAATGATGTCGTCTACATAGACTTGGGCTATAATAATGTTTTTGTCAAAATGTTTGACAAAGAGAGTCTGGTCATTTCCTCCTCTCTTAAAACCCTTATCCAACAAAAAGTTGGAAAGGCGTTCATACCAAGCTCTAGGAGCTTGTTTTAAGCCATACAAAGCCTTTTTTAGACGAAAGACATGGTTAGGGTGTTTAGGGTCAATGAACCCTTTGGGTTGTTCTACATATGTTTCTTCGGATAGAATTCCATTTAGGAAAGCAGATTTGACGTCCATTTGATAAAGTGTGAATTTTAAGTGACACGCTATGGCGAAAAGAAGTCGAACAAATTCAAGACGAGTGACAGGGGCAAATGTCTCCCTGAAATCTATCCCTTCTATTTGAGAGTAACCTTGATCAACAAGTTTAGCTTTGTTTCTAAGAATCACCCCATTTTCATCAGATTTGTTCTTAAAGATCCAACGTGTTCCAATAACATTTTTGTTTTGAGGCCGCGGTACAAGATACCAGACATCGTGAATGACAAATTGTAAAAGTTCTTCCTGCATAGCAGAAATCCAGTGTGTGTCATTCAATGCTTCATTAACATTTTTAGGTTCCACAAGGGAGACGAAACATACATAATTAGCATAATTTCTTAACTGGGATCTAGTACGAACTGGCTCATTAGGATTACCGACCACGTTGTCAATGGGATGATCTTTATAGACCCAGCCAGGTACTTCTGGACTCTCAATAGGTAATGAGTCATCTATTTCTGGTGAATCAGTTTTGAAATCATTTTCAGATTCAACCACAATAGGTGATTCAGATATCTTATTTTCGACAATAGTGTCGCTTACAATTACATTTATCGATTGCATAAGGGCCTTAGTACGCAGATTGTATATACGATAAGCACGACTGTTTGGAGAGGATCCTAAGAAGATGGCTTTATCACCACGTGTTTCGAATTTAGACAAATGTTCTCTGTCCTTACAGACATAACATTGACTTCCAAAAGTTCTTAGGTATTTTAGATTAGGCTTCTTACCGTACCACAACTCATAAGGAGTTTGTTTAGAGTTTTTCCTAAGATAGACTCTTTTAATAATATGACAAGCAGTTCTAATAGATTCTACCCAGAAGTATTTGGGCAGAGATTTGGCATGCAACATGACACGTGCCATCTCTTGAAGAGTTCGATTTTTCCTTTCAGCAATACCACTCTGTTGAGGAGTCTTAGGGGCACTAAATTCATGTTTGTAACCGTTGTAGTCACAATATTCAACTATTCCTGTGTCTATGAAATCTCCCCCTCTATCGCTACGAATACGATTTACTTGTGTGTCCTTCTCATTTTCAATTCTTAATAAAATTTTCAAAAAATTCTGAAACGTGTCAGATTTTTGTTTCAAGAAGGCAACCCAAGTGAATCGTGTGAAATCATCAACCATGACAAGGATATAACTGTGTCCACAAAGACTAACAGTTCTAGAGGGACCAATAAGGTCCATATGGATGAGATCTAAAGGTCTAGAGGTGAGATTGTCTTTAACCTTTTTATGCGAAGTCTTAACTATTTTTCCTTCCTGGCAATGAGCACAGACAACACTTGAAATAGGTTTAATTTTAGGAATTCCTCTAACTATCTCTTGACTAGACAATCTACCAAGGATATCATAACTTAAGTGACCCATACGATTATGCCAGATCTCATTATCATCCATTCTGACAATGTTACAGGTTTCAGAATTAGTCTTGACAGTATAACAATTGTCAGGTGTTCTAAATCCTGTAATAATGCATTCACCTTTATCATTTAAAATTTTACAATTGTTCTTTGAAAAGGTGACTGTATGGTCAGAGTCACAAAATTGTGATATACTTAGGAGGTTGGCTTAAAGGCCTTTAACTAATAGAACATTTTCAAGAACAGGCATTCCTTCATCTTTTAGGGTTCCTTTACCTATGATTTGAGATGAAACTCCATCACCAAAAACTACTTTCCCACCAGCAAATCTGGTTTTGTTTAAAAGTTTGGTTTCATCTCCTGTCATATGTTTGGAGCATCCTGAATCTAAATACCAACTAGATGAAGTGTGTTCATCTTTTAAAGCAGTGATGACAATGTTACACTTCATTTGGGGTAAAAGATCATCTTTTCTAACCCAAATATCTCTAGTTTTAATTTTGTGCAAGTTTGCCCTCATTTGATAAAATTTTCGAGAAACAGTTTTTTGTCGAAAAACATTTGGAGCAGCAAACTGATTATTGTGAAAAATTTGAGCTTTTGGTTTAGGAAAGTTTCTAGGAGCCTTTCTCTTAAATGAACTCTTAGTTTTGGTCTTTCTATTTCTTTAGTTAGAGTTCTTATCAGGTTGTCTTGGAAGGGCATAATTGTTAGGATTTTGCCTTGAATAGTTAAAGTTCTTGTAGACAGAAGTGTTGTACACAGGGGTGTTTAGACGCCGAGCATAACAACCTTCAAAGGAATGACCATAAATGTCACAGTAGGAGCAATATTGATTGCTCAAGGGATGAACTTCCTTAGGAAAATTTCTAAAGATAGGTTTAACAACATTCTGTTCAGAAGTCCTATTCCTAGGAGGTATGGTCTTAAAGACACAATCAGCCTTTCTGATCAAAGGACATACGTATTTAGTCTTAAGTGCAGTCTCATCCTTGGAATTACTATACTTTCCAATGTCTTTCTCTTGTTGCTTTTGATCAAATTCCTTTTTAATAAAATGAAAGTCTGGACATGTTTCAATTGGTCTTTTTCCCCCAGACACAAACTTAATAGGTTCAAGTTTTGTAGTTTGTAGTTTGTTCTTAGGGCAAAATCCAATACCGGTTCTATCATCAGAATTGGTCTTGGAGTCAACAACAAAGTCAGTAAAACAATTTGAATTGTTTTCAAACTTAGAAATTTTTTTGAAAACAGTAGCTGTCTTTGTTTCTGCTTCCTCCAGTTCTAATAATGTTCCCTTGTATTTTATTTCCAGGGTTTCATTAGTTTTAGTCAACTCTTTTAATTTTTGATCAAAAGTTTCAATTTTAGATTGATGAGTCAGACACTGGTTAGTGTACTCTTCAGCATTCAACTTCACAATAAGACTTAGATCATCTAATTTCTTAGTCAAGTCTCTAATAGTCTTCTCCAGTCTAGTGCCTTTTTTAAGAGTCTTAGCATACAAAGTGTGGATATCAGGGAGGTCATCTGTGTCTGAGTCGCTAAGTGAAGTGTGTGTAGTGACCCCTAACGATTCAGTTTTAGTACTCACGCACCCATTTGCATTATCATTATCGAGATCACTTTGACTCACACACACGGTAGTAGAACTAGCAACATTTTCAGATAATAAGGCATCTAGGCCAGTCAAAACAGTATTCATACTAGCAAGAGTAGGAGCATCATTATCACACACAGGCATATCATCATTGTAAATGATCTTAGCATAAAAGGACATGCAAGGGTCAAGTACATTTGATGACTCAAGTTCATCTTCATCAGATTCTCTTGAATCATCCCAAGTTTTACAGACATTGGCTCTATTGTGTGTGTTGGCTTTATTCAGATTAACTCTACAATCGTGAGCAATGTGACCTAGTTTCCCACATCTAAAACATTCAATATGTTTAAGGTCTCTAGTGGGTCTGGAGTTGTTATCCTTAGGATGTTTGTCAAGTCCTCTCTCATGAGGTTTGGAATTAGACAGAGTAGGATAATTAGACTTGCCTTGTTTAGATGTCTGTTTGTTTCAAAATTTGTCAATTTTCTTAAATTGTTTAGACATCAAGGCAATCTGATTATCTAGTTTGTCTATATTGCAATCCTCATCAGAGTCAGAGTTGGTCAAATTAGACTCAAGTTTGGGTATCTTAGAGGCAAAACTCAAGTTAGAGTTGGGCTGTTTTCTTTGTGAATGATTTAATTGTTTCTTAAAGTCTAATTCCATTTCCACAGTCCTAAGTTTGCTACTGAGTAACTCAGGGGTAAGGTTTTGATCATTCATTTCCTCAATAGCATACCTCTTACTGTCAAACTTTTGTGGTAATGACCTTAGGATTTTAGAAACAATTTCATTTCTATCATAAGTAATACCATTAGCATGTAACTTAGTGACTATATCAGTCAAGTTCATGTAAACATCAAAAGACTCAGAATCAGACATGATCAAAGAGTTGTACTGCTGGATAAGCATTTGAGTTTTAGCAGCTTTAACTCTTGAGTCTCCTTCATGGGCAGTGATTAATGTGTCCCAAGCTTCCTTAGAAGTGGCACAAGATGAGATTATCTTGAACTCATACTCATTAATAGACATAAAAATGGCATTCTTGCCTTTATTGTTATTTCGAGAAATAGTTTTTTCTTCTTGGGTAAATTCACTTAAGATTTTCTTTACCCTTTCATCACTTCCTTCAGTGGCTGGTTTAGTAGGATAAGTGTATCCATTTTCCATAATGTCCCAGACATCATCTCCTAAAGTCCCTTGGATGAAGGCAACCATTCTTACTTTCCAGTAAGCAAAGTTGTTTCCATCAAAGAGTGGAGGTCTGGACAGATTACCAAACCTTTCATTCTTCTCGTCCATAGTTAGGTTTTTAAGAAAACGATTTCAGAAACATAAGATCTTTTAAAATAAAAGTTAACAGGGCTCTGATACCAATTGAAAAACGTTGCTAATGCCGTTTAATACAAGATTAAACTGTATAAGCAACTCCGAAATGTTTGTTGGAGAAACCCTTTTCTTTTGAAAAATAAAAATTATAAACAAGATGTGTTTACAAAGAAACTTATGTACGAGAGTAATTAAGATTGTGTAATCAGTTTTTAAAACTAAGGCAGTTTCAAAAATTCAGCACACTTATAGAATGAGATGAGTAGATGAAGATAATCAACACACAGTTTTTAACGTGGTAAAACCTCTCCCAACAGAGGAAACATCCATGGTGACTTCTAAGTCACAAAAACAAAAATCCACTAATAACAAATAATAGTTACAAACAATACAACATGCAAGCACACAAATCAACCTATTCTAAGTTTAGGAATATACCCCACTTGGTGTCCTTATAACTTCTCATAGATCTGATTTGTTGATGATGTTCTTCCAGTTTGCTAACTTCCTTTGCTTTAGCTTCCTTACATCGAATCAATGATCTCTGATCTTAAACACAACACTTCTAGTGTAGTAGTGTGTTAAGTGTTTGTGAAGTGATTCCTATTCACATGCATGAACTCACACACACTTAGATTTACATACAGTCCTATAAAAATTACATATAAAGTCTATATGCAGTGATTTTAGTTTATTTCTTTCTCACAGAACTTCAACCCTTTTTGACCTTTATTCTATCCCATATTCCACGGATATCTCGCTTATAAAATCGGTCAAGATCTTAATCAATCTATTTTTGAAAACATTTGTGAGATTGAAAATCTCCAAGTGTGAATCCAACTAGGTCAGGGTTAAGTTTCGTAAGAATAGAAACCAGAAAACATTTTCAAAACCAAATGAATAACGATTTTCTTAAATCCAGTAAAAATATGCAGATCTAGTGAAAATGTAACATGCAGAGTATAGATCTAACGTTTCTATGGAAAAAGAAACAAGATCTTCACTCTATAGTTTAAGTTGTGAGCAAGATCAAAAGATCAAGAGGTTACAACAACGATATGAGCAAACCACTCTCTCTCTCAAACACTCAAGGTTGTGCTTGGGGTTGAATATGTGAAGGTTTGTTTCAGAGGCGAAGTATTTAGGGTTAGGGTTAGGGTTAGGGTTAGGGTTTGGCTAACAGTTTCCCTTTCTCTCTCTTCTCTCTTCTCTCTTCTCTCTCACTTCTCTCTTATTTTTTTCTCTCAAAAAGACGAATGCCCAAAAGTCTTCTAAGTCTGAGAAGTGGAGGGTATTTATAGGGCTGAGGGAAGGTTCTGGATGTTCGAGGGAAATCAAGGGCTGAGATCAAGTCTTGCAAACTTTGACTTGATCCAAAGGTTATAAAACAACGGTGGTTTAAAATGATTGTGATTGGTTCATATGGATAGCACCGGGATTAACTAAGAACACATGTAGACCCTCGATTAGGAATGATCCAACGATCAACAATCAACCATCCAACCTTCTCACAAAAGAAACACAACTCGAAGCATCAGGAGGATGACAAGTGTAGGCTTGTGAGCGGCTCTCACACGCGCGTCTAAAATAATTACAGAAGGTACCCTGAAGTCTCTTGCGTTTTGAGATCCTACCCAACCAATTAATTCGAGTGAAAACTGAAGTTTCCAAAATAACATATTAACCCCACAAACTTTAAAATCCCATTTTATTTATGAAAACATTTATTTAAAAAAGTTTTAAAATGTTTAAAAAATATTTAAAAATTCCCAAAAAATTATTAAAGCTCCAATTCAAGGGAAATTAAACACACACTCAATTTTAAGCAATATGAACACATGTATGCACTTCTAATTGTGTGTAGTGGGATTCATTTTATTCCTTCATAGATCATTGAAGAGGATTAGAGAGATAGGTTCTGAGGCTTTTTGGATTCTAGGATGGACAACAAATTTTGTCACTATTTCCAAACTAGTTGAACACTTATACAGTATAGACTTAAGCAAGTCAAAGGTATAAGGTGCTTCATAATGTGCCTCGTTTCTATATCATAAACTTGGTTCCATTGCTCCTAAGGTATGAATGCATTTTGAATATATATGTAGGAGCTTGGAACATTTTATATTGGGTGTACTTTGTTTTAAAAACTGTTGTTTATTTTCAGAAAGATTTTATTAAAACTTTAATATAAAGTATATAAAGTTTCTGGGCTAAAAATAGAAAATTTTCAACTTTTTGGAAGTTTGTTCAAAATGTCGTTCGAATGAGTTTGTCGTTCGAACCACAATGTCATTCGAACCAATTTGCCAACGAGTTCCCCAAAAGGCAACTGGAAAATTGTTCGAAGTGTCGTTCGAACGAAGTTGATGTTTGAACGAGATTTCCAACGAGATTTCTAACGAATTCACACTGGAACTTCTTTAGAAGCCTCATTCGAACGAGACTTCGTTCGAACGAAAATGTCATTCGAACGAGTTTTGGCGGGAACAGTTTTTTTGACAGTTTCGAGCAGTTTTTTCCATGTTTCCCACTTCTTTTCCCACTCTCTTTTGACAGAACTTCTTAAGTGTGGAAATAAACTTTTTCTAATTAACTTTTTCACTATAAGTACATCTACTAGAGAGAGTTTTGATAGTTTATTTTTCCTAAGAAAAAGTTCAAGTTTAAGTGTTCATTTTTCAAAGAAAAATCCTTTAAAACACTTTGTTTCACCCATATTGTTTATTCGAAGTCTTCTTTATATATATACACATTACTTGGAGTTTGGCACCGATTTTTCATCTCTACCATTTGAAGATAAGTTTGGGTTTGCTTCTTCATCCCACAAAGAAGAAGAAGTTTGCATTGATTTACCCACTTGGAGAAAGGCTTCTAGTTTGGGTGACGGTGACCATATAAAGTCCAATCGGTGGATGTCGAGACCGCGGTGGAGCTCCGTGGTTATTCGCTAGGCGGAGGTGTATACAAGTAGGAGCGTCGGGGCTTGAGAGGGATTGAGTCGAGTGTTGTAAGTATTTCTTTCTTGTATTTGTAAAACCATACTTAGTGGATTTGAGGCTAGGGCCGTCCGAGGTTTTTTCTCGTTGTGGGTTTTTCCTCGTACATCGAGGCGTAGTGATTTATTGTTTATTTTATCTTGCTATACTCACCTAGAACGCATGCTTAGGTAAAAAGATAAAATTTGGTTTAATCACTACTTAATTTAATTTGGTGCAAAATTAATTTTTGGGTAATGTGTAGTTAATTCAATTCATCAATTTAATGTGTTAAAATTGGTTTGGCCTAATTTGAGTAAAATTGAAAATATGACTTAGGCAAATTTTCTAGAACTTGGGTTAATTAATTGGTTTAAGTGAAATTTAAATTGTGTGTGTGTTTTAATCTAATTTCGCTTGGTTTTAATTTTAATTTGAAAAGAAATAAAAATTTGTTAAGTTGTTTTAATTTGAACCATCATCTTACGCTTTCGCATCTAAAAAGCAAATTATTACTTTTTGAAGTATAAAAGATTTTTGTTATCAAAATTTGGGGGCCTCACATTCCAACAACTGGTATCAGATCCAAAGCGATAAATTATTTCATTAAGATCCTTTAATTATTTTTGGCTAAAATGGAATTTTCTCCATTTTTAAAATTTTCTATTTTCGATGGTTCTAATTGCACGTATTGGAAAGTGCGTATGAAATCAGCACTAAAATCTAATGAAGAGAGGGTTTGGTTATCTGTAGTTAACGGGTGGTCTCCACTATCTCATTTAGTATATAATGAATGTGTTCCCAAACCGGCCGATAGATGGAGTGAGAATGAGCTTAAAGTTTCAAATTTTAATTCCCGAGGTTTAAACGCCTTATTTAGCACTGTCACACCGAATGAATTCCGACCCATTATGACGCGTGAGACCACTAAAGAAGCGTGGGATATTTTAAAACTCACTCATGAAGGTACAAGTGTCATAAAAGCTTCGAAACTCCAAAACCTCACCACTCAATTTGAAACCATCAAAATGAACGAAAAAGAAACTTTTGATGAATTTTATGCTAGACTTTCCAATAATGTTAATTCATCTTTTAATTTGGAAGAGAAAATACCCGACAACCGAATCGTAAAGAAAATTTTAAGGTCTCTTCCCGATAAATTTATTCCAAAAGTGACCGTTTTAAATTCTTTACCAACTTTAGCCTCTATGAAATTAGAAGAGCTCATAGGTGATTTACAAACCTATGAACTAGACATGTTTCCCTCTAAAACAGAAAAGAAAATTGAAAAGGGCATTGCTTTAAAAGCCTGGAAAAAGGAAAAACAAGTAGTAGAGAGCGAGAGTGATAGTGACTCGTAAGATATGGCCTTATTTGCTAGAAAATTTCGAAAGTTTATTTAAATTAACAAAGATAAACTTAAAAATGACTTTAAGAAATTTGAAACTTCTAAGCATGACAAAGCCGAGGGGATCCCTAAAACTTCTAAACAAAATGTTAATAGGGAAGAGTCGGATAAATGTTTTGGTTGTGAAGGGTATGGCCATAGGGATTTTGAGTGCCCCACTAAACTAAGGAGATAAGCAACCAATTTATTTTAATGCAACCCTTAGTGATAGTGATATGGAAGAGGGACCCGATTCCCCTACTAAGCCCAACTTTTTGGCTTTTATGGCTAGTCATGTGAGTGATAGTGAGAACTCGTCTATTGATGAAACTTTAACACATGACACTTCCAAGGTCATAGTTTATGATTCCCTTATTTTTGATGGTAGTGAGAGTGAAGAAGAAAGAGAGAGTGAAAATGAAGAAGAGGTTAATGTGACTGAACTTCAAAATGCTTTTTAAGAATTATTTGAAGAATCAATTAAATTAAAAAGAGCTAATTTGAAGTTAGAAGCAAGTTTAAGAGAGCGTGTCAAGTTCGTTGATAATAGTATGTTAGTGGAAGACCTTAGGGCATGAGAGAGAACTCTTCGAGAGAAGCTAGAATATATAGAAGGCGAGAGAGATAGCCTTAGGGGTTTAATGAAATCCTTGAAAAAGGAGCTTCACAATATTGAAGAGATAAATGGTTTGTTAGAGTCTAGAATTTTAGAATTAGAATAACAATTAAAAGACTCTAGTAATGTCAAGTTTGATTTGGAGTGTAGGTCCAAAATACTAGATAAAATCTTAGGCACGGTCCAAATAAAAAATGACACTTGTGGTTTAGGCTTCGATACTTTTAATGAACCTACTCAAAAAGCCAAAACTAATGTTTTAGGAGAATTGCCTAGGAAAACCTTTAGAGATCACGCCTTAGGTAAATCTTTTCGCTGTGACTTTAAGTGTTCACATTGTGGTCGGAAAGGTCATCTTAGGAAATTTTGCTTTGACTAGTAAATCCCAACGTAAGGCAACCAAGGTATCCAAGATTCCTACACCCCGAGATTATCATTCGTCATTAGTTTGGGTTAGGAGATCCGAGTTGGTAGCTTTACAGGATAGGGTACTTGATTCTCATTTACTTTGACATGCTTCTTCCCCTGCAAAATATAAAGGTTGAATGTGTTAGTTTTATTTGCATACTTTATTTTTTGTGCTTCATGTTATATCACCCATGCTAAATGTATGCTTGTTTTAGTCATTTTCTAGTTATTGCTTTATTTCATATCTCATGCTAGAAATCATGACATTTTTTTGTCTTTTGTATTATATTTCTTTCATTTTTATTTGCATTAAATGAAAAATACAAAAAGATTTTTGTTTATCATTTGGGGTTTATTTCTTGATAATTTAAGCTTAATGAAAAATTCAAATGATTTTTGTTTGTCTTTTGAGTACATATTTTTATTTTTGGTTAAATTTTTTCAAAAACTCAAAAAGATTTTCTTTGTGTGTATTTTAGTTTGACACACTTTATGCGGAATATACTTGTGATTGAATCCCATCTTTATGTGGCTAGAACTTTTGGTTTAGATTGTCAATCCTTATTATGTTCTTTATCGTGCTTACATGGAGTAGTTGGATTTTGTGTTGATTAAATGGATTCTATTTTTATATGCCTATTTTCACACATGCACGAGCTGACTTGAAATTTTAACTTCATATGTATATTTGAGCTTTGTGAGGAGTTCTCCTACCAATCTTGTCATCTACATATTTGTGACCTAGGAAGACTAGTGCATGTCAAAATTCGTTGCACGTGAGATTTTTGAGAAATAAAAATGATAAATATTAATGTGCACGGGGAAGGTCTCCGAAAGGATTTATTATCTTTTACGATTAGTAAGCCACCGTTTGTTTGGACCTAAAAAAAATACGTGGTCCAAAGGCCTAAAATAAAAATCTGGCATTAAAAAAAATTGCCAAGGCCTGTTTTGTTGATATATTCATTCAAAAGAATAGTATATATGCTTATTCAGGGAGATTGGATGGTATATCAACGGTTTGCACAATGTACGTTTATCCTAGTTGTACTTTTAATGTCATGACTCTATTGGTTTGTAGAATCATCAACATACTAGGCTTGTATGCATTGTGTATGTTGTTCATTGAGTTCAATCTATATTATCACACGAGGTTATATTCAAATGTTATGAAGTTTGCAATAAATTGAGAACTCCGTGAACATGTTTTAAGTGATTGGATTTAAATTTAATTATTACTTGTTCACACCCCAATACTTCCGTTTCCATATGACACATTTTTGCCATATGAGTGTGAAAAACTTATCCTATTTTGTGTCATTTGTGTGTTTATATCTATATATATATGCGTGTGCATCTTTGGTATATATCGAGTATGTGTATATACGATATTTTGTTTGGTCTTTGCCTTGCTTTCTAGTCCATTTATGCTTTAATTCATAATTGGTATCTATCTTATTGCATTCTTTGTTGATATCACATACTTAATACTTTACGTATCATATTGGTATCATTTTCTTGCATCCTAGTTGGTATCCGTTATTATTTGTTGGATTAGTTATGCTTTTGTTTCCCATGTTCTTTAATGTTCTCATCACTTTATGCGCTATATCATGTTTAGCTTGTTATCCCATTCTATTTATCCCTTGTTTAATTTAGGGGTAATATGCTTTCTTTGGGGGACATACGTGAATATTTTGATTCTTTAGCCTTTGTCTATTCCTGAACAAAAAGGGGGGGGGGGGGGGGGGGGAATGATAGGGGGAGAAATGGTATCTAATCCTATTGTAATCGCATCTTAGTTTAGGAGATTTAACTTAGGGGGAGAGCGCTATTTTCTTAGGTTGATCATAGTTGATAAAGGAGAGAATTAATTTAGGGGGAGTAATTATTTATTTTATGCATTTAATATTCTTGATATTCCCTATGCGTTTAATAGTTTGCTTAAGTGTGCAGGACTTATTCTAAGCGGCAATGTTCATCGGCAAAGATTGTGATCCTTGGGTTGTTTGAGTCAAGCTATGTATTTTTATTTTGGGTGGGACATTTTTGTTAGTCTAGTAGAGCTTGACGGCCCTTTAGGATTTTTGGTTTGATTTTTGTCACGGAATAGCCAAAGGGGGAGATTTGTAAGGACACAAATTTCCAGTTGTGTCCTTTGTAGTTTTGGCTCAATTCCGGACAAAAACGTTTGAGTCATAGGATGGAGTTAATTGATCATCCTTCAATCCTATGACGTGTTTGTTGAAGACGTAGCGGCCAAGAGTATAAAGCTTCATCAAATTGCTGAGTTTAATGTGCCTCGTTTCTACATCATCAACTTGGTTCCATTTCTCCTATGGTATGAATGCATTTTGAATATATATATAGGAGCTTGGAAGATTTTATATTGGGTGTACTTTGTTTTTAAAACCGTTGTTTATTTTCAGAAAGATTTTATTAAAACTTTAATATAAAGTATATAAAGTTTCTGGGCTAAAAATAGAAATTTTTTAATTTTCTGGAAGTTCGTTCGAAATGTCGTTCGAATGACTTTGTCGTTCGAACCACAATGTCGTTCGAATGAATTTTCCAACGAGTTCCCCAAAAGGCCACTGGAAAGTCGTTTGAAGTGTCGTTCAAACGAACTTGATGTTCGAACGAGATTTCCAACGAGATTTCTAACGAGTTCACACTTGAAATTCGTTAGAAGCCTCGTTCGAACGAAAATGTCGTTCGAACGAGTTTTGGCGGGAACAGTTTTTTTGGCAGTTTCGAGCAGTTTTTTCCATGTTTCCCACTTCTTTCCCACTATCTTTTGACAAAACTTCTTAGGTGCGGAAATAAACTTTTTCTAATTAACTTTTTCGCTATCGTACATCTACTAGAGAGAGTTTTGATAGTTTATTTTTCCTAAGAAAAAGTTCAAGTTTAAGTGTTCATTTTTAAACGAAAAATCCTTTAAAACACTTTGTTTCACCCATATTGTTTATTCGAAGTCTTCTTTATATATATACACATTACTTGGAGTTTGGCACCGATTTTTCCATCTCTACCATTTGAAGAGAAGTTTGGGTTTATTTCTACATCCCACAAAGAAGAAGAAGTTTGCGTTGATTTATCCACTTGGATAAAGGCTCCTAGTTTGGGTGACGGTGACCATATAAAGTCCGATCGGTGGATGCCGAGACAACGGTGGAGCTCCGTGGTTATTCGCTAGGCGGAGGTGTATACAAGAAGGAGCGTCGGGGCTTGAGAGGGATCGAGTTGAGTGTTGTAAGTCTTTCTGTCTTGTATTTGTAAAACCATACTTAGTGGATTTGAGGCTAGGGCCGTCCGATTTTTTTTCTCATTGTGGATTTTTCCTCGTACATCGCGGCGTAGTGATTTATTGTTTATTTTATCTTGCTATACTCACCTAGAACGCATGCTTAGGTAACAAGATAAAATTTGGTTTAATCACTACTTAATTTAATTTGTTGCTAAATTAATTTTTGGGTAATGTGTAGTTAATTCAACTCATCAATTTAATGTGTTAAAATTGGTTTGGCCTAATTTGAGTAAAATTAAAAATATGACTTAAGAAAATTTTCTAGGACTTGGGTTAATTAATTGGTTTAAGTGAAATTTTAATGGTGTGTGTGTTTTATAATTTCATTTGGTTTTAATTTTAATTTGAAAAGAAATAAAAATTTGTTAAGTTGTTTTAATTTGAACCATCATCTTACGCTTCCGCATCTAAAAAGGAAATTATTACTTTTCGAAGTATAAAAGAATTTTTGTTTTCAAAATTTGGGGGCCTCACGTTCCAACAGTTTCTACCAACATTTGGAGTCTTTGAGGTGAGAAAATCGATCCTTAGTGTATGAGACTATATTTTGCCTTACTAGTAGTCTTGTTGTTAGATTACATGAGTAGAATGCACACGAATACACAATGTTTCTAGTAAATTAATATTAAACATTTTTATGGAATAAAAATGTTGGTAAAAAGGTAATTTTATTAAAAATATAGGATGAGTAAATGTTTCAATGTTTTAGAATGTAAAAAATTGATATTTTTATGAAAATAGTGTATTTTCTAGAAATCTAATAGTGAACATTTTATGAAATAAAATGTTGGGAAATAATGTTGGTTTGCTAAAGTATTTGGTGAAATAATATTACAAAAATGAAGATTTGATGAAAAATGGACATTTTTTAAGTTTGAAAGAATAAAATTCCTTTGGGTATTAAAAATTCAAGTTTCCAAAGTAATATGAATTTCTAGAATGAAATGTATGTTTAACCCATTTAATAGGATTTTAGGGTTTAGAATACATCTTCTCATGCATATAAACTTGTAGTATTTTGATAATAAATATGTGAACAAGTTTAAACGAGGTTTTATTAGGTTTAAATAAAAAATAAGAAAAATAGAAATTTTAATCTTCAAAGTGTGTGAAAAAGGGGTTAAATATGTGATAAAAATAAGGTTGTAAGATTACATGTATTGATAAAAAGGAAATGGTATTTTCTTATATAAGTAGTATTTAAATGTAATTTTATTTCTTGAATAAAGAAATATATAATTTGGAAATATGGTTAGTAAAGGTGTTGGATAAGTATTGATGGTATACATTGGGGAGTTGATATTTGTAACTTGTGAATTTGGAAAGGAAATAATGAAATAACAAGGTTTCCAACTTGAGAAGAATGATACTCCAAATGTCAAAGAGGTATTAAAGTGTTGAAATTTCAGAAGTAGTGTGAGTAACTTAAAGGTGTTTGGAAAAACAACACTTGCAAGATGGAGGAAAATGACAAGTTTGGATACAAACGGGTAATATGGTAATTTGACTTAATGTAGAATATTTTTATGCAATAAAAATGATGGAAAAGGTGTTACACAAATTATTCTTAATGAATATGATTTTTTTGAATAAAATCAAAGTTAAAGTGTGAAGGACATGAAACGAGAAATTTTGAAGTGTAACATAAATTGGGATGAAGCCCTGGATTTGGTTCGGCCTGGTAAAAAGGGATAAAAGGAATAATGTGGACATTTGTAAATTGTTAAAACACATAAAAGGACCTCAAATGATACCGGGATACTAAAGGAAGGACCAAAGCCTTGGGTGAAAGACCCAAAACCACTGGACATAGTATATGGTGGCATCGACGGCGGTGTAGAGCCCGTTAAAGTACGCGAATGTTGGAAGATTATGAGATAAAGATTAAGGATTAAGGAACATGTTAATCAATGAGTTGTGTGGTAAAACGTTTTAAGACAACCTTACTTGAATGAATTGATAAATATTTCGATAAAGGTTAAAATGGACAAGTAAATGTGAAATTGATTAATGCCCATAAGGTTAAGAAAAAGGTAAGGTAAGTGGGTAAATGGGTGGTTGATCAACCAAAGTGGTTTAACCTATAATTAACATAAGGGTGTGTTGTGAAAGGTTTTCAATGAAAAGACTAATGTTGATTGGTTAAAATTAAAGGAGTAATTTTGATAAAGGAATGGCTTTAAGTCAAACTAAGTGTAGTTGTTTCAAGTATTTAACACTGTGTGTTAAATAAAAGGGATAAATGATAAAATAAGTGGGAAGAAGTCTTTTACACGATTAAGGTGAATTAATCTAGATAAATAAAGTTTTTGGAAGTAAAAAAGTTTCATGCATAAGTATACATATGGGTATATATACATACACATACACAAGGTTGTTACATATGTATGTAGTTATAACGCGTCGAGTCTTCTTTTTTCCATTTGTTTATATACTGCATTTTTTTACATTCACACAGGGCGTTGGGTCACACCCTCGTATTTGTTAGGATAGGTTGGGTTCGGGTTCATATTTTGAGAGCATTATACATATATGTTTTCTATTTTAATTTTACGTTAATAGCTCTGTATGCTTTGACTCCAGGGATGTTTCCCACAGGCCCCTCACATAGTTTGAACATGAAATTGGAATCGCATGCTAAGCAAGTGAAATGTTAATTAAATTAAACTGGATTAGTAACATTATATAGGTTGTTCATTGCACTTCACACCTAATGCTCGGGCCGGACCGGGTCGACTACGGGTAACCCATAAATCTTGGTCGAGGCTTTACAAATGGTATTAGAGCTCTAGGTTCAAGGTTCCCATAAGGAGTGACGTGGTGAGATCAGTATTGGATTTTCTGACGTCGCTATTGGTTTGGGCTAGTCATAATATCTTGGTGATGGTTTAGTTCGTGTCTTCAACAGTGAAGTCAAAGAGGATAAAATGACAAGTGAATTCATTGCCAAGTGGCAGGCGACCAAGTTAGTTGTTGTTAATCACTTATGCACTTATGATTAGACATGTTACGAACTTATGGGTGTCCAGGAAAGCCAATAGTAGTGACATTTTGGTTTTTAGTGTGAGGTGCTTGTATTCCCGCTTTTGATGCATATGGTCCTTCGAGACGATTAATATAGTGAGATGACGCCCATTGGGCAGGTGGCACAAATTGTGTATAGTCAAATGTAGAGGTTCATTGTTAGAGTGTTGTAACTAAGTAATGTTGATTTGTGATTTTCATATGCACAGAGTACTTAGGTGATACACTTATGAATGGTCTATGTCGATAATGTAATTAGGCAAATTCTATCCTTGGGGTAATATTGTGATTGATGGACAGTTCGATGAGTATGTCAAAATTTGTGTGGGTCAATGCTTGAGGATAATTACACTCCGTTGTAGTTGATAGGATGTTATTCTTGTGGATTAATGCCTTAGTGTTTGTTGATCGATGAATATATCTCTGTAACACCCCATAATTTTAAATCGATAATAATTTAAATTAATTCAAAATTCGAAAAAATAAAATTTTTGGATTCAATTATTTTTAGTGATTTAAAATGTAGGATTTTATTTATGAAAAGTAGGATTTTAATCGGAATAGAAATTGGGTGAGAAATTGATTTTTTATTCATATATATATAGTTTTGGGTGTCTTGGGGCACCTGACTAGATCGAGTCAATTCGGTCTGGAGGGCAAGCTGATTCAGAATGGTCAATGTCGGCAGGTTTGAGAATTGTGAAGAGTTTAAGTTAATTACAACTTTAATATTTTTTTCTATTAAAATAACTCGGGTTTAGACTTTTCTAAACACTTTTTCACCAACTCTGAAACTAGAAGATTCCTACATCTTTACCACCCTTCATCTACAAACCCTACAAATTTTATCAAGCTTTAACCCAAGTTTTGAAGGCATAAACTGTGTTTTCTCAAGATTGTTCAAAAAGGGACCTTTATTAATTTTTCGAGAGGATTGTAACCATCTAATAAGAATTTTCAATCGACTTTTCAACAGGCAGGAATACTTCTATTCCCTCTCTTTAGTATTGTGCATTTTAAATATCGTTGAAAAATTAATTTACATGTTTTTCTTAAAATAAATCAGGAACCTTAATTAGGGAAAGTAATTTGGGACTGTTTTTGTGAAAAATATTAATATGAATTAAGACTTGTAACCCTTGTGTGCCTGGGCTAGGGATTGAATTTTTAGTTAATATGGCAGTACGTTTGCATGTTGAAACCATAGTGAATTTTTAAATGAAAAAAGGGACTTGTGCAATCATATGAAATTATATAGGTATGATCAAAGTGAATTATTGTTGTGTGCACGCTAATCTTGCATGATGTTGAAATTATAGTCGTTGTATAAAATAAATGGTGTTAATCACAAAGATGGATTGAACGAACTAAATGGAATATAAATTTTGATCACATGAGAAAGTCGTATAATTGTTAATAAATTGGAATGTGCAACTTCTTGTTTTTATTATAATTATCATCGCGAAGACGACGATAATTCTGGGTAGTTATGGTCTCACCTTAATTTTAGTAATACTTTCTTGGTATGGGACTAGTTGGTATGCCTTGGTTGCGGTTAACACTTTCTAGGTATGGGACTAGTTAGTGTAGATTTTCACAGATGGGATATTCTGGGGTGGGGATAATTTTGGTGTCGTTTCGTTGATTTGAATAGCCTAGGCGTGAGACTAGGAATAAATAAATGATAGAAATTCATCCTATAACATAGGGTAGGACGAACTTGTATTTTGGAGACCTCTAGGTAGGGGAATAGAGGTAGGTTCGAGGATTATGCTCTATAATAGGGGGTGGCTGAAATGAAATAATAAGAACTTGAGAAATTGAGAACTAATGCTTAAAATAATAAACGGGTATTAAAATAAATTGGCGTCGTTAATAAGTGCCGGACGGATAGAATAAAGGTTGGATGGCTATTGTGACGTGTGGGTGTATTGGAGATCAATAAGTGCAGGGGTATCATAATATGGATTGGCTAACTATTATGATGTGTCGTGCGTGGAACCTTGTCGATAAGTGCAGGACTGACTGAATACGGGCCGACTGGCTATATCAAGGGGAATGTGTGTGGTGTAAAACTTGACACGGTCCCGAGTAAGTGCAAGACATACGGTAGGGTCGACTGGCTATGAAGACAATGCTATAAAAATAATAATGATGTGATAAATTAATTTAAATAAACATGGTGGGTTTAGAGTAATCACCAAATTGTGATAACTGTAAGAGGGTAGTGAGACTGGGGTCTATTAATAACTGGAAAGGGTGAGGCATGACCCACTCCAATGGACGCTGTCTGCAAGTCTTCAAGGTCTCCTGGTGCAATTTCTGAAGAAAACTTCTCCTTCTGGTAACAATGGAACTCAAGCTTCAACTCACTCCCTGCAAGAAGATGAACTTTCACAGCAAAAATAGCAATTTTCTCAAGGGAAACACCTGAGAGTGATGGCTGTCAGTGGGGAGTGAAGGAACAAGGCACTCAACACTAAGAGAATGAGCAGGGAGAGAATACTAGGTAGGTCTGGTGATATTTTAGCAGAGTAACAATGCAATTTTCTATTGTCTCCCTTTGACCTTGCCCAGAGGTCTATTTATACATGGGCGTTAGGGGTGAGATGGCGATTTTGGGCGCCAAAATTGAGAGAGTTGGTGGGGAACAATGTCTGAAGTGTACCATTTGTCCCTACCTGTAGGAAGCCTGCCTGTCCCCTCCGCAGGCGCCACCTGGCGCCGACCAAAACTCAAAAAGCACATATGTCCCCTAATGGAGACAGAATAGCAGATTTTGGTAGTTATCTTTTGAAACGGTAACTTGTGGTGCAATTTTGCAAATCTTTGAGAGAGGAGACCTTAAGGCCTCCTCCTCTCTAAAAGTGTTATTTTTCTTGAGAGGGACCTCGAGGACCCCCTCTTCTGGAAAAGTCATTTTCTTGTAAAGAGTTTATTTTTATTCTGAGTAGCCAGCTCTTTGGCTGCTCACTTCACTTGTGACCAAGTGTGCAGTGTGCGTAGTCTCGAGTGACTTCTGGGTCTTCCTACTAGTATTCTCTCAATCCTATAGTGCTAAGTGGTTGAGCTTGCTCAACATACCTTGTCCCTCAGCCGCCAAGCCAAAACTCCCAGGAGGTCCCAACATGCCTGTTCGAGCCCTGCTTGCTCGACTAAGCTACCTGTACAAGAAAGCAAAGTGTTAGTGCTGTTGCTCATTTAGAGACCCTTGCGGCGGTGCAGACCCCTGCATCGGTGCTAGTATTAGGAGTAGCGCCGACACTTGCAGTGGTGTCGATACGTGACGTGATTCCGACGCTTGCAGCGGCGTCGACACTTGAAGTGGCGCCGATGCTCGAAGTAGCGCTGATACTTGAATTGGCGCTGACTTGTGAGGCGGCGCCGACCTTTGTCGTGGCGCCAACCCTCGAAGCGGCGCCGACCTTTGTCGTGGCGCCGACGCTTGAAGCGGTGTTGGAATTTGAGGCGGCGCCGACCCTTGTCGCGGTGCCGACGCTCGGAGTGGCGCCGACGCTCGAAGTGGTGTTGACGCTTGAAGTGGTACAGACGCCTGAGGTACTCCGCTTCAGAGGTCCCTCCCTCGTCTAGAGCGAGGATGACGTCTACCTCGCCTTCTGAGAGAGCGACTTCCTCAGCTTCCCCACTCCCACTTTCATACTCCGGAGTGAAGAACCACTTCTCTTGCTTTCTTTCTAGCTGAAGTCTGCTTAGTGACAGATTTTATAACTCCTCACTTAACTGCTCTCCATTCTCCCGCTTCACAAGACTTCTCGTAGCTTCTTCGTCATAGGCAACTACCATGTTGGCAGTTCCAAAATAATGCGTAGGGAGTGGGTTCTCGTTAACATCCACGGGGGGTATCTGCAAGGTACCGCTGGCCATCTGCTCACCAATGATCCTTCTCAAGTAGTAACAATCCTTGGTAGAGTGCTGCACTCGTTGGTGCAATTCGCAGTACTTCGGATTGGCCTTGTCAGCTGCAGTGGGGGTCTCTCCTTTTAGATTGGGAGGTCCTGATACGCCTTCTCGCACCAAGGTGCAGTAACAATCCATGGCCTCCGCTACACTGCACGGTAGTGGCGACGGGACATCCTCCCCAAATTTTCTCTTGTTGCCGGGACTGTCAGTCTTGGCCCCGGGGCCTCCCTTCTTCCCTTTGTTACTCCCGTCCACATAGTTAACCGCTTGCCTTCTCGCAATTTGAAACCTCCCGAGAGTTAGTGGAACTTGTGTCCTCCAACCCGGGACTCTCGATTTGATTATCGTAGCTATGTTGCTGGCGGCCTTGGTGAATTCTCTGAAAGTTCCGTCTCTAGTTTCGTTGATAAAATGCAGCTTGTACTCTTTCAGGAGTCCTTCCACACATATCTGCAGCAACCTGGCCTCCGCCACGTCCTCGTGAACATCTAAGGCCCTCTCGCGAAAGCGCTTGATGTAGTGCATCAACTCTTCTCCTGGCTTCTGAACCTCTTGCGCCAGGTGCCTCAGTGTAAATTCATCCTCCGCTACAAAAAACTTCTGAAGGAACTGCCTGTGCATCTCTTCTCGTGGCTTGATGTAGTGCATCATTTCTTCTCCTTGTGGGTTCCTCGCCCTCTCAATCGGCATATACCGCTTTTCGTCTGGGTTCCTCCGTGATGAGGGGCGTCTCGACCAACGCTTTGCTGACGGCGGAGGGTGTCTCGCCTGTTTGCGGTATGCGCGAGGAACAAGGGGGCTCGCCCAATTTGGATGCGGGTCTGAATTTCTTAGTAGAACAAGGGGTCTCGTCCGATCTGCGCGAGGAACAAAGGGTTTCATCCGATCTGTGCGAGGAACAAAGGGTCTCGCCCAATTTGGGCGCGGGTCTGAATTTCTTGGTTGAACAAAGGGTCTCGTCCGATCTGCGTGAGGAACCGAGGGTCTCGCCCAATTTGGGCGCGAGTTTGAATTTCTTGGTTGAGCAAGGGGTCTCGTCCGATCTGCGCGAGGGACAGAGGGTCTCGCACAATCTGGGCGCGGATATGAACAAGGGTTCCTCGCTAGTAGCTCCCTCATCCGGGGGTCTCTCGCCCCGTTCAACACCTCACGGCATTAATGTCCTTCGGCGAGACACGTCTCGCACCGTTCAAGGCCTTGCGTGTTCAAAGTCCGCTCCTCAGACCTCCTCGCCTACTATTTCTGCTTATTAAGGTCTCTCGCCTTTGACGACTTTTTGTGTAGGTTCCTCGCGTGATGATGTGCCTTCTATGGTTATCTCGACGCATCACAACGTTGGCAGCGTCTCTTCGTGCATTCCGTCGTTGGCGTCTGGTGGCGTCTTGACCTTGGGGGTCTCGGCACACGTCAATTCTGTCAGTGGGGGTATCTCGACCTTGGAGTTCTCGACGCCCGTATTTTTTTTCTGAAGAAGGGGTCTCGCCCCATGACGGTATAGTGACCTCTTGTCAGCAGTTGGGGGTCTCGCGACCTGGCCTCGCGTCTACGGGTCTCTCATTCGTGGAAGGGGGTGTCTCGACGTTTCGTCACCTCGGGGGTTTCGTGACCCCGGGTGTCTCGTTGACTGTTGGTGTTACGGAGGGCATGCTACTGACCAGGGGCTCTTCGCCTGATATTGCTGGGGTTTCTGCCTCTACTTCTTTTTTTGCAACAGGGGACCCCGGGGGTCACTCGCTCGGAGTCCCTACTAGGGTGAGTTCTTTTCTTGAGCCAATGGCTCTGGGTGGTTCATCAGCTACGCCAACTTCCCCTCAGGCATGGAAGGACTATATGCGCATTCGTCAAGGGAGGGACTTTGGTATTTATCGTCGTGCTCCCTTTTTTGGTCCTGCTGACAGTTTCATGGTTTCACTTTCTGATTTTGGGGAAAAATTTTCGGGTCCTGTTCTCGATCGGTCTCATGTGGGGTTAACTGAGTCTGCTGATCTTCCTACTATTTCTCCGGATTCCATCCTCTGAGTTCGAGTTGACCGTGGTGACTTCCCTTATTCCAATGTTGAAGTTAAAACCCCAGGTGGACCCACAGAGGAGTGGGCCAGTTGGGTTGATTACGTTCTGAGCATTCCTGATTATGTGGCTATTCTTAGGGAGGTGGGACTCTTCACCGCCGTCAGCAGCCTGAAGTCCTGCACCATATTTAAACACGGTTCTTCGCTCAATCTCTTATTATCTCGGTGGAGTATGGAGTCTCACACCTTTGTCACGGGCTGGGGGGAATTTACTGTTACCCTAGAAGATATATGTGAGTTGTACGCCCTTCCTTTCTTTGGGCAACAGGTCTTTTCCGATGACTGCGAGGACTCCCTAGAGTAGGAGTTGGTGGGGGAGTTACGGTCAGCTCTCGGAGAGTGCTCGAGGTATGTGGCCATAAACGTAACGGGTCATTCCAAGCATTCCTTTGCCAAATGGCAAAGATACTGGTTCAGAGACTTTGAGCAGTTGCAAAAGGGGGAGACTTCTCATGCATCCCCCAGATCCCAGGATGGTCCTAAGCTTCACTCTTCTGCACATTTAGCCGCTTTCCTCGTTACGTTCCTGACTCGGTTCCTTCTTCCAGGTAAGCCTGAAGATTGTCCTCGCGAACTTCTTTTTAGATTGGCTGTACGATTGTCTCGTGGTAGGCCGGTACCCATGGCTGCCCTGACCTTAGGTTCTCTTTACACCTGGATGGACCGAGCACACATAGACGTAGAGAGGTCCTGCGGTCGGTATGACGTTGCTAATCATGTCAACGGCCCTCTCTTGATGGCCTTTTTGTTTGAGCATTTCCCCCACTTTACTTCAGGGGCCCACGCTTGTCATAGCGACGCTGCGAGACTTGTTCGGTGGCATAAGAAAACTCTCAAGAAGTCTCTGGGAATGTTGATTGATGATATCAAGGAATTTCAGTTTCGGCCTTACACCAGGCGCCCTGGGGGTACTTTCAGCTGGCTTTCTTTCCCTGGCGACGGCGGGACCTTCTGTTGCCCTTCAGCAGTGGGGATAGTTTCCACGTGTCCTCATATTAATGTGGTGACGATGCTTTTACCGTGTCACCTTCGTTCTTGGACCGAGTTAGGTACCAGTGCTGAATTTTATCATTCCGAGAGGGCAAGACGACAGTTTGGTTATGATCAGGGTGTTCATACTCCTCCTCTTCCTACCTACGACAGTCATTCTGAGGCATTCTCCGAGGCATGTGCTAGCTTTACTCTTTAGGGGTTATTCCGCAGAGTCAGAGGTTTGGGTGGTCTCTATGTGCCTCCTAGCGATTATCACCCTTCATTCACTTCATCCTTGTTCCTTCTTTGGCAGCAGCAGGTTCGCCTTATTCGAGAATGTGTAGTTGGCCCTCCTCATGAGACTAACCCCATTAAATATACCAGAGCTCAGTTTTTGGTCAAGCGGATGCAGAAAGATCCTTGGTTCCTCAGCACCACCTCTACGCCACCCTTGGAGTAGGCCACCCCTATTTTAGTGAAACCTCTCATTGACGAGTCACTTCCGCCTCCGTCGACTGAGCTTCCCCCTGTGAAGTCTAAAAGCCAACCAAAAAGCAAAGGGAAGGCGGGCACCTCTACTACCAGCAAAAGGAAACATACTGACGCCGATGTCTCTAATTTTGTTCCCGCTACTACTGCTTCTCCTCCTTTTTCTCCTGTGAGGACCCGGGCTGGGAAGAAAAAGAAAGGAGATGGCGTTGGCCTAGCTGCTTCCTCTACGGTGGATCAAGGTTACTCCTCACCGAGCCTTACTTCCCAGAAGACGAAGGTCGCGTCCATTCCTATTGCAGAAGGTACTATATCACAACATCCTTTACTTAGTGGAACCAGTTCTCGCGGAGTTCCTTCATCTCCCTCCCCTTCATTGGAAGAGGAACTAGTTGATTATGGAAGCACCCCTTCCTATGACGACCATAGTTCTTCTTCGGGTGATATGGGCGGCCTGGGTTTCCATAGCGAAAGCACTACTGACACTTATGCTTTGTTATCAGTCTCCAGAGAGTCTTCTAGCGATGATGAGGCCTCCCGTTCTCCTAGGGAGGTTAGCCCCACCCATCTTCCTTATAGCCAGACTACGCGCCCTGTTACTGTAAGCGTTCTCCCTTTACTTGTCTATATTTTTTTTTGCATATGATTTTCTTTCTTCCCCTCATCATATATACATACATATATATATATATATATATATATATATATATATATATATATATATATATATTCATTCAAAGCATTCTGTTATATTTGTGCAGGCCATTTCCGTCGAGGCCGGTAGTTCTCCTCTTCCCCCACTACGACCGACGCCCTTTCAGCGGGAGAGGAACTCCATGCTCATTTCCTCCCAAGGCCTGTTTAGAGAGGTTTGATGTCTCCTTAATTCATTTAACCTCTGTTGTAATCTATTCGTCTTCTAACTGCCTTTTGGTTGCGTATACTGTCATTTCTTCGCAGCTTTCGTCCGTGCATTTTACCGTCACCCGGACCACCCCTGTGGCTTCCCCTTATCCTCAAGTATGCCTCGCTATTTTCAAAACTTTCATTGCGTCATTTCCTTTTTTACTCCTTCATTTTATTTACCCGTTTATCATGCATAGAGAGTTGTGTCTTCGGGCGTTGCCACATCGTCTTCTCTTGTCTCGGCGGTGGGTACTTCTGCAGTTGAGCCCCTGGCTCCATCTGAGGTAGTATTTATTTTTTCGAATATTTGTTTCCTCTTAACAGGAGTCTTAATGGCTCTTGGACTTTCTTCTCAGGAAGGGGCTCCTCCCTTAGCTGGCGTTATCGCCCCGGGTTTATCCTCTTCGGGGATAATTTCAATCCCTAGGGTCCGCGTATCTATGGACGGTAGATCTTTGGTTCAGGCGATTTCTCGTGGCCCAATATTTACCGTGGCCTCAACCAGTGAACCCACACTTCAGGTCAGTCCTTTCTGTTGAAGCAATGGGATCTCCTTTTCCTCAAACATGCAATAAACAACGTATTTTCATTCTTTGCAGGCTATCAGTACAGCCCCTACTGCGCCGATCGTCTTTTTTCGCGCTTCCCCCTTAGATGGGGTTCAGGTATTCTTTTATTTTCTTAGTTCTATTTTCTTATCTGTCCAGCCTGTGCTTATCGTAGACCTTTTTTACTTTGTCGCAGTTATCCCTTGGCGCTGTTTCGAGTGCGACTCCTGCCACTGCCGTTTCAGCAATCCCTATACACGGGCTGGTTTGTCCTGTCGTTGCGCCTCTTCAGGTAGCTATCCCTACGGTGCCTGAGGTTGAGGTAGCTTCTTCGAAAGTATTGGTCACTGAGGCAACCCCTTCTGGAGCATCGATCAGTGTTGTTGCCCCTACGGGGGCCCCTGCTCCTCCTTCTATGACCGTTACGGAGGGTGTTGTTCAGGTACCGTGTATAAGAGTATCTACTTTCCTCCTTCTTGCGTATACTGTGCAAGCATTCTCATTTCACCCTTGTCTCATTATTTCCAGGTGAACGAGAGTACTTCGATAACTATGGAGTCTGGCAGTGGGGCCGCTGTGAGAGAGGTATTAGACTGGCATACCCCCTCTTTTTACTATTCCCCCTTTTCTTGCGTATACTGTGCAAGCATTCCCATTTCACCCTCGTCTCATTGTTTCCAGGTGCATGAGAGTACTCCGGTGACTGTGGAGTCCGGCAGCGGGGCAGCTGTGAGAGAGGTATTAGACTGGCATACCCCCTCTTTTTACTATTCCCCTTTTTTTTCTTCTTGCGTATACTGTGCAAGCATTCCCATTTCACCCTTGTCTCATTGTTTCCAGGTGCACGAGAGTACTCCGGTGACTGTGGAGCCTGGCAGTGGGGCAACTGCGAGAGAGGTATTAGACTGACATACCCCTCTTTTTTACTATTCCCCTACTTTCTTCTTGCGTATACTGTGCAACCATTCTCATCTTACCCTTGTCTCATTGTTTCTAGGTGTACGAGGATACTCCGATAACTGTGGAGACTGGCAGTGGGGCAACTGCGAGAGAGGTATTAGACTGGCATACCCCCCTTTTATACTATTCCGCTACTTTCTTCTTGCGTATACTGTGCAAGCATTCTCATCTTACCCTTGTCTCATTGTTTCTAGGTGTATGAGGATACTCCGATAACTGTGGAGACTGGCAGTGGGGCAACTGCGAGAGAGGTATTAGACTGGCATACCCCCCTTTTTTACTATTCCCCTACTTTCTTCTTGCGTATACTGTGCAAGCATTCTCATTTTACCCTTGTCTCATTATTTCTAGGTGTATGAGGATACTCCGATAACTATGGAGACTGGTAGTGGGGCAACTGCGGAGGGAGATCACAGTTCTGAGTTCACTCCTTTAGTCGGTGATGCTGATTCTGGTGGGGAGTCTTCTTTTCTTCCCTCTGAGGCGGGGTCTCGCCACTCCGAGGGCTATGATGAAGCAGAGGACGCTGCGACTATTTATAGTAGGCTATGGCGTGAGGAGTTACCAGGCCGCTTCAGGGTACATGAGCGTCAGCTCTTGGATCTCATCTTGGAGCACCATCCCGAGACGTTCACTTCTCAGAGTATACTCCAGGTTGATAGTCTTACGGCCTTCAACCTGAGGGCTCTTGCCAGCCATGTTCATGAGTTCTTGGCTACCGCCCCTGCTAAGCTGACTAGCTCTTCTATCTTGCTATTCTTGGATGCTCTCCGCGACTTACAGCAGTTTTATCATTTTCGTTTGGATTGTCTTGACGCAGGGGTTCGCCCCTTCCTGAGTGTTCCTTTCCTAAAGATAGTGAGGTTTCACATGTCCCGGCAGTCCAGGATTGAGCAACGACACGCTGAGGCTACGAGGATCCGGAATCAGATCGCCCTACTGTAGGTGAAGCTTGCCAGACTCGAGTCTGGCGATGAGGAGGATGATGCTAAATCCGTCAGGTTGGAGGAAGAGTTGTTACAGGAGGCTGGTCCGTCATATGCTGGCGCCATCACGCGCGATGATTTATTTTTTGTGGTTTCTAGCCGATAGGCTACTTCTTGCTTTGTAGTGCTCAGAATTCTATGTGTACATCACTTATCATTCCTGTATGAGACACTTTGTTTCTTCTGCACTTTCTTTTTCTTTTGTTCTCCCTTTATGCTGTGGGTGTTTGTTTTACATGACTTGCTCTAATTTCTGTGAGCCTTTAGTCTACTGGTGGCTACCCCATATACTGCGGGGTATTTGCATTGATATGAAAAGTTATGTATTATTATATTGTACACATTTTTTGAAAATGCACCTCTTGTAGCTGTGAGGTGTTGGCATGTGACTTTCTTGGGTTGCCCCTCCTGTCTGTGTGGGTATTCCTACATATTACTGCTTATAGTCGTAGAGGCTGGGCTGGAGAGGAGGGTGACCCCCGCCCCTTTTCGGAAGCCTGATTTTATTATAAAACTGTATTAATTTAAGTCTGGGGGGACTTTGCTCAGTATACTTTCTCTCAGGATGGACTTACCTCCCAAGTGTAGTGAGCAAAGTTCCCGATCTTTTTTTTACTCTCTTCTAACTTAATAGGGAGAGTATATGTATGTATAAATGAGCAAGAAAAGTGAACGTCAAAATGATCAAAAGTGTTGCTATTTCATTTCTTTTACCTTTGTCTGCTGTTTACAGTGTAGTATTTCTTCAAAAAAAAAAAAATTACAAAAAAAACTTTTCTGGTATAGAAGCAATCCTTGACATCCATTGCCGACATGCAAAACACAAACAAAACTTGTTAGTTGTTACTAAGCATAGTACCTCTTCAGCCACTTGCAGTTGATGGACTGGAGGCAATCACTCTCTGGTTCTGATATCTGGCAGTAGCCCGACTTCCCCACTCCTCTGACAACGAAAGGGCCTTCCTAATTAGGTTTGAATTTTGACGCCGACATGCTACGGAGGTGGTGGGTTGATGCTCGTAGGACTAGATCTCCCACCTGGAATTCCCTAGGCTTAACCAAATTTTCATAGGCCCTGGACAGTTACTGAGTGTAGACTTTGAAATTATCTCTCGCCTTGTCCCTGTGCTCATCTAGCGCCTCTAGTTGCACATGCCTTGGGTCTGGGATGAGCCCATTGCTAAGAGAAATTCTGGCTGAAGGTACCGCCAGTTCCACTGGTAGGACATCTTCGGTCCCATATACTAGAGAGAAGGGAGTGAACCCCGTTGGCTTTCTTTTCGAAGTACGGTAGGCCCATAACACCATAGGCAACTTCTCATCCCATGCTCCCGGCATATCTTCTAGCATCTTTTTCAGAATATTTATCAGGGTCTTATTAGTAGCTTCCGCTTGGCCATTGCCCTTGGGGTAGGATATGGTTGAGCTATTATGCACAATGTTATACTTGTCCGTGAGGAGGGCCATCTCTTTGCATACAAATTGCTTCCCATTATCCTTTAGGATCACTTTGGGTATACCAAACCTACATATGATATACTACTTTATAAACTGGGTTACCACTTGGGCAGTGACTCTCCTTAAAGGAATGGCCTCCGCCCATTTGGTATACAATTCTGAAGCCACAATGATAAAAGCCTTGCCGTGAGATGCTGGGGCGATCTTACCCACCAGGTCGAACGTCCATGTGTGGAAGGGATAGGGGGTTGCCAAGCTTTGTAGGCTGACGGAGGGAGCGTGAACCATGTTTCCGTGCACCTGGCATGCTCTACACTTTTTCACGTATCCAATGGAGTCAGCCTCCATGGTCGGCTAGTAGTATCCCAACGTCATCAGTTGATCATACAGCTTGGCGCCTCCCATGTGGGAGGGCTCATGAGCTTCTTTCAGCACCCTTTCCACTTCCTCTTTGGCTACTCACCTTAGAGCCTTCTCATTGTACCCTTTCCTATACAACTCTCCTTTGACCAAGTAGAAACGTGCTACCCTTTTTCTAAGGTAAATTTCATCCGCTCTCTCGACGGGCAGCTCCCCATTTTTCAGATATGCTAGGTACGGCTGTCTCCAATCTTCGAAGGCTTCCACGAAGTTAGCCTCTGTCGGCTGGTCAAAACTATCTTGGCACTTTAAACAACTTTGTTGCAAGCGGGCCGCTTCAACGCTCATGGAGGGCCAAAAATACCCACTTCGCTGCAGTCTTCTGTAAAGGGGGATATTCGTATCTCCACAGTGCCTCTTGTGCATTTCTATTAACCTCTCCTTGGCTTCTTGCTCCCCTACGCACCGTGCCCGAAACCCTCCGGGACTCTTGAAATAGAGAGTTCCCTGCAGCACATGATAGTTGGCTAACTCCAATATTTTCATTGGCCCTTCCCTGGTTTCAAGTTGCCTCTCCACTAGACGCCTCCAGTCTTCCGGCTCGTCACTTGGGAATAAGGACATTACGGTAGTAGGCACCGTTCTCCGCCTAACTGTGATGGTTGCTTCTGACTCCTCCATGTCCAACTTTTGTGCTATGGTGGCGAGCGCGTCAGGGTGCCTGTTCATCGTTCGCGCCTGCCTCTCCACAGTTACTTCTAAGAACTGTCTCAGCAGTTTTTTAATGATGTGTCTATATGGCGCAAAGTTGGCATGTTTAAGGGAAAACTCTCCATTGACCTGCCTTACTACCATATTGGAGTCTACTCGTATACACAGTACCCTGATCCCTCTTCTGAGTGCTTCCAACCTTCCTAGAATGAGGGCTTCGTACTCAGCTTCATTATTTGAGCATTTAAAATCTAACTTGAAAGAGAGGGTAATCTTCTCCTTCCCATCTGACAGTATGACGCCAGCCCCACCTGTTCCTTGGGCACTAGAACCATCAAACTCCATAAACCACTTCTTCACCTCCTCCGCCATGCATGCTTGGAAACTTTCTCTGGGTAGCTCTTCATTAGGTGGTTCGAAAACCCCACTCGGGAAGTGGGCCAGCAGATCTGCTACCGCCTGGCTCTTAATGGCTTTAGGCACTACGCACTTTAGATCATATTCTGACAAGATCAAAAACCACCTTGCTGCTCGTCCCACGAGTATAGTCCGTGCGAGGAGGTACTTGATGGGATCACACTTGGTGATTATGTGAATGGTGAAGGCTAGAAGGTAGTGTCTCAACTTCTGGGATACAAATACCAGCGCCAGGCAGTGCCTCTCAACGCTGGTGTATCTCGATTCTGTCCCGGATATTACTCTTGATAGGTAGTAAACCGACCTTTCCATTCCTTCCTTCTCTTGCGCCAAGAGGGACCCTATCGACCTCTCTATAGAAGTGAGGTAGAGCAGCAGTGGCGCTCCAGCTTTGGGGGAATCATCGTGGACGGAGAGGTTAGGATTTCTTTAATCTTCTTGAACGCACTCTCTTGCCTCTCTCCCCAAACCCACTTGGCTTTGTCTTTTAGTAGAGGTGCAAACGGGTGAGTTACTTCTGCCAACGCAGGTATAAACCTTCTCAGGTAGGATACCTTTCTCAGGAAGCTCTTAAGTTGTCTCTGACTCTTGGGCGGTGGCATCATCACAATGGCTTTCATCTTCTCTGCATCCACTTGCACTCGTCTATTCACCACAAAACCTAAGAATTTCCCTGCAGTAACCCCAAAGGCACACTTTGAGGGGTTCATTCTCATCTTATACCGACGACACCTCTCGAATACTCTCCTGAGATCCTGAATGTGCTTGTTTTCTTTTCTAGACTTCACCACCAAATCATCCACATAGAATTCTAGTATATCATGAAATAAGTCATGAAAAATTGTCATCATGGTCCGCTGGTATGTGGCCCCAGCGTTCTTCAATCCGAAGGGCATGACTGTATAGTGAAAGTTCCTAACGGCGTGCGTAAGGCAGTCTTTTCTGCGTCGGCGGGGTCCATTTTAATCTGGTTATATCCAACATACCCGTCCATGAAGCTATACATCTCATGTCCCGCGGTGGAATCCACTAAGCTGTCTATGCTGGGTAGTGGGAATTCATCCTTAGGACACGCCCTGTTCAAGTCGCGAAAGTCTACACAGATTCTGATTTGGGTCTTGTCTTTCTTTGCCACTGGCACTATGCTGGACAGCCATATGGGGTGCTGAATAGGCTTGATGAACCCTGCCGCTAACAACTTCTCAACCTCGGCCTTTATTTTTAAATCAAGGTCTGCTTTATATGTGCGTGTGGCTTGCCTTACCGGAAGGGCGTTGGGAAGGATGTTCAATCTATGAGAGCTCACTTCTGCGTCTATTCCTGGCATCTCCGTGTACTTCCAAGAAAATACATCAGTGAACTCCTTAAGTATCTCAATGAGCTCTTCCTTCTGCTTCGGTTCCAGGCACTTGGAAATTAGGATGGGTCTACTCTCGCCCTCTTTTGACCCCAACTTGATTTCCTCTAACTCCTGCAGCTGCACCCTGGGTCCATATTGCATGCACTCCGACGCCTCTTCTGGTTCTTCAACATGCTCAACCATATGGGATTCATCAACAATAAAACACTCGGGCGCCGGGTCGATGCTCTCGTCCCATGACATCGCCCGCGCAGACCGTTATAAATGGTAGATGACTTTTCCATTGGGCAAAACCACTTTCTTGCAAGTTCGAGGAGGTCTAGCTACCTCCTCTACCTTCCTCTAGCCTTTTTCTATGTGGGGTATTACCCTTTCTCCTAGACGATCATGAACAGATTTTTTCTGCGGGACCCTTCCCTCAGCTATCTTGCTTCCTGCTAGCTTTCTTGTAGAGACCTTTCTTTCCTCGTCCAACTCGGTGTAAAGGGCAGCATCTACCAGGTGGGCCTCCTCAACGGCGAAGGGTCTCTGCGTGGCCTTGATCACTATCTCTGTACCTCTAATATTTGCCTTCGCGCACTGATGGTAGGTGGAAGGCACTACACCATGAGTGTGCATCCATACCCTTCCAATGAGTAATTGGTAGCTGGTGTCAGCGTTAATAACGTGAAATTTGATGTGGGAGGTGAAATTTCCCAACTTAATTCCCACATCCACGTATCCGATTGACTGCATTCCAGCGTTGTCGAATCCGGAAATTACTAGCGGTACCAGAACCAACTTTTCCTGGTCAATTCCCGTTTCATATAATGTGCTGATGGAAAATGATGTTAATGGATGCTCCTCCATCCATCAACGCCCTAGGAAATGAGACTCCATTAATTATGGCTGTAACGTACAACGGGCGGTTGTGGAAGTAGGGCACTGCCCTATCCGCTTCTGAAAACACCACTTCAGAGGTATACTTCTTAATCATCCTTCCAATTGGCCCCTGCCAATTTAGCGAAGGGTCTCCCTGCTGCTGCACCGCCTCCAAGACTTTCCTCGTGATGGACACCCTCGTGTCGTACTTCACCCCTATCTGGTCGAAAAACCACTTGAACTTGGGGCTCCTCGCTATGGCCTCACATTCAGAATCTAAGTCTACCTCGTACGTCTGGGCACTACAAACATACTCCGCTTCAGAGGTCCCTCCCTCGTCTAGAGCGAGGATGACGTCTACCTCGCCTTCTGAGAGAGCGACTTCCTCAGCTTCCCCACTCCCACTTTCATACTCCGGAGTGAAGAACCACTTCTCTTGCTTTCTTTCTAGCTGAAGTCTGCATAGTGACAGATTTTCTAACTCCTCGCATAACTGCTCTCCATTCTCCCGCTTCACAAGACTTCTCGTAGCTTCTTCGTCGTAGGCAACCACCATGTTGGATGTTCCAAAATGATGCGTAGGGAGTGGGTTCTCGTTAACGTCCACGGGGGGTATCTGCAAGGTACCGCTGGCCATCTGCTCACCAATGATCCTTCTCAAGTAGTAACAATCCTTGGTAGAGTGCTGCACTCGTTGGTGCAATTCGCAGTACTTCGGATTGGCCTTGTCAGCTGCAGTGGGGGTCTCTCCTTTTAGGTTGGGAGGTCCTGATACGCCTTCTCGCACCAAGGTGCGGTAACAATCCATGGCCTCCGCTACACTGCACGGTAGTGGAGGAGGGACATCCTCCCCAAATTTTCTCTTGTTGCCGGGACTGTCAGTCTTGGCCCCGGGGCCTCCCTTCTTCCCTTTGTTACTCCCGTCCACATAGTTAACCACTTGCCTTCTCGCAACTTGAAACCTCCCGGGAGTCAGTGTAACTTGTGTCCTCCAACCCGGGACTCTCGGTTTGATTATCGTAGCTATGTTGCTGGCGGCCCTGGTGAATTCTCTGAACGTTTTGTCTCTAGTTTCGTTGATCAAATGTAGCTTGTACTCTTCCAGGAGTCCTTCCACACATATCTGCAGCAACCTGGCCTCCGCCACGTCCTCGTGAACATCTAAGGCCCTCTCGCGAAATCTCTTGATGTAGTGCATCAACTCTTCTCCTGGCTTCTGAACCTCTTGCGCCAGGTGCTCAGTGTAAATTCATCCTCCGCTACAAAAAACTTCTGAAGGAACTGCCTGTGCATCTCTTCCTAAGTAGGGACGCTGTTTGGCGCCAAGCGGGAATACCATGTATAAGCTTTTCCAGTTAGAGTTTTAGAGAACTCCCTCAATCTCAGGTTCTTGTCGCCAGCGTGTACTCCCAGGTACTCGACGAACCTCTTCACGTGCTCTCTAGGGTTCTCCCCCCTACCGCCAAACTTGATAAATTTTGGTGGAATATACCCCTCAGGGTATGGCTTCTCACTTACTTCCTGTGGATAGGGGTCTTGTAACTCCTCGTACAGGTGGGAACCCTCTATTTGAGTGAAGGAAATGAGCTTCCTCACTTCTTCCATAGTAACAGCCTTAGAGGGTGATTCCTCCAAACATGTGCTTTTAGGAACTGGAGAACCTGTTGGCGCCAGGACCTGCTCCGGCGTCGCCTTCCGAGACGGAACCGCCTCTGTCGGAATCATAATAGGAGTGGCTACCCCTCCGGAAGGGGCAGCAGTAGGTGTCACACAACCTTGACCCAAGTTTGATAGAACCACGTTGTTTTGCTTTAAAAAGTCAAAAAACATTGCCATAAGGTTCATACCTGCCATTGGAGCCGCTGCCGACGAACTGGTCTGACCTCCCTGAGGCGCTGGCGCCTTGGCTCCGATCACCACCACTTCTTCCTGAGTAGTCTGGTCACTGTGAGCTCCATTACCGGATGGAATGTCCTAAAAAACCAACTGCTTAGAGACATTTAAACCTTCTTTGTCCATGGAAATGAGAATACCTCCCCAGCGGAGTCGCCAAATGTAAGAGGGTAGTGAGAATGGGGTCTATGAATAACTGGAAAGGGTGAAGCATGACCCACTCCAATGGACGCTGTCTGCAAGTCTTCAAGGTCTCCTGGTGCAATTTCTGAAGAAAACTTCTCCTTCTCGTAACAATGGAACTCAAGCTTCAACTCACTCCCTGCAAGAAGATGAACTTTCACAGCAAAAATATCATTTTTCTCAAGGGAAACACCTGAGAGTGATGGCTGTCATTGGGGAGTGAAGGAACAAGGCACTCAACACTAAGAGAATGAGCAGGGAGAGAATACTAGGTAGGTCTGGTGATATTTTAGCAGAGTAACAATGCAATTTTCTATTGTCTCCCTTTGACCTTGCCCAGAGGTCTATTTATACATGGGCGTTAGGGGTGAGATGGCGATTTTGGGCGCCAAAATTGAGAGAGTTGGTGGGGAACAATGTCTGAAGTGTACCATTTGTCCCTACCTGTAGGCAGCCTGCCTGTCCCCTCCGCAGGCGCCACCTGGCGCCGACCAAAACTCAAAAAGCACATATGTCCCCTAATGGAGACAGAATAGCAGATTTTGGTAGTTATCTTTTGAAACGGTAACTTGTGGTGCAATTTTGCAAATCTTTGAGAGAGGAGACCTTAAGGCCTCCTCCTCTCTAAAAGTGTTATTTTTCTTGAGAGGGACCTCGAGGACCCCCTCTTCTGGAAAAGTCATTTTCTTGTAAAGAGTTTATTTTTATTGTGAGTAGCCAGCTCTTTGGTTGCTCACTTCACTTGTGACCAAGTGTGCAGTGTGCGTAGTCTCGAGTGACTTCTGGGTCTTCCTACTAGTATTCTCTCAATCCTATAGTGCTAAGTGGTTGAGCTTGCTCAACATACCTTGTCCCTCATCCGCCAAGCCAAAACTCCCAGGAGGTCCCAACACTCCTGTTCGAGCCCTGCTTGCTCGACTAGGCTACCTGTACAAGAAAGCAAAGTGTTAGTGCTGTTGCTCATTTAGAGACTATTGTTTCATGATGAAATCTCCTGTAGTAGCACTTCTCGAAGTGCATTTCTGCAGTGACCCTTGCAGTGGCGCTGACTCTTACGGTGACGCCGACTCTCTCAACTGTCCTTACTGCAGTGGCCCTTGAAGCGGCGCTGGCGCCGACCCTTGCGGCGGTGCGGACCCCTGCATCGGTGCTAGTATTTGGAGTGGCGCTGACACTTGCAGTGGTGTCGATACGTGACGTGATTCCGACGCTTGCAGCGGCGTCGACACTTGAAGTGGCGCCGATGCTCGAAGTAGCGCTGATACTTGAATTGGCGCTGACTTGTGAGGCGGCGCCGACCTTTGTCATGGCGCCGACCCTCAAAGCGGCGCCGACCTTTGTCGTGGCGCCGACGCTTGAAGCGGTGCTGGCATGTGAGGCGGCGCCGACCCTTGTCGCGGTGCCGACGCTCGAAGTGGCGTTGACGCTTGAAGTGGTACAGACGCCTGAGGTAGCGCTGATGCTTGAATCGGCGCTGACATGTGAGGCGGCGCCGACCCTTGTCCTGGTTCCGGTGCTCGGAGTGGCACCGACGCTTGAAGTGGCGCTGATGCTTGAACCGGCGCTGACATGTGAGGCGGCACCGACCCTTGTTGCGGCGCCAACGCTCGAAGTGGCGCTGACGCCTGAGGTAGCGCTGATGCTTGAACCGGTGCTGACATGTGAGGCGGCGCCGACCCTTGTTGCGGCGCCGACGCTCGAAGCTCGAAGTGGCGTCGACGCTCGAAGTGGCGCTGACGCCTGAGGTAGCGCTGATGCTTGAACCGGTGCTGACATGTGAGGCGGCGCCGACCCTTGTTGCGGCGCCGACGCTCGAAGTGGCGCCGACGCTCGAATCAGCGCCAACCCTTATCGTGGCGCCGACGCTCGGAGTGGCGCCATCGCTCGAAGTGGCGCCGACGCTCGAAGTGGCGCTGACGCCTGAGGATACTTCATAATGGCTTTTGGGTTTCTTGGTGACCCTCGCGGGTACCTCTCAGGTGCCACTAATATGAGAAAGTATTTTTATTTCGTTTGCTTTTTCTGTTGAGGACACCCTTCTACAATAACATAAGTTGGAATTAAACTATTGGGGTGGCTTAATTACGTGATTAAATAGTAGCAGTTTATTTTACTCACATGTTAATAATTATATCGTTTAAATTAAAATACTCTATTGTGGTGTTTATTATGTATAAAGCTATTGTCTGGGTTCACAGATCCTAATTGAGGAGGGTAACTTGTATTGATGCAGTGGGCTTCGACCCATCGTGTTGACTAACATTGCAGGTATAGACCCGGAGTAGCTGCATAGAAGTATTGGACATATTTTTGAAGGTGCAGCTGGTGACTTATTTATTTTAGATGATTTAGTTGTTTAGGATTTACTTTATATTCCATCGCATTATTATGAGAATTTTTTTATGAATTTGGTGGGCTAATCGGCTCCATAGTTGTTTACGGCTTTTATTCAGATATTTACAGTTGGATTATTTTATTCGAGTTTATATTTATTTGGAGTTGGATTATTTTGGAGATTAGCAAGGTAATATATTTTAAAATTGCATGGATGATTATATTTATTTGATTAATATGATTATTATCTTATGGAATAAAATTTTATATGTCTCATATCTGTCACATGCTAAGAGTGATTACTTATCTAGTGGCGTCCGTAATTGCTTGGTGGCTGCGGCTGGCCACCTCGCTTGCCCGATTGCGCGGGATGTTATTGATGGTATTAGATCATGGTCTTAGTTACCATAGGTTAAGTCCATTTTAGATTCCGTTTTTTTTATCTTTGATTACTTTTGATGATTTATACTCTTAGTTATTCAGAGTCTGATGTTGTTTTGTTCTTATCTTTTCAGATGACGAATACTAGAAGAGTTGGGGATAGGAGAGAGGGTTCGGTTTTTGGTTCCGCAGTTCAGGAGAGGCCTAGGCAGAATATGTTGGAAGCCGAGGAGTTAGTGACTATTGTGCATGAGGCCACAACGGGGGAGACAAAGGTGGGTGACTTTAGAGGCCCAACAGCAGGGTACACTCGCTTTGACTTAGGATAGGGTGAGGGCCAGCTTCCATAAGGGTAATACTCTCACTTTCACAAGGGGATACGGTTGCTCACCAGTGGAGGAGAGACATGGAGAGACATTTGAGGATGGTGGACTGTACTGATGTGCATAGGCAGATGTTGGCTACGTTCAAGATGAAAGGAGATGCATTGCATAGGTGGGAGAGTGTTACCACATTGGAGGATAAGGATCACCTGAACTATGGAGATTTTATGGTAAATTTTAATGATAAGTATTTCTCGTATGAGATTAGGAGTGCGAAGAAGAGGGAGTTTCCTTACTTGGAGAAGGGTTCAAAATTTGTAGCAGAGTTTGAGCAGGAATTCACAAATTTATCAGTGTTTGTATTAGATGAGGTAAATACTGAGGCAAAGAAGATGGAATGCTTCATTAAGAGCTTGTCTTGGTCTATTAGGCGGATGGTGTTAGGGAATCTGACATTCACTCCTTACACTCAGGTGGTGGACGTCACAATACTGTTAAGGCAGGAGAAAGTAAATTACCAAAAGAAGTTAAGGAAACGACAAGAGTCAAATGGTCGAGGAGGAGATAATAGGGTCACAATGACCAAAGTGTGGAGGAGACTGCAAGTGAGTCAAGACCAACAGGGCAATATTGTCCAACAGGGTCCTCAGGGGCATGGACAACAGGGTGAGCAGAACTCGGGTAGGCATATTGAACCTTTTAGGGGTGCATGTTTCATTTGTAGAGAGATAGGGGACCAATATTCTAGGTGTCCCAATAAGAAGGGCCTACAGGTCCAAGGGACTCATGGCCAAGGGTCTCCAAAATCGGCAGCGCCAGGTGTACAGGGAGCGCCACCAGCATCAACGATAGCCACAGTGGGTAGGTGTTATATGCTTCCGACTTGGAAACCTTAAGAAGGACAGGCGTCGCAGGAGCCACGACGTGGCTAGTGGAGGTACGTATTATTTTCTTAAATGGTTCCTTCGGGCTACATTGGTCCTGGATAAGGTGTTCGTGCCTCTTACGAGGCCATTTTTTTTGCTATTTTACATTCACACTCTTTGACGACATGTTTTTAAGCCTAAGTTTAAGGGTTTAAAAACATTGGTCATCCTCTCAAGCCGGTGGTCCCATGACTACGCGGTCAGTTCCTACAGGTCATATTAGTCCCTTGTGAGGTGTTCGTGCCACTTATAAGGATATTTTGTGTTTTTTACATTCTCACTGTTTAACGACTTATTTTTAAGTCTAAGTCTAACATTTTGCAAATTTTTGGTCGTGCTCTCAAATCGGGGGCTCCGTGACTAAGCAGTTAGTTATTGAGGGTTACATTGGTCCCCTGCGAGGTGTTTGTGCCCCTTACGGGGCCATTTTTTGGTTATTTTTCGTTCTCGCTCTTTGACGATATAATTTTAAGTATAAGTCTAACAACTTACAAATTTTGGTCGTTCCCTCAAACTGAGGATCCTGTGATTACGTGTTCGGTTCTTGCGAGTTACATTGTTCCCATGAAAGGTGTTTATTCCACGTACGGGACCGTTATGAGACTATTTTATGTTATTACCTTTAGACGTCATAATTTTCAGCCTAAGTCTAAAAATTTACAAATTTTGGTCATTCTCTCAAACCGGGGGTCGAGTGACTACACAGTGGATTCCCACGGGTTATATTGCTCCCTATCTAGGTGTTCGTGCCTCTTACGGGGCCATTTTGAGTTTTTTTCATTCTTACCCTTTGACAACATGTTTTTAAGCTTAATTCTAACAGTTTACAAATTATTTTTGTGCTCTCAAACTCGGGGCCCCATGACTAGGCTATCGGTTCTTAAGGGTTACCTTGGTCCCATGCATGGTGTTTATGCCTCTTACGGGGCCGTTTTGTGGCTGTTTTACATTCTTAGCCTTTGATGACATGTTTTTAAGCCCAACTGTAGCAATTTATAAATTTTGGTGATGCTCTCAAGTCGGGGGTCCTGAGACTACGGGGTCATCTCCCGCGGGTTATATTAGTCCCGTACGAGGCGTTCGTGCCACTTACAGGGCTATTTTGTTATGTTTTTATATTCTCACCCTTTGATGGCATGTTTTTGAGCCACAACCTAAAAGTTTTTAAATTTTGGTCGGGCCCTCAAATCGGGGGCCCCGTGACTAAGCGGTTGATTATTAAGGGCTAAGTTGGTCCCGTACAAGGTGTTCGTGCCTCTTACGGGGCGATTTTGTGATTGTTTCACATTCTCAACCTTTGGGGGCATGTTTGTAAGCCTAAGTCAAACATTTTGTGAATTTTGGTTGTGCTCTCAAACTGGGGGTCTTACGAAGTCGTTTTGTGGTTTTTTTACGTTCCCACTCTTTGACTGCATTTTTTACCTAAGTCTAATTGTATGCAAATTTTGGTCATGCTATCAAACTGGGGGTCCTGTGACAATGCGATCGATTCTCGCAGGTTCCATTGGTCCCGTGCGATGTGTTCGTTCTTCTAACAGGTCCGTTTTGTGACTATTTTACGTTCCCGCCCTTTAACGACATGTTTTCAAGCCCAAGCCTAACAGTTTGCAAATTTTAGTTGCTCTCTGAAATTGGGGGTCCTGTGACTACGCGATTGGTTCCTACAGGTTACATTGCTTCCATTCCAGGTATTCGTGCCTCTTATGGGACCGTTTTATGTTTATTTTTTGTTCTCACCCTTTGACGGCATGTTTTTAATCCTAAGTCTAATAGTTTGCAAATTTTGGTTGTGCTCTCAAATCGGGGGTCCCATTGACTACACGGTTAGTTCTTGCGGGATTACATTGGTCCTGGGTGAGCTGTTCGTGCCTCTTATGGGGCCGTTTTGTGGTTGTTTTACGTTCTCACCCTTTGACGGCATATTTTTAAGCCTAAGTCTAAAAGTTTGTAAATTTTGGTCGTAATCACAAACAGGGGGAACCGTGATGATGCGATAAGTTCTTGGGAATACATTGGTCCTGTGCGAGGTGTTCATTCCTCTTATGGGGACGTTTTGTGGTTGTTTTACGTTATCACTCTTTGATGGAATGTTTTTAACTCTACGTCTAACAATTTACAAATTTTGGTCGTGTTCTCAAACCGGGGGTCCCATGATTGCGCAAACGGTTCCTACGGGTGGTATTGCTCTCGTGCGAGGTGTTCATGTCTCTTACAAGGCCATTTTGTGGTTGTTTTAAGTTCTCACCCTTTGACAACATATTTTTAAGACTAAGTCTAATAGTTTACAAATTTTGGTCGTGCTCTCAAACCGCAGGTCCCCAGATTATGTGGTGGGTTCCTGCGGGTTAAATTGGTCCCGTGCGGAGCGTCCGTGCCTCTTTTGGGGACATTTTGTGACTATTTATTTTCTCACTGTTTGACAACATTTTTAATCGTAAGTCTAATAGTTTAAAATTTTTTGTCGTGCACTCAAACGAGGGTTCCCGAGAGTATGCAGTCAGTTCATGCGGGTAAAATTTGTTTCACGCGAGGTGGCCGTGCCTCTTACGGTGCCGTTTTGTGGCTAATTTACGTTCTGACCCTTTGATGGCATATTGTTAATCCTAAGTCTAAGAGTTTTAAAATTTTGGTCGTGCTCTCAAACCGGGAGTCTTACGGGACCGTTTTGTGGTTGCTTTACGTTCTCACCCTTTGAGGGCATGTTTTAAGCCTAAGTCTAACAGTTAGTAAATTTTGGTCGTGCTCTCAAATCGAGGGTCCTGAGACTAGGTGATCGGTTCTTGTGGATTACATTGGTCCTGGGCGAGGTGTTCGTGCCTTTTACGGGGCAATTTTGTGACTATTTTACGTTTTTACCCTTTGGCGGCATGTTTTTAAGCCTAAGGCTAACAGTTTGCCAATTTTTGCCGTGCTCTTAAATCGTGGGTCCCATGATAATGTGTTCGGTTTTTGGGGGTTACATTGCTCCCATGCGAGGTGTTCGTGCCTCTTACCTGGCCTTTTTTTTTGCTATTTTACGTTCTTACCCTTTGAGGGTATGTTTTTAACCCTAAGTCTAATAATTTGGAAATTTTGGCCGTGCTCTCAAACCGGGGGTCCCGTGATTATGCAGTCCGTTCCTACAGGTTACATTGGTCCTGTGCGAGGTCTTCATGTCTCTTACGGGGACGTTTTATGGTTGTTTTACGTTCTGACCCTTTGACATCATGTTTTTAAGCCTAAGTCTAATAATTTCAAATTTTGGTTGTGCTCTCAAACTGAGGGTCCCCTGATTATGAGGTCGGTTCCTACGGGTTACATTGGTCCCGTACGAGGTGACCGTGACTCTTACGAGGTCGTTTTACGGTTGTTTATTGTTCTCACCCTTTGACGGCATGTTTTTAAGCTTAAGCCTAACACTTTACAAATTTTGGCCGTGCTCTCAAACCGGTGGTCCCATGACTATACGATCGTGCTCATGCTTCTTATGGTGGCATTTTGTTGTTATTTTACGTTCTCACCCTTTACGGCTTATTTTTAAGCCTAAGTCGAACAACTTGCCAATTTTGGTTGTGCTCGCATACCGAGAGTCTCATGACTACGTAATTGATTCTTGCGAGTTCCATTGGTCCCGTGCGAGGTGTTCATGCCTCTTACGGGGTTTTTATGTAGCTATTTTTTGTTCTCAACCTTTGACAACATATTTTTAATCCCAAGTTTGACAATTTGCAAACTTTGGTCGTGCTCTCAATCCGGGGGTCTCATGACAACGCGATCGATTTTGGAGGGTTACATTGTTTCGTGCGAGGTGATCTTGCTTCTTAGGGGGCCATTTTGTGGATGTTTTGTGTTCTCACCCTTTGACGACATATTTTTATGCCTAAGTTTAAAAGTTTGCAAAGTTTGGTCGTGCTCTCAAATCGGGGGTCCCGTAACTATGCGATCGGTTCCATTTGGTTACATTGGTCTTGTGCAAGGTGTTCGTGCCTCTTACGGGGCCGTTTGCTGGTTGATTTACATTCTTACCCTTTGACGGAGTGTTTTTAAGCCAAAGTCTAACACTTTGGAAATTTGGTTGTGCGCTGGAATAGGGGGCCTGTGAATACGCGATCGGTTCTTGCGGGTTACATTGGTCTCGTGCGAGGTGTTCATGCTTCTTACATGGCCGTTTTGTGATTATTTTATGTACTCACCCCTTGACGGGATGTTTTTAAACTTAAGTCTAACATTTTGCAAATTTTGGTCGTGCTCTCAAATCGAGGATCCCGTGATTATGCGATCGGTTCCTACGGGTTACAGTAGTCCCATGAGAGGTTTCTATGCCTCTCACGGAGCCGTTCTGTAGTTGTTTTATGTTCTCACCCTTTAATGGCATGTTTTTAAGCCTAAGTCTAACATTTCATAATTTTTGGTCATGCTCTCAAATCGGGAGTCTCGTGACTACGCGATCAGTTTTTACGGGTTACCTTTGTTCTGTGTGTGGTGTTTATGCCTCTCACGGAGTCGTTTTATTGCTACTTTACGTTCTCACCCGTTAACGACATATTTTTTGTCCCCAGTCTAACAATTTGCAAACTTTGGTCGTGCTCTCAATCCAGAGGTCTCATGACTACGCGGTCAGTTATTGTGGGTTACATTGGTCCCGTGTGAGGTGTTCGTACCTCTTACGGGGCCGTTTTATGGTTGTTTTATGTTCTCACCCTTTGGTGTCATGTTTTTAAGACTAAATCTAACAGTTTATAAATTTTGGCCGTGCTCCTAAATCGCGGATCCCATGACTATGCGATCGATTCCTGCGGGTTACATTAGTCTCGGGCGAGGTGTTCAATCCTCTTACGTTGCCATTTTGTGGTTGTTTTACCTTCTTACCCTTCGACAACATGTTTTTAAGCCTAAGTATAACAATTTACAAATTTTGGTCGTGCTCCCAAACTGGGCATCTCGTGACTATGCGATCAGTTCCTGCAGGTAACATTGGTCCCGTGTGAGGTATTCACGCCTCTTAATTGGCGATTTTGTGTTTTTTTTATGTTCTCACCCTTTGGTGGCATATTTTTAAGCCTAAGTCTAATAGTTTGCAAATTTTGGTCGTGCTCTCAAACCGAGGGTTTCGTGACTACGCGGCCGCTTCTTACGGGTTACATTGGTCCTGTTCGAGGTGTTCATACCTCGTACGGGGCCATTTTGTGGATGTTTTACGTTCTTACCCTTTGAGGACATGTGTTTTAGCCTTAGTCTAAAAGATATAAAATTTTAGTTATCCTCTTAAACGGGGGTCATGTTACTACACAGTCGATGCCTGCGGGTTACATTGCTCTTGTTCTAGGTGTTCGTGCCTCTTACGGGACTATTTTATAGTTATTTTACGTTGTCACCCATTAACGATATGTTTTCAAGCCTAAGTCTAACAGTTTGACATTGGACCCATGTGAGGTGTTCGTGCCTCTTTAGGGGTCGTTTTGTTGTTATTTTATGTTCTCACCCCTTGATGGCAAGTTTTTAAGCCTAAGTCTAACAATTTACAAATTTTGGTCGTTCTCTCAAATCGGGGGTCCCTTGATTACGCGTTCGATTCTTGCGGGTTACTTTGGTCCCATACGAGATGTTCCTGCCTCTTACGGGGCCGTTTTGTGGATGTTTTATGTTCTCACCCTTTGCTGGAATATTTTTAAGCCTAAGTGTAGCACTTTCCAAATTTTAGTCATGATCTCAAATCGAGTGTCCTGTGACTACGCGGTCAATTCCTACAGGTTACATTGCTCTCGTTCCAGGTGTTCGTGCCTCTTACGGGGCCGTTTTGTGGTTGTTTTACGTTCTCACCCTTTGATGACATGTTTTAAACCTACTCTAACAGTTTTCAAATTTTGGTCGTGCTCATAAATTGGGGGTCCCATGACTATACGGTAGATTCTTGTAGGTTACATTATCCTGTGCGGGTGTTCATGCCTCTTACGGGGCCATTTCGTGGCAATTTTACATTCTCGCCCTTTGATGCTTTGTTTTTAAACCTAAGTCTAGTAGTTTGCATATTTTGGTTATGGTCTCAAATCGGGGGTCCCGTGACTATACGATCGGTTCCTGGGGGTTACATTGGTCCCGTGCGTGGTGTTCGTTCCTCTTTCAGGGCCATTTTGTGGCTATTTTATGTTCTCACCCATTGACGACATGTTTTTAAGCCCAAGTCTAACTGTTTGTAAATTTTGGTTGTGCTCTTAAACGGGGGGTCCCGTGATTATGCAGTCAGTTCCTCGGTTTACATTGGTTCCATGCGAGGTGTTTGTGCCTCTTAAGGGACCGTTATGTGGTTATTTTATGTTATTACCCCTTGATGGCATGTTTTTTTAGCATAAGTTTAATAGTTTGAAAAGTTTGGTCGTGCTCTCATATTAGGGGTCTCGTGATTACACAGTCGGTTCCTGCGGGTTACATTGGCCCCGTGAGAGGTGTTTGTTCCTCTTTCGGGCTGTTTTGTTGCTGTTTTATGTTTTCACATTTTGATGGCATGTTTTTAAGCTTAAGTCTAACAGTTTGCAAATTTTGGTCGTGCTCGCAAATCGGGGGTCCCGTGACTGCCCGATCGGGACCGAGGAGTTTCATTGGTTCCATGTGAGGTGTTCGTGCCTCTTACAGGTCCGTTTTGTGTCTTTTTTAAGTGTCACCCTTTGACGACATGTTTTTAAGCCTAAGTCTAAGAGTTTCCAAGTTTTGGTTGTGCTCTCGAAATGAGGGTCCCATGACTACACGGTCGATTCTTGTTGGTTACATTAGTCCAGTACGAGGTGTTTGTACCTCTTACGGGGCCATTTTTTTAAGGGGCCTCTCCCTTTAACGGCATGTTTGTAATCCTAAGTCTAACAGCTTGCAAATTTTGGTCATGCTCTCAAACCAGGGGTCTCGTGATTACGCGGTCGGTTCCTGTGGTTTCATTGGTCTCGTGTGAGGTGTTTGTGCCTCCTACGGGGCTATTTTGTAGATATTTTACGTTCTCACCCTTTGACGGTATGTTTTTAGTCCTAAGTCTAATAGTTTACAAACTTTGGCCGTGCCCTCAAATCGGGAGTCCCGAGACTACGCGATCGATTCCTGGGGTTACATTTGTCCCGCGAGGTGTCCGTGCCTTTTACGGGGCCATTTTGTGGTTGTTTTATATTTTCACCCTTTAAAAATATATTTTTTTAGCCTAAGTCAAACAGTTTACAAATTCTGATCTTTCTCTCAAACCAAAAGTCTTACGGGGCCGTTTTGTGGTCGTTTTAAGTTCCCACCCTTTGACATTATGATTTTAAGCCTAAGTCTAATAGTTTGCAAATTTTGGTCGTGCTCTCAAATCGGGGGTCCCGTGGCTACGCGATCGTTCCTAGAGGTTACATTGTCCCGTACGAGGTTTTCATGCCTCATGTGGGGCCATTTTGGTGTTGTTTTACATTCTCACTGTTGACATGATGTTTTTAAGCCTAAGTCTAATAATTTGCAAATTTTCTTCGTGCTTTCAAATCGGGGGTCTCGTAACTACACGGTTGGTTCTGGCGGGTTACATTTGTCCCATGTGAGGGGTCGCGCCTCTTACGAGGCCGTTTTACCTTCTCACCCTTTGACTGAATGTATTTAAGCCAAAGTCCAATAATTTGCAAATTTTGGTTATGCTCTGAATTCGGGGGTCCCCTGAGTACGCGGTCGATTCTTGCGGGTTACATTGATCCCGTGCGAGGTTTTCGTGCCACTTACGGGGCCGTTTTATGGATGTTTTATGTTCTCACCCTTTGATGTCATTCTTTTAAATCTAAGTCTTACAGTTTGCATATTTTGGTCGTGCTGTCAAATCGGTGGCCATGTGACTACGCGGTCGATTGTTACAATTTACAATGGTCCCGTGTGAGGTGTTCGTGCCTCTTACGAGGCCATTTTGTGGTGGATTTACGTTCTCACTCTTTGACGGCATGTTTTTAATCTTAAGTCTAATAGTTTGCAAATTTTGGTCGTGCTTTCAAGCCAGGGGGCCCAAGGACTACGCGACCGATTCCTACGGGTTACATTGGTCCCGTGCGAGGTGTTCGTGCCTCTTTCGAGGCCGTTTTGTGGCTATTTTACTTTCTCAGCCTTTGACGAGATGTTTTTAAAGGTAAGTCTAATAGTTTGCAGATTTTGGTCATGCTCTCAAATCGGAGATCCCATAACTACGTGATCGGGTCCTAAGGATGCATTGGTCCGGTGCAAGGTATTTGTGCCACTTACAGGGACGTTTTGTGGTTATTTTACATTCTCACTCTTTGATGGCAAGTTTTTAAGCCTAAGTCTAATAGTTTGAAAATTTTAATCATGCTCTTAATTCGGGGGTCTCGTGACTACGTGGTCAGCCTCTGCAGATTACACTGGTCCCGTGCGAGGTGTTAGTGCCTCTTACGAGGACGTTTTGTGGTTGTTTAATGTTTTCACCCTTTGACTTCAAGTTTTTAACCCCAGGTCTAATAGTTTGCAAATTTTGGTTGTTCTCTCAAATCGGGGCTCCCGTGTCTACACAGTCGAATCCTACAGTTTATATTGGTCTCGTTCGAGGTGTTCGTGCCTCTTAGGGGGGAATTTTGTGATTATTTTATGTTCTCACCCTTGGACGGTATGTTTTAAAGCTTAAGTCGAAAAGTTTGTAAATTTTGGTTGTGCTCTCGAACCGGGGGTCCCTTGACTATGCAGTCGGTTCTTACGAGTTACACTGGTCTCGTACGAGGTGTCCGTGCCTCTTATGGGGAAAGTTTATGGTTTTTTTACCTTCCCACTATTTTATGGCATGTTTTTTTGCCTAAGTTTAACAGTTTACAAATTTTGGTCGTGTTGTCAAACCGGGGATCCCGTGACTACGCGATTGGTTCTTACTGGTTACATCAGTTCCGTGCGTGGTGTGACGTGTTCGGGCCTTTTATACCGTTGGTCCCTTGACTAAGCGGTCGGTTCCTGCGGGTTACATTGGTCCCTTGCGAGGTTTTCGTACCTCTTACTCAACCTTTTTTGGTTTTACGTTTTGACTTTAAGATAACATATTTTTAATCCTAAGTCTAACAGTTTTCATATTTTGGTTATGTTCTAAAATTGAGGTCCCATGTGTATGCAATTGGTTCCTGTGGGTTACATTGGTTCCGTGAGAGGTGTTTGTGCCTCTTACGGAGACGTGTTGTGGTTGTTTTACGTTCTTACCCTTTGACGAAATTTTTTTAAGCCTAAGTCTAACACTTTGCAAATTTTGGCCTTGCTTTCAAACTGGGGGTCCCATGACTGCACGGTTAGTTACTATAAGTTACATTGGTCTCGTACGAGTTGCTCGTGCCTCATACGGGGACGTTTTGTGGCTGTTTCTTATTCTCACCCTTTTACGACATGTTTTTAAGCCTAAGTCTAACAGTCTACAAATTTTGGTCATGCTTTTAAATTGGGGGTTCCATTACTACGCGGTCGGTTTTTACGGGTTATATTAATCCTCTGTGAGGTGTTCGTGCCTCCTACAGGGCCATTTAATGGTTATTTTATGTTCTCAACCTTTGAAGGCATGTTATTAATGCTACATCTAACATTCTGTAAATTTTGGTGCTACTCTCATATCGGGGGTCCCGTGGTAATGCGATCGATTCCTGCGGGTTACATTGTCTCGTGCGAGGTGTTTGTGCCTCTTGTTGGGCCCTTTTGTGGATTTTTTACATTCTCATCCTTTGATGACATGTTTTTAAGCGTAAGTCTAACAGTTTGTAAATTTTGATCGTGCTTTCAAACCGGTGTCCCGTAACTACATGGTCGGTTCTTACAGGTTACATTAGTCTCGTGTGAAGCGTTCGTGCCTCTTACATGGAAGTTTTTATTTTTATTTTATGTTGTCACCCTTTAACAGTATGTTTTTAAGCCCAAGTCTAACAGTTTACAAAGTTTGGCCGTGATCTCGAACTGAGGGTCCCACGATAATCTTGTTTGTTCTTGTGGGTTACATTGGTCCTGTGCGAGGTGTTCATGACTTTTATGAAGCTGTTTTGTGGCTGTTTTACGTTCCTACCCATTAACGACATGATTTTAAGATTAAGTATAAGTGTAGACACCCCATTTTAATACCCCCTAACCTCTCCTTAGGTCTCTAGCACCTCCATTCACCATTGCAAACCCAAGTCATACCTCGGCTACTGACCTAATGGCCATTAGGCACTCCTAGGCTCCGTTTGACCAAAAGTCAAACTCTTCAGCTCGAATGAGACTGAATGAATCTTCGAAGTTCACTAATTCCCCTTTCCAACGGTCCATCCCATGTGCAATTCTGACTTGAAGTGCGGACGAACGACCCATTTTCCCCTGAAACCCGATTAGGAGGTCACCAGACGCTCCCAGGCTCCGTTTGACCAAAATCAACTCTTTATCTTGACTTAGACTAAATGAATCTTCAAAGGGAACTAAATATACTTTCCAACGGTCCGTCTCGCGCACAATTCTGACTTACCATGCGGGCGAACGATCCGTTTGCGTTCAAAGTTTCCTCGTCCAAAAAACCGATGAACGCTTTCGAGCCACATTTGACCCAAACTCAACTCCCGGACCCGGGAGAAGTCCAAAGGAATTTTCAAGGTCTCTGAATTACCTTTCCAACAGTTCACCTCGTGCAGGATTTGAATCAACGGTTCGTGCTCTACGATCGATTTTCCAAAGGAACCTAGAAGACACTCCCAAACGGCAGGTTCCAAACCCTACCTATCGGCAGTGTGCCTAAACACACCTGCCGATTGGCAAGACCAGGGCTATGCCGATCGAAAATTCCCTAGGCCTATAAAAAGGAGGGCCTAATCTCATTCAAAGAATAGAAAAATAATTAGAGAGCCATTACTCTCAACAAGCTCAGAAAACCCCTCTCGAAGTCAGCGTGATTTCCACATCCAAATCCCTTTCCAACCTTCACCTTTCATCACCTTTTTCATCAATCTTGGTGAATTAACAACCCCCCATCATCATCAAAGTGCAAGGACTGCTCTCCAACATTCAAGATGAAGCTCAAGATCTCCAAGAAGGTCCAACTCTCTCTTTAAATTCCTCTAAATTCGCATTAACTTGTTTTATTATTTAGTACTTTTTTTCTCTCATCTCATATATCTTAATATAATTTTTATCTAGTATTATTGCACATCTCTTATTTTCATATAATTAAAACCCAAAAAATAAGAAAAAGAGGATTTGCTCATAAATTCCAAATGGGAATTCTCGCATTTTTCTCACACTGTTCTCACAACTAAACCACGTTTTTTACACCCCCCCACACACATATAAGAGAAGTCCCCGATTGGATTTATGGGATAAATCCCACCCCTCATTTTGCATGCGAACTACATGGAATTTGATATCTCTATAGGCTACGTAGGCGTCTCGGGGTAAAACCCATGACTCGAGTCCTATTCCTACTTTTCTCTCATTTTCTATTTTTTGTATATTCTTTAAACTCAATTATTTTAAATTCCATATATACATATATTTGTTCTTAGTGGCGTATTATTCCATGTGTGTTATCGTTCCGTTATAACGATCAACGCGATGATAATCACGCAAATCCTATTTTCTAATATTATTCTTAGGAAATTCCTACGGATGACTCGCTTTATCTCTTCCATGATACAAGTCGATGATTCCTATCTCCACTACGTATACACATGCACATATATCAGGGGAAAATAAAGGAAAATAACAACAACCCATGAGAGATCGTAAGGGGGGAATGGGTGCCTAACACCTTCTCATTTCGTAACTTAGCCTTCGGACCCTTTTTTGAATCATTTTGGTTTCATATGTATCAATATGTCTTTGGATGCTGTCCTTCGGGATGGCTCCCTTTTCTTTTGTCTGTTTTGAGTAAAATAGACTGGCGACTCCATTTCTCTACATTTTTCACCTCATCAACGACGCTGGCCGAAACGCTCTCGAGAGGGATGCGCAGGACCAAAGGGATCCCTTCCCGCCATGAGGATTGGGGATGGCCACAGTGGCCACTCCGCTGGGGACTATTTATTTTGAGGGCTAGACTCTATTTACATGGGTGTTGTATTTGCTTATATTTTCCCCTATTTTGCATGTTCCCCTTTTACTATTTATATGTACCTCATGCTTATGCTTCTATTCACACACTTATAGAAAATTCTTCATGTACACTTCACACCACGTGCACCTAGGATCACATGTATCCCCATGTTGCACGCATCACCCATACTTGGTATACCATTGGTACTTATACTTTGCTCCCTTTTGGGCATGATCAAGAAAGATACTTTCATAAGATACTAATAAGAGAATCATGCATGATTCACACGATATCACCAAAGAGCATTGTGATTGACCAAATTTTTTCAAGTAACTGGAGGGTCACTTCGTGATGGGCGCTGGTCCGGCAGGGTGCAGCTAGCCTAAGAGATATGACTCTCACCTTCCATTGGCCAAGTACCTTCGACGTATATCGAACGTCTCCCCCGCATCGTACCACTTGATCGAGAGATTACGGGAGGTATATCGCAGGGAACTCATTCATGTACACCGAGTACATCGAATTCTCTCTCACATGTACCGTCCCCATGAGGTATATATTGAGGCAATTCACGTACACTCAGGTATATAAAATGTCTTGTCCACATTTACCGATTTCCCTCAAAAGCAAGACGTATATCGTGGAATCCACGCTAAAGGGGTGAACCCTTTTCGATTCACCGAACCAAGATGCATACCCTCATATAGGTGTCAAGCATAGGACACACATATTAGATTACGGATTTCGACTCGAAACTCTACCAAAATTACGAGTCGACCAGCCGCCTAAATTTTTGCGCATCTTTAAAACGGGACCCTACCCATGAGCCTGGTTACAAGTCCATCCATAGCTTTGCATATTTTACAAACCCAACTTTTCCAGGCTCGGGTCCCGTCTGGCATTTCATTTTTCATTTAGGAGAATTTAATAAAAGTGAGAACATAATAATAATAATCATGCTGAGACCCGTCTTCCAAAACATTTTTTCCTTCTTTATAAAAAATCCAAAAATATTTTTTCCTTTCTTTATAAAAAATCCCACAACATTTCTCTCTTCTTTATCAAAAATCCAAAAATATTTTCCCCTTCGACCTCAAAAGAGAAACAAAAAATGTCAAAAATATTTTCCTTATTTTTCCCAAAATAAATCCCATTTTATGCCTTCTTAGGTCGATCGCACGTCCTTGGCCTGGCTCCTTATTGGCTTCGGTCTTCAGTTAAATCACCCCGGAGTTCCGTCTGGTCCCTTGCTACCTATTTCGAGTCTGGTATTCATCCAATTTCCATGGAGAACACATATCAAGTACCAGTTGCGTACCCAGATCTGACGTAAGTCTTAGCTCAGCTCGTGTCCAAGATTGACAACCTTAAGACTGAAGTCTGAGATATGTAATGAAACTAGGTTCCTGTTCCTCAATATCTCGAGGCCCTTTTCCCTAGTGCTATAGGTCCACCCGAGCCTATCAGTGTTCCCAAAGAGTATCATCACGCTCCACTTATTCCTCCTGTTAATGGGACTCCGTCTGCTCAGCTTCCTATGCCAACCCTTGCCCAGCGTGGGGCTAACTTGCCTGCTATCGTTGATCCGAAAGAGGAAGAATTAAACAAGGTTAAAGAAGATCTCAAGATGCTGACTAAGAGGTTCGACCAAGTCCAAATCTTCAGAAATTACATGGACTACACCCACATGTCTCCTTATCCAAAGGTAAGGTTTCCCGAGAAGTTCAAGATGCCGAATATTAAGAAATTCGGAGGAAGTGGACCCCTAATTGTCCATATTCGCAGTTATCATCGTGCTATGACTCGCCCAGGGGCTTCTGAAATAAGTGATGGACAAATTATATTAGCAAACTTTGAAGGATATCTCTCTCCGATGGTTTTTATCTCTCGAGGAGTCCAGAATCTGTAGCTGGGAGGATGTATCTCAAGAATTCATGTCGCAATACAAATATAACGAAAAGCTTGAGGTCACCCGCTGTGATTTAGAGCTTCTCAAATAGAACTCTGGGGAATCAGTCAGTAACTTCATTTCTCGATGGAGGGAAAAGGCAGCCACTATGACCAATCAGCCATCTGAGGAAGAACAAGTCAACACTGTGAAGAAGAATTTCTTGCCCCATGTCCGAGAAACCATGGGAGGAAAATACTATCCCCACTTCTGAGTTCTCAGAGAAGTAGGAGTAGAAATTGAGGAAGGTCTTACTAAAATAGAGGTTGAACCAAACAAGGTGTCTGGTCAGTTCACCCCTAAAAAATATGACAAACCTGCCAATGCTGCAGTCTCAACCATTAACAACATCTATCAACCGACCACTTTGTGATCACCAGAAAGCCACCTTATTCCAGTCCAAAATAAATACACCGAGCTTCATTATCCCCTCTCCAAAGTTTATCATGCCCTGTTAAGCCGAAACCTCATCAAGCCCTTGGATCCCCGTCCATTGCCCAATGCACTTCCAAGAAACTTCAAGGAAGATGCCCATTGCGCCTTTCACCAAACCGCTGGTCATACCACCGACCAATGCTTTCACCTTTGAAACATAGTCCAAGGTCTAATTGACCAGGGTACCATTGCCCCACCAGCCAATCCTAAGCCAAACACTACTCATAACCCACTCCCAAATCATACCAATGCTATTTTTTTTAGAAATGAACCCAGAATTTGATCCCTCAACTCAAATCACAACCATTCACTCTCCCAAAACTTTTTAAACTTACCTATATTTCCTCCTACACCTTATTAGCCTCACTGATCAGGCACTGTCACTCCTTACCAGAGCATACATCGTTGCAAGTACCTCTAATCCAATTCTTGAGATACAACACGGGTGAAATGATATGCTCCTATCAAGATTCCGAGTTGAGCCACTCCTACTCCCGGTAGGGGACAATTTCAAAGAAAGGGTTTATCCAGAATACGACCCTCATGGCAACATCAATGTGATTCAGATGTTCAGAAACATGCACTACATGCTCGGACTGGGACTAGGACAAAGACAGCAAGGGATACTTGATCCCATTGAACTGAAGAAAGATTTCCCTCCTTATGGTTTGGGGTATCAATCATCAAAACAAGAGCTCAGAATGATCTGTCAGTCTTAACCAAAGATAAGACTAGACTACATCCAGACCATCTCAGGTGACTCCTTGAATGGACGATTCATCAAAGAGGGCAAGGATTTCCCCTTTTGCGGCTTTCCGGAGCCATGGTATGACCATACAGACAAAAAGATGAAACCCGGAATGGAGATCTTTTTCCAAGACAACTACCCATGGGATGAAAGTTCCTAACACCATATACAACCGCTCATCAGAGATACCGAAGATTCTGAGGGAAGTGACTCCGAGGATTCGTTCAACTTACAGACACTGGGGCTGACACTCTATATGGTTTATTCAGGCATTACATCATCGGATCCATCCCACCTGATTAAAGCTGCTGATACGCCCTCCTCAACTAGCATGCTGTGCCAGTTCTACCTGTTGAAATCTCACCTAACCCCAATGTTTACCTCATTTCTTCTTCTGTTGTCTATCCCTGCTCAAATGTAATCGAGACCTCCTTTGATGAGGTTCTCAATGCTGTTTTTCCTATCAATGAAATAAATGACGATTTTGAGTATCTTATTGTGCCTTACATTAATTGTTTAGATTCTAATCAAACTTTTGATGATGATGATTTTATAAATGAACAATTCTTAACAGATCTAAATAAGGTTAATAACAAACAACATAACCGCGTTCAAGTTAATGAAGAAGAGACTGTTATTATTAACCTCGGTTCTAGTAGCCAACTGTGCGAGATTAGGATAGGGGATACCCTTGACGAGCATGAGCGTGCACAACTTGAAGAATTATTGAAGGAATTCGTGGATGTATTCGCATGGTCCTATAATGATATGCTTGTCATTGATCCTAAAATTTCTCATCACTAGATCCGCACTCTTCCAGATTACAAGCCGGTTACACAAAAGCTGAGAAAGATCCGCACCGAATGGTCGCTCAAAGTTAAAGAAAAGGTGGTCAAACAGCTGAACGTGGGTTTCATTCGTGTGATCGAATATCCCATATGGCTAGATAATATAGGAGGGAAAGTTCAGATGTGCGTAGATTACCGGGACTTGAACAAAGCCTCTCCAAAGGATGATTACTCGCTACCCAATATCGACATGATTATGGACAACACAACCAATCATGCTCTCAAGTCATTCGTCGATGGGTTCGCCGGATACATCCAAATCAAAATGCACCTAGATCACCAAGAAAAAACTGCGTTCATCACCCCATGGGGAACCTTTTGCTACACTGATATGCCATTTGGTCTCAAGAATGCTGGGGCTACCTACCAAAGGGCTGCCGCAACCATCCTACACGATCTGATTCACAAAGAAGTCAAGATATATGTGGATGATATGATTATCAAATATAAAACTAGAGAATGTCATGTTCCCACTCTCCGAAAGTTCTTCGAACGACTGCAACGGTATCAGATGAGACTCAATCCACAGAAATGTGTCTTTGGCATTACAAAGGGAAAACTTTTGGGATTCATGGTTAGTGAGAAAGGGATAGAAGCAGATCCTGTAAAGCTAAAAGCGATACTTGAGATGATGCCTCCCCGAACGGAGAAAGAGGTCCGAGGTTTCCTTGGGAAATTATAATGCATCAGCCGGTTCATCAGCCAGCTCACCTCCATTTATGAACCTATTTTCAAACTCCTCTGAAAGGATTCAACCTAAGTTTAAAACGAGGCCTGCCAAGAAGCCTTCAACCGAATCAAACAATACCTGACTCAACCTCCGATACTCATTCCACCACAGGCTGGTCTCCCCTTTCTCCTATACCTAACCATAACTGACACTATAGTTGGGGCTTTGCTAGCCTAATATCTTGAACATTCCTATAAAGAAAGAGCCATCTATTACACCAATCGCAAATTGTCTGGGTACGAAGTCAACTACTCCGCTTTGGAAAAATCATGCGTCACGCTTGTTTGGGTCACCTAAAAGTTGCGACACTACTTGATCGCCTTCCCCATTAAACTTGTATCCTGAATGGACCTCATCAAGTAAATGCTTGAGAAACCCACCTTATACAGTCGAATGGCTCGATGGTTGATGCTTTTAGCTGAGTTTGATATCGTGTACGTCACATAGAAAGCCATGAAAAGAGGAGCCATCTCTGACTACCTTGCTGATTACCCTATGGAAGAAGCTGATGACTGGATCTGCGAATTCCCAGATGAAAATACCCTCTATGCAGCTCAAGATGATCTTTGATGGCAAATGTTCTTTGAGGGCACTGCCAATAAAAAGGGATATGGCATTGGGATACTTCTGATCCCCCCAAATGACTCCCACACTCCCATCATCATCAAATTGGATTTCCCTTAAACCAACAACATGACTGAATAAGAGGCGTGTACGGTAGGCCTAAAAGTTTCTCTCAAGAAAGGTATTCAATGCCTAGAATCTACGGGGATTCTGCCCTCATCATTGGTTAAGTGCTCTAAAAATTGACAGTCAAGGAAGAGAAACTCCAACCCTTCCATGCCCATCTAGAAGAACTAGCATCCTAATTCCAAGATATCACCTTTCACTACCTACCTCGAGTAAAGAATAATCTAGCTGATGCCCTTGATACCCTAGCCTCCATGGCCTCCATGCTCGAAGGAATAACAATGGCCCCCCTCCTGGTCCAAAAACAAGATAAACCAACCCACTGCTACCACATTGAGCTCATCACCAAAGAAGATCCCGAGCTAGCTAACTGCTGGTATTATGATATCTGGCACCTCCTCAAGCATGGTAAGTATCCCGAGGGTTCCAACAAGAAAGACCAGGAAACTCTTTGAAGACTGGCCGCCCAGTACATCATCTATCAAAAAGCACTATTTAAAAGAAACTTTGATGGAACCCATCTAAACTGCATCACAGGGGCTGACATTGAAGAGGTGATGCAAAGAATCCACAGCGAGGAATGTGGACCCCACATGAACGGTCACATGCTTACTAAGAAGATCATACGACAAGGCTACTACTGGACCACCATGATCCAGGATTGCACCTCTTATGTACAGAAATGCCTCAAATGCCAATAGTTCTCCAACCTTTAACACTTGCCTCTGCGTGAATTATAAAACATGACTTCTCCCTGGCCGTTCTCCACCTGGGGCATAGACATCATAGGGAAGGTTACACCCAAGTCCTCTAACGAACATGAGTTCATCCTGGTTTCCATTGATTACTTGACCAAATGGGTCAAAGCTGAGTTATACACAGTCCTGAACGCCAAGAAAGTGGCCAAATTCATCAAGAAAAACATCATCTACCAATATGGGGTCCCGCACTAGCTAGTGTTAGATAACGGATTACATTTAGAGGCAGAAGTCACAGAGGTGGTCATTGAGTATGGGATTAAGAGACACAAATCTTCTCCCTATCGACCTCAAACCAATGGTGCAGTCGAAGCCCCAAACAAGAACCTAAAAGCCATCATCAATAATATGGTCGAAAGTTGTCGAGATTAGGCAAATCGAATCCCATACGCCCTTTAGGGGTACCGAACCTCAATCCAAACCTCTAATGGGGCTGCCCGTTACTCTCTAGTCTATGGCATCGAAGTAATCCTACCTGTGGAGATAGAAATACCCTCGTTACTCGTCATGCTTGATAGCAAGGTCAGTGAGGAGGACTGACATCAAAGACGCCTCTACGAGATGTTACTCTTGGATGAAAGGAGACTGAAGGCGTTGTATCACATACAAGGGTACCATCGCCGAATAGCACATTCATTCAATAAGAGAGTCAAGGACCGCGGTGTCCAAGAAGGGGATTTATCCCTCCAAGAAATAGTAGAGCCCATCTGGGACCCCAGAGGGAAATTCAAGCCCAATTGGAGCGGCCCATTCATTGTGAAGAAGATCTTAGCCGGCGGTGCCGCCATGCTCACCGACTTAGATGGAGAAGAGATGGCTCATCCAGTCAACCTGGACTGTCTCAAGAAATTTTACCCCTAGTTCAAAATCTCGACGCGCTACGACTTCTTATTTCCTTTCTATTCTAAAAAAAAAATCTCTTCATTTCCCTCTACCCAGAACTATGTGGGCCTGATCCTCTGCAAAAAAAACCATTTTTAGAAAAATTAAAAATTTTCAAAACCACCCGAGAGGTAAGTAGGCAGCTCATACATCTTACATGAGCACAACCCCTTCTTTTTCACAAAAACTATTCTTTTCTTATCTCTGAGAGAAACAATTTATTCTAACATATACTTGAACAAAAGGATTATGCATGCCTTAGCGATCGGTATAGATAATTCAAAATACAAATGTCATCAAAAGGCATGACTGAAAGATCAAAAACTTATTTATTTCACTAATAAGAAATTAGAGTGCAATTACATAAAGGAATGGATAACTCCCTTCCCCCTTCCTTCCTAAAAAGCCAAATAAAAAAACCTAACTTATTTCCCGTTATAAAATAAACTCTTCAGGAGTCCTACCCAACCAGAGGAGCCCGATCCATCATCATCGTCTACATCCTGGGGTCCCCAAGCTTCCCCTGTCTTAATAGAGTGCCGTCGATTCTACTTGGAGTGATATACTCGAACCATCCTCGGAAAAACCACCACACCGCCCTCCATGGTATCAGATAAGGCAAGCCAACTTTTCCCAGTCTCCACTACCAACATCTTGCTAACTACTCTCCTCCACAACCACATCATATAATCCCCATGGATGTGCCAAACTCTCCTAACAGACTTAGAGGGACAGGTCGACAGACGTCGACTCTCCCATAAAGAGCCAAGCCGCATGCGTAGAGGCTCTGTTAAATCTTCTACCGAAAAGAAGTCTAGTGTCCGTGGTGGCACGATCTGCTCCCAGCCAAATTGGCGCAGAAGCCGCCAAGGGAAATAAAAAGAGGTCTGTCTAAGACCAACCAGCCGGACATATGGGTATTCTCCTAGTTCCAGAATAGGCAATAGCTGTCCCCACCAAGGTACTGACCAGTAATGATTTAGAGCCCCATGCTCCACGAACCAGTTTTACCAACTCTCAATATTCAGGCCAACACTGATGAAATGGCGCAAAATGAAATTGGGTACAACCGACAAAGGATATTCCGGAAGAGTCACAAGGAGGAATCTTTCAGACAACCGCGTGAATAGCATCACAGGGCTACCCCTCAGAAAGTTAGGACGACCTTCTCGCCCGATATCTAAGCCATTCAAAGTCTCCTCTAGTATCACCGCCGTATGATTGCGACGGTAGGAAATCCATGAGGTAATAGCTGTAAGTTGTGGGTCCACCAATAACTCCCCAACCACCACCAACAATTTTGAAACCAAGCCTAGAATGATAGTTCTGGCATATCCAACACCACCAACCTCCTACAAATGCACAGACCGCAACACGCCAGAAGAGAAATCATACCTCCAGCCCCCAGTGATCTGGCCACCGAGGATAAAACACAAATAAGCCTGACCAATAACTCCCGGGGAGAATGGGAAAACTTAGGCAGAGCCTCAGCAATGTCGGGATTTATCCCCAACATGGCAGAAAATTCCTCATAAGTTGGACATACTTCTTCCAAGACAAAGAGGAATACATGGTCTTCGGGATACCAAAATTGTACCGCCTCCATCAGCATGTTCCACTCTATGGGCCGATTACACCATAAAGAAACTCGACGCATGTTGTAAGAATTGTAGTCGACGTTATAGGAGCACATCTCCTCCAAAGTCTCGAGGTAGTCGGCAAACTCAACACTACCAGGGAGAGCCATCTCACTGAACAAGAAAGTTAGGAATGTGAGGGTGTGAGAAAAACATTACACTCTTACCCCTCTTTTATACTTGAAAACTCCCACAAAAGACATAACCCTTGTAAAACCAGAGGAAATCCATCCCCACATGGTACCGAAGGCTGAAGAGGGTACTAATCAAAACTTTAAATTAATGGGACTGGACTGACCTGCCGATAGGCAGGACAAGGTGCTTGTCGATCGGCAACCCCCTACTTCTAGAAATTTTCCCTTTTCCTCTTTTGTCAAAATTCATAAACTAATAAATCTCCAAATAAATTTATATTCTCATAAAACTTCCTTTCAAAATCCCAAAAATATTTCTTTTTACAATTTCAGCTGCAAAGTAAAAAGCGCATGTGCATTCATTCATTCATCATTAACAAAAGATAATAAAAAACCTTCATTGCATTGCATAGATATTTATCTATGTTACATCATCTTGCAGGAAAGAAAAGTAAAAAACAAAGGGACTCAACCCGAACCCACATTATCCCTCTCTCTCTCTCACACCTAATCTTTACCTCTCTCTCCTAAGAGCTTCCACCCCTCTGACACACTCTCTTTCCCAGACGACGAGATGACACACCACCGCTACCTGAAACAGACTCCTCCCCGGATGAGGCAAACGACACCAAGAAAGAAGGAATAGGAACTACGTCCTGAATATGGGCAGTCGCTGAAGATATCCAGTCTCTAATATCCCTTAGCCAAGTGGTGGACACCCGAACGTGCTGCAAGAAAAGGCAAAATCAGTATCACGGAAAAAAAGATCAAAGGAAACCAAAGGAGAAGAACATAAAGATATACCTCAGGACTAAGAACCTCCTTTGTCAAACCTAACTCCTCCGGGTCCATCGCATGAGGAATATGCAGCATAGGCACCATCTCCCATCAGCCCAACGAATATTGTATGAAGGAGTATGCAACTTCACAAAAGGGACCTCCGAAGTCATTTCCACCGCAGATGTCGAAGGAGCACCACAGCTGTGGGAGGACCCCATTGGCCGACTCGAACCCACAGGAGGGAAAGGCAGTGCATCATATATGCTGGGCTACATCAGGAAGCTCGTCATAAAGTCTATGTAATCATACGGCATAACTGTATGATTATATGGACTTTGTGACGAGATGGAAGCAGGTAGGACTTGCCAATCATCGTCGTGATCCTCGCATCCTCCGGCAGCAGCCGATACCACCTCATAGACATAGGGGGCCTCGCATGTGGCACCACCACCTCCCCCTCAGCAATCTATCGGATCACCCTCTCCCCGAGATACCAAGAGTGGCCAAACTCATGCGCCAGTAAAAGCCTTATCTGCGCATTTACTTCAGTCAACCCTGTGTCATGAATGGTCGTCCCCTAAGGGAAAAAGGTCACCAGAAAAATCTTCAGCAAATATGAGTCAAATACAAAATCAGAGCACACAAAGGTCTTAGACTGAAGAAGAAAGAAGTCTTACCCTATCACCGATCAGGCCATTCAAGACCTGACGCACCGCATCCAAAGAGAGAGACCTCCTTGACTGCTGATTTGCCTAGCGCCATCGATACAACCGATAAAAATCCCCAATAGTCTCGTCCTTCAAAGAAATCAACTAGGTATTACACCCGATCACCTCATAGAACCACGTCCGCCAAAGACAAGAATTCGCAATCAAAAGAGGTGCATAAGGAAAATGCGAATGCATAAAAGGAAAATGCACAAAATTAAAGAATACCTTAAGAAGATACATGGCTCCATTAAAAGACTACTGGCAGCACCGGCTGAATGCATCCAAAGAAAAATAAAGGGTCGCCAAAGTCAGGCTCCTCCAATCATAGAGAGGGATGTTTGAAAACATCCTTAGATATGGTAAAAACCATAAGTGGACAACGTCGCCACCCGACGTCACCAGAAATCCCCCCAACACCAGCAAAATGAACAAATGATCCATCTGCCTCACCTGCAGCCCATCCTACACATCGATCACCCTATCCAATAAAATATCCTTTAGAAGCGATAGACAAATGGAGTCCCCATAAACTATCCTCCCTACATCACCAAGCGTCGCGCGCACCGCCTCCGGCCTCACCCGCAAGGAGCGATCCACCTCTATCTGCTCCCTGTCGCAATCCAGCCCCAGTAGCTGCTGCACATCTATAAGATTAATAGTCATCTCCCAAAACCAAAATGAAGGGTGTGGGTAGTGTCCCACCACCTCTCCCCCAGGGCACATAAGATCACCGTCGAATGAGGCGTCTCATCTAGCACAGACGCCAGCCACCCAAAGCTTGCTGATGATACCACCCAACGCACCACAGGTGGAAGATGATCCCAGACATCCTTTAGCCCCGTCGTTCCGCGAGCACGCATATTCGACAGAGAAACATCAGACTGCCAAAAGAGAAAAACCTTGTCAAAATCCAAGAAAAAAGGGGAAACCACCAAAAAATAATGCCAAAAGTCATTTTTACTTACATAATCGCTAGGGTTCATCACCCTCGAAGAGCGATGATGCGATGGCTCATGCAGCAAGGTTCGCTCATCCGCAACTGGCTTGAATGCGTCAAAAAAGTTCTTGCTCCCCATAACAAGAGGCGTCCTGGCCCTCCACTCGACATTCGCCTAGTCGTCAACCGCCAACCACTCCCGGTGTACTGCAGTGCTCACAAAAGCGGCCATTTTTTTAGAGATCGAAATGCTAGAACGATTTGTAAAAGAAAATCGCAGAAAGAGGGAAGGTAAGAATCTTTGAAAAATGAGGGAAACTCGCCCCCTTTATATAGGATGCCAAGGGTCATGACGATTGGCACTACACCCCCACCTACCGATCGGCACTGACCTTTTACCTTCTTGAGGCAGCCCAAAAGTCTGTGCCACTGCCGAATGGCACCCTCCACACCATGCCGACCAGCACCCCCCTTAAATTTTCGTACAGAAATTCCCAAAAAACACACCAGAAAACCTATAAAAATCCGTAAAAATTCCTAAAAATCCCAAAACGGATTTAGAACATTTCCACCGAGAAAATTTCGCACTTACTCAAGCAGAACTCCTATTTCCCCAGCTAAACTCTCAAAAGAGAAGCGAATCTCTGACCGTCAATGTCTAAAATTTTAGGATCATCTCCAATTCCCCAAAGGTCTCAATTTCCCCCAAGAAATGCATCCAAACCCTGGACCAACTAATCACTTCCCCAACATCAAATTGGCTATTTCCCCAGTAAAGTCTTTAGAAGACACACAAGAATTTCCCCAGCAATCAGCTCCCCAGCTCAAATCAAAATCACGAGGTAAGTTTCCCAACAGAGTTCCCCAAGAACTTCCCACCTTAAGCCCTCAGAATTGGCTTTGACTCTTAGAATTGGTCATCTCACCTTAAGCCCACAGAAATGGCTTTGACCCGCAGAATTGGTCATCTCACCTTAAGCTCGCAAAATTGGCCATCTCACCTTAAGCCCAAAGAATTGTCTTCGACCTGCAGAATTGTTCATTTTAACTTAAGCCCGCAGAATTGACTTCGACCCGTAGAATTAGTCATTTCAACTTAAGCCCGCAAAATTGGCTTCGACCCGTAGAATTGGTCATTTCAAACTTAAGCCCACAGAATGTGCTTCGACCCGCAAAATTGGTCATCTCAACTTAAGCCCGCAGAATTGGTCATCTCACCTTAAGCTCACAGAATTGACTTCGGCCCGCAGAATTGGCTTTGACCCACAGAATTGGTCATCCCCATCTTAATCCCGCAGAATTAGCTTCGACCCGCAGAGTTGGTCATCCCCAACTTAACTCGCAAAAATTGGCTTTGACCCGCAGAATTGGTCATCCCCAACTTAATCTCGCAGAATTAGCTTGGAATTGTAGAATCAGTCATCACAACCTAAGCCCTCAGAATTGGCTTCGACTCACAGAATTGGTCACCCCCATCATTGCTGTAGGTCTTCAAAATTGACCTAATTCTTTGGTCATCACTTCCATTAAGACCATCTCTAGCATGCCCCTTTAATCTCGCTGAATTGGCTTTGACCCCCAGAATTGATCACCCTCATCTTTAAGCCCTCAAAATCGGCTTCAACCCGCAGAATTGGTCATCATCATCCTTAGGTCCTCAGAATTTACTTCGACCCACCGATCATCCTCTTTCAAAGCATCACGAGGTGTCTATTTGACGGCTTTCATTTGTTCCAAACTCACTCGTCGAGGGGCTCTGTAGAGACCCCATTCTAATAACCCCCGTAACCTCTCTTTAGGTCCCTAGCACCTCCCTTCACCATTATAAACCCAAGTCATACCCCGGGTACAGACTTAAATGACATCGGGCACTCCCAGACTTCGTTTGAGCAAAAATTAAAATCTTCAGCTCGAACGAGACCGAATTAATCTTTAAAGGGCACTGAATCCTCTTTCTAATGGTCCATCCCGTGCGCAATTCTGACTTACGATGCAGACGAATGACCCATTTTCCCCCGAAACTCGATCAAGAGGTCACCGGATGCTCCTCGGATCCATTTGACCGAAGTTAACTCTTTAGCTCGATTGATACTGAATGAATCTTCGAAGGGCAGTGGATCCCCTTTCCAACGATCCATCCCTTGCACAATTCTGACTTACCATGCGGACCAACAATCCGTTGGCGTCTGAAATTTCCTCGTCTTAAAGACCGAGGAACGCTTTCGAGCTAAATTTGACCCAAAGTTAACTCCTAGACCCGGGAGCAGTCCAAAGTGCTTTTGAAGGTATCTGAATTATCTTTCCAATGGTTTACCCTGTGCACGATTCGGATCAATGGTTCATGATCTTTGACATCTTTTTTGAAGGAACCTGAAAGACACTACCAAGCAGTAGGTTCCAAACCCTGCCTATCGACAGTGTGCCTAAACACACCTATCGATTGGCAGGACCAAGGCTATGCCGATTGGAAATGCCCCAGGCTTATAAAAAGGAGGGCCTAACCTCGTTCAAAGAGGAGAAAAAAATCAAATATCCATTGCTCTCAGCAAGCTCAGAAAACCCCTCTCAAAGTCAGCGTGATTTCCACATCCAAATTCCTTTCCAACCTTCACCTTTCATCACCTTTTTCATCAAGCTTGGTGAATTAAGTACCCTCCATCATCATCCAAGTGTAAGGGCTTCTCTGCAACATCCAAGATCTAGCTCAAGATCTCCAAGAAGGTCCAATTCTTTCAACTCTCTCTTTAAATTCCCTTAAATTCGTATCAACTTGTTTTATTACTTAGTACTTTTATTCTCTCATCTCACATATCTTAATATACTTTTTATCTAGTATTATTGTACATCTCTTATTTTCATATAAATAAAACCTAAAAAACAAGAAAAAGAGGATTTGCTCATAAATTCCAAACGGGAATTCTCACACTTTTCTCACAACTAAAACACTTTTTTTACACACACACACACACACACACACACACACACACACACACATATAAGAGAATTCCCTGATTGGATTTATGGGATAAATCCCACCCCTCATTTTGCATGAGAACTACGTGGACTTTGATGCCTCTATAGGCTACGTAGGCGTCTCGAGGTAAAACCTGTGACTCGAGTCCTATTCCTACTTTTCTCTCATTTTTTATTTTCTCTATATTCTTTAAACTCAATTCTCTTACATTCTATATATACATATATTTGTTCTTTGTGGCGTATTATTCCATGTGTGTTATCATTCTGTTATAATGATCAACGCGAGGATAATCGCACAAACCCTATTTTCTATTATATGTAGGAACATTCCTATGGATGACTCGCTTTATCTCTTCCATGATACAAGTCGATGATTCCTATCTCCACTATGTATACACATGCACCCATATCATGGGGAAATAAAGGAAAATAGGAACAACCCATGAGAGACCATAAGGGAGGAATAGGTGCCTAACACCTTCCTATTTCATAACTTAGCCTTAGGACCATTTTTTGAATCATTTTGGTTTCGTATGTATCAGTATGTATTTGGTTGCTGTCCTTCGGGATGGCTCCTTTTTCTTTTTTCTATTTTGAGTAAAATAGACTGGAGACTCCATCTCTCTACATTTTTTACCTCATCAACGACACTGGCCGAAGCGCTCCCGAGAGGGACGCGCGGGACCAAAGGGATCCTCTCCCATCGCGAGGATCGGGGATGGCCACAATAAGGGTTTGAAAAATTTGGTCCTTCTCTCAAACCAAAAGTCCCCTAACTATGCTGTCGATTCCTGCGGGTTACATTGGTCCGTGCGAGGTTTTCATGGCTCTAACTTGCCCGTTTTTTGGTTTTATGTTTTCACCCTTTGAAAACATGTTTTTAATCGTAACTCTAATAGTTTTCACACTTGGGTCATGATGTCAAACCGAGGGTCCCATGACTATGCAATCAGTTCCCGCGAGTCACATTGGTCCCGTACTAAGTGTTAGTGCCTCTTATGAGGACGTTTTGTGGTTGTTTTAGGTTCTCACCCTTTGATCGGATTTTTTAAGCCCGAGTGTAATAGTTTGCAAATTTTTTCGTGATTTAAAATCGGGGGTCCCTTGACTAAACGGTCGGTTCATGCGTGTTACATTGGTCTCGTTCAAGGTGTTCGTGCTTCTTAGGGGGCCATTTTGTGGCTATTTTATGTTCTCACCCTTTAGCAACATGTTTTTAAGCACAAGTCCAACAATTTTAAAATTTTGGCCGTGCTCTCAAATTAGGGGTCCGGTGATAATACGATCGATTCCTGCAGGTTATATTGGTCCCTTGTGAGGTATTCGTGCCTCTTATGGGGCCCTTTTGTGGGTTTTTTTAAGTTCTCACCCTTTGATGCCTAAGTCTAATAGTTTGCAAATTTTGGTAGTGCTCTCAAACCGGGGGTCCCATGACTACTCAATCGATTATTGAAGGTTACATTGGTCCCGTGCAAGGTGTTCGTGCCTCTTACGGGGAAGTTTTTTATTTTTTTATGTTCTCACCCTTTGACGGTATGTTTTTAAGCCCAAGTTTAATATTTTGCAAATTTTGGTCATGCTCTCGAACCGGGGGTCCCATGACTAGGCTCTCAGTTCTTGCGGGTTACATTGGTCCCATGCGAGGTGTTCGTGCCTCTTATGGAGTCATTTTGTGGCTGTTTTACCTTCCCACACTTTGATCGCAAGTTTTTATGCCTAAGTATAATAGTTTGCAAATTTTGGTCGTACTCTCAAATCGAGGGTCCGGTACTACACGGTTGGTTCCTGTGGGTTACATTGGTCCCGCGCGAGGTTTTCGTTCCTCTTATGGGAACATTTTATTGTTGTTTTATGTTCTCTCCCTTTTATGGTATATTTTTATGCCTAAGTCTAAAAGTTTGCAAATTTTGTTCGTGCTTTTAAATCGAGAGCTCCAGGACTACGCGGTTGGTTCCTGCGAGTTACATTGATCCCGTGCGAGATTTTTGTGCCTCTTAGTTGGTCGTTATTTGGTTTTTCATTCTCACCCTTTTACGACATATTTTTAAGACTAAGTCTAACACTTTTTAAATTTTGGTCGTGTTCACAAACTCCGATCCTATTACTACACGGTCAGTTCCTGCGGGGTACATTGGTCCTGTGCGAGGTGTTTATGGCTCTTATGAAGATATTTCGTGACTCTTTTACATTCTCACCCTTTGAGGACATGTTTTAAAGCCTAAGTCTAATAGTTTGTAAGTTTAGGTCGTGCTCTCAAATCGGGGTCCCGCAACTACGCGGTCCGTTTTTGGGGGTTAAATTGGTTCCGTGCGAGGTGTTCGTGCATCTTACAGGGTCGTTTTGTGATTGATTTATGTTCTCACCCATTGACAGCCTGTTTCTCAGTCAAAGTCTAACAATTTGCAAATTTTGGTCCTGTGGTTTCAATCGGAGGGTCGCATGACTATGGGGTCGATTCTTGCGGGTTACACTAGTCGTGTGCGAGGTGTTCATGCCTCTTATGGGGCCATTTTGTAGTTATTTTATGTTCTCACTTGACGATTCTATAAAAAACACCACCGGATGAGGTGTTGATAAGATCAGGCTAGAAATAACAATGGAAGAACAAGAGTAAATATCTAGTAGAAGGGGACGAGGATAGGAGGAGAAACACTAGTATATAAGTGGTTCAGCCAATTTGGCCTATGTCCACTGTGAGTGTGTGAGTAAGTTTCACTAGCATGAGGAATGACTTGTGATACAATCTTTTACTTTGTCTCTCTACTGTGTACACAAACATAGTTTAAGCTAGGGTTACAATTGTTGATCCCTCTCCAAGGTAGGAAAATACATGTATTTATAGTGCTTGGGGGGCTGCTGTGTACCCCCCAAGCATGATGTGATCATGTGTGCGTTGAATACATAAATCATAGGTGGACACCAGGGTGTGCGACATTTAAGGAATGGTGACCAAATATTCCCTCACGTGAGGGGAATGATTTGGTTATAAGTTATTTGCTCACGTGTTCCAAGTCTTCCATGTGTTCGTGCCTCTTATGGTTCCCTTTTGTTGTTTTTTCGTTCTCACCCTTTGACGACATGTTTTTAAGCCTAAGTCTAAAAACTTGCAAATTTTGGTCGTGCTCTCGAATCAGGGGTCGTGTGACTACGTCGTCGGTTCTTGCTTGTTACATTGGTCCAGTGCGAGGTGTTAATGCAGCTTACGGGACAATTTTGTGGTTGTTTTACGTTCTCACCCTTTGACAGTATGTTTTTAAGCCGAAGTCTAACAGTTTACCAATTTTTGTTGTGTTCTCAAACCGGGGATCCCATGACTACGCGGTCGACTCCTACGGGTTACATTGGTCCGATGCGAGGTCTTCGTGTCTCTTACGGAGCCGTTTTGTGGCTGTTTTCCATTCCCACCATTTGACGACATGTTTTTAAGCCTAAGTATAACAATTTGCAAATTTCTGTCATGCTCTCAAAATGGGGGTTCCTTGACTACGGGGTCGATTCTTGTGGGTTACATTTGTCCCGCGCGAGGTGTTCGTGCCTTTTATGTGGCTATTTTGTGGCTATTTGTGTTCTCATCCTTTGACGGCTTGTTTTTAAGCCTAAGTCTATCAATTTTCAAATTTTAGTCGAGCTCTTAAACCGGGGGTCCCGTTATGCGAGGTGTCCGTGCCTCTTGCAACGACTGTTTTGTGGCTATTTTATGTTCTCACCCTTTGGCGGCATGTTTTTAAGCCTAAATCTAATAATTTGAAAATTTTCGTGGTGCTCTCAAGCCGAGGGTCCCGTGACTATGAGGTTAGTTTCTGTGGGTTACATTGGTCCCATGCAAGGTGTTTATGTCTCTTAGGGGGACCTTTTTTTCTTTTTTATGTTCTCACCCTTTGACGACATATTTTTAAACCTAAGTCTAATAATTTGAAATTTTTGGTCGAGATCTCAAACTGGGGGTCCCGTGACTACCGGTACGGTTCTTACCGATTACATTGGTCCTGTTTGAGGTATTCGTTCCACTTACGGGGTTATTTTATGATTGTATTACATCCTCACCCTTTAATGGCTTATTTTTAAGCGTAAGTCTAACAGTTTGTAAGTTGGGTTGTGCTCTCAAACTGGTTGTCCCGTGACTACGTGGTCGGTTCCTAGGGATTACATTGGTCCCCTGCGAGTGATTCGTGCCTCTTACGGGGGCCCTTTTTTGGATGTTTTATGTTCTCACACTTTGATATGTTTTTAGGCCTAAGTCTAACAGTTTGCAAATTTTGGTCGTGCGCTAAAATTGGGGAGCTCCTGACTACGTGGTCATTCCTATGCATTACACTGGCCCCGTGTGATGTGTTCGTGTCTTTTACGGGATCGTTTGGTGGCTACTTTATGTACTCACCATCTGGAGGCATCTTGCTTAGACTAAGTCTAGCAATTTGCAAATTTTGATACTTCTCTCAAACAGGGGGCCTCGTGACTATACGATCGGGTCTTGCGGGATACATTGGTCCCGTGCGAGGTGTTCGTACCTCTTATGGGGCTGTTTTGTGGTTATTTTACATTCCCACCATTTGGTGGCATGCTTTTATCCCTAAGTCTAATAGTTTGCAAATTTTAGTCGTGCTCTCAAATCGAGGGTCCCGTGACTACGCGGTCAGTTCCTACGGGTTTCATTGGTCCCGTACGAGGTCTTCGTGCCTCTTACGGGGACGTTTTGTGATTATTTTATGTTCTCACCCTTTGACGGCATGATTTTAAGCCTAAGTCAAATAGTTTGCAAAGTTTGGTCGTGCTCTCAAACCCTGGGTCCCCTGTTTATGCTGTCAGTTCCTGCAGCTTACATTGGTCCTGAGCGAAGTGATTGTACTTCTTATGAGGCCGTTTTGTGGTTGTTTTATGTTCCCACCCATTGATGGCATGTTTTTAAGCCCAAGTATAACAATTTGCAAATTTTGGTCGTGCTTTTAAATCGAGTATCCCGTGACTACGCGGTTAGTTTGTCTAGGTTACATTGGTCCCATGCATGGTGATCGTGCCTCTTACGGGGTTGCTTTTGGTTATTTTACGTTCTCACTATTTGACAACATATTTTTAAGGCTAAGTCTAACAATTTTTAAATTTTTCTCGTGCTCTCAAACCGGGGGTCCCATGACTATGTCGTCAGTTCCTGCGGGTTATATTGGCCTCGTGCGACGTGTTTGTGCCTCTTACGAGGCCGTTTTGTGGATATTTTACGTTCTCACACTTTGACAACATGCCTTTAAGCCTAAGTCTAACAGTTTGTAAGTGTTGGTCGCGATATCAAACTGGTGGTTCCATGACTACGCAGTCGTTTCCTTAGTGTTATATTGGTTCCTTGTGAGGGATTCGTGCCTCTTACGGGGCTGTTTTGTGGATGTTTTACAGTCTCACACTTTGACGACATGTTTTTAACCCTAAGCCTAATAGTTTGTAAATTTTGGTCGTGCTCTAAAATTTGGTGTCTTGTTACTACGTGGTCATTCCTATGGGTTACATTGGTCCCGTGCGAGGTGTTCGTGCCTCTTACGAGATCTTTTTGTGGTTATTTTTAAGTTCTCACTCATTGGTGATAATTTTAAGCTTAAGTCTAACAGTTTGAAAATTTTGATCGTGCTCTCAAACCAGGGGTTCCTTAACTACACGGTTGGTTCCTGTTGGTTACATTAGTCCCGTCGGAGGTGTTCGTGCCTTTTACAATACCGTTTTGTGGATGTTTTACGTTCTCACCCTTTCACAACATTTTTAAGCCTAAGTTTAACAGTTCGCAAAGTTTGGTCGTACTCTCAAACTGGGCGTCCCATGACTATGCGGTTGATTCCTTCGGGTTACACTCGTCCCGTGCGCGGTTTTCATGCCTCTTACAGGGACGTTTTGTGGTTGTTTTACGTCTTCACCCTTTAATGGAATATTTTTAAGCCTAAGACTAACAGTTTGTAAATTTTGGTCGTGCTCCCAAACCGGGGATCCCGTCACTACGTGGTCAATTCCAGGTGGTTACATTGGTCCCCTGAGAGGGATTAGTGCCTCTTACGGGCCGTTTTGTGGTTGTTTTATGTTCTCACACTTTGACAACATATTTTTAATCCTAAGTCTAACGTTCCTAAATTTTGGTCGTGCTCTCAAAACGGAGGTCCTGTGACTACGCGTTTGGTTCCTACGGGTTACATTGGTCCCCTGTGAGGTGTTCGTGCCTCTTACGGAGCCATTTTGTGTATACTTTACATCCTCACACTTCTATGGAAAGTTTTTAAGCCTAAGTCTAACCGTTTACAAATTTTGATCATGCTCTCAAACTGAGGGTCCCGTGACTACATGTTTGGTTCTTACGAGTTACATTAGTTTCGTGCGAGGTGTTTGTGCCTCTTACAAGGCCGTTTTATGTTTGTTTTACATTCTCACCCTTTGATATTATTTTTTAAACCAAAGTCTAACAGTTTGCAAATTTTGGTCTTGCTCTCAAATTGAGAATTCCGTGACTACGTGGTAGATTCTTGCGAGTTACATTGGTCCCGTGCGAGGGGTCGTTCCACTTATGGGGCCATTTTGTGGCAGTTTTATATTCTCACCTTTTGACGACATGTTTTTAAGCCTAAGTCTAATAATTTATAAATTTTGATCGTGCTCTCAAACCGGCGGTGTCGTGACAACGCGATCGGTCTTGCAGATTACATTGGTCCCGTGCGAGGTGTTCATGCCTCTTACGAGCCTGTGTTTGTGGTTGTATTACATTCTCACCCTTTGACGATATGTTTTTAAGCCTAAGTCTAACACTTTTCAAATTTTGGTCATGCTCTCAAATCGGGGATCCCGTCGCGCGTGATATTTGTGCCTCTTATAAGTCCATTTTGTGTCTGTTTTACATTCTCACCCATTGACGGCATATTTTTAAGCCTAAGTCTAACAATTTGCAAATTTTTGTCGTGCTCTCAAATTCGGGGTTCCGTGATTATGCGGTTAGTTCGTGCGGGTTACATTGGTTCCATGCATGGTAATCGTGCCTCTTACGAGGTTGCTTTTGGCTGTTTTACATTCTCACCCTTTGATGACAACTTTTTAAGCCTAAGTCTAATAATTTTTAAATTTTGGTCGTGCTCTCAAATCGGGGGTCCCGTGATTATGTTGTCAGTTCTTGCGGGTTATATTTGTCCCGTGCGAGGTGTTCATGCCTCTTACGGGGCCGTTTATGGATATTTTACGTTCTCACACTTTGACAACATGTCTTTAAGCCTAAGTCAAACAATTTGTAAATTTTCATCATGCTCTCAAAACGGTGGTCCCATCACTTCACGGTTGATTCCTGGGTGTTACATTGGTCCCTTGCAAGGAATTCGTTCCTCTTACGAGGCCATTTTGTGGATGTTTTACGTTTTCACACTTTGACGACATGTTTTTAAGCCTAAGTCTAACAAACTGAAAATTTTGGTCGTGCTCTAAAATCGACGGTCTCGTGGCTACGTGGTCATTCCTACAGATTACATTGGTCCCGTGTAAGGTCACTACACCAAAATGGTAAAATTGCTACCCTTCAATCGACCTACCTTGTAATGGTCAATGACCGTGACAAAAAAAATGCATTTTTTCTCACGGTCATTGACCGTGACAAGTCCGTGATAAAGATTTGATATGATCAACGACCGTTATAAGTCCGTGATAAGTGAAGTTGTCACAGACTTGTCACGGTCATTAACCGTGAAAAGTCTTATAAACTTATCACGTTCAATGACTGTGACATGTCCGTGACAATTCTATCAGTAAAAAACCCTTCCCTTTTTTTCCCATCGATTTCTATTCCCTCCATTTCTCTCTCTCTCTAAGCGACTGCGCTCTCTCGCTACAATTTTGGTACGTTTTCTTTCTCTATTTCTCTTCCATTTGTGTATATGTGCATGTGTGTATATACGTGTGTGTGTGGTGTATATATGCATGTGTGTGTGTGTGGGGAGGGGGCAAGACTCGGGGTAGGGTAGGGGGTGTATTTGTGCATGTGTGTATATATATATGTGTGTGTGTGTGTATGTGGTGGGCAGTGGTAGTGGGGGCGAGGGGCAGGGCTGGGGGGTGGGGGCGGGCAGGGTGTGTGTGTATATGTGCGTGTGTGTTTGTTTTAATTAAATTTTTATTGGTTTATTAGATATTTCCCTCATATTGTAGTGCCCCTTGTAAAATAATTGATTGATTAAATATTGATTGGTTGTTAATGTTTTTAGTAAATTAATAATTAGTGCCCCTTTCATATGCAAGTAGGATTGTCCCTCACTGTAAATTAGTAAATTAATAATTTTATACTTTAATTGATGAAAATAATTAATTGTGTAGATGAATTAGAAGGAGTACGGGATACACATTTGTTGTTGCCATTGCGGTTGGACTGTAGTGGATCGATGTTCGGTTGGTTAATTTTAAAAGTGGCATGACCACTGGATTATTGTTCATATGGGGTGGGATTTTTAAACTTTTAAAAAAAAAAAATTACTTTGTATCATGAACAATATATATATATATATATATATATATATATAGTATGATAATTAAATGAAACATACTTGAAATTACATATAGTGTGCATACGCATTCAATATCCCTTAGACCCGTTCGAGAGTCATTACCCCTGTAATGAAATCCCTCGAATTGTCCCGTTTGGATAGCTTGGGACTGCATAATTTCTGTATAATAATATTCTTAGTGGCTTAAAGTTGTTACTTTTGGAGGAAGTTCTGCAGCCGTATCCTAATGTTCTCTGGGTACATACTAGATTGACTAACACTCACACTTGCCAATCTACGTCATGTACTTGGAGAACTACGGGGACATGCTGCCGAATTTTTATCAAATCATAACAATGTGCATGAGCTGTTAAGTATATTACAGAAATATGCGATCTTGAATGGGATAGGACCACTCACCCTTTAGAGGAGATGGAGGAAATAGGAATTTCTATTATAAATTGAATTTGAAATTGAAATTGAAATTTGAAAATCGAATATAAATAAGACATAATTAAATGAAACATACTATAAATCTAAGTTTTGCTTATACTAATCCATGAATATACGCTTCTTACCTTTAATAGGTGATTATTTGTGGTAGCTGTGATGGGATATCCAAAATACAAAGAGTGGATGGGTGAGATAAATAGAATGGGGGATGTGTTTTGCAGAGGTGCTAATGAATTTGTGAAATACGCAAAGAGATGTCATAATGATGAAAAGTTTCGTGTTCGTATGATAGGTGTAAGAATGATAAGGTATTTGAGTGGAAAACAGTTGAACTACATTTGTTAAGATGGGGTATGCAATATATTTATCGATTTTGGAGTTTTCACGTTGAATTGAAAGTTCCCTTTCTCCCCGAACAATATTCACAATAACCTTCAATAAGTAGGATAAAATTAAAAGGAGACGGTGAATTGAAGTATAAATCGATTCATGCTTGTGTGTATGACTGCATAATATACCGAAAGGAGTATGAAAATCTCGATCGTTGCCCGGTATGCGATGAACCTAGATATGTCCAATCCACTGGTAAGGAAGGAACAAGCTCTAAAGTGCCCCAAAAAGTGTTGAAATATTTTCCTGTTGGGAATAGATTAAAGCAATTTTTCACAGTACCATGGGTAGCGGAGGCAATGACTTGGCATGCTAGGGCAGAAGCAGGGGGTAATTCTAATACCCCGTATTTTTATGGCTTTTAAATTTGGGGATTTATTAAATTTAAATTGAGATATTAATTTAATATTAATCTAGAAATTTATTTTATATATTTACTAGCGTGATGAGAGTTAGTAATTATTGGGAATTTGTTGAATATTACTTAATGGGTAAAGTAATATGTATAATTGTATTTATTAAAATTGTCACGAGTGAATAAAATGACAATTACAGAAATTAAGTCGGGACGCATCTGTGTCGTCTCGGGACTAAATTATTATTATAAAAAGTGAATAAATTATAAGTCGCTCATATGGTCATTTCGAGTGCGCCGACGTGTCCATAAGGGTCGAGATAGTTAGGAAAGAGTACCCCAGGGTTTAGTTTGGGTCTTGGGACATTTTTAGGCCTAACCGGCACCCCGAAGGGGCAATTTAGTCATTTCCAAATTAGGCCTTAAATTAATGATGAAAAATGGGACATTATTATCAGATATTAAAAGAATCTTCTAGGGTTAACACTCTCAAAAGGATAGAATTGCAGCGAGAGGAAGGAAGGAAAAGCTTTCTAAGAAATCCAAAGCCAATAACCAATTCAATTGCACCACCACCACCACCACCACCAAAACATAGATCGTAAGACGAGGAACGCAGCCATATCCTTATCACCAACAAATCAGACTTTTAAATCCCAGTCAAGTATCTATCTTGCTCCTCTTCTAGTTAGTGTTTCACCCATGTTAGAATACGATCGACAATTATATATTTCAAGAAAAATTTGATGATTTAGAGAGTTTAAATCACATGCTTTAGAGGAAATAAATATATTCTGGAAATCTCAAAATATGTAGAGGATTACCCATGAAATTGTATGGGTTTAGAAGTGAAAAATCTGAAAAAAGAATTGAAGATTGGAAATTCAATGTGAAATTAGGGTTCTTGGTAATTTAGATGAAATATCCCTTTGATTCAATACCTTTCATGTATATAGGTATATGAAAACGTGAGTTTTTCTAAATCAATGCTCTGATACCAATTTGAAAACAATAGGACTCCCAATTTAAAATTTTACAAAAGGAATTTCCTTTTAAATGCGGAATGAAGATGGCTCAACACAACACAACACACACAAACTACGAATTTTAATTTCTTTCAAATTAAAATAAAACTTAATTCAAAGTGAAATTAAATTAATCAACAAATTGATTTTCACTTAAACAATTTAATTCAATCCAATTCCTAAAATTTGCCTAACAAATAATTAATTCAATTTGCAAATTAGGCCAAACCAAATTTTATCAAATTAAAGTAATGACTTGACTTAGATTATTTTTTACCCAAATTGAATTTTCACCAAATTAACTATACCAATTTTATCTTTTTACCTAAGAATGCATCTAATGTGATATAGAAAAAGATAAAATAAGTAAACAACCACTACTCCGTGATGTACGAGGAAAAACCCACAACGGGAAAAAACCTCGGACGACCCTAGCCTCAAATCCACTAAGTACGGTTTTACAAGTATAAGACAAAAAGACTTACAACACCCAACTTGACTCCGTTTAATCCCCGATGCTTCTTCTTGTACACACTTCTGCCTAGCGAATAACCACGGAGGTCCACCGTGGTATCGGAATTCACCGATCGGACTTTTTCTGGTCACCGCCACCCGAACAAGGAGCCTTTCTTCAAGTGGGTATGTAGCAGCAAACAAACTTCTTCTTTATGGGATGTAGAAGTAAACCTAGAATTCTCTTCTTTGAGGTTTAGAGAAAAAAACCCCGTGCCAAACACTCCAAGCAAGGATATATATATTAAGGAACTTGGAATAAACAAACTATTTAGTGTGTATGTGTTTTTAGTGAAATTAATCCATAAAAATCAAACAGAAAACATGGAACTTTTTCTTGAAAGAATTTGCTCTCTAAAAGTCTTAGAATGTGAAAAAGTTGGTTTCCGCATTAGATAATTCTGTCAAAAAGTAGTGGGGAAAACGTAGTAGGAACATGGAGAAAACTGCAAAAATCTGCCAAAAAACTGTTTCCGCCAAAGTCGTTCGAACGACATTCTCATTCTAATGAATTCACTAACGATGTTCTAGAGAGAAAAAAGAAATCTCGTTAGAATTCTCATCTCATTCGAATGACCTGGTAATTTCGTTCGAACCATATTCCAGTTCGTTCGAACGACTTACCAAAAATTGAAAAATTCTTGTTAAGCCCAAATTTTTTTCTGAAAAGTTCTAGAAATTATTTTGTGAGTAAAACAAAGTCGTTAAAAACTATTTATAATTTTTTTATAAAATACACCCAATAAATTTCCAAGCTCACACACACACACACACACACACACACACACACACACACACATATATATATATATATATATATATATATATATAAAATGCATTCATACCTTAGGAGAATTGGAACCAATGTTGTTAACGTAGAAACAAGGCACACTAAACTCGGCATATGATGAAGCTTTATAATCTTGGTCGCTACGTCTTCAACTAAAACGTTATAGGATTGGATGGATACACTTGAACACTATCCTATGACTCAAATGTTTTTGTCTGGAATTGAGTTAACACTACATGAAGACTCAATTGGAGACTTGTGTCCTTACAAATCTCCCCCTTTGGCTATTCCGGGACAAAAATCAAACAAAAATCCTAAAGGGTCGTCAAGCTCCACTAGACCAAAAAAAATATGCCACCCAAAATAAAAATTACATAGCTTGACTTAAAAACCCAAGGATCAAAATTTTTGCTGATGAAAGTTTCCATTTAGAAGAATTCCTACACAGTTAAGCAAACTATGAAACGCATAGGGAATATCAAGAATATTAAATTAGTGTAAAGTAAATACTCCCCTTTATCAAATAAATGACCTACTTAGAAAGACGTCTCCCCCTAAGATAAATCTTTCAAATTAAGATATGAGTACATTAGGATTAGATACCATTTAAACCCCTATCATTCTTCCCCTTTTTGTTCATGAATAGACAAAGGATAAAAACTAATTAAACACGATTAGGCTTAGAATGATAAAATCATGAAAGCATATGGGAAACAAAATCAAACCTAATCCTTACAAATATTAACGGATAACAACGAAGATGCAAAAAAAACATGATACCAATGTGATACATAAGATACTAAGCATGTGATATCAACAATAATATGCAACAAGATAGATACCAATTATGAATTTGAAGCATTGATGGACTAGAAAGTGAGGCAGAGAAAAAATACCTTATACATGTAGACAAAATGAATATCACTAACGCGCACACACATATATATAGGTATAGGCACCACACATGACACAAAACACAATAAGCTTTTCACACTCGTATGGGAAAAATGTGTCATATGGAAACGAAAGTTTTGGGGTGTGAACTAGTAACAATAAAATTTATACCCAATAACTTAAAACATGTTCATGGGGTTCTCATTTTATTACAAACTTTATCATATTTGAATATAACCTGATGTGACAATATAGATTGAACTCAATGAACAAACATACACAATGCATACAAGCCTAGAATTTTGATGATTCTACAAACCAATAGAGTCATGACATTGAAAGTACAACTAGGATAAACGGACATTGTGCAAACCGTTGATATATCATCGAAACTCCCTCAATTTAAGAATATTATTTTAATCTTTTGAATGAATAAATCAACTAAACAAAATAGGCCTTGGAAAATATTTTCTTTTAATGCCATTATTCTTTTAGGCCGTTGGACCACGTATTTCTTTTTGGTCCAAGCAAATGGTGGCTTACTCGTAAAGGATGATATTTCCTTTCAGAGCCCTTACCCATGCACATATATATATACATAATCTTTTATCGGTCAATTCTCGTGTGCAATGGATTTTAACATGCACTAGTCCTCCTAGGTTACATAACATGTAAATGACAAGATTGGTAGGATAACACCTCACAAAGCTCAAATATAACATGTGAAGTTAAAATTTCAAGTGAGCTCGTGCATGTGAGAATTGAGGCATATAAAAATAGAATCCATTATATCAACACAAAATCCAACTACTCCATGTAAGCATGATAAAGAACATTTTAAGGATTTACATTCTTAACCAAAAGTTCTAGCCACATGGGAGCAAAAAAGAAGGGATTCAAACACAAGTATATGCCACATAGAGTGTGTCAAACTAAAATACACACAAAAACAAATCTTTTTGAGTTTTTGACATTTTTTAATCAAACAAACAAAAATATTTACTCAAAGAATAAACAAAAATCATTTGTATATTTCACTAAGCCTAAATTACTAAAAAGTGTAACACAAATGATAAACAAAAATCTTTTTGTATTTTTCATTTAATGCAAAATAAAATGAAAGAACTATAATACAAAAGATAAATAACAATCATAATTCTAACATGTGATAAATCATGAAGTATAGACTAGAAAAATGATTAAGAAGCATACAATTAGCATGATAATTTAGCACAAAGTGATGAGTGCATTATTTTGTAGTATTTACATCTAAATCTAAGCATTGTTAGTCCCAACTTATCGTAAATAAAGACATTTTAGAGTTATTTTTATTTAAAAGAAAGAAAATACAAATTTTAGAATAAATGGGATTAATAAAGAAATTTTGAAAATTTCACGCTCACATCTTATATTGATAATCTCTTGTGCAAGTTTGTTTTTAAGTATTGGCAGATTTAAAAAGAAAGCGGTGAAGTCCGGACCCAAAATGGGCATGAAACGGGCACCTAGGCAACTTCAGGGGTTAAATTGTAAATTCATATGGCTGATTTTGGACTCGGACCAACCATGGAAATTAAAGACCTTTAATAAAGGGAAGCCTGGGTTCAAACGGCGTGACAATAGGAGTTGAAACGAAGAAGTTATGGCCGTGAAAATTTTGAATTCAAATGAAAGTCAAAGCCCCGGGTTAATGCCCGAAGTCAACCTCGAGATCCGAACACTATTACAAATTTTTTGGGCTCGAAATGAGGGTCACGTCGGTTCAAACGGCAAGTCAATCAGACTCCGAATGAAGAAGTTATGGTGATTTGAGCTATTGTGCAAATTAGGAAAATTCGGTTTTAATATGTTGTTAAATATAATTGGGTGTATGTTTATATTAGAAAGAGCTGTTGGGTAAGCAGGTTGGCAAAAGGGAGAGAGATGCGCGAGGTCAGGGGTTTGACCTCTGCCTGCCCCATTTATTCTTTTTGGCGAAAATCCGTAAACCCAAACCCATTTGCCCACTAACCAAATCCACCACCCCATTACCAAAACCCATGTTTTTTCCCTTCCTTTTTCTTCTGCCGAAGAAGCACTAACCAAACCCACCAACCCATGTTTCTTCCAATAATTCCACCCCATTTTCCCCACGTTATGTACCTGATTTTGTCCCTTTTTTGGGTTATAAATTAGGGGCTCATTTCGATATTAGAGGGACTTTACTTTTGGAGAGAAAAAAAAGACACACACTTAGAAAAAATAATAATATTGTGTAGTGAGTATTTTCAAGGCACACTTTGGAGGAGCATATCGTGTATTGTAATTCAAGTCTTGGACCCGAAATTTTGTAAGTTGACATTTATTAATGAAAATTATTTTTTTATCTTGCAATATTTGTGTGTCAAATATGTTGTATGAGTAGTTTACTTACTAGGACTTAGGTGATGTTTTGTCATGATTAATTAAACCACTTACGTTAATTTAATTTTGTACATATTCCGACGTGTTCTAATTTGAAATAAAAAAAATTCGGTATTTGCTTAAAACTACACGAGAGTGTATTTTTAAACCTCAACGAATTAATTATAAATTCATGATTTAAAAGATTTAAAGTTGTCATTTTTGATGGGTTATGCTTGCACTTAGATGTTTTGATACCTCATGCTTAAATACACGTTAAAAATTTAAAATATGATATTTTCGAGGGAATAGGGATTTATGGTGTCTAATTCAAGAGACGTTAAAATATTTTGAGCGCATGTAATGTTTTATTCTCCGAAATGTACGCGACGAGGGTCGGTATATTTTGTGTTATAAATTCGGAACTACAAAATTAAATTGATGTGTTAATTTAATTAGAATTGACAAACGGAACCGACGTCCTAGTTTCTTCCACATTTAATATTATCTCTTGTACTTGCTCGTTTATCCCATTTTTATTTTTATTTTAGAAACTTAATCACTTTTATACACTCATATGTCTAGTTAGACAATCAATATTTTATAAAGATTGATGAAATCTCTGTGGGTTCGACCCATACTTACACACGCTATATTCCAATAGCCCGTGCACTTGTGGTAGTTTTATAAAAAATAAAATTTGACAACACGAAGTACAAAAGCTAAAGTATGCAAGCAACTAGCACATTCAACCTTTAGATTTTGCAACGGAGGAATCATGTGAAAGTAAATGAGAATAAAAAATCCTATTTTGTAAAGCTACCAAGTCGGATCTCCTAACTAAACTAATGATGAATGACGATCTCGGGGGTGTAGGAATCTTGGCTACCTCGATTGCCTTACATTGGGATTTTCTAGGACCTTGTTTAAGATCAAAGTAAAACTTCCTAACATGACCTTTTCAACCACAATGAGAGAACCTAAAGAATCGGCGAAAAGACTTACCTAAGGAATGACCTATAACATTTTTCCTAGATGATTCTCCTAAAAAAATGATTTTGTCTTTAAGAGTTGACTCATTACAAGTATCGAAGCCTAAACCACAAGTGTCATTTTTTATTTGAACCGTTCCTAATATTTTATCTAATTTCTCCGAACAACACTCCAAATCAAATTTGACTTTACTAGAGTCTTTTAATTTATTTTCTAAATCTAAAATGTTAGACTCTAATAATACATTTCGCTCTTCAAATACGAGAAGCTCATTTTTCAAGGATTTCATTAAACCTTTAAGGCTATCTCTCTCGCCTTCTACATATTCAAGCTTCTCACGAAGAGGTCTCTCACGTGTCCCAAGGTCTTCCACTAAACCACTCTCATTAATGACCTCGACACGCTCTTTCAAACTAGCTTCTACGTTCAAATTTGTTGTTTTTAATTTAATAGATTCTTCATAGAATTCTTGAAATGCAATTTGAAGTTCACTCACATCAACCTCCTCATCACTTTCACTCTCTCTTTCTTCTCCAACCTCACTACCATCATCTCTTTGGGATTCACAAATTTGACCTTGGAAGTGTCATGTGTTAAAATTTCATCACTAAAGGAGTGCTCACTTTCACTCACATGACTTGTCATAAAAACCACAAAGTTGGGCTTAGTGGGGGAATCGGGTCCCTCTTTCTCATCACTATCACTATCACTAAGGGTTGCATTGAAGGAAATTGGTTGCTTACACTCTCTTCTTAGTTTAGTGGGGAACTATTTTTCCCTATGGCAATAACCCTCACAACTGTAACACTTATTTGACTCGTCCCTATTTAAATTTTCGTTAAAAGTTTTAGGGATCTTTTCGGCTTTGTCATGCTTAGAATTTTCAAATTTCGTAAAATATTTTTTAAATTTATCTTTGTTAAATTTAGGAAATTTATGAAACTTCCTAGAAAACATAGCCATATATTTCGAGCCACTCTCACTTTCACTCTATACTATTTATTTTTCCTCCTTTCGGGCTTTCAAAGAAACACCCATATCTATTTTGTTTTCAGATTTAGAGGGAAACATGTCTAGTTCATAGGTTTGTAAATCACCTACGAGCTCTTCTAATTTCGTAGAGGATAAAGTGGGTAAATAATTTAACACGGTCACCTTAGGAATAAATCTATCGTGTAGGGACCTTAAAATTTTCTTTACTTCTCGGTTGTCAAGTATTTTCTCTCCCAAATTAAAATATGAATTAACTATATCGGAAAGTCTAGTATAAAATTCATCAAATGTTTGTTTTTTTATTCATTTTGATGGTTTCAAATTGAGTGGTGCGGTTTTGGAGTTTAGAATCTTTTACGACACTAGTTCCTTCATGAGTTAGTTGTAAAATATCCCAAGCTTCCTTAGAGGTTTCACACATCATAATGCGACGGAATTCATTCGGTGTGACCAAGCTAAACAAGGCATTTAAACCTCGGGAATTAAAATTTGCAAGTTTAAATTCATTTTCACTCCATCTATCAGTGGGTTTGGGAACATATTCATTTTCAACTAAATATGTAGGTGGGGACCACCCGTTAACGACAGATAACCAAATCCTCTCATCTAGAGACCTAAGTGCCGAACGCATACTTGATTTCCAATATGCATAATTAGAACCATTGAAAATAGGAAATTTTGAAAATGGGGAAAATTCCATTTTAGTCAAAAATATTTAAAAGGATCTTAAATGCAATAATTTAGCGATCCCGCTCTGATACCAATTTGAAAACGTGAGTTTTTCTAAATCAATGCTCTACTACCAATTTGAAAACGATAGGACCCCCAATTTAAAATTTTACAAAAAAAATTTCCTTTTAAATGCGAAATGAAGATGGCTCAACACAACACACACACAACCCCGAATTTTAATTTCTTTCAAATTAAAATAAAACTTAACTCAAAGTGAAATTAAAATAATCAACAAATTAATTTTCACTTAAACAACTTAATTCAATCCAAGTCCTAAAATTTGCCTAACAAATAATTAATTCAATTTGCAAATTAGGCCAAACCAAATTTTATCAAATTAAAGTAATGACTTGACTTAAATTAATTTTTACCCAAATTTAATTTGCACCAAATTAACTATACCAATTTTATCTTTTTACCTAATCATGCATCTAATGTGATATAGTAAAAGATAAAATAAGTAAACAACCAATACGCTGCGATGTATGAGGAAAAACCCACAACAGGAAAAAATCTCGGACGACCCATGCCTCAAATCCACTAAGTATGATTTTACAAGTACAAGACAAAAAGACTTACAATACCCAACTTGACTCCGTCCAAGCCCCGACGCTTCTTCTTGTATACACCGCTGCCTAGCGAATAACCACGGAGGTCCACCGCGATCTCGGATTCCACCGATCGGACTTTTTCTGGTCACTGCCACCCGAACAAGGAGCCTTTCTCCAAGTGGGTATGTAACAAAAAACAAACTTCTTCTTTATGAGATGTAGAAGTAAATCCAAATTTCTCTTCTTTGAGGTGTAGAGAAAAACAAATGGTGCCAAACACTCCAAGAAAGGATATATATATTAAGCAACTTGGAATAAACAAACTATTAGGTGTCTATGTGTTTTTGGTGAAATTAATCCATAAAAATAAAACAGAAAACATGGAACTTTTCTTGAAAGAATTTGCACTCTAAAAGTCTTAGAATGTGAAAACGTTACTTAAAAAAAATTGGTTTCGTCACTTGATAATTCTGTTAGAAAGTAATGGGGAAAACATAGTGGGATCATGGACAAAACCGCAAAAACCTGCTAAAAAACTGTTCCCCGCCAAAGTTGTTCGAATGACATTCTACTTCAACCGACTTTAATAACGATGTTCCAGAACGAAAAAAAGAATCTCGTTAGAAGTTTCGTTCGAACGACCTGGGAATCTCGTTCGAACGAGATTCCAGTTCTTTCGAACGACTTACCAGAAAATGCAAAATTCTTTTTAAGCCCAAAACTTTTTATAAAAAGTTCTAAAAAATATTTTCTGAGTAAAACAAAGTCATTAAGAACTATTTATAAAAAAATTATAAAATACACCCAATAAATTTTCAAGCTCCTATATATATATATATATATAATGCATTCATACCTTAGGAGCATTGGAACCAATGTTGTTGACGTAGAAACAAGGCACACTAAGAACGACATACGATGAAGCTTTATAATCTTAGTCGCTATGTATTCAACTAACATGTCATAGGCTTGGATGGATACACTTGAACACTATCCTATGACTCAAATATGTTTGTCCGGAATTGAGCCAACACTACATTAAGACTTAATCGGAGACTTGTGTCCTTATAATATATGTAATAATTAGTAAACTTGTTTGAGGGTTTGGGGAGCATTAATGGAGTTTTGGAGAAAATTGTTGGATGAAAGTCGTCGGTCGGATTTGCAATTTCTGGGTAAGAACTGCTTGATCGATCGATCGACCCAAGAGTGTCGATCGATCGACTGATCGATCGATCGACCACTTTCCTCAATCGATCGACCCTTCCTAGAAAACTGCTTATTTTTCCCCTTTTTGTTTAATTCGGATAAAATATGTAGAAACCCTTGAATATAATTTAAAGAAGATAATGGGTCATGAAGAGGACCAGTAGGGTCTAAGTAGACTCCGTTAAGTGAAATTATATATGGGATGAAATTGTGGGTTAACGGGGGATTTCGTCACACATTGGAAATTATGCATACATTCACTAAAGAATTGAGAGACTCGTGAAAGACTTAGACCAGAAGGTTAGGGAGGGTGTACCTACTGAAATTACGCTTAGTAAGAGAGAATACTTCGAGATATGAGAAATAAGTATGAAATGATTATAATTGATAATAAAAGAGATGAATCTTTTACGCGAGATAATTGGGTAAAATTGTACTAAGTACAGTTAATAATAATTATGGGTCGTGGGCGAACCTAATTATAAAATCTATATACATGGCTGTGTGACTGTGTACATATCTTATATACTATATTTGTGAATAATCATACCTGCGCTACTTGTTATCACAGAGGTTGCTGCGTCGGGACAGTCTTATCTCGATGGGACCTTTATGGGGGATATTGACTTGTACCCTAGAACATAGGGTTCCTTGGTACATGCTATTTGAGAATGATAGTCAGACGGTCCTAAGAGACGTGAGGGGTATGTGCTGACCTCTTAGTGACTTGGAACTATGCTTCGCCTCCATTTTGTGTGTATTATGTAAATACAGTTCGAGAGTGACTCCGAACTAGTATTTCCCTTAGTACAAGAGATACGTGGACTTGATAGCAGAGTATGCCAGCACCATAGATTTTATGTGGGTGCCGATGCTATATATATTATACGAGTGTTTAATATATATACGTATATATGTAAATCTTCTACTGTACGTATAAGTAGTTAAGTATTGAATAAATGCTCCAAACTTTATAGTAAGTTTTTGAGAACTTTGTAACGGTAGGAAAATATTCTAAGTAACGTTAGTAAACATGAAGTGATTGATCTATAAACTAAATATCATAGCCTTGGTAATTCTTGAAATAAAACCTTATGGGGAATAATTTAGATATACTTGTGAAATTTAGTAATACAGTAGACGTGCACACTAGATAAGAGGTAATAATTATCAAGAGAGTGTCGCATACTAACATGGTTGTTACATTAGCCGGTAAGCATTTTAAATACTTGCTGAACTATTTTAAAACTGTTTTACACTTGGGCTCTGACCCGTCTTCTGTCATTTTTCTATCTCTTGTATATATATGTATGTATTACAGGTGCCGAGCCACTGGGGCGTCAGTCATATGTTCTTTAGATTGGACGTGCTGCAGCTTATGGTTCTTTAACTTAGTTTGGTTAATCTATGGTTCTTTAACTTAGTTTGGTTAATATAGACGGCTTAATTATCTTGTGTTGATTTCCATCCTTAGCATTTATGTGATTCTTAAACTGATGATTATTTAAAAAGGTTTTCACGTTGGAATTTAAAATTGGAATAAGACTTTAAATTGTTTGACACTTAGCTTAATTATTTAGGGTGTTTAAATTGAAACTATTTATTTTGCGACAGTGATGCTAAGAATGAATCAACCGTTCGCCATGACTTTAATTTAATAAAGGAATGATCACTCGGTATTTAATTAGGTGGCGTGTCATATTAATCTCATGCGTCATCCTAATGATTTTACAGCTTGGAGGAGGATGAATTATGAGTATCTCGATTTTTCTCAAGAACAACACAACATTCATTTGGCTATATCAACAGATGGTTTCAATCCATTTGGAAATCTAAGCACCAATCAAAGTATATGGCCAGTGACCCTAGCCCCACTCAACCTCCCTACTTCACAGTGTATGAGACCTGAATTTTTGATGCTGTCTTTGTTGATACCTGGGTCGAAGGCACCAAGTGATGACATCGACGTCTACCTGGCTCCTTTGGTAGAAGAATTAAATGAGTTGTGGTAAGAGGGTGTGTAATCATTTGACTCTTTTAGAAAAGAAGAGTTTATGCTGAAAGCTATGTTGATGTGGGAAACTCATGATTTTTCAGCTTAATGGACATTATCCAGTTGTGTAGTACATGGTCATTTGGGGTGTCCCATTTGCGGAGAGGAGACTGAATATCTTCGTCTATCCACTAGCTCAAAAAATTTATACCATTTCCATAGGAGGTTTTTACCCCCGGCACATAGTTTCAGATAGGAGTAAGGTTCCAATTTTTTATCGGACGGGGTTGAACATAGGCTACCGCCGAGACAACGTTCAGGTTCAAAAATTGAAAGTAAATCTTCTGAATGTGGCCCTAATATGCCAGGTAAGAATCCCAAATTCAAGAATGTCAAGCATAAGAAGACCCCAACTGGGAATAAAACTGAGACAAGAAAGGCATGTGATAAGCACTAAAAACGGTACATTTTATACCCTGAATAGTTGCACTTTAGTTGCTAATTCTCGGCAATATGGGTCTTATGTTCTTAAATTTTTATCTTGTATTTCAAATGCACGTTGAGGTGTTCAAAAGCGTATTTCAAGGCAATTTTGCGCATCATGAAGCTTATTACCCCTGTCCTGTTCCTTAGCCTACCCTAAACCTGTACTGAACCGTGTGTGTTTAATTTGTCCCATTTTATTTTATTCGTATCATTTTATTTTTTAGGGTTTATTTTATTATTTTATTGAGTTATGTATATATTTTTAAGGTTTTTATATTTTTTAGCGCGTTGTGTATTAGTTCTTTTATTTTCTTATATTTTTTAGTTATCTATTTTCATTTCATTTATTTTACTAGTTTTTATTTTTATTGTTTTTATTTTATTTATGTTTAGAGTTTGTATAGTGTGTAGGGTCTTGTCAATTTTCTTTTTGGTTGATTTTTATTTTTATTTTTTACTTTAGTTAAAATTTTATTTTATTTTGTTTTATTTTATTTTATTATATTTAGTTTTAGTTTAATTTTTTAATGGTCATGAGTTAAATAGACACATAAACTCCCATACACACAAATACCCTCTCATCCCCACCATACACCTTACACCTCACACACACACTAATCCCCCACTCATCATCTTCCCCACTCAACCCAACACCCACACACTCTCTCTCCTCCATTAACACAACTTTCACCCAACCAACAACTCCATTCTCGGAGCTAATCAACCCCACAGGCTGAGGAACTCCACCCAACACCACCGGACCTCCATCCCTACCCTAACTACCTCCATTCGGCGACCCTCCGACCGGAACCCCTTGCAATCGACTAGCTAGCGTTGATCGCGACTACCGAAATTCGGCCTAGCCCACCTACGAACCCGCTGGATCAATAAACCCGGCATACAACCCCGACACCCTTTCCGATGGGACCTTCCCCATTCCAAACCAGACGAACCCGGAGCCCGATCTACACCGAAACCCGACCTCCCCCTGCCATACTCCGGCAGTGCGACCCTGCCGATGCCGCCGTTGACGTTAACCCTTACTCCTCGCGACCCCGTCACCAGCGAATCCACCAATTACTCGGCGACCCTCAACCTCGAATTCGGCCAAACCCCCAACCCTTACCAATATACCCCCAACTTCCACCTCATGTGCACACAATTTAAATTTTATTACCTCACACCTTTCCCATGCACATGTGCTCACCCCATGATCCTCTCACCATTTCCATGCACACTCAAACCCATTCCCAAAAATACCCCTTGCTCCATGCCTATTATAAAAGGAAGATGGAAGACCCCATTTGAGATATCATCAAATAGAGAGAGAAAATTCTAGAGAAAAGTAGAGAGTTAGGTTAGAATAAATTTGGTAGAGAAACATTTTGTAAATAGTTTTAGTTTTATTTTTTTTAGAGATTTGTGAGGATAAATTTTGTATGAAATTTAATTAAGTGGGTATTATTGCAAATCACTTGGATGCTTAATTGGAGGGATCTAAATTTCAAATTGGAGGATTGGAGTCAATTAAATTCAAGAGATTGGTTTGATGTAATACCCCGTGATTTTAATGACTTTTAAAATGGGTTATATTTTAAATTAATGGATTAATTGAATTTTATTATTAATTAATTCATTTGGGTTTTGTCCAAATTGTGGATATTAAAATGGATGATTCTGAATATTACTTAAAGATATTTAGGTAAAATATGAATGTGATGTTATTGATATGGCTGTGTGATATTAATTCCGTAATTTGGATTTTTAGTCGGACGCAGTATGTGACGTGTCGGGACTAATGAATTAAATTAAAAAGGAAATTTATTTTCTATCGACCTTATAGTCATTTTGACTACGTCGTTGCGTATGGAAGGTTTGAAATAGTCCGAAAAGTCTATTTGGATGTTAGATTTGGGTCTTGGGTCGTTTGGAAATGAAAAGACAACCCAAAAGGACATTTTGGTCATTCTTATAGGGGGTGGATAGTGATTTCGGATTTTGTCCTATTATAAGTATTTGGAGATTAAGTGTACGTGGGTAATTCATCTCTTCTACACAAAAGAGATAAGTCATCTTCCTAGAGAGTGAAAGGTTGCTTGGGAAGAGAAAAGCTTTCTTGGGAAGGAGAAGAACAAAGAACCAAAGGTCACCACCACATCCCACCACCGGAAGTTGACCGGAGAAGAGAACCATCTGGGATATACTACACCAAAGGATCAGATCTTCATTAGAGGCAAGTGTTTGATATTTCCAATTTAACTTGTATATTGTCCAAATTAGAATAGTTATAAAAAGAGATGATTTTTCATGTTTGGAAGATAAAGATGGAGTTGTAATGGATTTTTGGAATTATGAACATATATAGGAATTAAACTCATGTTGTAGGTAGTTAGTAATCCATGAAATATTCATCAATCTGTTGAACAGATTCTGAAAACCATTGATGTGTTCTTAAAGATATTATGTTGATAATTTTCTGGAAAAAGAGGATAAACACATGCTTTTAATTCTATCTCTTGATGATTCTAGCATGTTTAGATCATTAGAAATCGTTTATATATGTTGATATATCATATAGTAAGGATTATAAGTCATTTGGGTTAGTAATATAAAGGTTTGTTTGATAAAAAATGGTTAAACCTATAGTAGAAGAAATGCAGAAAAACTGGGCTGATACCTGGGCGATCGATCGATCGACCCCTTGCCTTCGATCGATCGACCTACCCAGAATTCCTAAAGTTGTTTCTTTTTAAATGTTGATTCTTATCCCAAACCTTTTTTAGATCTTTGGTGATTATTAATTGGATATTATGGGACTTAGAGAAGATCAGTAAGCCCTAAATAAGATTTGAATTAATTTGATTGGGATTTAATTGATTAGAATAATGAAAATCAAATTCAAAGGAATTTCGATTGCTAGATTCATTTGTTGGATTCTAATTGGTACGCATGAGGATTAAGGATAGGTCCAGTAGTGGTGATTGAATATAACATCTGGGTATTCTGAAGTTTACAAGAGGGTTTAATCCTAAGTGAAAGAAGATGTGTTTATAAGAGATTTGAAACTATTGGTTTTAACCCTTATTAAAGGGAGAGTTTAATTCGTAGTAATTCGGGAGATATGACAATATGGACTAGTAGGGTATTTGTGACTTCTTACTGAATATATGTTGAGGAAAAACCTATTTGAACCTTGAGTATTGAGTGAGGCTCGGGGATAATTAAATTAAGAAGTAAAGTTATGATATTTTAATACGTAGGATTTGAGAGAGATAATGCTACTCATGGGAACTATCTTAGGGTAATGTTAGTACCTTGTTTATATTATATTATAGGTATGATAATGCCTATTTAATTGATTGATGATTTATGTGTATGACATACTTAGCTTACTTGCTATCGACGGGAGGTTTGCGCGTGAGGGCAGTTATATCCTGATGAATCCATGAGATCTTTGATTTGTCGCTCAAGAACATAGGTCTATGAAAGACTTATTAGGGAGTTGATAAGTCCGCTGACTATGGGAACGTAGGTATGTGCGTGACCCATGGATACGAGAACTATGTTCGCCTCTAATTTGTATGTTGTTGTTTGTGGTTCGAGGAATCCTTGCCGAACCTTTAGTCCGCTATTCGGCTACCAACGATATTGGGACATGATAGCAGAGTAATGCATTGCACCGCAGTTGTGACTCGGGGTGCCGTATTATATATGTATATATATAATGAATTAAATGAATGTATATAGTGGTTAAATCTATCTACTGTGCGATAATTGTAGATAATGGTGAATTAAGAAAAAGAATTGTGATAAGTCAATGAATATTTATTGAAAAGCTTAATTCATATTAATGAGAAGCGAATCATGTTAATGAGAAACGTATATGAACGATTATATGACGTATGGTATGGGATATACGGGGTTATGATATGGGATGGAATCATATAATGGAAACTAGTGAAGAGGAACCATTAACTAGAAGGTTAATAGGAAACGTTAACTGTTCACTCTAGTTGAGAGGTGGGAATAGAAAGTGAGAGTTGGATACTAACATGTACATAATAAATGCTTTATTTCACTTGTTAAATACTTGCTGTTTTAAAAATCATTTTCACAATCGGGCTCTGACCTGTTTCCTTGCATATTTTCTTTTCTATTGTACCTTCTCTATCAGGTGTCCAGCAACAGCGATGCCAACCTTAGTTGATTTTGACGAGCTATGGAGCTATGTAGTATTGCTTAGAAACTTATATTCATTTGATTCACCGTATTCGTATAGTTAGGGCATGTCTCCCAGAGGATTCAGTTATCTCTTTTCTATCGGGGTCAAATACTCTTGTATTCGTGTCATTTTAATACATTTATTATTGTTGGGATTACTGTAATGGATTAATATTATTTGGGAATTTTTATTGCAATTGCATTTTAATTATTTTGTGTTGTCTGTTTGGTTATCAGAGTTGTAAAATAAAATGAGTTGTTTTATTCTTAAACTAAAAATGGATTTTGTTGAATTAAAATTTGGAAAGTTTTTAACACCAGCTTAATTGGGTATTGGGTGAGTTGTTAATATTTTTGACAGTGATGCTAAGAATGAGCTAACTGTATATTCTGTTTTAATTTGGTATGGGACTGGCCAGCCGGTATATAATTAGGCGGGGTGTTACAGGTGGTATTAGCGGATCAGGTTCTAGTGTCCTTTAGGATCTGTACGGCTTACTGTGTTTTCAGCTTAGCGTTCTTTGATGTAGAGCCCTATGTTTAGGATTATTGATTTATTTGGTAACATTCCTTATATATTAGTGAATCTTATTTGCGTTCGGACGGGTTCGTACAAGAAGTATTGCAGATGAGGGCCTTTGTACGGATAGAGGAGATCGTACTTAAGAGTTTATGAAGTATGTTCGAGTATTATGACCGTAGTCGTGGTCACCCCTATTATGGAAAATTGAGGAGAGTCATCGGTAGAAGTTCTAGAAATGCGGGAATTGGGTGTGGTACCCAACGAAGGCAATATATTCAAAGGCTTGGTCGTATAGTGGAGTGTGGTTAACTAGAACTGAAAATTTGGGGTAAAATTTTTCTTGACTCATCGGAACAAAGTTATAATAGTGGAAGTCAACAACCCCCACCCGCGAATGAGGATATGTTTTCTATCTAAGGAATTATGAGGCGTATACTGATTTTTGTAGCGATTAATATTTTGTGGGAAAAAGGGTTGCTACACTTAGTCTATAGCATTATTATTTATGTAAACTCACCGAGGGGTGTGGGAAACCTATATTTTTCATGACATCACGTGAATTTGATTTTTATCATGGGATTACTTACTTTGGGCATGTCCGAGCATGATGTGACTATCGGTATGGATTTACTTATGGTATATGAGAGAGTATGTACTACTACTATCCAGCATCTTGTCTATAATAGGAGAGTAGATGAGCAGACTTTTATTTGCAATCGATAAGACCTGTAGAGAGGTTATATACTATCGACTAAGAACCCGAGGAGTTTCGATGACTGACTACTTTAGGTAGTAGTGTATCGGGGTGGTTACTTGTTTGGATTTATGTTGCGAGACACCCCACGCATGAAACTAATAACCGTTGGGAGTCGAAATAAGTTAGGTCTTTAGGATACGAGTTTATAATCTTTGCGATAAATATTATAATGAAAGTTGTAAGATAAGGTGTATGGGCGCCCTGGATGGTTGGATTATAGTAGTTTTCAAAATTGTGAAACTGTAAGGAGATATGACTTCAGGATTTATTTGTGTAATACGTGAAGATCATTTTTCCCAAAGTTTGTCACGAGGACGGTATAGGGAAGATTGGATAAATTTCGAATTCGATTCTGTTGGAACTATATGGTGAGACTTAGTGTAACATCGATGGGTATTTTCGTTAACGTACTATATGAGCGGTACGACATAGATTACTCGCGAGGTGAGATTTATACTCAGAGTTGACCTTATCAGTATGGTTTATTTTCCTGAATTTCGGGATGAAATTCTGTTATAAGGGGGAAGTATGTAATACCCCGTGATTTTAATGACTTTTAAAATGGGTTATATTTTAAATTGATGGATTAATTGGATTTTATTATTAATTAATTCATTTGGATTTTATTCGAATTGTGGATATTAAAGTGGATGATTCCGTATATTACTTAAAGATGTTTAGGTAATGTATGAATGTGATGTTATTGATATGGCTGTGTGATATTAATTCAGTAATTTGGATTTTAAGTCGGACGCAGTATGAGACGTGTCGGGAATAATTTGTTAAATTAAAAATTGGAAATTTATTTTCTATCGAACTTATAGACATTTTGACTACATCATTGCGTCCGGAAGGTTTGAAATAGTCAGAAAAGTCTATTTGGATGTTGGATTTGGGTCTTGTGTCGTTTGGAAATGAAAAGACAACCTAAAAGGGCATTTTGGTCATTTTTATAGGGGTGAATAGTGATTTCGGATTTTGTCCTATTATATGTATTTGGAGATTAAGTGTACGTGGGTAATTCATCTCTTCTACACAAAATAGAGAAGTCATCTTCCTAGAGAGTGAAAGGTTGCTTGGAAAGAGAAAAGCTTTCTTGGGAAGGAGAAGAACAAAGAACCAAATGTCACCACCACCAACCACCACCGGAAGTTGACCGGAGAAGAGAGAACCATCTGTGATATACTACACCAAAGGATCAGATCGTCATTAGAGGCAAATGTTTGATATTTGCAATCTAAGTTTGTATATTGTCCATATTAGAATAGTTATAAAAAAGATGATTTTTCATGTTTGGAAGATAAAGATGGAGTTGTAATGGATTTCTGGAATTACGAACATATATAGGAATTAAAATCATGTTGTAGGTAGTTAGTAATCCACGAAATATTCATCAATCTGTTGAACAGATTCTGAAAACCATTGTTGTGTTCTTGAAGATATTATGTTGATAATTTTCTGGAAAAAGAGGATAAACACATGCTTTTAATTCCATCTCTTGATGATTCTAGTATGTTTAGATCATTAGAAATCGTTTATATTTGTTGATATATCATGTAGTAAGGATTATAAGTCATTTGGGTTCTTAATATAAAGGTTTTACTGATAAAAAATGGTTAAACCTATAGTAGAAGAAATGCAGAAAAACTGGGCTGATACCTGGGCGATCGATCGATCGACCCCTTGCCTTCGATCGATCGACCTACCCAGAATTCCTAAAGTTGTTTCTTTTTAAATGTTGATTCTTATCCCAAACCTTTTTTAGATCTTTGGTGATTATTAATTGGATATTATGGGACTTAGAGAAGATCAATAAGCCCTAAATAAGATTTGAATTAATTTGATTGGGATTTAATTGATTAGAATAATGAAAATCAAATTCAAAGGAATTTCGGTTGCTAGATTCATTTGTTGGATTCTAATTGGTACGCATGAGGATTAAGGATAGGTCCAGTAGTGGTGATTGAATATAACATCTGGGTATTCTGAAGTTTACAAGAGGGTTTAATCCTAAGTGAAAGAAGATGTGTTTATAAGAGATTTGAAACTATCGGTTTTGACCCTTATTAAAGGGAGAGTTTAATTCGTAGTAATTCGGGAGATATGACAATATGGACTAGTAGGGTATTTGTGACTTCTTACTGAATATATGTTGAGGAAAAACCTATTTGAACCTTGAGTATTGAGTGAGGCTCGGGGATAATTAAATTAAGAAGTAAAGTTATGATATTTTAATACGTAGGATTTGAGAGAGATAATGCTACGCATGGGAACTATCTTAGGGTAATGTTAGTACCTTGTTTATATTATATTATAGGTATGATAATGCCTATTTGATTGATTGATGATTTATGTGTATGACATACTTAGCTTACTTGCTATCGACGGGAGGTTTGCGCGTGAGGGCAGTTATATCCTGATGAATCCATGAGATCTTTGATTTGTCGCTCAAGAACATAGGTCTATGAAAGACTTATCAGGGAGTTGATAAGTCCACTGACTATGGGAACGTAGGTATGTGCGTGACCCATGGATACGAGAACTATGTTCGCCTCTAATTTGTATGTTGTTGTTTGTGGTTCGAGGAATCCTTGCCGAACCTTTAGTCCGCTATTCGGCTACCAACGATATTGGGACATGATAGCAGAGTAATGCATTGCACCGCAGCTGTGACTCGGGGTGCCGTATTATATATGTATATATATAATGAATTAAATGAATGTATATAGTGGTTAAATCTATCTACTGTGCGATAATTGTAGATAACGGTGAATTAAGAAAAAGAATTGAGATAAGTCAATGAATATTTATTGAAAAGCTTAATTCATATTAATTAGAAGCGAATCATGTTAATGAGAAACGTATATGAACGATTATATGACGTATGGTATGGGATATACGGGGTTATGATATGGGATGGAATCATATAATGGAAACTAGTGAAGAGGAACCATTAACTAGAAGGTTAATAGGAAACGTTAAGTGTGCACTCTAGTTGAGAGGTGGGAATAGAAAGTGAGAGTTGGATACTAACATGTACATAATAAATGCTTTATTGCACTTGTTAAATACTTGCTGTTTTAAAAATCATTTTCACAATCGGGCTCTGACCTGTTTCCTTGCATATTTTCTTTTCTATTGTACCTTCTCTATCAGGTGTCCAGCAACAGGGATGCCAACCTTAGTTGATTTTGACGAGTTATGGAGCTATGTAGTATTGCTTAGAAACTTATATTCATTTGATTCACAATATTCGTATAGTTAGGGCATGTCGCCCAAAGGATTCAGTTATCTCTTTTCTATCGGGGTCAAATACTCTTGTATTCGTGTCATTTTAATACATTTATTATTGTTGGGATTACTGTAATGGATTAATATTATTTGGGAATTTTTATTGCAATTGCATTTTAATTAGTTTGTGTTGTCTGTTTGGTTATCAGAGTTGTAAAATAAAATGAGTTGTTTTATTCTTAAACTAAAAATGGATTTTGTTGAATTAAAATTTGGAAAGTTTTTAACACCAGCTTAATTGGGTATTGGGTGAGTTGTTAATATTTTTGACAGTGATGCTAAGAATGAGCTAACTGTATATTCTGTTTTAATTTGGTATGGGACTGGCCACCCGGTATATAATTAGGCGGGGTGTTACAGGTGGTATTAGAGGACCAGGTTCTAGTGTCCTTTAGGATCTGTACGGCTTACTGTGTTTTCAGCTTAGCGTTCTTTGATGTAGAGCCCTATGTTTAGGATTATTGATTTATTTGGTAACATTCCTTATATATTAGTGAATCTTATTTGCGTTCGGACGGGTTCGTACAAGAAGTATTGCAGATGAGGGCGTTTGTACGGATAGAGGAGATCGTACTTAAGATTTTATGAAGTATGTTCGAGTATTATGACCGTAGTCGTGGTCACCCCTGTTATGGAAAATTGAGGAGAGTCATCGGTAGAAGTTCTAGAAATGCGGGAATTGGGTGTGGTACCCAACGAAGGCAATATATTCAAAGGCTTGGTCGTATAGTGGAGTGTGGTTAACTAGAACTGAAAATTTGGGGTAAAATTTTTCTTGACTCATCGGAACAAAGTTATAATAGTGGGAGTCAACAACCCCCACCCGCGAATGAGGATATGTTTTCTATCTAAGGAATTATGAGGCGTATACTGATTTTTGTAGTGATTAATATTGTGTGGGAAAAAAGGGTTGCTACACTTAGTCTATAGCATTATTATTTACGTAAACTCACCGAGGGGTGTGGGACACCTATATTTTTCATGACATCACGTGGGTTTGATTTTTATCATGGGATTACTTACTTTGGGCATGTCCGAGCATGATGTGACTATCGGTATGGATTTACTTATGGTATATGAGAGAGTATGTACTACTACTATCCAGCATCTTGTCTATAATAGGAGAGTAGATGAGCAGACTTTTATTTGCAATCGATAAGACTTGTAGAGAGGTTATATACTATCGACTAAGAACCCGAGGAGTTTCGATGACTGACTACTTTAGGTAGTAGTGTATCGGGGAGGTTACTTGTTTGGATTTATGTTGCGAGACACCCCACGCATGAAACTAATAACCGTTGGGAGTCGAAATAAGTTAGGTCTTTAGGATACGAGTTTATAATCTTTGCGATAAATATTATAATGAAAGTTGTAAGATAAGGTGTATGGGCGCCCTGGATGGTTGGATTATAGTAGTTTTCAAAATTGTGAAACTGTAAGGAGATATGACTTCAGGATTTATTTGTGTAATACGTGAAGATCATTTTTCCCAAAGTTTGTCACGAGGACGGTATAGGGAAGATTGGATAAAGTTCGAATTCGATTCTGTTGGAACTATATGGTGAGACTTAGTGTAACATCGATGGGTATTTTCGTTAACGTATTATATGAGCGGTACGACATAGATTACTCGCGAGGTGAGATTTATACTCAGAGTTGACCTTATCAGTATGGTTTATTTTCCTGAATTTTGGGATGAAATTCTGTTATAAGGGGGAAGTATGTAATACCCCGTGATTTTAATGACTTTTAAAATGGGTTATATTTTAAATTAATGGATTAATTGGATTTTATTATTAATTAATTCATTTGGATTTTATTCGAATTGTGGATATTAAAGTGGATGATTCTGTATATTACTTAAAGATGGTTAGGTAATGTATGAATGTGATGTTATTGATATGGCTGTGTGATATTAATTCAGTAATTTGGATTTTAAGTCGGACGCAGTATGAGACGTGTCGGGAATAATTTGTTAAATTTAAAATTGGAAATTTATTTTCTATCGAACTTATAGACATTTTGACTACATCATTGCGTCCGAAAGGTTTGAAATAGTCAGAAAAGTCTATTTGGATGTTGGATTTGGGTCTTGTGTCGTTTGGAAATGAAAAGACAACCTAAAAGGGCATTTTGGTCATTTTTATAGGGGTGAATAGTGATTTCGGATTTTGTCCTATTATAAGTATTTGGAGATTAAGTGTACGTGGGTAATTCATCTCTTCTACACAAAATAGAGAAGTCATCTTCCTAGAGAGTGAAAGGTTGCTTGGAAAGAGAAAAGCTTTCTTAGGAAGGAGAAGAACAAAGAACCAAATGTCACCACCACCAACCACCACCGAAAGTTGACCGGAGAAGAGAGAACCATCTGTGATATACTACACCAAAGGATCAGATCTTCATTAGAGGCAAATGTTTGATATTTGCAATCTAAGTTTGTATATTATCCATATTAGAATAGTTATAAAAAAAGATGATTTTTCATGTTTGGAAGATAAAGATGGAGTTGTAATGGATTTCTGGAATTATGAACATATATAGGAATTAAACTCATGTTGTAGGTAGTTAGTAATCCACGAAATATTCATCAATCTGTTGAACAGATTCTGAAAACCATTGTTGTGTTCTTGAAGATATTATGTTGATAATTTTCTGGAAAAAGAGGATAAACACATGCTTTTAATTCTATCTCTTGATGATTCTAGTATGTTTAGATCATTAGAAATCGTTTATATATGTTGATATATCATGTAGTAAGGATTATAAGTCATTTGGGTTGTTAATATAAAGGTTTGATTGATAAAAAATGGTTAAACCTATAGTAGAAGAAATGCAGAAAAACTGGGCTGATACCTGGGCGATCGATCGATCGACCCCTTGCCTTCGATCGATCGACCTACCTAGAATTCCTAAAGTTGTTTCTTTTTAAATGTTGATTCTTATCCCAAACCTTTTTTAGATCTTTGGTGATTATTAATTGGATATTATGGGACTTAGAGAAGATCAGTAAGCCCTAAATAAGATTTGAATTAATTTGATTGGGATTTAATTGATTAGAATAATGAAAATCAAATTCAAAGGAATTTCGGTTGCTAGATTCATTTGTTGGATTCTAATTGGTACGCATGAGGATTAAGGATAGGTCCAGTAGTGGTGATTGAATATAACATCTGGGTATTCTGAAGTTTACAAGAGGGTTTAATCCTAAGTGAAAGAAGATGTGTTTATAAGAGATTTGAAACTATCGGTTTTAACCCTTATTAAAGGGAGAGTTTAATTTGTAGTAATTCGGGAGATATGACAATATGGACTAGTAGGGTATTTGTGACTTCTTACTGAATATATGTTGAGGAAAAACCTATTTGAACCTTGAGTATTGAGTGAGGCTCGGGGATAATTAAATTAAGAAGTAAAGTTATGATATTTTAATACGTAGGATTTGAGAGAGATAATGCTATGCATGGGAACTATCTTAGGGTAATGTTAGTACCTTGTTTATATTATATTATAGGTATGATAATGCCTATTTGATTGATTGATGATTTATGTGTATGACATACTTAGCTTACTTGCTATCGACGGGAGGTTTGCGCGTGAGGGCAGTTATATCCTGATGAATCCATGAGATCTTTGATTTGTCGCTCAAGAACATACGTCTATGAAAGACTTATCAGGGAGTTGATAAGTCCGCTGACTATGGGAACGTAGGTATGTGCGTGACCCATGGATACGAGAACTATGTTCGCCTCTAATTTGTATGTTGTTGTTTGTGGTTCGAGGAATCCTTGCCGAACCTTTAGTCCGCTATTCGGCTACCAACGATATTGGGACATGATAGCAGAGTAATGCATTGCACCGCAGCTGTGACTCGGGGTGCCGTATTATATATGTATATATATAATGAATTAAATGAATGTATATAGTGGTTAAATCTATCTACTGTACGATAATTGTAGATAACGGTGAATTAAGAAAAAGAATTGAGATAAGTCAATGACTATTTATTGAAAAGCTTAATTCATATTAATGAGAAGCGAATCATGTTAATGAGAAACATATATGAACGATTATATGACGTATGGTATGGGATATACGGGGTTATGATATGGGATGGAATCATATAATGGAAACTAGTGAATAGGAACCATTAACTAGAAGGTTAATAGGAAACGTTAAGTGTGCACTCTAGTTGAGAGGTGGGAATAGAAAGTGAGAGTTGGATACTAACATGTACATTATAAATGCTTTATTGCACTTGTTAAATACTTACTGTTTTAAAAATCATTTTCACAATCGGGCTCTGACCTGTTTCCTTGCATATTTTCTTTTCTATTGTACCTTCTCTATCAGGTGTCCAGCAACAGGGACGCTAACCTTAGTTGATTTTGATGAGCGATGGAACTATGTAGTATTGCTTCGAAACTTATCTTCATTTGATTCACAGTATTCGTATAGTTAGGGCATGTCGCCCAAAGGATCCCGTTATCTCTTTTCTATCGGGGTCAAATACTCCTGTATTCGTATCATTTTAATACATTTATTATTGTTGGGATTACTGTAATGGATTAATATTACTTGGGAATTTTTATTGCAATTGCATTTTATTTCCTTGTGTTATTTTCTCGGTTATCAGTGTTGTAGAATAAAATGAGTTGTGTTATTCTTAAACTAAAATTGGATTTTGTTGAATTAAAATTTGGAAAGATTTTTACACCAGCTTAATTGGGTATTAGGTGAGTTGTAAATATTTTCGACTGTGATGCTATGAATGAGCCAACTGTATATTCTGTTTTAATTTGGTATGGGACTGGCCACCCGGTATTTAATTAGGCAGGGTGTTACATTTGATTGTTCTTCTCTTTTCTCTTTTATATTAAATGCCTATTGATTATTTGATTATCATGCTTTGTATTATGTTATGCTAAATCCCCTTTCAAGGGGTGGGGGGAAACCCTTATTTGATGCTATTTTAGTTTAATTAGTTTGATTATTTGAAAATTCCCTTTGAATGCTATTTTTGATCCCTCACCCTTAAATTTACGGCTCGAGAGAGGGTAAATGATTTTCGAGAGAAAATCAAAATTCTAGTTATAATACCCATTTTAGATTCGAACTAGAGATATGGGTTTCTTAAGTGGGGTATTATAACTTGAATTTCAACTCTAAATTTATTTTCTAAGATTTACATAAATTTTATTTGATCGATCCTAGCGGGTGATTAATTAACAGTAGTGTATATCTATTTTTCTAGAGTTGTGGGGTGTTAAACTTAATTTTCTAAAAGGTTACTATTAAGATTACATTTGCAATGAGAGTTGATTTGTAATGTTGATATTAATTTGGGAGAATTCAATTAATTAAATTAATTAGTTAGAATAGCTAAAATTTGTGGTGTAATCCCACTCCTTGATTATTTTCACAATTATTTACCCACTTTATCTCTTATTTTAGTGTTAGACTTTATTTTTCTTTTTAGTCACTTTTAGTTAGTTATTTAGATCTTTATTTTAGTTTAGTGTTAGTTCACCTCACCTCATTTACTTGTTTTAATATTAAAAAAAAGCTAAAAAAAATAGAAAAATCAAAAGCCCAAAAAGAAAATAAAAATTGAATTACAATTGAGTTTGTCTCTATCTTTCTCCCTTGATGTGTATTGATACCCTTACTTACCTCTACACTTGAGTTTGTTTTATTTTGTAGGTATTTGAGATTTTGATTAACTTGGCTTCAAACAACGACACACAAAAGCAAAGTTATCAAATGGCGTCGTTGCCATTCTTGGGAGCGTGAAGCACTTGGAGCGAATTTCAATTTGTAGTTCATTTATTTTTTGCACTTTATTATTTTTTGTACCATTTTTATATTTTTAGAAGCCTAGTATTTAGTATTATTTTATTCTTGGCTTGTATTGCGGTGCATAGAGACACCATTTATTTTTCATTTTAAATTTGTAATAAATCGAAGACAAGCGTGATACGTGGTCATTCATACGGGTTACATTGGTCCCATGAGAGGCGTTTGTGCCTCTTACGCGACCGTTTTGTGTCTAATTTTTGTTCCCACCCTTTGACGACATGTTTTTAGGCTTAAGTCTAACAATTTACAAATTTTGATCGTGCTCTTAAACCAGGAGTTCCGTGACTACGCGGTTGGTTCCCGCAGTTACATTAGTCCCGTTCGAGGTGTTCGGACTGCTCATGGGTCATTTTGTGGCTATTTTACATTCACACCCTTTGATGACATAATTTTAAATCTATGTCTAACAGTTTGAAAATATCGGTCGTTCTCCAAAGTCGGGGGTTTCGTTACTATGCAATCTATTCCTGTGAGTGACATTGGTCCCATGTGAGGTACTCGTGCCACTTACGGGGCCATTTTGTGGTTGTTTTACTTTCTAACCCTTTGAGAATATGTTTTTAAGCCTCAGTCTAATAGTTTACAAATTTTGCTCATGCTCTCAAACTGGGGTGGTCCCGTGACTACTCGATCGATTCCTGAGAGTTACATTGGTCTCGTGTGAGGTGTTCATGCCATTTATGGGGCTATTTTGTGGTTATTTTACGTTTTAATCCTTTGAAGATATGTTTTTAATCCTAAGTCTAACAGTTTGCAAATTTTGATTGTTCTTTCAAATCGGGGCTTCCGTGACTACGCGGTTGGTTCCTGCAGGTTACATTAGTCACGTGCGAGGTGTTCGTGCCTCTTACAAGGCCATTTTGTGGCTGTTTCTCATTCTCACCCTTTGACGGCCTTTTTTAAGCCTAAGTTTAATAGTTTATAAATTTTGGTTGTGCTCTTAAACTTGGGATCCCGTGACTACGTGGTCGATTCCTGCGGGTTACATTAGGCATGTATGAGGGATCCGTGCCAATTATGGGGCCGTTTTGTGGCTATTTTACATTCTCACCCCTTGACGGCATGTTTTTAAGGCTAAGTCTAATAGTTACTAAAATTTGATCATGCTCTCAAACCGGAGGTCCTGCCATTACGCGATCGGTTCCTGCTTATTACATTGGTCCCGTTCGAGGTGTTCGTGCCTCTTATGGGGCCGATTTGTGGCTATTTTTTATTCTCACTCTTTGACGTCATGTTTTTATGCCTAAGTCTAACAATTTGCAAACTTTCGTCGTGCTCTAAAATGGGGGTCTCGTGACTACGTGGTCATTCCTACAGGTTACATTGGTCCCGTATATGGTGTTCGTGCTTGTTTTGGGGCCGTTTTGTGGCTATTTTATGTTCTCACCCTTGACATCATGTTTTAAAGCGTAAGTCTAACAGGTTGCAAATTTTGTCCGAGTTCTCAAATCGGGGCTCCCATGACTTTGAGATTGGTTCCTACAGTTATATTAGTCCCATGCGAGGTGTTCGTACCACTTACGGGTTCGTTTTGTGGCTATTTTACGTTGTCATCCTTTGACGACATGTTTTAAAACCTATGTCTAAGGGTTTATAAATTTTGGTGGTGATCTAAAATCGGGGGTTACGTGACTACGCAATCGGTTCCTGCTGGTTACAATCATCTCGTGCAAGGTATTCATGCCACCTTACGGGGTCATTTTGTGGCTGTTTTACATTTTAACCGTTTGGCGATATGTTTTTAAGACAAAGTCTAATAGTTTGTAAAGTTTGCTCGTGCTCTCAAACTAGGGGTCCCGTGACTACCCGATCACTTCCTGTGACTTACATTAGTCTCGTGCGAGGTTTTTGTGACACTTATAGGGCTTCTTTGTGGCTATTTTATATTCTAAACCTTTGACGATATGTTTTTAAGACTAAGTGTAACAGTTTGCAAATTTTGGTCGTGCTCTCAAAGCGACGGTCCCATGATTACGTAGTCATTCGGGAGGCTTACATTGGTCTGGTACCAGGTTTCGTGCCTCTTACGGGACCATTTCATGGAAATTTTATGTTCTAACCCTTTGATGGCATATTTTTAAGCCTAAGTCTAACAATTTATAAATTTTGGTCGTGCTCTCAAACCGAGAGTCCCGTGACTACGCGATGAGTTCCTGGGGGTTACATTTGTCCAATGCAAGGTGTTCGTGCCTCTTACTGGTCCGTTTTTTGGCTATTTTACATTGTCACCCTTTGATGACATGTTTTTAAGCCTAACACTAACAATTTGCTAATTTTGGTCGTGCTCTCAAATCGAGGGTCCCTTGGCTATACAGTTGGTTCCTATCGATTATGTTAGTCCTGTGAGAGGTGTTCTTTCCTCTTATGAGGCTGTTTTGTGGTTGTTTTATGTCCTGACCCATTGACGGCATGTTTTTAAGCCTAAATCTAACAGTTTGAAAATTTTGATCGTGCCCTCAAATTGGAGGTCCCGTGACTATGCAATTGTTCTTACGGGTTACATTGGTCCCGGTTACGGGGCTGTTTTGTTGCACTTTTTTGTTATCACACCTTGATGACATGTTTTTAAGTCTAAGTCAAACAATCTGTAAATTATGGTCGTTCTCTCAAACCGGTGTCCACGTGATCAGTTCTTCCAGGTTACATTGGTCCAGATCGAGGTGTTCGTTCCTCTTACGGGGCTATTTTGTGGCTTTTTTACGTTATCACACGACGATATGTTTTTAATCCTAAGTCTAAGATTTTGTAAATTTTGTTCGTGCTCTTAAAGCGTGGATCCCGTGACTACGTGTTCGGTTCCTACGGGTAACATTGGTCCCGTCCGAGGTGTTTGTCATTCTTACTGGGCCATTTTGTCGCTATTTTATGTTTTCACCCTTTGACGGAATGTTTTTAAACCTAAGTCTAATAGTTTGTGAAATTTTGGTCGTGCTCTCAAATTGTGGGTCCTGTGACTTTGCAATTGGTTCTTACGGGTCACATTAGTCCTATGGGAGATGTTCGTTCTTCTTACGAGGCCGTTTCATGGTTGTTTTATGTTCCCACCCTTTGACGGCTTATTTTTAAGCCTACATCTATCCGTTTGCAAATTTTCCTTGGACTCTCTAGCCAGGGGTCCCGTGACCACGCAGTCAGTTCTCGTGGGTTATTTGATCCCATGCAAGGTGTTTGTGCCACTTACGGGGCTGTTTTATGCCTATTTTACGTTGTAACCCTTTGACGACATGTTTTTAAGCCTAATTCTAATAGTTTACAAATTTTTGTCCTGCTCTCAAACAGGGGATCTCGTTACTACGCGATCATTCCTACGGGTTACATTGGTCCAGTGCGAGGTGTTGGTGCCTCTTACGGGGCCTTTTTGTGGTTATTTTATGTTCTCACCCATTGACGATATGTTTTTAAACCCAAATCTAGTGGTTTGCAAATTTTGATCGTGCTCTCACACCGGTGGTCCCGTGACTACGCGTTTGGTTCTTAAGTGCTACTTTAGTCCCGTACAAGCTGTTCGTGCCTCTTACGAGGCCGCTTTGTTGCTGTTTTACATTCTCACCCTTTGACAGCTTTTTTTAAGCCTATGTCATACAATTTACAAATTTTGGTCGTGCTTTCAAATGGGTGGTTCTGTGACTACGCGTTGAGTTCCTAGGGGATACATTTGTCCAATGCAAGGTGTTCGTGGCTCTTATATGGCCGTTTTTTGGCTATTTTACATTCTCACTCTTTTACGCCATGTTTTTAAGCCTAACTCTAACAATTTATCAATTTTGGTCGTGCGTGGTCATGCTCTTAAGCCAGGGGTCCCTTGACCATACACTTGGTTTCTGTCGATAACATTGGTCCCATGCGAGGCGTTCGTGCCTTTTACGAGGCCATTTTGTGGTTGCTTTATGTCCTCACCCTTTGACGACATATTTTTAAGACTAACTATAACAGTTTGCAAGTTTTAATCGCGCTCTTAAATCGAGAGTCCCATGACTATGCGATCGGTTCTTACGGGTTACATTGATCCCGATTGAGGTGTTCGTGCCTCTTACGAGGCTATTTTGTTGCTCTTTTTTATTATCACACTTTGACAGCCTATTTTTAAACCTAAGTCTCACATTTTGTAAATTTTGGTCGTGCTCTCAAAGCGGGGATCCCGTGACTATGTGATTGGTTCCTGAAGGTTACATTAGTCCAGTACAAGGTGTTCGTGCTTCTTAAAAGGCTATTTTATGGCTGTTTTATGTTCATACCCTTTGACGGTATGTTTTTAAGCCTAAGTCAATAAGTTTGCAAATTTTGGTCCTGCTCTCTAACCGGGGGTCCCGTGACTATGTGGTCAGTTCCTATGGGTTATATTGATCTCATGCATGGTCTTCATGCCACTTATGGGGCCTTTTTGTGGATGTTTTACATTCTAACACTTTATGACATGTTTTTAAGCCAAAGTCTAACAGTTTGCAAATTTTGGTCTTGCCCTCACACTGCGGTTCTCGTGACTATTCGGTCATTCATGCGGGATACATTGGACCCGTACGAGGTGTTTGTGACACTTATGGGGACGTTTTACGGCTATTTTATGTTCTCACCCTTTGGCGGCATGGTTTTAAGACTAAGCCTAGCAATTTAGAAATTTTGACCCTGTTCTCAAATCGGGGGTCCCAGGACTACGCGGTTGGTTCTTCCGTGCTACGTTAGTCCCGTGCGAGGTGTTCGTGCCTCTTACAAGCCTGTTTTGTGGATACTTTACGTTCTCACCCTTTGATGGTTTATATTTAGGCCTAAGTCTAATAGTTTTCAAATTTTGGTCGTACTCTCAAATCGGGGGTGCTTTGACTATCCGGTGAGTTCCTAGGGGTTACATTTGTCCAGTGCAAGGTGTTAGTGGCTCTTAAATGGCCATTTTTAGCTATGTTACGTTCTCACGCTTTGATGACATGTTCTTAAGCCCAACTTTAATAATTTGTTAATTTTAGTCGTGCACTCAAACGTGGGGTCCCTTGACTATACAGTTGGTTCCTACTGGTTACATTTGGTCCGGCGTGAGGTGTTCATTTCTCTTACAGTGCCATTTTGTGGTTGTTTTATGTCCTCACCCTTTGACGGCATGTTTTTAAGCCTAACTCTAACAATTTACAAATTTTGATTATGCTCTCAAATCGGGGGTCCCATGACTATGTGGTCGGTTCTTGCGGGTTACATTGTTCCTGATCGAGGAGTTGGTGCCTCTGAAGGGGATATTTGTTGCTCTTTTTTGTTATCACACTTTGATGACCTATTTTTAAACCAAAGTCTGACAATTTGTAAATTTTGGTAATTCTCTCAAAGCGGGGATCCCGTGACTATTTGATTGGTTCCTGCCCGTTACATTAGTCCAGTGCAAGGTGTTCGTGCTTATTACAAGGCTATTTTATCGTTGTTTTATGTTTTTGCCCTTTGACGGTATGTTTTTAAGGCTAAGTCTATGAGTTTACAAATTTTGGTCATGCTCTTTAACTGGGGGTCCTGTGACTATGTGGTCAGTTCCTATGGGTTATATTCATCCCGTGCAAAGTATTCGTGCCACTTACGGGGCCTTTTTGTGGATGTTTTACATTCTAACACTTTTACGACATGTTTTTAAGTCAAAGTCTAAAAATTTGCAAATTTTGGTCGTGTTGTCAAACTGGGGGTGTCGTGACTAATGGGTCATTTTTACGGGTTACATTGAACCCGTGCGAGGTGTTTGTGTCACTTACGGTGCCGTTTTATCGCTATTTTATTTTCTCACCCTTTGGTGGCATGTTTTTAAGCCCAAGTCTAGCAATTTAGAAATTTTGACCATGCTCTCAAATCAGGGGTCTCGTGACTATGCGGTTGGTTCTTGTATACTACTTAGTCACATGCGAGGTGTTCGTGCCTCTTATAAGTCTGTTTTATGGCTATTTTACGTTCTCACCCTTTAACCAATTATTTTAAAGCCTAAGTGTAAGAGTTTGTAAATTTTGGTCGTGTTCTCAAATCGGGGGTCTTGTGACAACCCGATGAGTTCCTAGGGGTTACATTTGTCCAATGCAAGGTGTTTGTGCCTCTTACATGGCCATTCTTAGGTTATTTTAAGTTCTCACCCTTTGACGACATGTTTTTAAACCCAACTCTAACAATTTTTTAATTTTGGTCGTCCTCTCAAACTGGGGTCCCTTGACGAAACAGCTGGTTCGTGCCGGACATTGGTCCCATGTGGCATGTTAGTACCTCTTACGATGACATTTTATGTCCTTACCATTTGATGGCATGTTTTTAAGCCTAACTCTAACATTTTGCAAATTTTGGTCGTGCTCTCAAATCGGGGGTCCCATGACCACCCAATTGGTTCTTACGGGTTACATTGGTCCTGATCAAGGAGTTTGTGCCTTTGACGGGGCTATTTTGTTGCTCTTTTTTATTATCACACTTTAACAGCCTACTTTGAAACCTAAGTCTGATAGCTTGTAGACATGGTGACTTTACCCCATCTGAGGGGTATTCTCGACTAAAAAATGGAAGAGGGAATAGACGAACCAAATTCCCACGGCCCCGAGGAGAAAATGTATCGAGGTTTCCAATTATGATTCGAGGTCTGAGTGACCAAGAGCATCTTTTTCTCAGGCCTCCGAGCTACGAACTGATAGTAGCTCGGATGATTCTTGTCTGAGGTGGGGACGTACCACCCAGCAAAGACCTGAACTGGGAGGTCAGAGTGGTGGACTGCCCTCCATAAGATGATGGCCCATATAATAACTCTCCAAGCATTGGGAGAGAGCTGCGAGGGGGCCAAGTTGATAAAGGAAAGAATGGACCTAATGACAGGGTGAAAGGGAAGACGAAAACCTAGCTTGAACATCTGCTAGTACAAGCAGATTTCTCCATCTTGACCGTGGTAGGCCCTCTCTTCCCTCAGAAGTCTCCTTAATTGGATTGAGGGACTGATGGAGTATAGGTATCTGAAGTGCAATAGATCCACCTCAGTGATCGTGATCTCGTACTCGGCCGCCTCAGATACGTCAACATCACTTTCGGCGTCCTCATCATCGTCAGGCTCAACGTCGACTGGAGCAGACGTAGACAGGTTACCAGGGAACCTCTGACCAAACTCGGCCCCGGTAACGGCCGACAGGGGGATAGCATCTAGAATGGGTGGCACAACCACACTTGGCTCAACAAGTTCAATCTCGGAAGAAGAACCTGAGGTACCTATACCGTTTTGAGATGAGGCGCGGCTGGAGACCTCGGCCTGGTCAGGGTCCTGACTAGTCTGAGGAGTAAAATCCATGGCCTCTTGGAAAGAGTCCACAGACATTGGGTCGGAGGTGGAAGACTCAGACTCAAACATCAGCAAGTTATTGGCAGAGACATCTGTCTGATAGAAATTCTCAGGTGGACGAGGGTATACCACCTTGAGAGGTGGAGGAAAGAGGGGTCTGGCAGGGAATTCCTGTGACCTACGAGCTTCTTCCTTAGCTCTCTCTATTTGCCTAATTTTCTCTAAGGTCTTTTCTCTAAGAGAAGGGAAGTCCTCAAGAAGTTGGTACAGGGGTCTGAGCATCAGGGGACGACCCTAAACTTGAGGAAAACTCCTAAAACTACAAACAAGTTTGGCTTGAAAAATAAAGGAGCCCAAAGATCAAATTAAGGAGTTTTTCAGAAAACCTAGTTCACCGGAAAATTCAAATCCTCGCTGGAAAACTCATAGAACCACCGGAAAACTCAAAACCTCGCCGGAAAATTCAAATCAAAATGCCAAAAATGAAGGAAATGCGGAGGTAGAGGTACCTGAAGATGAGCTGATGGATGAAAAAGAAGAAATCTCGCAAGAAACTAGGCGAATCCTCTGCAGAAAAAACGGTGGAATGAAGAAGCCTCGGAGAGAAAATTTGCAAAAACAGTGCGCGCGAAAGAGAGAAATGAGGAAGTAGAAAAGGGAAAGAAAGGGTTTAACCCTTAAATACCTAGGCACACTTCCCAAGGCTCATCATTGCCTTAGGAAACCCAAGGGACAACTGACAGTGCACGCAAGCCAAGTGGGCACGCCTTAGCCTGGGACAGGTGTCGCGCAGGTGTTGGCCTTGGGGTGATCAGGCCTCGGAGGTGAGAATCCCCTAGCCCCCTGCTCTCGCAAATGACTAAGGGCTGGGGGGTGATTGATATGCCCAAGTATAACCTCGGCCCAGGGATACCCACCTCGGCCGAGATAATGACCGAGACATGGATCGACCCAAGGAGGGGTAAGGGCCCACGATTTCATCCCTCGGCCAGGCCTACCTCGGCCCGGGCCGACACTACTACATATACCTCGCCAAGGACCGCGCATTGCAGGCATCATCAACAACATCCTAAAGTACCCAGGAATAGCAACCTCGGCCATCAGTATGCCGAGAGGACAAGAAGCCACTTCATCTTCAACGCGGATCCTACCTCGGCTTGGGCCGAGGCTACCAGAGGTATTAATAATCATCAGCATGCTTCATGCCCAACCTCATCTCGAGCTGACCCAAGCATATGTTTCGGCTAATATCAAGCCGAGACTCCTCATGACACCGCGCGGATTGAGCGGACATCCAACCTTTACAGCTCGGCCTCTCAAAGGCCGAGGTCATTCACCAACATGACTGCCGAGCATCTGTTGACATTTGGATAAAGACACATGGGCACAAATCAGTTGTAACAAGATTATTCTCCACATGGGGGAGAATATTTCATCATCATTGCTTACATGTGACGAGGACAGGTGGCATTCCCACATTGGTGAGGATATCACACACATGCTCACTGTATGCATGGGGGGTACATTACACCCCCTAGACACTATATATAGGGGTCATACCCTACCTTGCAAAAGGATCTCATTCAAGCAACCCTAGCAAAAACCCTGTAAAAATATACTGTAGAGAGAGAGCTTGAGGGAGTTGTACCCATGGTCATTAGTACCATCTTTCAGTGATATTACTCACACACTCACTATGGACGTAGGCCAGACAGGATGAACCACCTATATTTCAGTGTTGATCTCCTCATATCCTCGTCTCCTTCTCTTCTCTTTTTATAGCTGTACTGCCATTGTTATATACATATAGAGCTTGGAAACACCTTACCTGGTGGTGCTGATTCCCAGCATCATCACTAACGGTTTTTAAATTTTGGTCGTGCTCTCAAATAAGGGGTATCGTGACTATGCGGTCATTCCTGTGGGTTACATTGGTACCGTGTGAGGTGATCGTCCCTCTTACAGAGCCGTTTTGTGGCTATTTTACGTTCTCACCCTTTGATGGAATGATTTAAAGCCTAAGTCTAGCGATTTTGAAATTTTGATTATGCTCTCCAACCTGTTGTCTCGTGACTACGCAGTTTCTTCTTGCATCCTACGTTTGTCTGTGCGAGGTGTTAATGCCTCTTACAAGGCCATTTTTTGGCAATTTCATGTTCTCACCCTTTGAAGTCTTGTTTTTAAGCCCAAGTCTAACATTTTGCAAATTTTGGTTGTATTTTCAAGTCGGGGGTCCTGTGATTTCGCGGTGAGTTCCTGGGTTTATATTTGTCCAATGCAAGGTGTTCGTGCCTCTTACATGGTCGTTTTTAGGTATTTTATGTTCTCACCCTTGGACGGCATGTTTTTAAGCCTAATTATAATAGTTTACAAATTTGGGTCATTCTCTCAAATCGAGGTCCCATGGCTACGCGATCGAGTCTTACGCGTTACATTGGTCCCAATCGAGGTCTTCGTGCCTCTTACGGGGCTATTTTATGGCTCTTTTACATTATCACATAGCAACATGTTTTTAAGCCTATGTCTAACAGTTTGTAAATTTTGGTCATGTGGTCAAAGCGTGGATCCCGTGACTATGCGTTCGGTTCCTGAGGGTTGCATCGGTCCCGTGCAAGGTGTTCTTCCTTCTTACTGGGCTGTCTAATGGCTATTTTATGTTTTACCCTTTGATGGCATGTTACAAGCCTAAGTCTAACAGTTTACAAATTTTAGTCATGTATTCAAACCGGGGGTCCCGTGACCATGCGGGTGGTTCTTGCGGGTTACATCACATGCAAGGTATTCGTACCACTTACGGGATAATTTTTGGCTATTTTACATTCAAACCATTTGATGACATGTTTTTAAGACTAGGCCTAACAGTTTGCAAATTTGGCCCTGCTCTCAAACAGGAGGTCTCTGCAGTTACATCAGTCATGTGTGAGGCGTTCGTGCCTCTTACGAGGACTTTTGTGACGATTTTACGTTCTCACCCTTTGACGACATGTTTTTAAGCCTAAGTCTAGCGGTTTGCAAATTTGACCATGGTCTCAAATCGGGGGTCCCGTGACTACGTGGTTGGTTCTTACGTGCTACGTTAGTCCCGTGCGTGGTGTTCATGCCTTTTACATGGCCGTTTTGTGGTTGTTTTACGTTCTCAACCTTTGAAGGCTATTTTTTTGGTTTAAGTCTAATAATTTGCAAATTTTGTTCATGCATTCGAATCGGGGGTCCTGTGACTACGCGGTGAGTTCCTATTGAAATAGCGTTGCCAAAGCCGTTTATGAAAATAAACTATTTAAGCAACTCCGAAAGTTTGTTGAAGAAACTCTTTACTTAAATCAAAACGATTTTGAACACAAGATGTGTTAACAAAAGTATGTACGAGATTAGGACAAGATTTGATAACAAGTTTTAGTAAACAGTTTAAAATGTTTTAAACTCAGCACACTATTAGAAAGAGATGAGAAGATGAAGAAATATTGATACTCAGGATTTTTAACGTGGTAAAACCTCAACCTTGAGGAAACATCCACGACTCCCTCTACGGAGTAAAACAAAAAACAATCACTAAAACAAATATATGAGTTACAACCTATTTAACTAACATGCACACAAAAACAAATCTATACAAGTTCAGGATTGTACCCTCTGGCGTCCTTAACTTTTCTGCAGATCTTGTTTGTTGATGTAGTTGTCTCAGTTTGTCAACTCTTCTTTGTTTCAGCACTTTACGTCGACTTATTATTCACCAAATCTTATAGCCAACACTTTGAGTGTTTGTAGTGTGAAGATGTTTGTGAATGGTGTTCTAAAACACATGCATGCACACACACACACTTATTAGATACAGACGATCCTAACAAATCACATATAAAGTCTATATGCAGTGTATTTGCTATTTTTCTTTCTTACAAAACCAAGAACCTTTTTGACCTTTCAAAATAACCCAGATTCCACGGAGATCTTGCTTAAAAATCGGTCAAGACCTTTCTCAATCACTTTTGAAAATATTATGTGGATTGAGAACCCTGCAAGTGCGAATCCCACTAGGTCAGGTTAGGTTTTGTAAAAACAGAAATAGAAAAACATCTATTGTTGATTCTGAAGTAAGAAAATGTTTTATCAGAAAACAATCAACAACGAAATTCTCAAGATGATAAATAAATGCAACTAAGTGTGCTGTGACATGAAAAACTTCAGATCTATGATTTCTATTGAAAGAGAAACAATATCTGAGTCTATGTCTAAGTTGGAAATAAGATTTATGAACACAAGGATTTCAGCAACCCAGAAATCACTCAACTCGAACTCTCATAACTCAAGAAACACTAAGGATGGTGTTTATATGGTTATGGTGTTTATGAAGAGGTAAGTGGTTTAGGTTTTGAGGTATTTGGACGAAGTTAGGGTTTCTAACTAGGGTTTGGTTTCTCTCTCTAACTTCTCTCTTCTCTCTTCTCTCTCCTCTCTCTATTCTCTGAGACTTTTCAAAATGGCAAAAGCTTTCGAAGGCTGAGATGAGAGGCCTTTAAATAGGAAGAGAAGAAGATTCCAGAGCTTCGTTCAAAATCAAGGGCTGTGATTGAGTCAAGCTCCTTTGACTACAATCTAAGGGTTCACAGCAGGCGGTGGAATAAACAGGCTGTGATTGGCTTAAGGGTTTACACTGGGATTCACTCAAAAGACATGCAGGCCATCGATAAGGGTTGATCTAAGGGCTGAAAGCACGCGATAGTTTGTCTCAGTAAAGAAACACAGTTCAGGCCAATCAGAGGACACCAGGTGTAGGCCTGAGGATGAATGTAAACGCGCGTCCCAAAATAATTACAAAGCCAACCCTAGAGTCTCTAGCGCTTTCGGTTTCTACCCAGAGTAACTTTAGGCCAATAAACAAAACAATCCATATTTATACATTAACCCCAAGACCTTTTAAAACAAGTTTTAATTAAATAAAACCTTGTTTAAAATATGTTTTAAATTCCCAAAAAATTATTAAAAATCAAATTGAGGGATTTAAACACACTCACAACATTAATACTCATAGTGGTGCAATATGAAATGCAAGAATGAAATTCTAAGTGTGTGAGTGATGGCTATAGTCTCAGGATCATCACAAGATGGATAGAAGAAGAAGCAACTCAATCTCTGAAGCTCTTTGGTTTCTAGGATAGACACTATTTTGTCACAATTTCCAAACTAGATGAGCTCTTATACAGTCTAGACTCAAATGAGTCAAAAGTATAAGGGCTTCAATCTCCCCCTTTGGAAATATGAGACAAAATCTCCTTTGAGTCATCTCAACTCGTAGGGCGACAACAAATAAGAAAAACTTATTCCTATAACGGTTCTATCTACCCAAATCCTAGAAAGCAAAAATTACATAACTCAACTATATACAGTTTAACATCCTATTATTACAATAAAGAATGACTGTACAAGAAGAATACCTGCAAAAAATTACTAAGATCAAGCTTTTTAGTATATGCAGTAGACTCAAATTTCTCCCCCATTTTGTCTCAAATGGACAAAGGGAAAGAACTTGGCAAATATGACAGGTATTTACTCAACACAAATCATACCAATAGATTTACGTAAAGAAATGAATCTATTATAATCAAGAGGTTTGGTAAATAAATCTGCAAGTTGTAGATCAGTAGAAAGATAATTGATTTCTAATTCCTTGGTTTCAACTAATTCACGAATAAAATGATGTCTTATTTTAATGTGCTTAGTTCACGAGTGTTGAACTGGGTTCTTAGAAATGTTAATCGCACTTTGATTATCACAATAGAGATGAAGTGTGGGTTCTAGAATACCATAATCACTTAGCATTTGTTTAAGCCATAACAATTGGGCACAACAGCTACCGGCGGCTATATATTCAGATTCAGCAGTCGAGAGAGATGTGCAGTTCTGTTTTTTACTACTCCATCCTACCAAGTTATTACCAATATAACAACATGCGCCTGAAGTGCTTTTACTATCATCAGTACACCCAGCCCAATCAGCATCAGTGTACCCAATAATAGTGCTAGGTGTGTCATTCGTGTACCAAATTCCTAAATTTAGAGTGCCTTTAACATATTTAATTATGCGTTTAAATGGCTCTCCTTGGGGTTGTTTTGATAACGCGCACAAACACAAACAGCATACATGATATTAGGACGCGAGGCAGTCAGATAGAGTAATGTGCCAATCATACTACGATATAAGGTAGAGTCTACAGATTTTCCATTTTCATCTTTAGATAATTTCTCTGTAGTATTCATAGGCGTTTTAGCACTTTTAGCACTCTCGAGGCCAAATTTTTAACTATCTCTAATGCGTACTTAGTCTACGAAAGAAACAAGCCATCTTGTTGTTGTTTGACTTGGAGACCTAGGAAGAACTGTAACTCCCCCATAAGGGACATCTGAAATTCCTTACTCATAATTTCAGCAAAAGATTTTACTTCTGAGGTAGAAGTGGATCCAAATATGATATCGTCTACATAGACTTGAGCGATAGTAATGTGTTTGCCAAAATGTTTGACAAATAAGGTTTGGTCATTTCCACCTCTTTTGAAATCTTTGTCCAGCAGAAAACTGGACAGCCGCTCATACCAAGCTCTAGGAGCTTGCTTAAGACCATATAAAGCCTTTTTCAACCGAAATACATGATTAGGATAATTAGGGTCAATGAACCCTTTAGGTTGTTCTACATAGGTTTCCTCGGCAAGTATTCCATTAAGGAACACAGATTTAACATCCATTTGATATAATGTAAAATGCATGTGACAAGCTATAGCAAGAAGCAGACGAACTGATTCTAAACGAGTAACAGGAGCAAACGTCTCATTAAAATCAAGTCCTTCTATTTGGGAGTAACCTTGAGCAACTAGTCTAGCTTTATTTCTAATTATCATCCCATTTTCATCAGTTTTATTTTTGAAAATCCAACGAGTACCAATAACCTTTTTGTGATCAGGACGTGGAACAAGAAACCAAACATCATGAATGACAAATTGTAAAAGTTCATCCTGCATAGCAGAAATCCAGTGAGAGTCATTCAATGCCTCATTTACATTCTTTGGTTCCAAGAGAGAAACAAAGCAAGCATAGAGAGCATAATTTCTAAGTTGGGATCTTGTACGTACTGGTTCACCAGGGTTACCAACTATGTTGTTTATGGGATGATCTTTAGAAACCCAGTTAGGTACTTCAGGTGACTCAATAGGTAATGAATTATCTATTTCAGAAGAGTCATTTTCTAAAATATTTGACGATTCTTCTTCTATAGTTAATTCACTAGTCTTGCTTTCTACAGTAGTGTCACTAACAATTACATTTATGGATTCCATTAAGGTCTTAGTGCGAAGATTATACACTCGATAAGCTCTACTGTTAGGTGAATAACCTAAGAATATGGCTTTATCTCCTCTACTCTCAAATTTAGATAAGTGTTCCCTATCTTTGCAAACATAGCAGGTACTACCAAAGGTTCTAAGGTACTTAAGATTAGGCTTTTTATTGTACCAAAGTTCATAAGAGGTTTGTTTCGAATTCTTTCTAAGATAGACCCTATTAATTAGATGGCAAGCTGTACGAATAGATTCTACCCAAAAATACTTAGGTAAGTTCTTAGCATGGAGCATGACACGTGCCATCTCTTGAAGAGTTCGATTCTTTCTCTCAGCTATTCCATTTTGTTGAGGGGTCTTAGGAGCACTGAACTCATGTTTGTAACCATTATAGTCACAATATTCTACAATACCAGTGTCTTTGAATTCACCACCTCTATCACTTCTGATTCTATTCACTTGAGTGTCTTTTTCATTTTCAATCCGTAAGAGAATCTTTAAAAAAGTTTGAAAAGTATCGGATTTTTGTTTTAAGAAAGCTACCCAAGTGAATATGGTGAAGTCATCAACCATAACTAGAATATAACTGTGTCCACAAAGGCTAACAGTTTGAGAAGGACCCATTAGGTCCATATGGATGAGTTCTAAGGGATTAGATGTAAGGATATCTTTAACCCTTTTATGAGGTGCTTTAACAATTTTTACTTCTTGACAGGGACCACAGACAATGTTATGAATAGGTTTAATTTTTGGTATTCCTCTAACTATCTGTTAAGAAGACAATTTACTCAAATTTTCGTAATTAATGTGACCCATTCTGTTATGCCATATCTCGTTGTCATCCATTCTGGCAACATTACAGATTTCAGAACTAGACATGACAGTATAACAATTGTCAGGGGTCCTGAATCCTGTAATTAAGCATTCTCCCTTTTCATTTAAAATCTTGCAATTGTTCTTTGAAAAGGTAACAGTGTAGTTTGAGTCACAGAATTGCGAAATGCTAAGTAAATTAGCCTTAAGACCTTTAACTAAGAGAACATTTTCAAGAAGAGGAAGTCCTTTTTCTTTAAGGGTTCCTTTGCCTATGATCTGGGATGATATACCATCACCAAAAACAACTTTTCCACCATCAAAATGGGTTTTATTTAAAAGTTTTGTATCATCACCTGTCATATGCTTGGAACATCCAGAATCCAAGTACCAACCAGAAGATGTAAGTTCAGCTTTTAAGGCAGAAATAACAATATTACACTTCATCTGGGGTACTAGATCATCTTTTCTAACCCAAATTGCTCTGGTTTTCTGTTTGCGCTGATTTGCTCTTATTTGATAAAATTTGCGAGCAGTAGATTTTTGTTGAAAAACATTTTGCGCATGATTTTGAGTAAATTTGAATTCCTGAGCATTTTATTTAGAAAAGGTTCTGGTAATCCTTCTAGTAAATGTCCTTTTAGGTTTAGTCTTTCTATTCCTATAGTTAGAGTTTTTGTCTGGTGGCCTGGGAAGGACATAATTGTTACGACTCCTCCTAGAATAGTTAAAGTTATGATACATAGGAGTGTTGTAGATAGGATTAATCAGTCTCCTAGCATAGAAATTATCGAAAGAGTGACCATATATATCACAATAGGAGCAATAAAGATTGCTCAGAATAGGGTTTTCCTTAGGAAAGTCTCTAAACAAAGGTTTTGAGAAATTTTGAGGCTGAATTTTATTCCTAGGTAGCATAGATTTGAAAGCAGGTTCACTTTCCCTAATAGGGGGGCAGACATATTTTCCCTTTGGTAAACTTTCATGCTTAGAGCAACTTACATTTTCAGTGTTAGTGTTTTGATGGTCAAACTTAGTTTTTAGAGAATGAAAGTCTGGACATGTTTCAATAGGTCTTTTGCCTCCTGACACAAACTTGATAGGTTCAACATGTTTAGTTTGTGTCTTCAAATTGGGGCAAAACCCTATTCCAGTTCTATCATCAGAATTGGTTTTAGATTCAGCAACGAATTCCTCAAAACATTTAGAATTGTTTTCAAATTTGGTAAATTTTTTGAAAACAGTTGCTGTCTTTTCTTTTGTTTGTTCCAATTCTAATAATGTCCCTTTGTATTTTTTCTCCAGAATTTCATTAGCTTCAGTTAAAGTTTTCAGTTTTTCATCAAACACTTTAACTTCACATTCATGAGACATGCATTGAGTAGTATACTCTTCAGCATTCAGTTTTACCATTAGGCTTAGATCCTCTAGTTTTTTGGTAAGATCTTTTACAATCTTTTCTAGTCTAGTACTTTTTTTAAGAGTTTTAGTATATAGAGTGTGGATGTCTGGGAGATCATCATTGTCAGAGTCACTAAGTGAAGTGTGTGAAGTGACCCCTAAGGTTTCATTTCTTAAACTCACGCACCCATTGACATCAGCAGTATCGATTGCCCTTTGACTCACACACCCCGAGGAAGAGGTATTAATGTTCTCAGTAAGTAAAGCATCTAAACCAGTTAAAGTATGATTCAAAGCAACAGAACTAGAATTACTAAACTCATCCTCACTATCAAGCATAGGCATATCATCATTGTATATGATTTTGGCAAAGAAGGCTAAACAAGGATCAAAACCATCAGAAGTCTCAGGTTCCTCATTTTCAGAATCACTTGAGTCATCCCAGGTTTTGCAGATATTGGCTCTAGAGTGTTTGTTTTGGGCATTTAAATTAACTCTACAGTCTTGAGCAATGTGTCCTAGTTTACCACATCTATAGCATTCAGTCTTCTTGAGGTCTCTGTGAGGTCTTGTGTTGTCCTTGTTCTGTTTGTCATGAGGTTTCTCATGGGGCTTGTGATTTGAAGGAGTAGAATAATTAGACTTGCCCTGTCTATTTGCAACACTGTTTCTAAATTTAACAATTTTCTTAAATTGTTTTGTCATTAGGGCAATCTGATTATCTAGACTTTCTAAGTCACAGTCCTCATCAGAATCATTACTAGGGGTGTTTAACTCAGGCTTAATCATCTTAGAGGTAAAGCTAAGATTGGAATTGGTATGTTTCCTATTAGTGTGGGTCAATTGTTTCTTAAACTCTAATTCCATTTCCACAGTTCTTAATTTGCTACTGAGTAATTCAGGAGTGAGATTAATATCACACATCTCCTCAATAGCATATCTTTTATTGTCAAATTTTTGTGGTAATGATCTCAGAATTTTAGACACAATTTCTTGTCTATCATAAGTTATACCATTGGCATGAAGTTTAGTGACAATATCAGTAAGGTTCATATAAAAATCATCGAAAGACTCAGATTCAAACATGATTAAGGTATTGTACTATTGGATTAACATCTGAGTCTTAGCAGCTTTGACTCTAGAGTCTCCTTCGTGGGCAGTAATCAAGGTATCCCATGCTTCCTTGGAAGTGGTACAGGATGAGATTCTCTTGAACTCATGTTCGTTAATAGACATAAATATAGCGTTCTTGCCTTTGTTATTATTTCGAGAAACCTGTTTCTCTTCTTGAGTAAACTCACTCAATATTTTCTTAATCCTTTCATTGCTTCCATCAGTGGCTGGTTTAGTTGGATAAGAGTATCCATTTTCAATAATATACCACACATCATCTCCCAGAGTGCCTTGAATGAAAGCAATCATTCTTACTTTCCAGTAAGAAAAATTGGTTCCATCAAAGACTGGAGGTCTGGTCAAGTTACCATATCTTTCATTTTTCTCGTCCATAATTGATTTTGAGAAAACAGTTTCAGAAACTCAGGATCTTTTTGAAAAAAGTTCACCAAAAGCTCTGATACCAATTGAAATAGCGTTGCCAAAGCCGTTTATGAAAATAAACTATTTAAGCAACTCCGAAAGTTTGTTGAAGAAACTCTTTACTTAAATCAAAACAATTTTGAACACAAGATGTGTTAACAAAAGTATGTACGAGATTAGGACAAGATTTGATAACAAGTTTTAGTAAACAGTTTAAAATGTTTTAAACTCAGCACACTATTAGAAAGAGATGAGAAGATGTAGAAATATTGATACTCAGGATTTTTAACGTGGTAAAACCTCAACCTTGAGGAAACATCCACGACTCCCTCTACGGAGTAAAACAAAAAACAATCACTAAAACAAATATATGAGTTACAACCTATTTAACTAACATGCACACAAAAACAAATCTATACAAGTTCAGGATTGTACCCTCTGGCATCCTTAACTTTTCTGCAGATCTTGTTTGTTGATGTAGTTGTCTCAGTTTGTCAACTCTTCTTTGTTTCAGCACTTTACGTCGACTTATTATTCACCAAATCTTATAGCCAACACTTTGAGTGTTTGTAGTGTGAAGATGTTTGTGAATGGTGTTCTAAAACACATGCATGCACACACACACACACACTTATTAGATACAGACGATCCTAACAAATCACATATAAAGTCTATATGCAGTGTATTTGTTATTTTTCTTTCTTACAAAACCAAGAACCTTTTTGACCTTTCAAAATAACCCAGATTCCACGGAGATCTTGCTTAAAAATCGGTCAAGACCTTTCTCAATCACTTTTGAAAATATTATGTGGATTGAGAACCCTGCAAGTGCGAATCCCACTAGGTCAGGTTAGGTTTTGTAAAAACAGAAATAGAAAAACATCTATTGTTGACTCTAAAGTAAGAAAATGTTTTATCAGAAAACAATCAACAACGAAATTCTCAAGATGAGAAATAAATGCAACTTAGTGTGCTGTGACATGAAAAACTTCAGATCTATGATTTCTATTGAAAGAGAAACAAGATCTGAGTCTATGTCTAAGTTGGAAATAAGATTTATGAACACAAGGATTTCAGCAACCCAAAAATCACTCAACTCGAACTCTCATAACTCAAGAAACACTAAGGATGGTGTTCATCTGGTTATGGTGTTTATGAAGAGGTAAGTGGTTTAGGTTTTGAGGTATTTGGACGAAGTTAGGGTTTCTAACTAGGGTTTGGTTTCTCTCTCTAACTTCTCTCTTCTCACTTCTCTCTCCTCTCTCTATTCTCTGAGACTTTTCAAAATGGCAAAAGCTTTCGAAGGCTGAGATGAGAGGCCTTTAAATAGGAAGAGAAGAAGATTCCAGAGCTTCGTTCAAAATCAAGGGCTGTGATTGAGTCAAGCTCCTTTGACTACAATCTAAGGGTTCACAGTAGGCGGTGGAATAAACAGGCTATGATTGGCTTAAGGGTTTACACTGGGATTCACTCAAAAGACATGCAGGCCATCGATAAGGGTTGATCTAAGGGCTGAAAGCACGCGATAATTTGTCTCAGTAAAGAAACACAGTTCAGGCCAATCAGAGGACACCAGGTGTAGGCCTGAGGATGAATGTAAACGCGCGTCCCAAAATAATTACAAAGCCAACCCTAGAGTCTCTAGCGCTTTCGGTTTCTACCCAGAGTAACTTTAGGCCAATAAACACAACAATCCATATTTATACATTAACCCCAAGACCTTTTAAAACAAGTTTTAATTAAATAAAACCTTGTTTAAAATATGTTTTAAATTCCCAAAAAATTATTAAAAATCAAATTGAGGGATTTAAACACACTCACAACATTAATACTCATAGTGGTGCAATATGAAATGCAAGAATGAAATTCTAAGTGTGTGAGTGATGTCTATAGTCTCAGGATCATCACAAGATGGATAGAAGAAGAAGCAACCCAATCTCTGAAGCTCTTTGGTTTCTAGGATAGACACTATTTTGTCACAATTTCCAAACTAGATGAGCTCTTATACAGTCTAGACTCAAATGAGTCAAAAGTATAAGGGCTTCACCTGGGGGTTAAATTTGTCCAATGTAAGGTGTTAGTGCATCTTACATGGCCTTTTTTGTCTATTTAACGTTCACACCCTTTGGCGACATGTTTTTAAGCCTAATTATAACAATTTCTTAATTTTGGTCGTGCTTTTAAACCAGGGGGCCCTTGACTATACAGTTGGTTCCTATTGGTAACATTTGTCCTGTGTGGGGTGTTCATGCCTCTTACGATGCTGTTTTGTAGTTTATTTATGTTCTCTCTTTTTGACGGCAGGTTTTTAATCCTAACTCTAATAGTTTGTAAATATTGGTCGGGCTCTGAAAATGAGGGTCCTGTGACTATGCAATCAGTTCTCACGGTTTACATTGGTCCTGATCGAGGTGTTCGTGCCTCTTACTGGATAGTTTTGTTGCTCTTTTACGTTCTCACACTTTGATGACATATTTTTAAGCCTAAGTCTAACAGTTTGTAAATTTTGGTCGTGCTCTCAAATTGGGGATCCCGTGACTATGTGTTCGGTTCTTACTAGTTACATTAATCCCGTGCGAGGTGTTCTTCCTTCTTACTGGGCCGTTTTGTGTTCTCTCCCTTTGATGGCATGTTTTTAAGCCTAAGTCTAACATTTTGTAAATTTTGGTCGGGCTCTCAAATCGGGGGTCCCATGAATATACGGTTGGTTCCCGCGGGTTACATTAGTCCCGTGCGAGGTGTTCGTACATCTTACAAGGACATTTTATAGTTATTTTATGTTCTCACCCTTTGACGGCATGTTTTAAGCCTGTCAATCAGTTCACAAACTTGGTTGTGTTTTCTAACCAAGGCTCCTGTGACTACGCGGTCAGTTCCTGTGGGTTACATTAGTCCCATGCAAGGTGTTCGTGACACTTACAGAGCCGTTACTTGGCTATTTTACATTCTAACCCTTTAACGACATGTTTTCAAGCCCAAGTCTAACAATTTTCCAATTTGGGTCGTGTTCTCAAACTAGGGATCCCATTACTACTCGATCGGTTCTTGTAGATAACATTGGTCCCACGTGAGGTGTTCGTTCCACTCACGGGGCTGTTTTGTGGCTATTTTACATTCTCACCCTTTGACGGCATATTTTTAAGCCCAAGTCTAACAACTTGCAAATTTTGATCATGCTCTCAAATCGGGGGTCCCGTGACTACGCGATTGGTTCCTGCGGGTTACATTCGTCCAGTGCGAGGTGTTCGTGCCTCTTACAAGGTCGTTTTATGTCTATTTTACGTTCTCACCCTTTGATGAATTTTTTAATCCAAAGTCTAGGAGTTTGCAAATTTTGGTCGTGCTCTTAAGCCGGAGGTATCGTGACTACGCGATCCATTCTTGCAGGTTGCAATGGTCCCATGAGATCGTTTCGTGCCTCTTACAGGGATATTTTGTATTTGTTTTACGTTCTCATCCTTTGATGTCGTGTTTTTAAGCCTAAGTCTAATAGTGTACAAATTTTTGTTGTTCTCTCAAATCGGGGTTTTCGTGACTACGCGGTCGGTGCTTGTGGGTTACATTGGTCCTGTGCGAGGGGTTCGTGTCTCTTATGATACTATTTTGTGGTTGTTTTGTGTTCTTACTCTTTGCCGTCATGTTCTTAAGCCTAAGTCTAACATTTGGTCAATTTTGGTTGTGTTCTCAAATCGGGGGTCACGTGACTATGTAGTTGATTCCTGTGGGTTACATTTTTTTCGTGTTAGGTGTTCGTGCCTCTTACGGGGTCGTTTTATAGTTGTTTTATATTGTCACCCTTTAATGGCTTATTTTTATGCGTAAGTCTAATGCTTGGAAAATTTTGGTCCTGCTCTCAAATCGGAGGACCCGTGAATGTGCGATAGGTTGCTGCGGGTTAAATTGGTCCCGTACGAGGTGTTCGTGCCACTTATGGGTCGGTTTTGTGACTGTTTTACATTCTAACCCTTTGACTACATGTTTTTAAGCCCAACTCTAACAATTTGCAAATTTCGGGAGTGCTCTAAAACTGAGGGTTTCGTGACTACACGGTCGGTTCCTGCTGGTTACATTAGTCACATGCAAGGTGTTCGTGCCTCTTTCGGGGCCGTTTTATGGCAGTTTTACATTCTAACCCTTTGACGACATGTTTTTAGTCCTAAGTCTAAAAGTATGCCAATTTTGGCGGTGCTCTTAAATCAGGGGTCCTGTGACTATGTGGTCGGTTCCTATTGGTTACATTGGTCCCGTGCGAGGTGTGTATGCCCCTTACGGGGCCATTTTGTGGGTTTTTTATGTTCTCACCCTTTCATGACATGTTTTTAAGCCAAAGTCTAACAGTTTGCAAATTTTGGTCGTGCTCTCTAACCGGCAGTCCATGACTATGCGGTCGGTTCCTACGGGTTGTAGTGGCCCCGTGCGAGGTGTTCCTGCCTCTTATGGGGCCGTTTTATGGTTATTTATGTTATCAAACTTTGACGACATGTATTTAAGCCTAAGTCTAACAGTTTATAAATTTTGGTCGTGCTCTCAAATCGGGCTTCCCATGACAACGCGTTCAATTCCTGAGGGTTACATTGGTCCCGTGCGAGGGGTACTTACCTTTTAAGGGGATGACTTGTGGTTATTTTACATTTTCACCCTTTAACAACATGCTTTTAGGTCTAAGTCTAACATTTTGAAAATTTTGACCATGTTCTCAATCCGGTGGTCCCATGACTTCGCGGTTGGTGCCTGCAGGTTACATTAATCCAGCGCGAGGTGTTGTGCCTCTTACTAGGCCGTTTTATGGATGTTTTACGTTCTCATCCTTTGACAGATTTTTTAAGCCTAAGTCTAACAGTTTTCAAAATTTGGTCGTGGTCTCACACCGGGGGTCCCATGACTACGCGATCAGTTCTTGCGAGTTACATTGGTACCTGTATGAGGTGTTCGTGCCTCTTACAAGGCTGTTTTTCGTCAGTTTACGTTCTAACCCTTTGACGGAATATTTCTGAACCTGAGTGTAAGACTTTCAAAAGTTTGGTCATGCTTTTAAACTGGTCGTCCCATGACTACGCAGTCGGTTCCTGCAGGTTACATTTGTCTCGTGTGTGGTGTTTGTGCCTCTTACGAGGTCGTTTTATGGTTATTTTACATTCTCCCCCTTTGTCGAAAAATATTTAAGCCTTTGTCAATTATTTATCAGAATTTGATCGTGCTCTCAAGTCATGGGTTCCATGGCTACACGGTCTGTTCCTGCGGATTACATTGGTCCCGTGCGTGGTGTTCATGCCTCTTACGGGGTCATTTTATGGATTTTTTACGTTCTCACACTTTGACGGCATGTCTTTAAACCTAAGTCACACAGTTTGTAAATTTTGGCCGTGCTCTCAAATCGGGCTTCCCATGACAACGTGTTCAGTTCCTGAGGGTTACATTGGTCCCGTGAGAGGTGTTCATGCCTCTGAAGGGGCTATTTTATGGCCATTTTTACGTTCTCACCCTTTGAAAACATATTTTTCAGCCTAAGTCTAACAATTTAAAATTTTTTTATCGTCATGTCATACCAGGGGTCCTGTTACTATGCAGTTGATTCATGCGTGTTACATTAGTCCCGTGCGAGGTGTTCCCCTCTTACAAGAACATTTTATCGATCTTTTACATTCTCACCCTTTGATGTCTTATTTTTAAGCCTAAGTCTACCAGTTTGTAAATTTTCGTTGTGATTTCAAACTAGGGGTTGCGTGACTTCACGGTCAGTTCTTGCGGGTTACATTTGTCCTTTACAAGGTGTTACTTCCACTTTCGGGGACATTTTGGGGTTATTTTACATTCGAACTCGTTGATGACTTGCTTTTATGCCTCAGTCTAACAATATGCAAATTTTGGTCATCCTCTCAAACTTGGGGTTCCGTGACTATGCAGTTGGTTCATGCGTGTTACATTGGTCCCGTATGAGGTGTTTGTGCCCCTTACAGGGACATTTTGTGGATGTTATACATTCTTACCCATTGACGACATGATTTTAAGCCTAAGTCGAATAGTTTGCAAATTTTTGTGCTCTCAAATCGGGGGCGCGTGACTATGATGTCGGTTCCAGAGAGTTACATTTGTCACATGCGAGGTGTTTGTGCCTCTTATGAGGATGTTTTATGGTTGTTTTATGTTTTCATCCTTTGATGGAATGTTTTTAAGCCTACATCTAATTTGCAAAAATTTGGTCATGATCTCAAATCGGGAGTTCCATGACTATGCGGTCGGTCACTGTGAGTTAAATTGGTCTCGTGCAAGGTTTTCTTGCCTCTTACAGGGTTGTTTTGTGACTATTTTACATTCTCACCCTTTTACGGCATGTTTTTAAACCTAAGTGTAAGAGTTTTAAATGTTTGGTCGTGCCTTTAAATTAGGGGTCCCGTGACTATGCTGCCGCTTCCTATGGGTTACATTGGTTCCGTGCGAGGTGTTCGGGCCTCTAACGGGGCCATTTTGTAGTTGTTTTACATTCTCACCCTTTGACGACGTGTTTTTCATCCTAAGTCTAACAATTTGCATATTTTGGTCGTGCTCTCAAACTGGGGGTCCCGTGACAATGCCATCTATTCTTGCTGGTTACATTGGTCCCGTGTGAGGTGTTCATGCCTCTTATTGGGCCATTTTGTGGTTGTTTTATTTCTTCACCCTTTGACGACATGTTTATAAGCCAAAGTCTATAAGTTTGGAAATTTTGTCCGTGCTATAAAACCGGGGGTTTCGTGACTATGCGGTTGGTTCTTGTGGGTTATATTGGTCTCGTGCGAGTTGTTCATGCCTCTAAGGGTCCGTTTTGTGACTATTCTACATTCACACCATTTGATCGCATGTTTTTAGGCCTAACCCTAACAATTTGTAAATTTTTTTCGTGCTTTCAAATCGGGGGTCCCGTGACTACGCGATCGCTTGTTGCGGGCTACATTGGTATCGTTCGAGGTATTCGTGTATCTTACAATGTCATTTTGTGGCTATTTTATGTTATCACCCTTTGAATGTATGTTTTTAAACCCAAGTCTAATTGTTTACAAATTTTTGTCGTGCTCTCAAATTGGGGGTCCTATGACTAAGCGATTGGTTCCTACAGCCTACATCGTTCCCGCGCGAGGTGTTCATGGCTCTTACGGGCCCATTTTATGGATTTTTTTCATTCTCACACTTTGACATCATGTCTTTAAGCCTAAGTCTAATAGTTTGTAAATTTTGATCGTGCTCTCAAACTAGGGGTCCCGTGACTATGCATTCGATTTCTGCGGGTTACATTGGTCCCGTACCAGGTGTTCGTGCCTCTAACGGGGCCGTTTTGTGGATATTTTACATTATGAAACATGTTTTTAAGCCTAAGTCTAACAATTTACAAATTTTGATCGTCCTCTCAAATCAGGGGTTCCATGACTACGCGGTCAATTCCTGCAAGTTACATTGGTCTCGTACGAGGTGTTCATGCCTCTTATATGGCTATTTTGTGGCTATTTTACATACTCACTATTTGACGTTATGTTTTTAAATCTAAGTGTAAGAGTTTCAAAAGGTTGGTCGTGCCTTAAAATTGGGGGTCCCGTGACTACGCAGTTGCTTTCGTGTAAGGTGTTTAGACGTCTTATGGGACCGTTTTGTGGTTGTTTTAACATTCTAACCCTTTGATGACATGTTTTTAAGCTTAAGTCCATCAACTTGTAAATTTTGGTCGTGCTCTCAAACCGGGGGTCCCATGACTAGGCGGACCATTCCTCCATTTTACATTGGTACCATACAAGGTGTTCGTGCCTCTTACGAGGACGTTTTGTTTCTATTTTACGTTCTCACCCTTTGACATCATGTTTTTAAGCCAAAGTCTAATAGTTTGTAAATTTTTGTTGTGCTCTCGAATCAGGGATCCCATGACTAAGCGATCGGTTCTTGCGGGTACATTGGTCCCATGCGAGGGGATCCTGCCTCTTATGTGGACGTTTTGTGGTTGTTTTATATTCTCACTGTTTGATGAATTATTTTTAATCTAAGTCTAACTGTTTATAAATTTTGATTGTATTTTCCAATTGGGAGTCCTGTGACTAAGCAGTCTGTTCCTACGGGTTACATTGGTCCCGTGAACGGTGTGCATGCCTTTTATGAGGCCGTTTTATAGTTGTTTTACATTCCCACCATTTGGATACATCTTTTTAAGCCTAAGTCTAATATAATAGTTTGCAAATTTTGGTCCTGCTCTCAAACCGGGGATCCTGTGAATGTGCGATAGGTTTCATTGGATTACATTAGTCTCGTGCGAGGTGTTCATGCCACTTATGGGAATGTTTTGTCACTGTTTTACATTCTAACCATTTGACTACATGTTTTTAATACAAAACCTAACAATTTGCAAATTTTGGTTGTTCTCTCAAACCGGGTCTCCCATGAATACATGGTCGATTCCTGCGGGTTACATTTGTCCCGTGCAAGGTTTTTATGCCTCTTGCGGGGCCGTTTTGTGGATTTTTGTACATTCTAACCCTTTGACGATATATTTTTAAGCCTAAGTATAATAATATGAAAATTTTGGTTGTGCTCTCAAATCGGGGGTCCCGTGACTATATGGTCGGTTCTAGGGGTTTGCATTTCTCCCGAACGAGGTGTCCGTTCCCCTTAGGAGGCCGTTTTGTTGTTGTTTTATGCTTTCAAGTATTAACGATAGGTTTTTAAGCCAATGTCTAACAGTTTGTAAATTTTGGTCGTGCTCTCAAATCGTGGGTCCCGTGACTACGCGATCGGTTCCTATGGGTTACATTGGTCGCAGGCAAGGTGTTCGTGCCTCTTACGGGCCGTTTTGTGGTTGATTTATGTTCTCACCCTTTGACGATAAGTTTTAAGTCTAAGTCCAATAATTTATAAATTTTGGTCGTGATCGTAAATCGGGGTCCCGTGACTGCACGATCAGTTCCTTCATGTTACATTGGTCCCGTGCGAGGTGTTTGTGCCTCTTATGGGGCTATTTTATGGATGTTTTACGTTCTCACACTTTGATGGCATGTCTTTAAGCCTAAGTCTAACAATTAGTAATTTTTTGTCGTGCTCTCAAACCAGGCATCCCATGACTACGCGTTCGATTCCTGAGGGTTACATTGGTCCCGTGCGAGATGCTCATACCTCTTATGTAGCCGTTTTGTGACTGCTTTACATTCCAAACCTTTGACGAAATGTTTCTAAACCTAAGTCTAATAGTTTGGAAATTTTGATCGTGCGTTCAAATCGAGGGTCACGTGACTACGCGATAGGTTCCTACGGGTTACATTGGTACCATGCGAGGTGTTCGTGCCACTTATAGGGATGTTTTATGACTATTTTACATTCTAACCCTTTCAGGATATGTTTTTAAACCTAAGTATTATAGTTTGTAAATTTTGGTTGTGCTCTCAAACCGGGGGTCTCGTGACTACGTGATAGGTTCTTATGGGTTACAATTGTCCCTTGAGAGGTGGTAGTGCCACTTACGGGGCCGTTTTGGGGTGTTTTACATTCGAACCATTTGACGAAATGTTTTTAAGCCTAAGTTTAACATTATGCAAATTTTGGTCGTCCTCTGAAACTGGGGTCCTGTGAATATAAGGTCAGCACCTACATGTTACACTGGTCCCATGCAAGGTGTCCGTGCCCCTTATAGTCCATTTTGTGGCAATAATATGTTCTCACCTTTTAACGACATGTTTTTAAGCCTAAGTGTAACAGTTTTAAAAGTTTGGTCATGCTTTCAAACTACGGTCGGTTCCTGCGGGATACATTGGTCCCGTGTGAGGTATTTGTGCCTCTTATGGGGCTGTTTTGAGGCTATTTTACATTCTCACCCTTTGACAAGATGTTTTAAAGCCTAAGTCAAACACTTTGCAACTTTTGGTCATGCTCTCAAACTGGGGGTCCCGTGACTACGCCGTCGATTCCAGCAGGTTACATTGGTCCCATGTGGGGTGTTTTTACCTCTTACGAGGCTATTTTATGTTTTCACCCCTTGATGGCATGTTTTAAGCCTCAGTCTAACAGTTCAAAAATTTTGGTCGTGTTCTAAAATCAGGAGTCTCATGACTACATGGTCGTTTCTATGGGTTACATTGGTCCCGTACGAGGTGTTCGTGCCTCTTACGGGAAATGTTGTGGCTATTTTACATTCGTACCCTTTGACGGCATGTTTTTAAGCCTAAGTCTAATAGTTTGTAAATTATTATTGGGCTCTCATATCGGGGGTTCCATCACTATGCATTCAGTTCTTGCGGGTTACATTGTCTCATGCGAGGTGTGCGTGACTCTTACGGGGTCATTTTTTGGCTATTTTACGTTCTCACCCTATGACGAAATTTTTGTAAGCCTAAGACTTAATAGTTTGCAAATTTTGGTCGTGTTCTCAAACCGGGGGTCCCATGAGTATCCAGTCAGTTCCTACGGGTTACATTGGTCTCGTGCGAGGTGTTTGTTCTCTTTCAAAGGCCATTTTGTGGCTATTTTACATTCCCACCCTCTGAATGAATGTTTTTAATCCTAAGTCTAACAGTTGAAAATTTTGGGTCGTGCTCTAAAATCGGGGGTCTCGTGGATATGCGCGCATTCGTGCGGGCTACATTGGACCCTTGCGAGGTGTCCGTGCCTCTTATGGGGCCGTTTGTGGATGTTTTATGTTCTCACCCTTTGGCGATATATTTCTAAGCCTAAGTATAGCAGTTTGGAAATTTTGGTCGTGAACTCAAACCGTGGGTCCCACGACTATGCGGTATGTTCATGTGGGTTACATTGATCTCGTGCGAGGTATTTTATGCCACTTACAGGGTCGTTTTGTGGTTGTTTTTCACTCTCACCCTTTGACAACTTGATTTTAAGCCTAGGTCCAACCATTTCCAAATTTTGGTCATGCTCTCAAATCGGGGGTGCCGTGCGTACACGGTTAGTTGTTGCTGGTAACATTGGTCCCATGCGAGGTGTGCGTGCCACTTACGAGGCTGTTTTGTGGATGTTTTACGTTCTCACCTTTTGACGGCATGTTTTTAACCATAAGTCTAACAGTTTGCAAATTTTGGTTGTGCTCTCAAATTGGGGATCTCGTGACTACTTGGCCAGTTCCTGTGGGTTATGTTGGTCCCGTGCACAGTGTTCGTGATCTTACGGGATCGTTTTGTGGATGATTTACATTCTAACACTTTAACGACATATTTTTAAGCCTAAGTCTAACAATTTATAAATTTTGGTCGTGCTCTCAAATATGGGGTCCCGTGACTATGGGGGTTGTTCCCAAGAGTTACATTGGTCCCGTGCGAGGTGTTTCGTGCCACTTATGGGGCCATTTTGTGGTTGTTTTGCATTCTCACCCTTTTGACGTCTTGTTTTTAAGTCTAAGTCTAACTATTTGCAAATTTTGGTCGTGCTCTCAAATTAGGGGTCCCGTTATTACGCGGTCAGTTCTTGCGGGTTACATTGGTCACATGCGAGGTGTTCGTGCCAATTACGGGGACGTTTTGCGGATGTTTTACCTTCGCACCCTTTGACGACATGTGTTTAAGATTAATAGTTTGCAAATTTTGGTCGTGCTCTCAAACCGAGGCTCCCATGACTATACACTCGGTTCTTATGGGTTACTTTAGTCCCATGCGAGGTGTTCATTCCTCTTACGGGGCCCTTTTTTGTTGTTTGTTCTCACCATTTGACATGATGTATTTATGCCTAAGTCAAACAGTTTGCAAATTTTGGTTGTCCTCTTAAATCGGGGGTTCGATGACTGCGGAGTCAGTTCCTGCAGGTTATATTGATTTCGTGCGAGGTGTCGTTCCTCTTATGGGGTCGTTATGTGTATTTTTTACGTTCTCACCCTTTAACGACATGTTTTTAAGCCTAAGTCTAATAGTTTTGAACTTTTTGTCGTGCTCTCAAACCGAGGGTCCGGTGACTGCGCGATTAGATCCTGCGGGTTTCATTGGTCCCATGAGAGGTGTTCGTGCCTCTTACGGGGCCTTTTTTTTATGTTTTACGTTCTCACCCTTTGATGACACATTTTGGATCCTAAGTCTAACAAATTGCAAACTTTGGTCGTGCTTTCAAGCCGGGGGCAATGTGACTTCAAATTAGGTTCCTACGAGTTACATTGGGTCTTGTGCATGGTATTCGTTCCTTTTACGGGGCCATTTTGTGGTTGCTTTATGTTTTGACCCTTTGACGACATGTTTTTAAGACAAAGTCTATATGTTTGCAAATTTTGGTCGTGCTCTGAAACTGAAAGTCCCGTGACTATGCGATCGGTTCTTGAGGGTTACAATGGTCCCGTGCGAGATGTTCGTGCCTCATATGGGGCCGTTTTGTGGAAGTTTGAAATTCTCACCCATTAACATCTTATTTTTAATCCTAAGTCTAACAATTTGTAAATTTTGATGGTGCTCCCAAATCGGGGGTCTTGTGACTACGCGATCTATTTCTTCATGTTACATTGGTCCCGTGAGAGGTGTTTATGCCTCTTACGGGTCTGATTTGTGGATATTTTATGTTCTCACCTTTTGACGACAAGTTTTTAAGCCTAGGTATAATAGTTTTGAAATTTTGGTCGTGCTAAAAAACCATGGGTCTTGTGACTACGTGGTCAGTTCCTTCGGGTTACATTGATCCCGTGTGTGGTGTTCGTGCTTCTTACGGGGCCATTATTGACTGCTTTATGTTCTCACCCTTTGACGATATGTTTTTAAATGTATAGCTAATAATTTTTCGTTGTCCCATTGGCATGAGGAGCACGCGGAGCATGATGGTGTTATTCAGGAACCTAGATAGGTCCGGGTGCGGGCGAACCCATGGCACGAGGGAAAATGACCTCAGGATCTTCGGGGATAGGGACCCAGTTTCTTTGCATCTCATGAACCTCGATTTGAAGGTTATCAATTTTGGCTGTGAGCTGAGCCAAAACCGTCAACAAATATGGCTGTATGTTCGGCACTTGATCCGTATTCTCTATGAAGGTGGGTGAGTCTCAGACTCCGAGGAAGCAAAGGGACTGATAGAACTTCGAGGTAGTTCCACTGAAGACCGATGCTAATAGGGAGCCAGGCCAAGGGTATGTGATCGAGCTGAGAAGAAAATGAAATTTATTTTTGGAAAAGACAAAAGGGGACTTTTATTTTTAAAAAAGGAGGAAAATATTTTTGACCTTTTTGGACAAGATGATAATGGAAATGTTTTTGGTGTTTTTGATAAAAGAGGAAAAGCGTTTTGGATGATTTTTGGGAAAAAGAAAGGGGAAGAGACTAAAGACGGGTCTCAGCATGATTCTTATGTTTATTAGGTTCCCAGTTGTATTAAATTCTCCTAATATGAAAAATGAAATGTTGGATGGGACCTGAGCCTAGAAAAGTTCGGTTTGCAACATATGTAATGTTAGGGTTGGACTTGTAACCAGGCTCACGGACAGGGTCCCATTTTTTAATAAAAGTGCAAAAATTTGGAAGGCAGGCCGGCTAAGAATTTCGGTAGAGTTTCGACAATCTAACATGTGTGTCCTAGGATTGACACCTATATACGGGTATACAATTTGGTTGGGTGAATCGAAAAGGGTCCCCTCCTTTGGCGTGACTTCCAAGATATATGCCTTGCTTTTGAGGGCAATTGGTTCTTGTGGACAAGCCATTTGATATACCTGAGTGTACATGAATTGCCTCACTATATACCTCATGGGGACAGTACGTGTGAGAGCGAATTCGACATACTCGACGTACGTGAACGAGTTCCATACGATATACCTCCCATTATGACTTTGGTCAGGTGGTAAGATGCGGAGGGAACTGTTCGATATACGTCGTAGGTACTTGGCCAATGGAAGGTGATAGTCATATTGCTTAGGCTAACTATGCCTGTCGGACCTGCGCCCATCACGAAGTGATCCTCCAGTTACTGTACAAAATATGGTCAATAACAATGCTCTTTGGTGATGTCGTGTGAATCATGAATTATTCTCCTATTAGTATCTTATGGTGAGAGTATATTTCTTGATCATGCCAAACAGGGAGAAAAGTACAAGTACTAATAGTATACTAAGCATGGATAAGTGGTGCGTGCAACATGTGGATATACGTGATCCTAGGTGCATGTGGCGTGAAGTGTACATGGAGAATCTTCTTCAAGTGTGTGAATAGATGCATAAGCATGAGGTACACATGAATAATAAAGGGGGACATGCAAATAGCGTAATGTACAAGAAAAATAAAACACCCGTGTAAATGGAGTCTATCCCTCTTAAACAATTGTCCCCAGTGGAGTCGCCATTGTGGCTATCTCGATCAGCGTGATGCTCATTTCGAGGAAAGGAGAAAGAGGATCCCCATCCCCGAGGATGGAGTCTGCGTCGCGATCTCATACCCTTCTCTTCGAAAATGGGGCTTTAGCCGTCATCGGTGTAGGGTGAATGTGAAGAGATAGAGTCGCCAACCTATTTTGCTCAAAACAGGCAAAAAAACATGTTTCCACTTTCAAGGGAGCGACATCAAGGATGAAACTGATGCATGCGAAACCAATAGATCGGAGGTCCAGGGTCTAAGTTACGGAATGGGAAGGTCTTAGGCACCCATCCCGCCCTTTTGGTCTCTCATGGGAAAATGTTTATATTTTCCTTTTTTATTCTCATGAAGTGTAGCATGTGTTTATAAAATGGAGATCGAAATCGTTTGACCCATACCATGGAAAAGATGGGTGAGGTCATCCATACGAATATTCCTAAAATAATAGATGTAGAAGATAGAATATGAGTGTTCATCGCGATATTGATCGTTACTGGGAAACGATAATATGTGCGGGATGAGACGCGAACAAATAATTTATATATATGTATGATGATAATGAGTAATTTTGAAGATTATGAAAAATAAGAGAAATTGGAAAATTAGAAAATTGGACTTGAGCCTCGGATTTTACTCCGAGACGCCTACGTAGCCTATAAAGGCATCAAAGTCCACGTAGTTCGAATGTATAATAGGGGAGAGCTTTATCCCATAGATTCAAATGAAATTTTAGTAGGTGTGTGCGTGTTGAAAATGTGTTCCTAGTTTTGGAAAAAGTGTGGTGGATAATTCCGTTTGGAATTTACGGGTGTAACTCTCTTTTATTTATTTTTGTGTTTTTTATGTAAAATAAAGTATGTGCGATATAATAATAAAAGTGTAGATGTTAATACGTATGAACTAGAAGGAAACTAAAATATGAATCTAAAGTAATTTATGCAAAACAAGAGGTTTGAAAAAGAGGGAGAAGGAATTGGACCTTCTTTTGGATCTTGAGCTTGGATCTTGGATGAACTCCTTTTAATGTTGATGGATATTTATGAGAGAAAAGGATATTTTCCAAATTGGGTGTGAAAAGGATGGGTATTTAGGCTTGAATGAGATTTCTCATATGAAACTTCGCTGACTTCAAGAGAATGTTGCTGAGATCACTGATGCCGATAGGTTTGTACTCTGTCTCACAATGAGATAGTGGCCCTTATTAATAGGGTCAGGGGGTGCCGATCGACATACCCCAGGGGTTGCCTATTAGTAGGTCACCCTTGAGACTGTGTCGATAGGTAGGGTTCAGGACCTGCCAATTGGCAGTCCCATGCGGAATTTTTGTGGAAAATGATCGTGGAGTACAAACCATTGATCCAAATCATGCACGGGGCATACCATTAGAAGGGTATTTTAGAGGCTTACGAGAGTCCCTTGGACCTCTCCCGGATTCAAGAGTTGACTTTGGGTAAAATGTGGCTCGAAAGAGCATATCGGCCCTTTGGACGGGAGATCATCGGATGCAAATGGATCATTCGTCAGCATTATAAGTCAAAATCACGCACGGGGTGGACCGTTGGAAATGTTAGGAGATGTACTTAAAGATTCCAAATATTTTTGCTCGGTTCGGCGAGTTGACCTTGGTTAATCGGGTCCCGAAAGCACCCGATAACCTCTCAGAGTAAAATGGATCATTTGTTTGTACCATAGGTCCGAATCGTGCATGGGGTGGATAGTTATAAAGCGTATTCAGTACCCTTCAGAGATTCATTCAGTCTCGTTCGATTTGACTTTGGTCAAACGGAGTTCGAAAGTGCCCGGTGACCTGTAGATCGATTTTCGTGGGAAAACTGATCGTTCATCCAAACGGTTATGCCAATTTGTGCACGGGGTAGGACATTGGAAAGGGGTTTCAGTGCCCTTCGAAGATTCAAAAAGATTTGGCTCTGACAATGAAGTTGACCGGAATTAAATGGGGTCGATTCGGGGACCGATAGCGCCCGAGGGACACTCAGAGTGCGACCTAGGTTTGCGGTGGAACGAAGAATCATTAGGAGCCTGAGGAGAGACTTGGGAGTCATGGATTGTGGTGTCTATATTTCCTACAATTACGTTGGTCCTGTTCGAGGTGTTTGTGCCTCTTACAAGTCCGTTTTGTTGTTGTTTTACGTTCTGACCCTTTGATGGCAAGTTTTTAAGACTAAATCTAATAGTTTGCAAATTTTGGCCATGCTCTCAAATTGGGGGTCCCGTGACAATGAAGTTGGATCCTACGAGTTAAATTGGTCCCATGCGAGATGTTCGTGCCTCTTACGAGGACGTTTTGTGGTTATTTTATATTATTACCCTTCGATATCATCTTTTAAAGCCTAAGTCTAATAGTTTGCAAATTTGGTCCGTGCTCTCTAATCGGGGATCCTATGAATACGCGATCAATTTTTAGGGGTTACAATAAACCTTTATGAGGTGTTTGTGCCTCTTACGGGGATGTTTTATGTTCTCACCATTTGATGGCATGTTTTTAAGCCTAAGTCTGTAAGTTTGCAAATTTTGATCATGCTCTCAAATCGAACATCTCGTAACTACGCAATCGGTCGTGCATGTTATATAGGTCCCATACGAGGTGTTCTTGTCTCTTACGAGGCCATTTCAAGGCAATTTTATGTTCTCACCCTTTGATGGAATTTTTTAAGCCCAGGTATAACAATTTGAAAATTTTGGTCAAGCACTAAAATTGGGGGTCCCGTGACTATGCGGTCGATTCCTATGAGTTAATTGGTCCCGTGTGAGGTGTTCGTGCCCCTTGCAGGGCCATTTACCGGTCGTTTTAAGTTCTCACCCTTTAACGGCATGTTTTTAAGTCTAAGTCTAACCGTTTGTAGATTTTGGTAGTGCTTTCAAACCGGAGGTCCCGTGAGGACGCGCTCGGTTCTTACGGGTTACATTGATCCCGTACGAGGTGTTCATGCCTCTTACGGGGACGTTTATGCCTTTTTTATTTTCTCACCCTTTGATGACATATTTTTAAGACTAAGTCTAACAATTTGAAAATTTTGGTCCTGCACTCAAATCGGGGGTCCCATGACTATGCGGTCTATTCCTGCGGGTTACATTGTTCTTATACGAGGTGTTTTGTGCCACTTACTGTGCCGTTTTGTGGCTGTTTTACATTGCAACCCTTTGACGGGTTGTTTTTAAGCCTAGGTATTTCCAAATTTGGTCATACTCTCAAATCGGGGGTTCTGTGCCTACGCGGTCAGTTCCAACTGGTTACGTTGGTCCCATGCGAGGTGTTCATGCCACTTATGAGCCATTTTTAGCTATGTTACATTCTCACCCTTGATGACATGTTTTTAATAAGAAGTTTAATAGTTTGCAAATTTTGGTCGTGCTATCAAATTGGGGATATCGTGACTACTTGGTCGGTTCCTGCGGGTTATATTGGTCCCATGCGCGGTGTTTGTGACTCTTGCGGGGCCATTTTATGGATGTTTTATGTTCTAACACTTTGACGACATGTTTTTAATCCTAAGTCTAACAATTTGCAAATTTTGGTCGTTCTCTTAAATATGCGATCCCGTGACTATACGGTCAATTCCTGCGGGTTACATTGGTCCCATGCAAGGTGTTTCGTTCACCTTATGGGTCTGTTTTGTGGTTGTTTTATATTTTCACCCTTTGACAGCTTATTTTTTAGTTTAGTCTAACAGTTTGAAAATTTGGGTCATGCTTTCAAACCGGGGGTCCTGTGACCACACGGCCGACTCTAATGTATTACATTGGTCCCGTGAAAGGTGTCCGTGCCTCTTACAGGGACATTTTGTGCCTGTTTTATGTTCCCACCATTTGACGGCATGCTTTTAAGCTAGTCTAACAGTTTGTAAATTTTGGTCGTGCTCTTAAACAAGCGGTTTCGTGACATTGCGGTCGGTTCCTGCAGGTTACATTGGTCTCGCGAGAGGTGTTCGTGCCTCTTACGGGGACATTTTGATATTATTTTATGTTCTTGACCTTTGACGGCATGTTTTTAAGCCTAAGTCTAATAGTATGCAAATTTTGGTCGTGCTCTGAAATCGAGGGGCTCGTGACTATGCATTCAGTTCATGCGGGTTACATTGGTCTAGTGCGAGGTGTCCGTGCCTCTTACGAGGCCGTTTTGTGGCTATTTTACCTTCTCACCCAATGACAACATATTTTTAAGCCAAAGTCTTACACTTTACTGTATTTGGTCGTGCTCTAAAGACGTGGGTCTCGTGACTATGCGGTTGGTTCTTGCGGGTTACATTGTTCATGTGTGAGGTGTTCATGCCTCATACGGGTTCGATTTGTGGCTATTTTACATTCTCATCCTTTGACGGCATGTTTTTAAGGCTAAGTCTAACACTTTGCATATTTTGGTCCTTCTTTTAAACTGGGGTCCGGTGACTACGCTGTCGGTTCCTACGGGTTATAATTGTCCCGTGCTAGGTGTTTGTACCCCTTACGAGGCCTTTTGTGACTTTTTTATATTTTTACCCTTTGATGGTATGTTTTTAAGCCTAAGTCTAACAATTTTCAAATTTTGATCGTGCTCTCAAACTCGGGGTCCCGTGACTATGCAGTCGGTTCCTGCGGGTTACATTGGTCCCGTTTAAGGTGTTCGTGCCTCTTATGGGACCATTGTGTTTACGTTTTACATTCTCACACTTTGACGACATGTTTTATGCCTAAGACTAATTGTTTTCAAATTTTGGTTGTGCTCTCAATCCAGGGGTCCCGTTAATACGTGATCTGTTCTTTCGAATTACATTGGTCCCGTGCGAGGTCTTTGTGCCTCTTACAGGGACATTTTGTGGATGTTTTACGTTCTCACCCTTTTGACGGCATGTTTTTAAGCTTCAGTTTAATAGTTGGTAAATTGTGGTTGTGCTCTTAAACCGGGGGTCCCGTGACTACGCGATCCGTTCCTGCATGTAACATTGGTCCCATGCAAGGTGTCCGTTCCTCTTATGAGGACTTTTTGTGTCTATTTTACATTCTGACCCTTTGACGGCATGTTTTTAAGCCTAAGTCTAACCATTTGCAAATTTTAGTTGTGCTTAAATCAGGGGTCTTGTGACTACACGGTCAGTTCTGGCAGGTTACATTGGTCCTGTAGGAGGTTTTCGTGCCTCTTATAGGGCCATTTTGTTGTTGTTTTATGTTATCACCCTTTGACATCATATTTTTAAGCCTAAGTCTAATAGTTTTCAAATTTTGGTCGTGCTCTCAAACCTAGGGTCCCATGATTTCGCTGTCGGTTCCTGGGTGTTACATTCATCCCATGCGAGGTGTTCGTGCCTCTTACGGGCCTGTTTTGTAGATGTTTTACATTCTCACCCTTTAACAGGAAGTTTGTAAGCCTAAGTCTAACAATTTGAAAATTTTGTTCGTGTTCTCAAACAAAGGGCTCCGCGAGGTGTTTGTGCCTCTTATGGGGTCATTTTGTGTCTATTTTACATTCTCACCCTTTGATGGCATGTCTTTAAACCTACGTCTAAAAAATTTCAATTTTTGGTCATGCTGTCAAATCGGGGATCCTATGACTACGTGGTCGGTTCCTGCCGGTTACATTGGTCCCGCGCGAGGTGTTTATTCCTCTAACGGGGCTGTTTTGTGGATTTTTACGTTCTCACCTATTGAGGGAATATTTTTAAACCTAAGTCTAATAGTTTGTAAATTTTGATCATGCTCTCAAACTCGGGGTAGCGTGTTACGTGGTCGATTCATGCGGGTTACATTAGTCCCATGCGTGGTGTTCGTGCCAATTACGGGCCATTTTGTGGTTGTTTTACATTCTCACCCTTTAAAGACATGTTTTGAAGCCAAAGTCTAATAGTTTGCAAATTTTGGTCGTGCTTTCTAACCGGGGTCTCGTGACTACATGGTCTATTCTAATGGGTTACATTCGTCCCGTGTGAGGTGTTCGTTCCTTTTATGGGGATGCTTTGTGGCTGTTTTACATTTTCACTCTTTGACGAAATGTTTTTATGCCTAACTCTAATAGTTTGCAAATTTTGATCGTGCTCTCAAACTGGAGGTCTCGTGACTACACGATCGGTTCTTTCAGGTTACATTGCTCCTGTGCGTGGTGTTCATGCCTCTTATGGGGTTGTTTTATGGTTGTTTTATATTCTCACCGTTTGATGGCATGTTTTTAAGACTATGTATAATAGTTTAAAAATTGTTTCCGACCCTCTTTTTATCTTTGGAATAATATCGACCAAGACATGTTCTTATTAGATGTTCTACAACATTCTTCTCTCTGTGCATGACATCAATTACATGCCTTACACGATGATCTTTCCATTACTGGCAGAATGGAAAATAATTCAATTTCTTTTGTGGGACTTGCGAGCAATATTGATATTTTAGAGGTTTGTCCTTTACCTTCTCACAAACGACATTTCTAGGCTCACTGCATATTGAACATTCATCCTTCTCTCTGTGATCGTTGCGGTACAATATGCAATCATAGTTGCATTCATGAATAGATTTTTATTTCAATCCCAAACCCTTCAACACATTCTTCATGGTAGGATAATTTTCTTTTAACGTGTTCTCTTTTGGAAGAATTTCTTTAACCCATTTAAGAATTCCGATTTCTTTGTTTCCAAATAAATCAAAATGACTCTTCAAATTATGAAAACTAATCATTGCATATAAAACCGAGTGATCTTCATCGTAATCTTTATACAACGGCTAGCAGCATGGACTTTCAACCGTATATATTCTTGGTGTCCTGATAGTTCAGTATCAAATTGTTCATTTTGCGCTTTATTTGTCTGCACATGTTGGTTATTTTGGTCGTACTGGACTCCATAAGCATCATCAATTAGGTCGGTCGATGGACAATGTGTTGGCAAATCATATACCGCTTCCACTCATTGGTGTTCTGTTACGCTGTCAGTTACATGTAATTCTTCGGGAACATAAGGTACATGTTTTCACCATGGTATGTCCATTTGTTAAAATATCGACTAATTACCCACTTTATTAAATATAACTCAACATCTTCTAAAGATTTATATTTTCCGTTCATACAATGGGTACACCGATACAGAATCTTCTCCTTTTTAAGGTCTTAAAAGCGTAGATAATAAATTCTTGAACGCCTCTAACATATATATTAGTTATTCGGTCAGTCTCCCCAATCCACTCTTCGTATTGTGAAAAATCCATTTAATAATCTTCAAATTACAATCATGTGCTAACATGATAAAATAAATATCATTTTTCATAATAAAGACTAATATAGTGTCAACAACGCACCAATCAAACAAACTATGCAATAATGTGTAAATCAAAGTAAAACCCTAACATAGTGTCAACAACTCACCAATCAATCAAACTATGCAATAACTTAAATACAAGAACACAACAATCAACAATACTACACAACCACTTAAACTAAAATTACATAAATTTGTCTATGATATTATTAGAACATAAAAAAAAACATTACTACATCTTTATCAAACGATAAACTAGTCAATTTGTAAAAGAGTTTAAATAATTTTTCAATCCATTTCCTTAAATAGACCTAAGGGAACACGCTAACATGTGTTCCCTCAATTTTATCATGTTGAATACTCATTTTAATTTCATTTCAAACGGAGAATTGTTCATTACAACTTATAAAATAAGTTTCAGCAAAAGTTTCACTAACAAAACCTATTCCTTTCAAACGAGCAAGATAATCATATTTATTTAATGACTTAACAATAATGCTAGAGTTAGAATAAGCATCCATCCTTTTCAATGTCTCGTTAAGTTTATTTTGAGATTTAACAAATTTAAACAAAACATATTTGTTTTTAGTTTCAAGAGAGTTCTTAAGCTCAGTTAACATGACAATTATTTTCTCAAGAAATGAAACATCATTTTCAAGTTCTCCGACATGAAAGTCAGATTATTCAATCATTGACTTGATTTGATTGTTTAAAACGTCAATTTTAGCTATCAACCTAGAATTAATTTTCCCTAAATCAGTGTTTCCCTCTATAGTGTTATCAATAAAATTATTACTCACATAACATTCTTAAGTCGTAATCACACAACCTTCTACAATGATAGAATCGTCTCCAACATCAGATTCATCAACATCATAAAAATACTACCAATATTAAATAAGGAAGTTGTGACAATAGGGTGGTTTTGAACATGTGATATATGAGATAAATTCATAAATTGTGACACATAATTATTTACATATAAATCTGAATCAACAGAATGAGTAGATAAGTTGTGAAAAAAATCCTCGGTCTTAAAAGCACAACTAGATGAAAAAGTCAATAAATTATCACAACTAGCATCGCTATCACTATCAGAAATATCGTCCCACATTTTAGACAAATAAAAGATTTTGGAATGTCCCAGGCCTCTAAAGATGTGGTGCAAGATGAAATTCCTTTAAGTTCGATTGCACCCATCACTTGGAAAATGACATTACTGCTTTTAATGTTACATTGTGAATAAAGTTTTTCCTCTTTAAAACATTCATAAAAGGATTTTCTAACATAAAAGTAAGCATCACCATATTGGTTTCCCACATATAAAAAAATAGATTTTAAAAAGAGTTAAAAATCTTTGCGGACTAAAAACTTTTAAAAAGTGAATCCTGGTGCTCTGATACCACTTGAAAAGACATAGTGGGCACGCTAACATGTATTAGGTTATAAAAATCTTTTAACTCTTTGATATATCTATTAAAGTTTAAAATTTCAGAAATACACTCACGCACACTAGTAAGTGAAAGTGGTGATGCTTGATATAAATACCCTTTAAGAATGGGATGAGGAAAAGTGGAAAGAACACAATATTTGTTCTCTAAGAAACCACCGAAATGGAAACCCCCGTGTCCTTTAGTCCTAGGACAACCCACACACCCAAGTCCACTAATACTAATGTTTAAGTAAAGATTACAACAATACAAGTGTAAATTAAATAGTTTCGCCAATTGAAACAAGTACACCAAGGCACAAACTAAACAACCCCATAACTGAATCTACTAAAAAATAAAGGTAGTGACAACTTGGAACTCACACACAACAACACACCCAATGCTAGGATGTCAATGAAATTGTACACGACACAAGTAAAAATCAATAAGTATAAATTGATTTAATTAGTGCATAAAGTGATTACAAATTATTAAATCATTAGACACACACAAGGTCTTCTTTAATAATTAATTATGTGCATCAATAATTAAACCCAAATAAAAATTCAGTTTAGTGTAAATTCCCACAAACAAATTTGAAAATAAAATTCCAAAAATTGTGTCACATAACTGAAATAAAAAAAAACTTAATCCAGATTTTAATATGAAATGATTTAGAGAGGTATAAGGTGCTAAAACCAGCAAAAACCCGCTAGATTAGTTGTGACAAAAAGAAACAGAAAAATAAACAAAATAAATAAAGAAATGATTTAAAACTCGTACATTGGTTAAAACCAACTAAATAAAGTGAACACACAAAAATGTTCAACTTAGAGGATATAACTAGTTAGGAGTAAAAGTTACTGATTTAACAAAAAAAAATCTGTTAATATTACAACTTACACACTGTGTCTAAAATATATTAATTTCAGAAAAATGTTTTAAATATTTGAATAAAATAATACTCAAAACGAATTTTAAATAACTGTTAGTTTAATCACACAAAAAAATGTGACACAAAAAAACTTGACCTAAGTTTAGTATTCGAAGTTTCAAAAAGTTAAGTCTAGTCAACATATACACACATACACTGAATTGGGTGTAAATAAATTCTTTTAACACCCAAAATTTTCGACATAGATCTTAAAGGTACAATTAATTTTAGTTCAAATGTTTAGTTAGAAAGTAAATAGAACAAACCACAACAACTAAGTCCAAACAAAGAGTTTAATATGGATCTACAAGGTTCAAACATCAAAGTGAACTCAATTTACAATATTAATTAATTAAATCTAATTTTAATTAATAATAAAATTAAAAAAAAGTTTTAGATCTTGACTAGATTTACACATTCACTGAACGAAACACAGACACAGACACAGACACAGACACACACATATATATATATATATATATATATATATATATATATAGAGAGAGAGAGAGAGAGAGAGAGAGTAATGGAAATCTTACAACCGAGAGCCAAAAGATTGAAGAAAGTAGATAAAAAATCATCCAAGACTCCAACAGCTAATATAAGAATCGTTCAGTCCCAAACTCCAAACACACCTCCAAAAATGATCGTTCCAACTGATTGAGCCCAAAAATTTCAAACGATACAACTCCAAATCGGCTAAAAAATAGGGCAGCAACAAACAACTCCAAGCAGTCCTCGAGTTTTAAAAACTCTCATAGATGGGCATCACATATAAGATCGAGTAGAGAAAGCAATTGAGAGATAAATGTCAGCGGCTCTTTTAGAGAGAGAAAGAGAAAAAAAATGAAAACACTAAGGGTCCGTTTGATAGAAAATTGGGAAAATACAAATGATTCCAGGACATTTGATTCTAGGGCAAACAATTCCAAGACAAATGAATATTTTCCTACTTGTGTCTGTTTGATACAAGTTGGAAAATCATAAATTTTCCACATTTTCTATCAAATGCAAAAGTTGGAAAATAGTTATAAATGTGGAAAATTTATTTATGGAATATATATATATATATATATATATATATATATATATATATATAATTAAATATACAAAATATATGAATATATTATATTATTTGCGAAATATATATATTATATTATTTGCGAAATATATATATATATATTATATTATTTGCGAAATATATATTTCGGATATATATTATATTATTTACGGAATATATATATTCGAATATATATATATATATATGAATATATATTATATTATTTGCGGAGTGAATAAATATTATATTATTTCGGATATATATTATATTATTTGCGGAGTGAATAAATATTATATTATTTCGGATATATATATTATATTATTTGCGGAATATATATATATATATATTCATATATTTTGTATATATTATTAATATATATATTATTTGCAGAATATATATATATATATTCATATATTAAGTATATATTATTAATATATATTAATAATAATATCCGAATATATATATATATATTAATAATATATACTTAATATATGAATATATATATATTCCGCAAATAATAATATATATATCCGAATATAAATATAAATACATAAATATATGAAATATACGCAATATACATATATGTGCTAAAATAAATGAATTATATAAATGTACGAAATACATAAATATATGAAATATATATAAATATACGAAATATACGCAATATACATATATGTGCTAAAATATATAAAATATACGAATATATATATATATACGAAATATATATATATTTACATATTTATTAGCAATATATATTTATATATTTATGAAATATATAGAGTTTACGAAAAAAAATTGGTTTTGAGTGATTTGCCACCCAAAGGTGGCAAACAAAAACTTGCCCCCCCCCCCCCCCCAAAGAATTGAATTCCACCCTAGGGTGACAAATTGTGCTTAAGGGGTGTTGTACATAGAAAACAAATTCCAAGGCAAATGAAGGCTATCAAACAGCCTAAAAGCTGGATAAGACCAGAATTTTCCAACTTTTCTGAATTTGCCCTGGAATTGAGAGGCTATCAAACGGACCCTAATATCTAAAGCACTCAAACGGTATATTATAAAGCCTCAACCAAAACAGCCTTGGTACAATCAAAATACCCAAGAAAAATAAGGGTATTCAAACATTAGCCATGGACTGCTGAGGGCAAAACATAAAACACAATTATAAGGGTAAATGCATAAATCTCCATACAACCAGTAGGGGCAAAAATGAGAAACCTATGGGGACAAATCAGTCTGCACAACACAGACCTACACAGAACACACTGTTAGAGATAGCCATTCAATGGAGCCAAATGGAAACCAAAATAAATCCCAACAAATCTCTTGAGCCAAAACAATACACAAAAGAATAAGATGTTGTCATTTTAATGTAGGGACAAAAAAGTTGAAAAAAATTTATGTTTATTTAAATGTTTGATATATCCCATTAAAAATTCAGAAAAAAATAACCATCGTAAAAAATAATTAAAATTTTTGGAAATAAGATAAAACTTATAAATTAAACATAAAAATTATTTAAGGTAAAAAATACATATTAAAAGTATTTTAACAGAAGTAGTTTTTTTATTAAATCAAAACAAGAAAAATTTAATTTAAGTTTTGTAAAAAAATAATTTAACATATAACAAGATGAAGGAGCATAAAAAATATTTGTCTCAAAAGTGAGCCAACATAAAAGTGTGACATTTGCACCTTCTCCGCTGTTGACGTGCGCTGGAGCATCTTCGAAACTTCCATATATTTTATCAACCATGATCTGACACTCACCCTCCTGCAAAGTCCGACTATGTACTGAAGTTCCTACTTGAGTGGACATGAGCATTCACACCCCAACGACATTTTTACCACTTTGGTCCTTCATATAGTATTTCTCACATTAGTCATCGTGGGTTATTAAAGTTGATTTAAGACCTATGACATCCTGAGGCGGTGAGAAGGGGAGTGTTGAAGTAAGAACCGACATCTGTGAGGGGAATGGAAAAGGAGGAAAATCTTGAGGAAGTAAAGGGAAATCAAGATGCAATGGGGGTTGTAGTGTCATACGACCGGTTAAAAGGGACACAATTTGGAAAGTTTCTTATTAATACTCCCAATTCATTTTGAATCCCCATTACACCCCCTTCAGTCCTATAATGACGTTAATTATTGGACAAGAAGTGCTTATTAATAGAAGAAAGATCATCCATGATAGGTGCGGCGTGTTTGAATCTTGTTTTTGACATATGCGACCCTAAATCTCTCATCCTCCCTCTATGGTCCTTCCCCAAGGTCTGTACGAGAGCATCATTGTCAAGGTTATTGAACAGGCTTAAAGATGAACGACTACTCATAGACTCTATTAATTCTAGAGTCTAATCTAAGTGAGGTGGGAATTTATTATCTATGTCTCGTCTTGTATGCGCGTACAAGTTGGCCCAATTCGGCATCTTTCCTTCATCTGGGATGCCTTTTGTCTTTCTCGAACACTCGTTCTTAAAATCTTCATATGATTTTGAGCCAATCTAGTGGACATCAACTTTTTTGGCCCTATTCTTCTTGTTTTTATCCCTTTGCATAATTTTTGAGTCCGTTACCTCATTTTTTAGAAAATCATTCCATTGACTGACTGGCATCTCAACGTTCAAAGGGACCTTGTCTTTGAGCATCAAAATGTAAGAGCTCGATGATCCGTTAGGAAAATGCTTCTGACTAAGGTTTCTTCGATATGTTCAGAGTTGTTCAACAACTCGAGAAATAACCTTATTTTTTGAGTTTGTGGAAAATGACAATCGTTTGTTGACTTTCTCGTAGATGTCATCTTTAACATCTTTATCAATGAGGTTCCAATTGTCAACTCCTCCCACTCCCACATTCATTTTTGCCAAGGAAAAATAGTGGGATTTAAATTGTGGAACGTTATTCTTATCCCTCGTGGGGTTATTTTCCAATAGAGAGATCCTAATGGGCTTCTTCCCAATTGACCTGACAGTTCCAAGAGCATTGGTTGTGTTTGTTGGACTAATGTGAGTACCTTGCCTACAACAACTCGGAGTAGTGGAGTGAATCGTTGGTGGATTTGTGTATTGCTCGCCCATTGGTTATGAGAATTATCCTTGGGGTGGTGTCATCTCATCTGTTGGGGCGTTTTGTCCATTACTGCCTGACATTATCTACAAAAATAATAAAAGTTGAATGTATATCTATAATAGATGCATAATTTCAAAGTTCAATATGAAATTATAACTAACAAAATAAATTTTTTGACCCTATATTACAATCTACCTTTTTTTGGTAAGACTTAAATAAAAGTTCAATGTGTCTGATCTCTATCCAGTCGGGATTTGTTTTTAAAAACCTATGGATTTTTTCATGTGGCCAATTAGGAGGAAGCTTATCTATATTGGATGCATAGATTTGAGCGACATGAACTCAAAAATACCATCCTCTTCAGCCTATTGGAAAGATTGAGTATGACGTGTATTTGTCGCGAGACATCACAGTCTCCGTCAATGCTCTTTTGTACGTAATTCAATCCATAATGGGTGAATTTTTTTTTGCGTTTTCTAATAGCATAAGCAAGGTCAGTGCTTTGTCGGGATTATGTACGCGAAATATACATTGTACAGATTCATCCTAGCATTCTGGTAGGGGAAAATAGAATACGATTGAACAAGTACTCTTGCTGGAGATGAACTCCATTGTTTACTAATTGTTCGATCTTCCTATTCCCATACAAATACCCTCTGAATGAGGCTTATTAATGAAAGAGATATGAGTGTGGTCCAATTGCAATGTTTCACTCTCTTGTTGGCACTTATTATCACCATGACTCATTTTTCTTGAGAAAAATGAACGAGGGTGTGAATATGATTTCTATAAATAATGGCTCTAATAAATAATTTACTAGTTAGGTTAGTTTGATTTAGGTTTTCAATAATCACTATCCTTCTATTCACCCATGCAATTTATAAATAGGTCCATTGTTGACAATTTTTAAACATTTAAGGATAATTTACAATTAGATCCACTTGTTTTTGTCACTAGCATGGACTTCTACAAGAAGAGAATTAGTGAACCAAATTTTTTAAAATTTGTCAAAATCCCTTTAGTGTTAATTTTTTTTTCGAGGGACCTAAGAGTACTTTGCTATTTAAGTTATGAGTTATTATGTACGAGAGTGGTAATCCCGTGCATGTTGGATCTCACCGATGTGATATCCAAATAACAACTCACCGTGTAAGACAAAAAATTGAACCGTATGATTTGGTTACTTCATTTACTTGCTAAGATATCAAAATGACAACACTCAGTATACACACAGTACGTACAAATATTATGTTAATAATTATCCCCAAAAATTAATAGCATATCAAACCATCCACCTATAAAATTCTAATAAACCAAATAGAATATCAAACCATACACAATACACACATACACGCAATATATACAATGTATGTGTATACCAACTTTTGTATTTATTTTAATTTTTACCCAAATAATTATATATACCTACTTTCCTTCTATTTTTAAAATTGTCTCTTACACACAGAGTACACAATACACATACACAATATACACACATACATGAACATTACACACACATATACAACATACACACACACACACACACACACACACACACACACACACATACATACATACATAATACACACATGCATATGCATATACAAACATACATACACATATGTATACACACATACACACACATATACATAGAAAAACATACACACACAAATACACAGAGATTTTTATAAAAAAATTAGGGTTTGGAAGTGTTTCCTTTGAGATTGAGTTAGAGATTAAAATTAGGGTTTAACTTTGGAAATCGCCGAGATCGCTGAAGAGAGGGAAAGTTGAAGGGGTTGGAAATATTTGAGGGAAATATGAAAACTATTTTTTTTTATATAAAGACACTGGTCACGACCCTGAGCCATGAACACATGCCATGACCCCTATAAAATTTGACAGGTCCGCCTTAAAATAAACACATCATCATGGCCTAAAGTCATGACTCCTAAATTGGGATAGTCATGGACCAAAGTCGTGACCAGGACTTAGACCATGACCACATCCGCGACCAGCTTGGAGGGAACTTTGGCTCAAATTTGGAGCCTTATTGGTCATGCATGTGTCACGGCTATGGTCCATGACCCATAGTGGTCACGGACATAGGCCTTGACCACCTTCAAGAGGATCCATGACCACAATGGGTCATGGACTTGGTCATGAAATTTTTTGATGTGATCACGGCTTTCAGCCGTGACCATCTCGTCATGAATCTAGGCCGTGACCCCTAGGCCATGACTATGGGAAGGAATGGTGTAGTGTGTGGGCCGCCAAAATAACACCTTCTCCTCTCTTAACAAACACATCTTATTTACTCCCCCTATCTTGAAGCCATGGTCTAAGAGCTAGGAAGTAAGCCTCTCGTACTAAGCATGGGGTGCTTTCTTCAAACCATACATGACTTTTCTTAGATAATAGACATGTCCAAGGTGCTTAGGATCTTCAAACCTTTCGGTTGTTCCATGTAAAACTCCTCCTCTATATTTCCATTATAAAGTCACTCTTGACATCCATCTGATATAACTTCAGGTGCAGATAACATGCGATGACAGGTAGTAGGCGGACGAACTCTAGCCTCACAACCGGAGAAAATGTTTCCTCAAAGTATACACCCTCAATCTATGGGTATCCATGAATGACCAACCTATCCTTATTAAATATAATGTTACCATTCTCATCCATCTTATTCTTGAAGATCCACTTAGTACCAATCACATTATTCTCACTAGGAGGGGGGGAAAAGTTCCCATACATCATTCTTTTTAAACTGAAGCAACTCTTCCTGCATAGCAGATATCGAGTGTTCATTTTTAGTGCTTCTTTGATATTCTTGGGCTCGACTTTAGGCGTGTAGCACAAAAAGCTAACAATATTCTCTAATTGAGCGTGAGTCTTGAACCCTAAGGTGGGATCTCCTAAAATGGCAGAAGGGTCGTGACTCTTGCGAACCCAAGAAGACGTGTCCCCTAAGTCAGGAGTGGGGATCACCCTAGGTGTGTGAGGAATAATTGAATCATCACTAAGGGGTGAATCATCCTCGCATAAAAAATCATAATCATCAAATGCCAACCGCTCACCATCTTTAATAGTGACGTTTATTGACTCCGTAACCTTAGAGCTGCTCAGGTTAAAAACCTCGGTATGATCTACTCATCAAAAAATTTCCTAATAGAATTCCCTTGTCGCTCTGGGAGTTAAACTTTCCTAATTGCTCTCTATCCCTGAGGATGTAGCATTTACTCCCAATGACACAGAAATAGTAAAGGTTGGGCTTCTTACCTGTCCATAATTCATAATACATCTGAAGTGTGTGTGGACGAAGATATACCATATTCACCATTTGGCATGCAGTTAGACACCACCTCTACTCAAAATATCCTAGAAACTCTACTACCTATAAGCATAGGTCTACCCATCTCCTGAACCGTCCGGTTCTTCCTCTCAACAATATCATTTCGCTGAGGTGTTTTCGCGATCGAAAATTCATCTTTAGTTCTGAGGCTATCACAGTAAAGATCCACCTTTGCTTCTTTAAGTTATGTGTCATTGTCACTACACATTTTGTTGATAGTGACACTATTTTGATTTTGTAGGACACGACACTTGGTCGTAAGAAACTCTATAGCTTTGGATTTCTATCCCCAAAAACCAACTATCGAATAACGAGAGAAAATCATTAACAATCACGAGGATATACCTCTTACCACCCAAGACTCTTAGTGCAAGTAGGACCCGTAATATCCATGTAAATTAACTCAAGTACGGTAATGGAATTCAACTTCCGATGGGAACTATGAACTTATTTTCCCTGCTAGAAAGGACCACAAATCATGGAAGTAGTCTTTACAAGTGACGGCAAGCCACGTAATAGGTCTTTCTTTGCTAAACACTCTATATCCTTAAAATTAACGTGACCTAGGCGTTGATGCCATAGATCCATAGAAGAGATCACGGTACTATTGCACACAAATGAGGACTTGGGCATAATCCCATTACAATTATCTTATGTCCTCACCCTTTGCAGTAGAAGATTCCCGACTTGATCATAAATGTTATACTCGTTCTGGTGAAATTTCATAGAAAAGTCTACGTGGCACAGCTGGATAATTTTACGAATGTTTTCTTTCAAACCTTTGATGTATAAAGCATTATCTAGCTTAGGAAAATCGGGTATCTCTATTGTGTCTAGCTTAGGAAAATCGAGTGACTTTACCATCCTTGTAATCCCAAGGTTGGAGTAATCACTATCAAAATACAACTAGGAGGTATTATGAGCCTTAAGAGCTACATGGATAACATGGGCTTTCTCTTCATGCTTACCCACCCAAGTAGTGGTGAATGTTTATTTACCTTTATCGTTGTTGGGTCTTGTAGGGATATTAGAGGTATTTGTTGACGACAAACACATCCATTGGAACACTTCTATTAAACTATGGGAAGTGGAGATAAGAAACTCAACCTACTCTTTAAGGCTAGAAAAATTGCTAAATTAATCGACATAGTATGTCAAGTCCGACTCAAACCATAGCAAAACTCCCTAAGGTATCCTTTTCTCTTATAATAAGTACATAAATAGATAGTCTTAGGCCTACCATGGTTTTCCTTTCTTAGCCAAACTTTCCTTTGGGGTTTTGGTTGAGGTCCATAGGGATTCACAATGGATTCAGGAACCAGTTTCGGCGTGACATGTGATGTGGAAGCATTAGTGAAACCTATTCCATGCCTCTTACCAAACCCAAAGACGGGGCCGAGGAGCATCTTTTCCATCTTTCTAGATATGTACTCAATGTTTACCTTGTCCTCCCGGGACCTCTCAAGATCATGAGTGAATTGGGATACAAGGGCTTCAAGTTTATTTCAAGCCTCCACGATTGCAAGGATCTCAATCGTAAGACTAGCCACTTGTTTGGTCAAGTCCCCTTTCTTTTTCTCAAAACTAATATCTCCCTCTAAAAACTCTCTCTCTCTCTCTCTCTCCAAAATCTCTCTCTCTCAAACAAATGCTAATAGAGGACTCTCTCACTCCCATTTCTCCTAAATCCTTCTCTAGCGCAATGATCCTAGTTTCAAACCCTTTATTTTTCTTTTATAATTGAAAGGACTCAGTGTATAGCTCAGCATAGGCGCACTATAGATCACAATCACTCTCACTTGCAACATCTTTAACCTCACTCACATCGTTTTCACTGTCGATTTATCTTTGTGAAGTAGCTTCCTCATCGTCTTAAGGTGCACTAGATGTAATCACATGACTAGCCATGAGTGTGGTGAAGTTACATTCATGCGGTGAATCTTCTCCTGAATCTACCAACTCAACTTATCTCTCATCACTATGGGTGACATTTAAAGTGTCTTTGCCCTTTCCTTGACACTTTAACTTAGTTGGGCACTCATAATCTTTGTGATCTCTCCCATCATCTCATAACACCTCTCCTCCTGTCTCTTTGTTGTGTCCTTTTTATCTTGTACAAATTTCTTTCCATTTTTATTTTTCTCAAAACTCTTTTTATCTTTAAAATTACCACTCCTTTTTAGTTTATGAAATTTATTGAAATTTTTAGAAAAAATTGATAAATCATCTAATCAAGTTGTATTCACAATTATACGACACTTCCTCTCTCTTTTTCGACAACTCCTCTCTCTTCCTAGACAACTCCTCACCCTTTCTAGACTGGGACATAAGTGGGATCCCTTTTTCTTTGGGTTTAACTATTTTAGGAAACATGTCGATTTCGTAAACCTGAAGATCTGCTACAAGTTCTTCTAACCTAAGAGAATCTAACATTCCTAAAGAATTAAGCATGGTGACTTTAGGGATCAAACGGGCAGGCAATGATCTTAATATCTTTTCAACTACTCTTGTGTTAGGAATTTTTTCTCCCATATTGAAACTGGTATTAACAATATTTGACAGATGTGCATAAAACTCATCAAAACTTTCAAATTCAAGCATGGTTATAGTTTCAATTGAGTAGTTGAAATTTTCCAGTTTAGATGTCTTAACGACATTTGTGCCCTCGTGTGTAAGCTTCAGGATATCCCATGCCTCTTTCGACGTGGTACATGTCATGATACGGTGGAACTCATCGGGTGAGACTGATCCAAAATTTTTACTAAGGATACATGATTTATAAGTGCTCCATTTAAATTCATCCTCAGTCCAGTTAGACATTGGTTTAGCAAAGGTCACATTATCTATGGTGATAGTGGGGGAAGTCCACTCTCGTTCATCAATAGCCTTTAAAGTTGATTCCATGTGGACTTTCCAATAAGAATAACTTGTACCATCAAAAATTGGCATTCGATTATATAAGTTGTCCGTTGAACTTCGCATTTTCAAAAAACAGTTTTTTTAGAAAATTGATATCTAGAAAACAAAATTACAGAAAAATTACATTGTAGAATTTTATAATTGGCACTAACACGAATCTAAGAGTGCGCTTCCGTTCAATGTCTTAACTTGTTAAATTAAACTCTAATTTTCTCACCAGTTATAATTAAACCCTAGACAAGCATCTAAGTGATTGAAAGCAATAAATCCATCTATCATGCAATTCAACAATCACAAAAACAAATTTCAGGAAAAATCCCCCAAAGGGGTAAAACCTTTTATTTCACTATATAATGTAAACCACGACTTCCATGTACATAGAGAAATACAACGTTTTTGATAGACGAATACCCAGAGGCCTTGGTTTTTTTTTTTAGCAAGAGCTCCCGCAAGAACTCCAATAGTAATGGAGATAACTCCTTTTCTCCACAAGTACCACTCCAAGATTGGGTAATATCAATGTGAGAGTTTCTCAAAGATTCACAAACATATATAATGAGGTTTGAGTCAATCAAAATGGGTTTGGGACTTAAAATATGAAGACTTAAGTTACAGCAGGTCTGTAGAAGGTGGAGTTAAAATGTATTACGACATACCTAATGCGAGAAAGTATATATAGACAAAATAAAAAATAAAGGGGGCAGCATGTCGTTTGAACGACTTCTCAAGGTCTTTAGCACGACATTGAGATTTCATTAGATCTAGCTTTGAATTAACTAAGAAATGACATACCAAAAACCAAAACAATACGTGGTATTTAATGCACAGAAGGAACAAGGCACCTCGCGACCTTCGAATAACATGTCCATGTCGTTTTAACGACATGTCCAGGTAATTTGAATGACCTTAAGCGATAATATTTAATTTTTAAATGCCATCCGTATTTTATTAAAATGAGAATAGATTGAAAAAATTAAGAACTCCAAACAAGAATTATACCATTGATGTAGTGATGTAGAAGAGACGAATTGAAGATAAACGTTTCACGTTTGAAGATGATGGGTGCATGATGAACAAAACGTTGCCAATGATTTGGATAGTGGACATTATGGATGACCATGTGTAGAATTTCCAATGTAGTGGTATACGGCATATCAAATGTGATTTAGGACAACTCCGATAATTTCTAGAATTTAGTGGACAATCACAAGATTATGTGCTTACAAATAAAGCGACAAGACCTTTACAATGTCGCTTGAATTATTAAAAGATTCATTTCTCGAGGATGAAACATTGGTGAAGTATTTTATGAAGCATGCAAGTTGATTGCAAACTTAATGCTAGAGTATAAGAAGATACACACATGCCCTAAAGATTTCATGTTGTATTGGAATGAGACAGAACATGGGAGTGAATGACGAAAGTGTTATACCCCAATATATAAACAATCAAAGGCTCAGGAAAATGACGATCTTAAAATAGACCAAAAATTTGCTAAAAAGGTGGTAAGATACTTCCCTTTAATATAAATACTTCAATATATGTCAACAACAACAACATCGTGAATGAGATGACATGCCGAGGAACATATTGATGATAGAAAAGAGAGGCATCCCACTAATTCTCTTACTTGGAAAATAAATCGATGAAATTTATCCAGATTTTGTTGAGGACCTGCGAAATATAAGACTTTGATTAAGGAGTGATTGATTTAACCCATTTAGGAGTTTGAGTATTGTTCATAGCACGTGGCCCATAGCTGTGATAATATATAACTTGCCCCCATAGTTGTGTATGAAGCAACCATATATGATAGTATCGATACTAATTGATGGTCCTCGTAGGCCTGGTAATGACATTGATGTTTATTTGCGCCTTTTAGTTGACGAGTTCAAGGAATTATGGGTTGGGGTGGATACTTATGATGCATCGTGTAATCATATCTTTAAAATTCATGGATTATTGTTATGTACAATAAGTCATTTTTCTGCATATGCAAATTTGTTAGGATGGAGAACTAAAGGTAAATTGGCATGTCCTTATTATCACAAATATAATCACTCCCATTTATTAAAAAGGAAGGTAAACATTGCTATATGGCCCATAATTGATGGTTTTCGAAAGGACTTAAATTTTGAACATATAAAATCTTTTTTGATGGTAAAGTTGAGTTGGATATAAAGCCCAATTGACCATCTAGAGCAGAAGATTTTGGTGAGATAAGGGACATCAATAATAAGTTTGGGAAGGATCCAGAGATGAAACATAAGAGGAAAATGGATGATAATGAAGATTGGAACCTCACATATAATTGTAAGAAATGAAGTGTACCTTCCGAGTTAGAATATTAGGAGGACAATTTAATATGCCACAATCTTGATAAAATGTATGTTGAGAAGAATGTATGCGATAATGTTCTCTGGACATATTATATGTTGATGGTAAGGGAAAGGAGAATCTAAATTCTCATATTGATCTATAAGAAATATGTATATGTATGTCACTACATCCTTAAAACGGGCAAACAACAAATCTTATTTGCCACCATCGTGTTTCACATTGGATAATAAAGGAAAATAAATAGTTTGTAGAGTATTGAAAGAGGTGAAAGTTCCAGATGGTTATACTTCGAATATATCGCATCGTTTCATCCTTCAATAACATACTATAATTGGACTCAAGAGTCATGAAAACCATATCTTAATGCAAGAGTTTCTTCATATTTCCCTAAGAAATGTTTTGCCAAAAAATGTTATTGGGCCAATAATTGAGTTGAGTAGATTTTTAAGGATTATGTACTTAAAACTAATGAAAGTCACTGATTAGATCATGATCAATCTCATATTGAGGTCACACTTTTCCATCTTGAGATGATCATTCCGCCTCCATTTTTTGATGTCATGGAACATTTGGTTATTTAAATAGAAGAAGAGGTGAAGATCGGAGAACCACCACAATACCAATCGATGTATGGTATTAAGAGGTGTGTATTAGTTGTGATTTTTTGTGTTATTTTTATCTTCTCATTGTAATCTTTTTTATTTCTTTCTAAAACTTTAAACTTTTCTCACGACAGATACTTGTTCACATTGAAGAATTATGTGAAGACCCATAGTAATCCGGAAGGTTCAATTGCATAAGGATATTGGGTAGATGAATGCTTTCCATTTTGTTCAAGGTACTTACAGGACACTGAGACAAAATGTAACTGACTAGTAAGGAACAACTAAGGTAATACTATTGATAAAAAATGTGGTCGTGAGTTACGAAAATCAGTGGGATTTGTGCTTGATGACATTAAATATGTATATGCACATCGTTATGTGCTTGTCAACATAGTGACAATTATTCCATTTCGAGAGTAAGTATCCTAATTAATAGATTTCTCCCATTTTTAATCATGTAAAACATAGTGTAATGGTTCATTTTAATGCAGGACTCACCGTGTGTCAATTAGGAGTAATTCGCATCTTAGACCAAATGACGTGGGTCGCATTCATAATGAAACATTTCATTTGTGGTTTAAAGATCATGTAAGTAATAAATATCAGGTGATCAAGCCTTTATCAAATTTAAACAAGTTTCTCATATGGTTAATTCTTAACATCGCTGCCGAGAACCAAATTTATTACTAACCACCTAAGTTAATTAAACTGGTGCCAAATTTTATCTTTCCAATAAACATGATAAAAGAATAGTTTGAAAACTAAAACAATATGCACATGATACTAGAATTCAAACCATCACTAATATGTAAAAGCAACTAAGTCAAGCCGAATAAACCGTCGGCTAAAACCACAACCATGTAATAATCCACAATCCAACTACTGAGTAAACGTGATATAAAACAGGAACTCCAATGTAATACATATGAAAAATAAGAATGAGATCCTATGCTAGATCTAAATGAAAGAGTCGACAACTCAATAATCCTGTTAGCGTCCATAGTGCTATAGCTCTGAATCCCTAGAATGAAATCAAGTATGGCGCCTTTGTGGCTGGACACCTAAAATGTTTTGATTTTTTTTTATAGCAAGAGTTAGTATTCAAAACAGTTTGAAAACATTAAACAAGCAATTTATTGCAATTAAAATCGGTTATTGATTACACATGTTAGGTTCACGCACACTCCCTTGAGTTTCATCACCTCTCATCTAATGTGTATGCCTGATGTTTTACACTTACTCCACCTAGATATCACACCTAAGATATCTCAACTAAAGTATATAATCGATCTTATCAATGGTTTTCTCTTGTACCGCCCATATAACATGCTTCATTATTAACATTCTCACATATTATTTAGTTATCATATAACATTCACATATGTTTTGTTTAATCGTCATAATCAAGCCTCACTACTTAATTCATAAAGCATTTCAGATTTATCATTCGACTCCCATAATTAAGTTTCACAACTTAATTTACTATAGATATTACCAATCTATTTTAAATCTTGAAATTAAGTTTCTCTGTATTTAACTTATCATTTAGATGTGTATATATATATATATATATATATATATATATATATATATATACATATATATCATTTATGAATCTACTTTCTCACATAAGTAGAATATCATGAAGTACATATATTTCACACAATTTATATTATAAGGATTATTGGTCCGGCTAATCATCGACCCCAATCATCCTATCATTTACATTGGTCCGGATATCCCTCGACCCTAATGTAAATGTTATTCATATGTATATTGGTACAGATACTCATCGACCCCAATATCTTTTAACTTCGATTTGGTCTGGATAATCATCGACCCCAAATTGAGCTTTCATGTATTGGTCCGGATAATCATCGGCCCCAATACCGAATTAAGCATACTTTAGGTATTCACACAACCTATGTATCAATCTAATAGGTATTCACATAACCAAATTATTTATAATTTTACGTAATATTTTCTCTCTAATATTCACCATACTTTATCACTCATTTACAAATTTAATTCACTTTTGTAACTAGTTAAGAGTTCACACAATCTAAGGTTCCCTTCCTATACTTACTGGTCTTTATCAAGACCCTACATAGGTATAATTACACTCTTAATATCCCCTTACATCAATGTTAATCCTAGAAAATTCAACCAAGAAAAGAACCCAAAATCTTACAGGGTCGATCGATCCAAGGATTTGGTCGATCAATCGATCGACCAAACAGGTGCAACTTCACCTTCTTCGATTTCTCACCCTTTCTATTTACCATACTTACATAATTCTTCACAAAATTCACATCCGATTATTTCTAACTATTTCTACATGATTTAGGATGATTTCTAATGATTCAAACACATTAAAACTTCATTGAAATCATTAAAAAATGAATCAAACCCTCAAAACTCTTTCATAATCTAGTTTTGTGTTCATCCATCAAATTCAAATCAAAACCCATATTTAAATCCATAGTAACAATCAAAATTATTTTGATTTACAATCACCTATAGATATAAACCCTATCTACATGAAATCAATTGGTACTCTTCATCAAGGTTTTGAAATAAAAATCATTCTATTCATGACATCCCTACACATGGGTATTATAAGTTTGATTCAATCTGCAATAAACACTTTACTTAGATTGATTGATCTAATTTAGTTGTTCTTGGTTGATGATTGATTTCTTCTTCTCCAATCTTCTTTTGCTATTGTCTTGAGGTGCAAAAAGCCCTTCACCACCTTCTCAATTATCTTTAGTCTTTGAAAAAATGTTTCTCTCTTTTATCTAATGGCCACTCTAATCTTTTTTGTTATGAGGCATAACCCAATTCTCTAAACATTAGATATATGGCTCTAAATTTCGAAGGTCCCTTTACCTCTTTTTAAAAAATGACTGTAATGCCCTTAATAGGTGTCGGTTTGGTCCAAAATTGACCCGAAACCCAAACTATACTTCTGGGTATACTATTTAGACTATTTAGACCCATCCGAGATCATTCATGACCTCTAAATTCCCATCCGAGCCAGTTAAAATATATTTCTCATTACTCACCTCAAAATAGTCTACATGTGACTTTTGATGAGATAAACCAGAATACACACATATATCACTCGCTATTCAGTATAATAATAATCATTTATTATTTACTATTCACACTTAGTAAATTTTATCAAAATATTAATTAGTATCTATCTCTCAATTAATAATTAATAATCACATTTATTAGTTAAATCACATTAAATTACTTCACGTGCGTAATTTAAATAGAACATATTTCCGTAATTAATTTTTTGAATTACTTAATTTAAAAATGCAGAAAAATAGGTGGTATTACATACTTCCCCCCTTACAAAAAATTTCATCCCCGAAATTAGGACATACATGTTGTGAATAACTCTAGATACTGCTCTTGCGTGTTATCTCCCTCTCCTAAGTCGACTACTCAATGTTGTGGTGACCCCACTTAACTCGCACCAAGGGCACCACCTTGGATCGTAGGTTACGCTCACCACGATCTAGAATAGCCATGGGCCTCTCCTAATATGAGACATCTAGCTATAAGTCAATCTCCTCAAGTGGAACGTGCCAGAAATCCCTCTCGATCCCCCTTTATTTCTGTAGTGATGACACATGGAACACATCGTGTATCCACTGAAGATGATCTGGAAGTCCCAGTCTTTATGCTATCGGTCCCACCCTCTCAATAATAGGGAATGGCCCCACATACCTCGGTGCTAACTTCCCTTTCTTGCCAAATCTCGTAATCTCCTTCATATGAGATACCTGAACCAACACTTGGTCATCAACCTCTAACTCCACATGTCTCCTATCGGCATCGGCATAAATATTGTGCCTATCCTGAGCTATCCGAATGCATACTCAAATTAACTCAATCTTGACAGTAGTCTCCTGAATCATCTCGGGTCCTAACAACTTGTTGTCCCCCACCTCTAACCAGCATGCGAGCAAATGGAAAGGTCTCCCATATAGTTTATCAAATAGTGCCATCCCAATAGTAAATTGGTACGAGTTGTTATACAGAAACTCTACCAATGGAAGGTATTGCTCCCAACCTCCCCTGAAGTCTAGGATACACATCCTCAGCATGTCTTCCATCATCTGATTCACCTTCTCTATCTGACCGTCCATCTAGGGGTGTATGTTGTACTCAAACTTAAGTCAGTACCCATAGCCTCCTTAAAGCTCAGCTAGAAATGCGACACACATACTTTTGTCTCTATCAGATATAATATTAATCGGGAATCCGTGCAACTCAACAATCTACGAAATGAATAGCTGCGCATACTGCATCGTGTCGTGTAAGGACATTTTCCATCACATTTTAGTATGTCGTATACCACTACAAGTTGCTAGAAATCGTCTAAGGATTGAGAAGATCAAATCTACACAAGACGATTTCGAATTTCAAGAAGACTTCAACATTCAAGCCCAACAAGGATGAATTTGGTAAAATGTGTTTAAGTTCCATTTACATTTTACATTAAAAGTGTTGGGATATTTTTATAAAAGTTAAAATGATGTTTAAAATGATTTAAATGTTTTTTATTTTTTCAAAATCATAAAAGTTTTAGATATATACTCCTGATCCCGTAAACAGTTTTGTTTTCTAAGGATTCCAGGTTATTTAAATATTTAAAAGTTTTTTAAGGGGGTTAGTGACTGTCATTTAAACGACATCACATCTCGTTCAAATAAGATGGAGTGTTGCTCGAACGACAAGTGTTTTGCCTTAACACATTACCACCTTGAATTTTACTATTTAAAGGGTCTCAGGCTACTGGATTTCGGGTGGGGAAATATTGATTTTAACAGAATAAGAATATGTCTAAGAATGTGTCTCTAAAGTGCGTACTCTCTAGGCTCAAGTGCAAGCCTGTCGCATTAGTAATAAACCCGATAAGTCGGGATCGTCTCCACATGGAAATAGGACGAGAAAATCGTGACGATAGAAGGATAGACGTTTAACCTAAATTCAACTCTAAGAAGAAGGAAAATGTGATTTGAATGGTGAAAAAAATAAAACTAAATGCAATTACTCTAAATTATCTAGATGATTGATGATGATTGAATTAAAACTTGAACTATATGGTGAGACAAATAGTCCGAGAATGCAATCCCTCAACCCTAGTGTATTGCTGGTATAAAACTAATTGTAAATTTAAGTGATTAATCAGACCCAGACATTAGTACTCCCAAGCATTACGTATATGAGGTTCAAGCCCGCACCATACGTAATCAGAGGATAAGTAAAGCAGTAACATGATAGCTATGCTCGATTTGCAATCCAAAGCATCCCGATTACCCTGGAGAAACCGAAATCCAAAGATCTACAATGGTTGTGTTCTCTATGCAATACAGTTACAATAAATCCTTAAATTTAGAGGATTAATTTTATACACATGCAACTATCACATCGGGTTGAGTTCATATATCCCGACCCTAAAAAATCTAGTCGGACGTGTTGAACCTAACTGTGCATGAATTAACTACGTTGCATCTGAAAGAAATCATGATGGAATTGTATTGAAACATGCAACGAATTATTATGAACTTAGAAACTAATTGAATAGTGCAAGAAGAATAACATGCAAAATAATAAAATAAAGAACAAAACTTGAATTAAAACTTGAGATCAAACCCGAAAATAATCAATCTTGAATCACCAAATCAAAGTTATGTTCCTAGGGTATTCTACTACTTGTATCCCTATCAAAAACTGTTTAAAACTATGTTTTTTAAGTCAATACAATGATACATATAAGTTTTAGAACAAGTTGTAACTTGATAGGACTCTTTGGACCAATCAGCATTAAGGGGAAAATTCACGCATCAGACACCTCTAACCGGTTCGCATGTACCCCGAACCGATTCACCCCCTAATCGGTTCCCAGTGTGGTTCGGGAAATCTTGTTGGTTTTAGGCCTCTTTCCCATAATTAGAATATTTTCCAGCTTTTCTTCCTTTCTTCTATGGATTTTCTTCAACTTCAAGAGGTCATAACTCCTTCACCGTAGCTCGAATTTGGGTTTCGTTTCTTCTAGTATTCTCTTTGTTCCGAGATCTTTAACTTTCCAGTAGGCCCCACCTCTGGGATCGGGCTGAAGAATTCTGAAAATTCCCTTGAACTTGCCTTCTTAGCCTTTCCTTCAATGTTTCGATTTCTCTTTCTCACCGTTTGCATAATTACCTGTAAAACACATAAGTGAAACAAAAAACACGAAATACTTGCCAACGAAGATTAGTATCATTACTATGAGTTAAATCCATATAAATTACACCACTCGGGTTAACAAAAGTTCCAAAATTAAGGGGATAAATATACAATATTTATGCCCAATCAACACGTTACTGCCTTGAATTTTACTATTTAAAGGGTCTCAGGCTATGGATTTTGGGTGGGGAAACATTGGTTACTGTGTTTTACAATTCACAAATCCCAGACTTTTTGTGTGAGTTATTTTGCAAAACCTAAAGAATATTTGTTGGGAGTTTTGCTACTGAAACTAGGTGCCTTGGAAAGGTACTGGGCTGACCATAGGTGCCACTTGCGAGAGGTACTGGGCTGATCGACTGCATGTCATAGGGAGTGTTGCGGTGTTCCTGGGATGACGACTAGGAACTGACACCTACAGGTATGTCTTAAGTCAAATTGTATTTTCATTGTAATCTAATTGTAAATCGTTCCTTTACAAATTATAGTGAAATTAAAAGATTTTTTCCCTGCGGGCTTTTTTTCCTAAAATCTATCTTTGTCAGCTTATTCATCGCATGATTTAATTTTAGATTTGAATTGACATGTAGATGCATGTTTAGGGGATGATTGAATTTGTAGTTGGATTTCAAAAATTTAGACTTCCAATTAAATAAGTTTGAATTGGAAATTGTGAATCTATTTTAATCAATATCGCACACGTCTAATTTATCGTGTATTCCTATTTTCGACAAAACTTGTGAGATATTGATTTTTTTTGAAAAATCTGAATTATAATTTTTTCGGAATGTTTCCAAACGAGCACTTATATAGTCGGTTGCCATTTTTTGACGGGTCTAATTATGCTTACAGGAAAGCTGGAATCAAATCCCATTTAAAAACAATCGATGAGAGAGTTTGGTTAATTTGTGAAAGGGGTTGGACTCCTACCACTGTCACCGTAAATAATGCCATGAATTTAAAATCTGTGCAGATTGGACTGAGGAAGAGTTTGGGTAGAGCACTTATAATTCATGAGAGCTTAGTACAATTTTCGGACACGTCACTTTGACGAGTTCTGACGTATTATGATGTGCACTACGTCTAAAGAAGCGTGGGATGTTTTGCAACTCACCCATAAAGGCACTAACGCGGTCAAAGAGTCTAAAATTCAAAATTTGACCCTTAATTTGATACCATCACCATGCTAGAGACTGAATGTTTTGACGACTCTTATGCACGTTTGTCTGATATTATCAACACGAGTTTTAATCTTGGTTAGCCGATTCCTGATGCACGAGTTGTTAAAAAGATTTTAAGATCGCTGCCAAAACATTTTATCCCAAGATTACCTGTTCTAAATACCTTAGGAATTTTGAATTGTCTGAAATTAGAAGAGTTGGTAGGAGACCAACAATCGTACGAAATTGACATGTTCCCTGACACTATCAAACCTATGGATAGAGGGATAACGCTTAAAGACCAAGATAAGAAAAATAAAGTGATTTTTTGTGAGTTCAATTCTGAAGACGAGTCTGAGTTTAACATGGCCCTACTTGTAAAGAATTTAAAAAAAATTCTCCAGTTTTTGAAACAAAACTCTTCAAATAAAAGATTTCCGGAGAAAAAAAAAAGACAAGTCCAAAGAAATCGGTGAGAAAGAGAAAAAGGGTGAAGAAAAGTTGAAAATTTATAATGTTTTGAGTGTGAGGGGAGAGGGCATAAGTAGTTTGAGTGTCCCACTAGACTTAGGAGAGAGGGAAAGAAAGTTGCCATGCCAACCACCCTGAGTGATAGTGAGGAAAATGTCAACGATTCCGAGGATGAGTCCTCATAAGGAAAGTGTATTGGGTTTTTAGCCAGTCACGAGAGCACACCCACTTTGTCCCATGACAATGAGGACACGTGTGCACGTGATACCCCCATAGAGTTTTTGAGTGTGTCTAGCGAGTCTGAGAGCGAGAGTGCTAGTGATGATGAGTGTGAGCTCCAGATTGCGTTTCGAGAGTTGTACGCCGAGACCTTAAAGACTAAAAAATTGAATAACAAGTTGGGTCTCTAGGTTAAAGATTTGGAGAGTGAGATTGCGAGTTTGAAGGAGTTTGATACTAATTAGGATCTATCCTAATAAGTGATTTCTAGCTATTTTCAAATAGATTAAGATTTTCGGATGGATGAAATGTAAAATCGATGTATCTATATGTATGTCGATATCTAGAAAAAGCAAGTCAACTCGAGAAAGTGAAGGTTTCTTTGAGTGAGTAGTTTATGGATTTGAATAAAGAAAAGAGTGAGCTTATAGCTCGCATGTGACAATTAGAGACATATCTGAAGCATGCCCTGGAGGCTAAAGTCACTTTGAAGAACGCATCTAAGAAGGTTGGAAATATGGTTACCAATCCTGTTTTGGGGAATAGTGAGAGTTTAGGGATAAGTCATGACGGTTCATCTACTTCTTTTATTTCACCCGATCCAGTTCCTACTTTAGAGTTAAATTCACATAACTCTCGACCAAACCCATCTAGGCGTCCCGTACCTGTTAGGAGAGGATGTCCTAGATTATTTGAGAGATCTGTTCCAAGGCCAATTTATGTTTGCTCCCATTGCAAAAAGAGAGGACACCTGAGGGAGTTTTTTTTTAAATTGGGTTATGTGTCACGCTTTACTCCTACACATGCACCCACCCATGATACTTTGCTTGCATATAATGATAGAGAGTTTTCAGATATTCGAGAGAAAGTAATGTTTTTGGTCAAGACTTCTCATGATTTTATGGAGTTATTTCAAAAGATATCATCGTCTTTGGGAAAGTCCACCGCACTTAGCAATTAAGGTCTAGACGTGTTTGCTAGCATAGTTTATTTTGCAAGATATTATCTTATGTCTATTGCTAGTATGTACAATTTATTTTATATTTAATTTTTGTTTTCTTTTCTTATTGTTGGTACCATTTTAGCACCGTTTTGGATCTTTTTGCCCATTCCAGGAACTGTTTTTTATGAATTTTTCCCACTGGACAAAGCTGTATGACATTCTGTGTAATATGGGAAATTTGACTTTTCTCGTTCTAACGAGATTGGATTTTGCGCGAAGTCTTCTCCCGAGATCTCTTGTCGTTCGAACGACATATCATCTCATTCAAATGATCCTGGATATTTTTGCAGTCCCCTATTTCTTCCTGTTATATTTTATTGGTACTGCTGGGTTGTTTCTGAACAGTGTTTATAAATACAAAGAGATTTTTGATTTAAAACAATTTTGTAAAATTTAAAAAGAGTTTTGTATTTTGTTTTTCACCTTATATGAATTGACTTTTAGGATGACCAAGTGATTGTTTAATAGTGTCTTGAGATAATATATTGTGTCATTCATGTGCATTACAAAGTTTGGAGTCTTTGAGATGATATAGTGTTAGTACCTACATGATTGACTCTATTTTTCCTTTATTACACACATGCACGGATTTGTTTGACTTTTCTTCTTGTCTATCACATGTTGGTTGAGTGTTTTTATCTCAATTCTATTTATACAATGAACCAAATGCGATAAAACTTGACAAAAGACAGTGCATGATATAAACCGTTTGTGAGGTTTGTGTTTTTTTTAAATAATGAAGGAATACGAAAGGTATTCATTTACCCTTTGCGATTAAGCCACCATTTAAATGGACCTAAAAACGTGAGGGATTGAAAATTATCCGGGGTCCGATGAGGTTTAAAAGAGCTTTAAAATATTGAAAGGCAATAAAAAAAATATATGACACAAATGGGCCAATGTGTTTTAGTTTCATCACCTCATAAGAAAAAAAATATTTATCTTTTAATGAGGGAGTTTGGATGGAATTTTTTACGATTTGCACGTCCTTGAAAGTCATGAAAAAACCTTACATAGTTTTGGACGTTATTGGTGTGGAAATCATTTATACTTTGATTTGTTAATATGATTAAGACGATTTCATCTAAATTCAACATTTCTACGCCTATGGACTACTTTTTATGTTCATTCGTTAGGAGTACACTTATGCATCTTGCACATATGATATGATTGAGTTGATTTTCCTATAAAGTCTATTCACACCCATTCATTCTGTATCCATGATTTTGTTATCTTAGTGTAAATTCAAGGTGTGTGATTTCTGTAACATCATTTTTTCATTTTTGTATGAAAAAAATGAAAAATAGTTTGTTTGCTTGGTTAACCGTGACACCCCAATTTTCTTTATGTGATTTATTATTTTCCTTGTCTATTTTGGACAAAAAAAAAGAGGAGAATGTATTATGATGCTATGGGGGAGTTTAAGTATGTGAGGGATTTGATTATGCTTTTATGTTTATGCTTATATCATTTCAAACTCGATCCGTCACTTGGTTTTTGATTTTTCTCATGTGTGTAGATACAATTGAAGATTTTTGGATTGTACACCTTGATGAGAAAAGTTTGGAGTTTCGAAAAGTTGATTGTTGAAGCGAAGTTTGAATACTTGTCGGTTTATCTGTCCACATTTGAGTTTTTGGGAGGGTAGATTTGTATAGGTCATATTTTGGTTGATAATTCAGATATTTTTATTTTGTATCAGCATATACATATGGGGATATTTGTAAGGACATTATCGCCACATTTTAGTATGTCGTATACCGCTACAAGTTGCTACAAATCGTCGAAGGATTAAGAAGATTACATCTACACAAGACGAATCCGAATTTCAAGAAGACTTCAACATTTAAGCCCAATAAGGATGAATTTTGTAAAATGCGTTTAAGTTCAATTTACATTAAAAGTGTTGGGATATTTTTTTAAAAGTTTAAGTGATTTTTGAAATGATTTGAAGTGGTTTTTAATTTTTCAAAATCATAAAAGTTTTAGATAAATACTCCTGATCCCGTAAATATTTTTATTTTTAAGGATTCCAAGTTATTTAAATATTTAAAAGTTTTTTAAGGGGATCAGTGACTGTCATTCAAACTATGTCACATCTCGTTCGAATGAGATAGAGCTTCACTCGAACGATGTCGAAGTTCATTCGAACGATATGTGTTTTTCCTTGACACGTCACCGCCTTGAATTTTATTATTTAAAGGGTGTTAGGATAATAGATTTCGGGTGGAGAAACAGTGGTATTAACCGAATACATTTTGAGTATTTTTGTTTATTCTTTGACACATTTTTAAGGGTTCAAACTGTGTTTTACAATTCATAAATCCCATACTTTTTGTGTGAGTTGTTTTGTGGAACTTGAAGCATATTTTCTGCGAGTTTTACTACTGAAACTAGGTGCCTTGGAAAGGTACTGGGCTGACCATAGGTGCCCCTTGCGAGAGGCACTGGGCTGATCGACTGTGTATTATAAGGAGTGCTGCGGTGTTCCTAGGCTGACGACTACAAACCGACACCTACGGGTATTTCGTAAGTCAAATTGTATTTTCGTTGTAATCCGAATGTAAACCGTTCCTTTATAAATTATATTGGAAATAAAAGGTTTTTTGTCATGTGAGGATTTTTTCCTGAAATCTGTCTTTGTCAGCTTATTCATCGCATGATTTAATTTGAGATTTGAATTGACACGTAGATGCATGTTTAGGGGATGATTGAATTGGTATTTTGTTTTAGCAAATTTAGACATCCAATTAAATGAGTCTGAATTGGAAATTGTGAATATATTTGAATCAATATCACACACGACATTTTCATGTCGGAGTCGGTGCGAACTGGCAAGAAGTGGGCAACCTTAGTAAATTGATCCACTATCACCCATATCGAATCGTGACCCCTATGTGAAGTAGGTAACCTAGTAATAAAATCCATCGAGATGCTCTCCCATTTCCACACAAGAATATAAAGTGGTAGTAGCATCACCGAAGGTCTCTAGTGGTTAACTTTCACCAGATGATAAGTAACACACTTTGAGACAAACTCTGCTATGTCTCTCTTCATATCGTCGCATCAGTACTGTCACCTCGTATCCTGGTACATATTGTCCCCACTAGGGTGTACAAAAAATCTAGAACCTTGAGACTCGATCATAACTGCATGTCTTGAATCCTCATCCTTGAGTACTACTAACCTACCATTAAAGCGTAGGCCTCCCTCAGAGCTGACTGAGTAGGCCTCGACACCCTCAACTAATAACTGTCGTACTCTGTCTTGACAAAACTAATCCTCTTCCTATGCCTTCACTACCCACATAACAATGTTAGGAGTGATAGTAATAACTAACAAGTATGCTCTGATAGCCTCATCCTCCTGTTGGAGCTCACTCCACTTTGCTTTCCATACCTTCGCTAAATCTCCAGAAGGTCATTGGCTCAATGCATCTACCACCACGTTATCCTTACTAGGATGATATTGTATATCAAAATGGTAGTCCTTCATGAATTCTAGCCACTGCCACTGCCTCATGTTCAGATCCTTCTGTGTGAAGAGATACTAAAATGACTTATGATCCGTGAATAATTTGAATTGGTCCCCCAACAGGTAATGTCTCCATATCCTCAATGCAAAAATGACCGCTGCCAACTCTAGGTCTTGGGTGGGGTAATTCTTCTTATGGGGCTTTAGCTTTATATATGCATAAGCTATCGCCCTCCCTTCCTGCTACAACAAATCCCCAAGTCCCTGTAAGGATGCATATGTGTAGACCCTATACTCCACCGCACTCCTAGGCAATACATGTATAGGTGCTGATGTCAATCAATCTTTCAGCTCATCGACATATAACTTACATTGGTTAATCCACACAAATGGTACTCCCTTATGAGTTAAGTTCGTCAAAATCCCCACAACTTTTGAGAACCCCTTGATGAGGCGACGGTAATAACCAGCCAACCCCAATAAACTGTGAATCTCGATCGGTACCTTACTTGGATCACAGTTATGACCTTGTCGGACATAATGTGGTCAAGAAATTATACTTCCTAAAGATAAAATCCACATTTACTAAATTTGACGTACAATTGATGGTCCCGTAACGTCTGTAGAAGTATACACAAATTCTCGGTGTGTTCCTCCTCCGTATGTGAGTAAACCAAGATGTCATCGATGAATACCATCACAAACTGATCCAAAAACTCTCTAAATACTCTGTTCATGAGGTCCATAAACACCGCAGGTGCATTAGTGAGCCCAAATGGCATCACCCTGAACTCGTTGCACTCGTACCGTGACAGAAAAATGGTATTACGAATATCCTCCTCCGAATATGCAATTGGTGATAGTCTGACCTCAGATCGATCTTGGAGAAGTATGCAACCCAATTTAACTGATATAATAAGTCATTAATCCTAGGTAATGTATACTTGTTCCGTATCTTCACCTTGTTCAACTCCCTGTAATCCACGCACAGGTGAAGCGAACCATCCCTTATCTTCACAAACAACATCGGAGCACCCCAAGGCAATATACTCCGTCATATGAAACCCTGACCCAAGAGATGATGCATATACTCTCTCAGCTCCCTGATCTTTGGGGGTGTCATGCGATACGGTGCTCTGGCAATCGATCTCATCCGTAGTGCTAAATCGATGATAAACTCTATTTCCCGGCTCGGTAGCAGCTTGGGTATCTCTTAGAACACGTCTTCAAAATCCCTCATGACAGGAATCGAATTTAAGGGAATGCCCATCTCCTGCGAGGTCTCCTCCTCGACGTAATATAAATGAGTGTGCGATCCTCCCTCGGAAAGAGGCATCGCCACTAGGAACATCTCCTGTCCCAAAATCAAAAACACAATCATCCTCTCATAGCAATCTACCATCGCTCTATAGCCTGCTAACAAGTCCATACCTAGAATCACGTCATACCCCTTCATTTCTAACACTAGGAGGTTTGCCTCTAAACACAGTCTCCCAATCATAATATCGACTCTTTTACAAATCGCATATCAATGAACCATTACCCATCAGTGACTCTACACACATAGGAGACTGTCAGTAGTCTCTAATTAACCGACGGCTCATGCAAATATAGTCTTAATAAATGAATGCGATGCTCTAGTATCAAAAAGTACTATACCCTCACATCCATGAATAGAAAACATATCCTCTACTGCAGGTGGCATCGGAGGTGATGGAGGCATAGGCACATCCTGGACATTGAATACACACCTGTAGTTCATCTGGCCCTACTGTTGGGGTGGGGCTGGCGCTAGTGCTAGATATGGAGCCTACTGCCCCTACTGGGCACCCTGACGATGCGCCCCGATAATTTGTGGACAAGCCCTACTCTTGTTACCCTACTGGACACAAGTAAAACACTTCCCTTGAAACTGCCTCTGACCTTAGCCCTGGTGGCCCTGAAGTAGACCCTAGTGGCCCTGACCCTACTGTCCACCCCTGGTTCCTATGGCCCTGACGACCTTTAGGAAACTGTTGCTACTGGGGACCCTGCTGGCACTGTCTATCCAATCGCTGCACACCAAATCGAAATCTTTTTGCAGAGTTCCCTTGTCAGGAGTTCTTCCCCTGTGTGCCCACTGTCTGCTGCTGCTGGGGTGGTGTCCCACTAACACTAATCCCCCCAGTCCTGCCCTGATGCATAGACTCTGCCCCCTCTTATTTTCCTTCCCATGGAAATGAAAGTCATGACAGTACAAAAGTGATGCATTAATAACATCAATATACAACATTAATGGGGGATTACCAATAAAGTGTTTTCTAATCATCCAAGCCAAGTCATCCATAAGCTTTGGCTTCTTCCTCTCTTTGTCGCTCACCTCGCCGAGCAAAAAATTTTCCAGAAGGGTGAACTCCTCAGAATCAGCAACTAAGCGGTCACCCTGACATACCTCACCAAACTTCTTCCTCATCTTTGCCTCTACTACCAGCGAAAAGTACTTACTGTCAAACTGGACCCAGAACTCCGAAATAGTCATCGAGTCTCTCTCCTCAGCGGTGGACACTGACTCCCACCACTGAAGGGATGCCCTTGTTAGCCTGAAGGTGTCCAACATCTTTCACTAAACCTCCCTACAATATAGCATGCTCAGGTGTCATTGAATGTTCTTCTTCAAAAGACATGACTCCACTACATCTGTTCCACCCTGAAACTCGAGAGAATGGCCCTTATGGAAGGTCTCTTTGATGCTATACCAAGTCGGTGTCCCTTGCTGGGCTAGAATAGCTAGTGCTACGGGCTGTCGAGCTTAAGGTTGAGGGAAGTGGGATTCCATGGCCCTCATAGCTTTCTCTACTTCCTAAACCACTATCACTACCACCTGAGTAGTGGAAATCTTCTTGAGTGGTGGTGGAGGTACCTACTGCTCCTGATCATACTCCCCCACCTCATCTCTAGTTACGGACCTCTCAGCTCACTCTCTCCCCGGTGGCATCTGAGAATAGATTGAATTGTAGCATAGAGTTTATAAAAAATTTAATAGTAGAAGTAAGACATCTCAAAGCATGGAAATATATAAGCAACAGTCCTAATAATAGGGCTCTATATCAAACAAACGATATGCTAAAAATGTAGTAAGTCGTACAGATGCTATGGACACTAGAACCTGATGCTCTGATATCGCCTGTGACACTCCGCCTACTTAAATATCGGGTGATCAGGACTTTATCAAATTTAAATAGGTTTCTCATATGGTTCATTCTTAGCATCACTATGGAAAACAAAATTTATTACTAACCACCTAAGTAAATTAAACTGGTGCCAAATTTTACCTTTCCAATAAACAAGGATAAAATAATAGTTTGAAAACTAAAGCAACATGAAAAAAATACTAGAATCCAAACCATCACAAATATGTAAAAGCAACTAAGTCAAGCTGAATAAACCGTCGGCTAAAACCACAACCATGCAATAATCCACAATTCAACTACTAAGTAAAATTGATACAAAACTGGAACAACAATGTAGTCAATTCACAACATGTGTACATATGAAAAATAAGAATGAGATCCTTTTCTAGAACTAAATGAAATAGTTGGCTACTCAATAATCCTATTAGCATCCACAGTGCTACAACTTCGAATCCCTGGAATGAAATCAAGTATGGAGCCCTTGTAGTTGGACACCTAAAAGGTTTTGAAAACATTTTTATAGCAAGAGTTAGTACTCAAAAGAGTTTGAAAACATTCAACAAGTAATTTATCGCAATTAAAATCGGTTATTGATTACACTTGTTAGGTTCACGGACACTCCCTTGAGTTTCCTCACCTCTTACGCCTAACATATTACACTTAGTCCACGTAGCTATCACACCAAGGCTATCTCGACTAAAGTGTATAACTGATCATATCAATGGTTTACTCTCCCATCTAGCCCATACATCATGCTTCATTATTAACATTCTCACGTATTATTAAGTTATCATATAACATTAACATATGTTATGTTTAATCATCATAATCAAGACTTACTACTTAATTCATAAGGAATTTTAGATTAATCATTCGACTCCCATAATTAAGTTTCACTACTTAATTTACTATAGATATTCCCATTTTATTTTAAATCTTGAAATTAAGTTTCTCTCTACTTAATTTATCATTTAGATGTATATCTATATATGTATCATCTATGAATCTACTTTCTCACATAAGTAGAATGTCATGAAGTATATATATTTCACACAATATATACTATAAGGATTATTGGTCTGGCTAATCATCGACCCCAAAGTAAATGTTATGCATATATATATTGGTTCGGATACTCATTGATCCCAATATCTTTTAACTTCCATTTGGTTTGAATATTCATCAACCCCAAATCGAGATTTCATGTATTGGTCTGGATAATCATCAACCCTAATACCGAATTAAGCATACTTTAGGTATTCACACAGCCTAAGTATCAATATAATAAGTATTCACACAACCAAATTATTTATAATTGTACGTAATATTTTCTCTCTAATATTCACCGTACTTCATCACTTATTTAGGAATTTAATTCACTTTTGTAACTAGTTGAGTGTTCACAAAACTCTAAGGTTATCTTCCTATACCTACTGGTATTTATCAAGTCCCTACATAGGTATAATGACTCTCCTTAAATCCCCTTCCATCAATGGTAATCCTAGAAAATTCAACCAAGAAAAGAACCCAAAATCTTCCAGGGTTGATAGATCAAATGATTTTGTCGATCAATTGACTGAGTCGATCGATCAACATTCTTAGGTCGATCGATCGATCGAACAGGTGCAACTTTGTCTTCTTCGATTTCCCACCCTTTCCATTTTACCCAACTTCCATAATTCTTCGCCAAATTCACATCCAATTATTCCTAACTATTTCAACATGAGTTAGGATGATTTCTAATGATTCAAACAAATTAAAACTTCATTAAAATCAATCAAAAATGAATTGAACCCTCAAAACTCTTTCATAATCTAGTTTTGTGTTCATCCGTCAAATTCAATTCAAGACCCAGATTTAAATCTGTAGTAACAATCAAAACTCTTCTGATTTACAATCCTCTATAGATATAAAACTTAGCTACAAGAAATGTTACCCAACATGAAATCAATTGGTACTCTTCATCAAGGTTTTTACATAAAAATCAATTTATTCATGAAATACCTAGACATAGGTATTATAACTTATATTCAATTTGCAATAAACACTTGGCTTAGATTGATTGATCTGATTTCATGGTTCTTTATGGATGATTGATTGCTTCTTCTCAAATCTTCTTTTCCAATTATCTTCAGGTGCAAGAAACCCTTCACTACCTTCTCAATTCTCTCCTTAATCTTTGGGAAAATGGTTCTCTCTTTTCTCTAATGCCCTCTATAATCTTTTGTGTTATGATCTCTAACCACAATCTCTAAACATTAGATATATGTCTCTAATTTTCGTAGGTACCTTGACCTCTTTTTGAAAAAGGAGCGTAAAGCTCTTAATAGGTGCAGATTTGGTCCAAAATTGACCCAGAACCCAAATTATACTCTCGGGTACATTATTCCGACTATTTCTACCCATCAGGGATCATTAGTGACTTCTAAATTCCCATCCTATTCACTTAAAATGTATTTATCATTTATCACCTCAAAATAGTCTACACGTGACTCCTGGTGAGATAAACTAGAATACGCACATATCACTCGGTACGTCGTATAATGATAATCGTTTATTATTTACTATTCACACTTAGTAAATTTCATCAAAATATTAACCAGTATCTATTTCTCGAGTAGTATTTAATAATAACATTTAGTAATTAAATCACATTAAATTTCTTCACTCGCGTAATTTAAATAGAACGTATTTTCCTCATTAATTTTCCGAATGACTTAATTTAAAAATACGCAGAAATACGAGGTATTGCAAGTAATATGCATGCTGAAATTAAATTTCACTTATAATTATATTATTACAAAAGCATGACATTGAATATAGTTTTTGTAAATGTCAAGTATGTGTGAAAGTTACTAGAGACAACGAACATAAAACTACCACATGAAATTTGTATGTTAGCTATGGCCCCTTAAAAAAACAAAAAGATTCACGGGTGTATTTTATTAATGGTGTTCAATATCACACTAAGGCTTGCAAGAGGAAAAGAACGATGAAAATTAGTTGAGTAATGCTAAATGCATGTACTAAAAGTTATGCAAGTGCTAGAGATAGGAATCGCATATTACAACATGTTAATTTCTATGGCTTTTTTTACGAAAAATATTGAATTGTATTATTCTAAAGTCTATAAGTTTGTATTGTTCAAATGTGACTGGGTTGACATTAATAGAGGTCTCATTGAGTAAGGTGATTTTGGATTCACTCTTGTATATTTCAAGCAGTTGTTATATCTAAGGCAACAAATAAATGATGAGCCTTTCCTACTAGCATCTCAAGAGAAACAAGTATTTTACATACATGGCCCAATGGGGGAAGACTGGAATATTGTAATTAAGACAAATCTTAGAGACTTTTTCAATGTATATGGAGAATAATGTAGATCCCAAGGGACTATGATAGATTAAACGAAGGTATAAATAGAGCAAAATTTGGATGACACATCATTCACATGCGATGGCGATGTTAGTTGGGTTAGGCAAGGCATTACTGGAATAATAGTTGATATGGAAACACATGTGGAGACGAATGAAGATGATTAGAAAATTTTGTTAGTTTGGCATTTGAACTTGTAATGATAACTTGATTTCGAATTTCTTTTCCTAATCACTTATATTAATTGATCTTTATTAATAGGTTGCATATAAATATGTCTTTTTTTTCTTTTATCCAATAATTATTCTTAATAATTTGTGGTTTAGTAGTTTATTGTGGTTTTATTTCTACTCATTCTTTTTATATGTTCTCTATTTGCTAGAAATACTTAAAGGGAAGATGTTCCAAAAATCATCTATGTTGATATAAATACAATTTAACATTATTTTTACTGTACCGAGCTTGATCGTATAGCTAGCCATTTTTATATTCAATATTCTAGTTTTGAAACTTACAATGAATTGCTAAGACGTCACATGAACAACAGTGAGGTCATTAACATGGTAGCCCATTATTCAGAATTTGAAAATACTATGGTTCGAGATGAGGAATAGAATGATTTAGAGATATTGGCGTGTACATCTTGTCCATTAGAAGTTGAAGTTGGTTCCTTAAATAAATAAATAAAAGTTTCAATTCTCTTTTAGTTGCATACATCTCGGGATTCGGTAGATGCATTTTCCCTAATTTCTGAAACAACATATATAAGTGCAAGTTTTGCTCGTATTATGAGGGATCTATTTCAAATGTGTTTGCAGAGAGGGTGGGATGAGATAACTTCATTCAGTCTACATCTTCAGATGAGCACCCAAGTTCAGAAAAGGAAGGTTGAAATTACATTGTCTTAGGTTCTGCTGCTGTCTTTAATGAGTGTATAAGTAGAAGTTATCTTCAAGACTTTAGGTGATTAGGATAAAAAATCACTTGGGATAAACCTAATAATAGGAATATGGTTAAGGAAAGACTTAACAGGGGTGTCATTAATAAGAAATGGTTTGAAGATTTTCCATCCTCTAAACTTAACCATCTTAATAAAAACTGCACATATCACTCCCTCTCTTAATAGCTATCCAACTTCAATTTAATTCAAGTGTGAGGCCTTTTAAATTAAAAAACATGCGGTGCTCCCATAGTGAATTGTTTTAAAGAGAGCAAAATTCTTGGCCATGTAATGATACTCATAGGAATATGGAAAAGTTTTCTTTTAAATTCAAGAGGCTTAGAGAAGATTTAGGGATTAGACAAATATTACCTTTTTGTCTAATGGATTATTATATAACATCTTAAGTGTAATGTAATTAACAAAGCACAATTAGAGGTTGGTTTCACAAAGGCAAGTCACTATACCCTATTTAACAGACAATTATTCTATATCTTTCTCTTCAGTTTCATGTGTAATAGATTTCATGCTAGAATTTTTTACACTAAGTTAAAAGTTTTGGCTACAATTGTTAATTATTATTATTTATCTAGTGAAAGTACACTATTTTCTACTTTGTTTCTGTTTACTGATCATTAGATGAGCACACTAAAGTACAATTTTGGGAAAAAATGGATGAACTAATTCAAGAAATACCCCTAGGTGAGAAAATCTATATAGGTGGAGATTTTAATGGCCATGTAGGAGAAGATCCTGTAGGATATGAGATAGTGCATGGAGGACATGGTTTTGGAGATAGGAACGACGGGGGAGAGTCTATCTTAGATTTTGCAATGGCTTATGATTTTGTACTAGTAAATACATGTTTTAAAAAGGGGCTTGAACACTTACTAACTTATAAAAGTGGAACACATAAGAGCCAAATAGATTTTTTCATTACTAGGAAAGGAGACAGATTAACGTGTAAAGATTTTAAGGTTATCCTGGGAGAAAGCTTAACCTCACAACATAGGATAATGATGTTGGATATAAATATTAAAAATCAATCACGAGTGCGAAAAGTGAAGATTAACCCACGAACTAGGTGGTGGAATTTAAAAGGAGAGAAATTAGAACTATTTAAAGATAAAGTATTAAATGAAGCAACATGGGATAGTGAAGAAGAAACTAACATAATGTGGAATAAGATGGCCACATGCATTAGGAGAATATCAAAAGAAATTCTTGGAGAATCAAAAGGCAAAGGGCCACAGTCTAAAGAAACTTGGTGGTGGAATGAAGAAGTACAGAATATAGTAAAAATTAAAAGAGAGTGCTTTAAAACATGGCAAACAAATAGAAATGAAGAGAATTTTGAGAAATATAAATGGGCTAAAAAGGAAGTTAAGAAAGTGGCAAGAGATGTTAAGTTAAAAGCGTATGATGATCTTTATACAAAATTAGGAACACAAGAAGGGAAAAAAATATTTATAAGCTTGCTAAACTTAGGGATATGAAAACAAAAGATTTTAATAATGTTAAGTGCATCAAAAGTGATAATTCGAGAGTCCTAATCAAAGATGATGAAATTATGGAAAGATGGAAAAACTACTTTGAGATGTTATTAAATGGAGATAATGGGAGTAGATTAGATATAGAGGAACTTAGGGAGACTCGAGAAGATATATTTTTTCGTAGAATTAGGACAACAGAGGTCATGATTGCTCTAAAAAAGATGAAAACAGGGAAGGCTTTAGGACCAGATGGTATCCCTATTGAGGTTTGGAAGTTCTTAGGAGAGGATGGAGTATCATGGCTTATAAAATTATTTAATAGAATTTTAATGAATAATAGGATGCCCTATGAATGGAGAAAAATTATTTTAGTACCTATTTATAAAAATAAAGGGGACATACAAAGTTGTTCAAATTACTGTGGTATTAAGTTAATGAGTCATACAATGAAAATTTGGGAGAGAGTGATAGAATATAGATTGGGATTGAAGACAACAGTATCTGGGAATCAATTTGGGTTTATGCTTGGGAGGTCAACAATGGAAGTAATCTATTTATTGAGGAGATTAATGGAGAGGTATAAAGAGAAAAAGAAGGATCTTCATATGATTTTTATAGATTTGGAGAAGGCGTATGATAGGATACCCAGAGATATAATATGGCGGGTTCTACATAAAAGAGGATTGACTCGCAGATATATTGATGTGATCAAGGATATGTATGATGGTGCGATGACTACAGTAAGAACATCAGCTGGAGAAAGTAGTGAATTTTCAATTACGGTGGGGATACACCAAGGTTCATCATTAAGTCCTTATCTCTTTGCTCTTGTTATGGATGAGTTGACTGGACAAATACAAGATGAGGTGCCATGGTGTACGCTATTTGCAAATGATATTGTTTTAGTCGATGAGACTAAGATGGGGATAAATGCTAGGTTGGAATTGTGGGGAGAAACTTTAGAAATAAGAGGATTTAAAATAAGCAGAACTAAAACAGAATATATGGAGTGTAATTTTAGTAGTAATAGGAGGACAAATGGAGATGTGGTGAAATTGGAGGGTCAAGAAATACTTATAAATGATCATTTTGGTTATTTAGGATCGATTATACAAAAATATGGAGATATTAGTGATGATGTTACGCATAGGATTAGAACAGGCTGGGTTAAGTGGAGAAGTGCGACCGACGTTCTGTGTGATAGGCGTATACCTTTGAAGTTAAAAGGAAAATTTTATAGGACGACCATTAGACCCGCCATGTTATATGGGACAGAGTGTTGGGCAACCAAGAAACAAAATGTGCAGAAAATGAGTGTGGCGGAGATGCGAATACTAAGATGGATTTGTGGTAAAACTCGAAAGGATAAAATTAAAAATGAACAAATTCATGAAATGGTAAAAGTAGCTCCTATAGAAGATAAATTGAGAGAAAATCGACTTAGATGGTTTGGACACGTCAAGCGTAGACCAATGGATGCTCCTGTAAAGAAGAGTGATTTAGTTAGTATTGATGGTAACCCAAGGGGTAGAGGTAGGCCTAAATTAACTTGGCGGGATATTATAAAAAAAGACATGATATCATGTGGTTTAACCGAAGATATTGCACTAGACAGAATGGAATGGAAAAATAGGATTCATGTAGCCGACCCCAAATGATTGGGAAAAGGCTTTGCTGAGTTGAGTTGAGTTGAACGAACTTGAAGATAATCTTTTACAAGAAGATATTTTTTTTTCTTTGCCCACAATAGCCAATAGAGAAAGATGTTCAAAAATTAAATCTGAGTTGAATGGGGATTTAGAAATTGAGGGGATTTTTTGGCAATAAAAATGAAAAATAAAACAGAATCAAAGATGGAGATAGGAATAAAAAATTATATCATTCCATCATAAAACACACCAAAACCACCTCACGTTACACAATATTAAAGATGAAAATGGTAGAGTTGCTAACTCTTTGGAGGATATTTTTTTAACATTTTCATTAATTTTTTTCAAGTTTGTTTCCAATAGGGGACATGAAGGATCCTAGATTGTTGAACGTCATTCCAAAAATAGTCTGAAATCAAACTGGGGATCTTTCACCCATTACTGAAGAAAATGAAATTTACATTGTGATCAAAGTATTGATCCCAAAAGTGAAATGATAAAAATGGATTCTCGGGAAAAACATTTCATTGTTGGAACATCATTAAAATGGGTCTTATTGAGGAAATTTAAAATTTCTTCCTAGGTGAAGAGATTCTCAAGAAGTTAACATCTTTTTGCAAATGCTTCTTTAAAGCCACTGAAAAAAACTAATCATCTTTTCATGTCTGGACATATTCCTTCTTAAGTATGTAAATTTCATACCTCCCTAATTGGATTTACATGCTCAACTTTGTTTACTAACTCTGCAATTATAAATTGGTGGTTCAAAGATGAACATCATCAGTTATTTAGGTGGTTTCACAAAGTAATCATATTTTAAAAATTTAGTGTTGAGTTTGGTGCCTTCCTAAAATTTTATATATAAATTTAAGGTGATTTGGAATCTATTTATTCTGTTCTACGTCATTTTTTGTACCAAATTTTATATTATAATACACATGGATACTGATTTAGAAAGAACGCCCGCTCCAAAATATTTTTCGTACCACTTTTTAGATTTTCCAAATATTACCTTTTTGTCTAATGGATTATTATATAACATCTTAAGTGTAATGTAATTAACAGAGCACAATTAGAGGTTTGTTTCACAAAGGCAAGTCACTATACCCTATTTTAACAGACAATTATTCTATATCTTTCTCTTCAGTTTCACGTGTAATAGATTTCATGCTAGAATTTTTTACACCAAGTTAAAAGTTTTGGCTACAATTGTTAATTATTATTATTTATCTAGTGAAAGTACACTATTTTTCTACTTTGTTTCTGTTTACTGATCATTAATAAAATAGTAATTGTCCAAATCCTCAAAGTAACTCTATCTTGTGAAGTATGTTGTTTTTGCTACTTTATTTATATTAAATATATTCATCCATAGTACAATAAATATTAATGTTTATTTTTATTTGGTATGGTACAATGACAACAAGTAGAACTCAGACCCAGCATGTTGGAGGAGCTATGCCATCCCATAGTGAGCTGCAAGAGCACATAGATCAAAGGCCATTTGAAATACCTCAACCTCTATCGAATTGGACACCTATTAACACTACTACTACACCATTAAGCCCTCCTTGGTTAGGTAATAGTGAACAACACGAGCATTTCATAAGTAAGGCAAACTTATATTGCATAGTTGATTTTGTTGTTGGTTTTGGTTAGATATACAAAAGAACAAATTACAAAATTCCCATACCTAAACTAGATTACTAAAATTACTTTCCAGAATCACTAATTTATATCTACATGTCTATATATAAAATGATTTACTAATTTTTATCTTCGCCTACTTGATACTTAGATCTTAGTTCTGATTAGGCAGATGATGAGCAAAGAAGAGTTTGAGGCCCCACGTTAATGCTTGGAGGGTGGGGTGAGGATGATGTAATTTTAAACAAAGAGGTTAATGAGCATGGACAACCCTTTAAGAAGATAACATCTAGACTTGCTGCAGATATGGGGTTTTTAGTACGCAATGGACAGTTAACACTATTGACATTCCTTGATTGGAGACATAATTCGAAAGAAGGGAGGAATTTAATTTGGACTCATATCATGGTATCATCTTCTTTTATATAAAGCTATGGGTTGTCAAATTTTCTATTTCTCACTATACCCTCACTTATCACTACACATGAAGATAAATATATGGGTAATTGTATACATACTTGCAAAGGTAGTTTTATAAAAACTACAACCATAATTGATCTTTCTTTATGTAACCATTATTTGCATAGACTTTATATAACCACAATTTTCATAGACATTTTATTTTCATTTGTTCAATCTAAGATAACATGGATTGATTCTTTTGGTTCCGAATTTGTGGTTTAGTTATCTAACATGTCTTTTACTATAGGACAATACAAATGCCATAAATGAGATGAGAAAATTCCTCATGGAGTCCGTCGAAAAAAAGTGGAAGGAGTGGAAGGCCACTGAAAAGAGTGAAGGCCATAGTAAAAATAGGACTAATGAGGAACGTTTGGTGCATTGTCCCCCAAGGGTCGAGGAAGATCAATGGAGAATGCTCATATATCATTAGAACTCGACTAAAGCAGAGGTATATTTTATCAAGATTGTTAACATGATTCTATCTTCAATTAGGTGTTTTATCATTTTGAGCAAGAGATCCATATAGTGATTGTACACATGTATATGTATGTAATAGTTGATGCATGTGTCTAAAGGAACGACTAGAAGTTTTTAAATAAATTACATTTACGGCGAGAATAAGTCACCAACCAATATTTATGTGTCAACACACTACTAATTGGAATTGTGATCTTGATTACATTCAGTAGTAATGCCAAAAAAGTGTACCAGAGTAAAAATTGTGGTAGTGTCATTCGCATCGTCACATGTTATGTTATATATCAATTGTGTTTTCCATGCATTAGGAAAAAACGCGAAGAACAAAGCCATTCGTACATGTTTGACGATGCCACACAAGTTAAAAACAAGGTACAAGTTTGATACTTTTATTGATTACTACATTCAATTTTCATTGCGGACAAATTAAGTAAAACGAGATGATATCTTGACACTTGAAATCCGATGCTCGTAGATTTTTAAAATAATTGGATACCAATTAACTCGTAAGATGGTGTACAAGGAGACACATATTACCGAGGATAAGGTGCTAGTTAATTAAGAAGCTTATTGATTAATTGTATGTATATTTTGGATTTTAATGGCAATTTAAACAACTTGATTTTTATTTGCTTATCTATTATCTTTTGAGAAAACATTATTTTTCATTCGAAAATGGATTTGGGTGTCAGCCAAGCCTTAATTCACTTGTCTTAATTATCGAATTAGAAAATTAATGGTTAAGAGGAGAAAAATAATTAAGTCAATACATGCTTATACAAGTTGTATTTGTTTGTGAACTTGTAATACTTATACAAATGTGCAAAATATCAAATTATATTTATTGGAACTCTATTCATTATAATAGCTCGATTTTATTTTTATAGAAAGAGATGGATGAATTAAAATCACAACATCCTGAGATATCGGAGATGTTTATGGCACGAGATGACATATCTGGGCGAGTTATGAGACATGAAAGGCATGCTCGTGTGTGATCATTTAGGCTTGGTGTCATGTCGAGTATGGTATTAGACCAATAATATACAATGCTCGTGGCTCATACGAGAGATATTGATACGCGACATCGCCAAGAGTTAGAGAGGATACGAACTGAGATGGAGGGTAAAAATGAGTGGGTGTGGCGTGTGATAGAGGCTGAAAATAAGCCTGTGCGATGTGAGATAGAGGAAAACTATGAAGGGAAGAAATACAAAATGAATGAGCATATAGAATCTCAAATGCAATAAAAAATCTTCCATGGAATCTCGTATGGAAGCTCTAGAGGCTCATATGTGTGCTAAGGGTAGTTTTATGCAGTCTCCACGAGATGTGTCTTCAAGCACTGAACACATCAATGATTACTAATTGTAGATTTATAAGACTGCAATCGGCTAATTTTCATGCATTACATATAACATTTGTTGTATTCCCACAGGTTCCTAACAGACCCAATCTTGATCCTTTAGCATCATTGCAATAGTCGATGCAGTTTCGATAAGACGTTCAATTGCAACGACAATTCCAACCACTAAAGAAAACACAACCATAAATCATATCACGACCCCAACTTCAGAACTATTGTCAGGTTAGACTATTTTATTATGCATATATCTCTTTCTCTCCTTTTCATAAGTTATTGTTTTTTCACTCTAATTGCATAAGTCCATAATTATAAATACATACTTGTGTAAAATCTTACACGTCATGTCAAAAAATATTTTCTACATGGCAAAGTGTTCAAAATGATCTTTGTACTCATTTTTTGCACAATTACTCAGAAAAAAAACATATTAAGTAGTGTTATATACACCAATATATTTGGACATGATTGTTTCGTGAAAGGGATTTCTTAGTCTACACAATAATTGACACACCCCAACCCAGTTACTTATAATTAAGTTTTAAAGTCAAAGTGAGTCAAACCATATTTGCCTTACCCAAACCACAAACGTGAGTATCCTTTTTGAGTTATCAACATAAATCCATAAAAATAAAAACTTTTCACAATTTTAAAGTAATTATGCTTATTCAAACTTACTGAATGATAAGTAGGCTTAAATGACCCCATTTACATTTGACCTAAATTAGGATTTTATGCATCCTTTGTTAACCCCACCCAACCTCTTAGATTTGACAGGGACTTCACGTTACCTGAAAAACATAAACATAGGAACCATGAGCAAAAATAGCTCAGTGAATGCATCACTACTAATTATTGCTTAAAATTCAATGAAATAAAACATATCCATGTGATAATATATACATACTTCCGGCCCATTCATAATGAATGACCAGCTTTCTGAATCATGATACACACATCATGTCTGCAATAGACAATTCTTCACCATTCCTGATCTAGGAGTAACCCCATGTCTTTAATATACAAATCTCCCCCATTATGGGTCGGGGACTAACCTCCCATTTCGGTAAACCAAAATGAATAAAATCATATTCATAATGTTCTGATCATATCCATAACCATATATAAATACATCTTATCATTGAGTGCACTCACCTTGGCCACTTAATAGGTTTTCCCTTTGTCTTTATCAGGAACTTGTTCAATTGGCCCCCCTTCCTTTCCTATCATTCTTATAATAACTTAAACGTAACTAAATTCCTAAGCATCATATGATCTCACTCAAAACATTTATCAAAAATGAAGTTCCATCTAAACTCATGTTAAGATATTTAACATGTCCAATTCATAGCCCAGTCATACTTTATTTTATTCTTGGTAATCCAATCCTTATCATATTAGGTTTCGAATACAAATGATGATGCATCATTTCAAGGTTTATGGAGCAAGATATGCTCATTTCTTTACCACGTAGTAAACCTGCCATATAGGCTCCTCTTTCGTTCTGTCAAATTCCAGGAATTTTCATAATTTTTTTGCATCATAAATTTTTATGATCTTCAATCCAATTTTAATAAACATATTGAATAATAAAAAATTAAATTTTCATAATTTTAAGAGTTCATTTTCTACTTCAAGAAAAACCTTAAACACATGGTATGCATACTTATACTTTTGGGGCATATTATATACCTGAGCTTTAAACTATCATCCAAGATTCATTTATTGGTATTTTTATAAAATTTTTGGACATAATATACATATATGAGTCTATTTGAATCTCCAAATGTAATTACTTAATTTGATTAAGTATAAAAAAGGATATAGAATTTTGAATACACAAGGTTTCCAATCGAAGCAATATAGAAGGGTTTACACCTTCAACTTTCTTTAAACTTGTAACTACCCAAACATATACATCAAGGAATGAGAGTTTAATAAAAAAATGATTATTTCTATCATTTCAATAATTAATACATGAACATAACAAGATTTATCGATAGAATTACTTTAGGGACTTTTTCATAATTTTTTGCGGATTTATATCCAATTTTTCTCCTCAGTTTCTTCTACCAAAACTTCCCGACTGTCTCTCTTCGAGCTCCAAATATCTCATGGATTAATTTTGTAAAGGATTAGTTATTTCAAGGGTTTAAAGTCGGCCAAACCAGCCTACCCTTCCAGCCAATGAAATCGTAGCACATGGTGTACTAATAAGACAAAATACCAATTAACGAATGGACAAAATTTCCCTTGATTCGTAATTTGAGAATAACTACTTACTTGAACCTCTTTTTGACACATCATTTATTGTGTTACAAACCTAACTAATATATACACAACTATCTAATTTTCACCTCATGTCAATTGTTATATTATAAGGGTCAAAACTAGTCTCCAACATGAATATTCCGACCGAAAACTTCAAAATTTTGTGTTTGTAACTAATTTCATATTTCAAGAGTTATGAAGGTAGGATTAGACTAAACATATTAACTTAACATTATATACCCTAATAACACATTATCCATTTTACATAAGGTAAGCATGATTTAAACATAATTTGTCATAATTATATCTGGGTTGTTACAACTTCCCCCCCCCCCCCCCCCTAGAAAATTTCGTCCACGAAATTTAGTATGAATTTCACTTACCAAACAATTGGGGGTACTATTTACTTATGCTATCTTCCATTTCCCAAGTTTCATATTTAATTTAATGGATCCTACACAACACTTTAACTACGGGACTGACTTTATTCCTTAATACTTTCTCCTTACAATCAAGAATTTACACCGGTTCCTCGATGTACGACAAATCTTCTTTCATAATTTTTTCAGCTTCTTTATCATTTACACATATAATCGTCTAATGATTTGTTATCAATGAAAATAAATTTCCAACTCATATTTTACTTCATACCTTTATATACGTATGTCGAACATTCACACATAATAGATTATTAGTTGTATCATCATATATTCACAATGAGTGAGCATTCTTAACGAACCTAGTATCATTCTTTATGTCTCTACCTTCATTCCTATGGTCTATCCTTGTCATCGTGTAATATTTCAAATCATAATTATTCTATTACAAGACTATCTTCTAATACTTTATCTCTTTAACTTCCAGTCAATATCTCAAATAATAAATATCATATTATCAGGTTAGCTTATTACATGTCATATTTCCATCTTCCATTCAATATCAAATAAATGTGTTTGATTTTAACTACTATCCGCATCATTCCTTATGTTTAAGATTATGTTAAATATCATCCTTATAATTTCTTAATCTAAATATAGCCTCACTACTTTTCATATATCGAAATTATACGATTATTCACTAGATGTTTATTCTTAACCAAGATTTCATATTCACTTTTATATATATTGTGTAGTCAAGCACTATGAACTCAACTCTTGATTGTACTTTAATTAAACATACAATGACCTCAAAAAATCATTCATCCAACACAATAACTTTACAATTATAATCTTACCCCAATCCTTATTAACATGATAGTCTTATGCAACATCATTAATACACTCATCTTACCCGTATGATAACATGAATGTTAAACGTAACATCACCACTTAAAACTTTAACCATAATTACCCAACCCATAATAATTCTCTAACTATTATATGTCATTTTTTTTCAAATAACCTGTACAAATATCTTAATGTATCACATTATGATATCTCACATAGCACATTATCCTTACACATACTTATTGGTGACTCCGTATAATGTCAATCATATTCATTATATGTCATAATCTTAGTGATCACACATACGTACAATGATAAATACAACTCAATATTCCCCCAAACTAGTTGTTGATATTCTAATCCAACTAGCATCTTTCTAATACTCATACATTATTCCTTATTCGTCATTAGTTAAAGTTTAGATCTTATTTATTTATTAACTATGAAAATCTCATTTATCCCCTATTATATTTTATCACAAAATCATCACACCCCACCATACTTCATTTATATTTCACCATGGCCACATCCCATTAGGTTTTGTTGATATTGAGTATAAGCATACACTCGCCCCCTCTTTTCTTATTTAATAACTCCTACTAAGTTATCATATACACTAAATGTAAAAAAATTTCCACCCTTCATTCTCAAATGCATCTTCAATTATCGTAGATAACTCTTACCTTCCATCTGATAAGAAATTCATTGTCCTAATACACAACACATGATCCTAAAAGGATTCCTTAATATTTTAAAATCCCAACTCTTTAACACCTCATCTCAACTTTACTATTCATATAAGCATCCCAAAACATCATAAGAGTAATATCCACCATATAGACTCATATTATTAAATAAGTACATCTCAACTCTCATTACTCTTTTCTTCTACTTATCATAATTCATTATGAGCCCATGTTCGGATCAATTGGTATATATATTATATTTCAGACCATTTCACATATTAAATTTAAACATATACAACTACTAATCTTCTCATTTCTCCTTTACTATGTGAATCTTTATTTTATCTAATGATTTAAGTCTCATGATAATCATGTAATAGTAATTCTTCATAATTTTGTATACCATATTTTGTCCTTAAACATTTTCCTTGCATGACATGTTTGCAACATATAAAACAATGCAATGCCTTATATTAAAATACATGTATGCATTGTCATCACTGAATAAACCTTAACATCTTATTTCATTTGCTGCAAGATCCTCACATTTCAAATCCCATACAACAATCTCTCTCTCTCTCTCTCTCTCTCTCTCTATATATATATATATATATATATATATATATATATATATATATATATATATATATATATATATATATATATATATATATATATAAATGACTGATGTTAGTCCATAAAGCCATTTAAAACTTAAAAAAAAACCTTTATATCAATGTCTCGAGAATCCAGCATACTTATTTGTATCCTTTAAAATCAAGTACTTATGACTCAAAATAATTTTTACGTCCACTGCCAAATCTAGGCACTTCAAACTCCTGAACCTCTAAAACCTAGGCTATGATATCAAAAGATGACACACTCCAACCTAGTTACTTATAATTAAGTTTGAATGTCAAAGTGAGTCAAACCATAATGACCTAACTAAACCATAAAAATGAGTATCCTTTTTGAGTTATCAACATGAATCCATAAAACTAAAAACTTTATGTAATTTTAAAGTAATTATGCTTATTCAAACTTACTGAAAGGATAAGTAGGGTTAAATTGCCCCATTTATATTTGACCAAAATCATGGTTTTATGCATCCTTTGCTAACCCCACCCGACCTCCTAGATTTGGGAGTGACATCACATTACCTGAAGAGCATAAACATAGGAGCCGTGAGTAAAATAACTCAGTGTGTGTATCACTACTACACTATTACATAAAATTAAAATCAATAAATCATATATATATATATATATATATATATATTGCATTTATAATGAATGACCAACTTTCTGATTCATGATTCACATATCGTGTCTGCAATAGACAATTATATGCCATTCTTGATTGAGGTGTAACCCCTTGTATTTAATAGAAAAATCTCCCACATTCCTAATTGGGGATTAACCTCTCATTTCGATAAACCAAAATGAATAATTTCATATTCATAATGTGCTCATCATATCTATAACCATGTATAAATACATCTTTCGAGTGAGTACACTCACCTTGGCCACTTAATGGGTTTTTCCTTTGTCTTTATCAGGTGCTTATTTAACTGGTTACCTTTCCTTTCCTATCATTCTTACAATATTAGTATCATTATAATAATATTAATAATCCAAATAATAACTTAAACGTAACTCAATTCCTAAGCATCATATGATCTCATTCAAAATATTTGTCATAAATGAAGTTCCATCTAAACTCATGTAAAGATATTTAACATATCCAAATCATAGCCTAGACATACTTTACTTTCTTCTTGGTAATACAATACTTATCATATTAGGTTTTCAATAAAAAATATGAGACATCATTTCAAGTTTTCTAGAGCACGATATGCCCATTTCTTTGCCATATAGTAAACCTGCCCAATAGGTTCCTCTATCGTTCAGTCAAATTCCAAGAATTTTCCTAATTTTTGTACAGCATAACATTCTATGATCTTCAATCCAATTTCAATAAATATATTAAATAATGCAAAATTAAAGTTTCATAATTTTTAGAGTTCATGTGCGATGTCAAGCAAACCCTAAAACACATGGTATCCATACGTACACTTTTGGGGCAGATTCTATACCTAAACTTCAAACTATCATCCAAGATTCATTTATTGGTATTTTTACAAAATGTTCGGCTATGATATACATATATGAGTCTATTTTAATCTCCAAATATAATTACTCAATTCGAGTTAGTATAAAAAAAAGGATATAGAATTTTGAATACACAAGTTTGCAATCGAAGCAATATAAAAGGGTTTACACCTTCAACTTTCTTTAAACTTGTAACTACCCATACATATACATCAAGGAATGAGAGTTTGATAAAAAAAATTATGATTTTTATTATTTCAATAAGTAATACATGAATATAACAAGGTTTATGGATAGAATTACTTTATGTACTTTTACATAATTTTTTGCAGATTTATCTCCAATTTTTCTTCTAACATTTGAGTCAGTTTAGCGATGATATAAATCACATGCAGAAGGTTAGTGGTGTTAGATTTAAAATTAATAAATCAATTAATAGTTTTTAAGATCGATAATACAATACATGAACATATAAACTGTTATATAAATATAGGACATTAATCTATATAATTATCACATGTGTCTAAAATAGGATTGAAAAAACATACCTAAGTCATCATTAGATTTAACGAGTGAAGATGTTGTCATTCGTGCCTCCAACTTGAGATAAGCAATTAATATAGATTATATGTTTCTCTCCGCTAGCCTTTCTATAATTTTTTGCTTATTTCTTGTGCCTAAATGATGGAGTTTAGGCCACTATTTATAGGCAGGGAGAGGTCCTAAATCCCAAAAGTCATGCGATCGTAACCGTCCATCACGGTTAACTCAAGGGTTTACTTTAATTTATTTTTAATCAATACTTGGTTAATATAATTACCCAAAAATGAAATTGACCCTTGGCTAGACTTTGGTGACCTTTTATTTACCTAATATGACTTATTACTTAATTTAATAATGAACCACTTAAATGGGTATTTGATTATTTCATAATTCTAATAATTCTCCCACTTGGTTCATAATTAACATAAGGTGTACTTTCAAACTTTCAGTCATCTTTAATAGTTTTTCATGAACACCTTTATTAAACAAAACATCAATGTGAGTCATATTGGTTCCACACTAATCCATGAGTAAGGTTCCTTCTATGTACTACTCCACTAACGGTTTATTTAACAACATCTATAATAAGGTCTATCATAATGTACCAATAATTGTCTTACAAAGACTATTCTTGTCACTTTAATCAATCAACATGCATGTAAACTTATATTGCTAGACAAAAATTGAAATGTTTAGAATACATTTTAATTGATATCAAATATAGTGTCAAAAAATTAAGCACCAAACAATATAGAACACTTATACTTAATTGGCTATACGCAAGACTCATATCTTAAGCATGTTTCGTGAATGTCCTTTGATGATAACCCATTTATTAGTGAATATGTTGCATTAACACTTAAACTAATGTGTTTGACTGACACTTGTTGTTTCTGAACTTCTTCGTTCACATATAGGTATTGTATTCTAATGCGCCTAGGTTCTTTAAAATACCTATCAGTTCGCCATGACGGAAAGTATAGCGGAATTATCATAATATTTCAGCGACTTGATAATAGTGTCGACAACTTCAAGTCCTAAAATAAATTTTCCGCTGGCATAATCCATAAGTTGTAGCCCCAAAGAATGATACATACAATATTTAATTGTTTCTCACTCTTTCATAATATTGGTCACTAGGCGAAAAGAAATCTACTCAATCAAGAGAGAACAATTACCATAAGTGTGAGCATATAATATTTTAAGCATATCATTATTTTATACTCTTAAACTATTTTATTTCTCTAATCTATCATTCATTATTAAGATAAATTCAAGAAGTATGTAAAATTACTCCCACTGACTTCAAAGTATATATATACTTAAATCAAAATACAGAAAGTATTCTTAAAATACCATTAATGGGAAACTGACATAAGTTTATATAGTGATTTCTCAACTTCTACAGTTTTTTGCACAAACTCTCATAAGTTTTCACACTAAATGTAACTCTTACTCAAAAGGAGCTACTAAAGCTATAAAATTTTAATATTCAAAGATATAGGTGAAAATATTTATTTATGCCCCTTTGTCTATTCGTAATAAAAATTTGACCATAAGTCTAGCTTTATATCGTTGATTATCAAAATCGAAGAATATTTTCTTACTCTGTCAAATTTCCATTCTTATGATAAATCTCACAATCAGTCAAAATAGCAAACTCATTTAAGATTTTCTTAATATTATTCATATCCACTAACCAAAAGAAGAATTAATTTGGAAGTTAAAGGAAATATATGAGTATCTTAACTTCTTTTATAACCACATTAGGTGATTTGATACTCCCACTAATTTCACCATTCTTTAAAGAATTTGACATTTGATGTGTTCGATTTTGAAAGTAATTAGTGTACCCTCTTTCAAGTGTAAAAATAATTATAAATTTTAATTATTTTAGTGGATTATAAATCCATGCATGCACTAGACACTGCCAATCATACAAGCGTGACTAATAGGGTATGTAAAGTAGAATTTATATAATACACTTTTACTATATATATTCATTTGTGTGTGACTAAATATTGTGACGATATCGACTTGTTGCATTTAACTTTTTGTCTCGTTGAGTTTGACTTGTTGTTTTATAACGACATGTTCTATGAAGGTCCACTATCCAAAGACTATTATAATTCTCTCACTTGGGCCACATAGAGAATTCTAAAATTATAAAACCTTAAGAGCTCAAACATGAGTATCAAGATTCATAAGTGACAAGCCAAAGAAAATATAATATATTAAATCATCAAAGTAAGTCTAGATTTAAAGGAGTCACAACATCGAAAAGATAGTTTGAAGTTCAACATTATGATATAGGATCAGAATCATTTTTTTGTAAAAGTTTCATAAAAAATAATTGTACAAACCACAAATGAGAATACCATAATTATGGAAAATATATTCTCATATAAACGTAAAGATATTTTATATACTCGAGAAAAATATTTTGAAAGGTCACTGTGGAGTTTTGAAACGATTACAAAATAACATAAGAAAAGGAATCCAAGAGTTTATGATTTGTTTGATGATTTGTCTTGTAACGATCCTTATACTGAATTAAACTTTGTTACGTAGCACTTAAGTTTTTTTTTAAAAAGAAATAAATTATGTCATTCACATCGAATGACACAACATAATTCACACAATGTATGTCACATAATGGGTACTCATATTTTAATCTCTAACATTATGAGATTTTGCATAAACTCTATGCTGAATCCGTTTAATAATTCTTTAAGGTTTTAAAAGAGTTTCACGCACTAGTTCATTAATAGTGGGATCCTCATGTAAAATTGAATTATAACGATTTAGAAATTTTAAGTGAAACTTAGCTTATTTATTTCATTCTAAGAAGTCAGTCTCAAGAACATTAAATGGGGAAAACATGCAGTTTTAGAGAAAAAAGTAATATAAAATTAATGAAATAAATAGCTCACTATATTAATGCTATGAGTTGACAATACGTACATTAATAACATTTTATAAATGTGGACATTCCTTCGTAATAACTTTGAATATATATATATATATGACTTTATTGGGTACCATGTTATGTAATTTAGATGAACATGCTATCTAGAATAACTTTTCACCACCTAATTGCATAATCTCTTAATATTTATTTCATTTACCCAAAATAAATTTCCTTGGGAAATTATCTTGCTTGACGAAATAAATCAAACATACCCCATTAATGTCTTCACATATATAAGAATAATAAGTTATAACTACAACTTTTATCTTTAAATTTAATATTCACAAGCATTCTTGTTTGGTCACTTTGGTGTCTACCAAACTATCCATTATATGAATATAAAATTATTTTATGGATTGTATAATAATTTCAACAATCACTAATGTTTTCAACAGATTATAAATTAAGGAAGGGTATGGGCTCTTTGGAGCAACCGATACCAACCTTAATAAACAAACATATTGTCCCATTAATATTAACTTCACCATTGTAACCGAACTCTTTGGAGCAACTAAATCACAATGGGTTAATCATAATGAAATTATTAATTATCTGAACACTCAAAACTATATCCGGACTCTTTGGAGCAACCAAGACATAGTATTTGAATATTATCACAAATTCATCATTTACAATTTCTTAGATTAGACCACTTTGGTGGAATCGTAACCTAATCGTGATATAAATACTTAGATGAAAACCTTAAGGCATGCCAAAATATAGTATTGTATGTTATCATAAATTTAACATTTAAAGTTTATTAGACTATACCACTTTGGTGGAATCATAATCTAATTGTGATATAAATGCTAAGAAGAAAACTTTAGGGAATGATTTTAATATTGCTTTACTCCTATTGGGCATAATAAGCATATACACATTAATATAATATTTACAATTTTGAACACCGAATAAAACTTTATCTAATTATTAGTCTCGAGGAGAAATTTAAATCATTCGAGCTTAAGTTTATTGGAACACGAGGCCCAAATTTTAACAAAATTATTTTTATACTTCAAAAAGATAATTTTCTTTTTAGACGCGGAAGCGTGAGTTGGTTCAAATTAAAACAAATTAACAAATTTTAATTTCTTTTGAAATTAAAATTAAACCAAGTGAAATAAGATGGAACACACACACACAAATCTTTTTGATTTCACTTAAACACAATTAATTAACTCAAGTACTAAAAATTTGCCAGTCATATTTTTTAATTTTACCAAATTAAGCCAAACCGATTTTAACAAATTAAATTAATGACTTGAATTAACTACACATTACCCAATATTTATTTAGCACTAAATTAAATAAGTAGTGATTTAAAATCAAATTCTATCTTTTTACCTAAGCATGCGTTTTAGGTGATTTTGAAAAATAAAATAAACAATGAATCACTACGCCGCGATGTACGAGGAAAAATCCACAACGGGAAAAAACCTCGGATGGACCTAGCCTCAAATCCACTAAGTATGGTTTTACAAATACAAGACAGTAAGACTTACAACACTCTACTAGATCCCTCTCAAGCCCCGAAGCTTCTTCTTGTATACACCTCCGCCTAGCGAATAACCACGGAGCTCCACCGCGGTCTCAGTATCCACCGATCGGACTTTTTATGGTCACCGTCACCCAAACTAGGAGCCTTTCTCCAAGTGGGCAAATCAACGTAAAATTCTTCTTCTTTATGGGATGTATAATCAAACTCAAACGAACTCTTCAAACGGTAGAGTAATACCCAAGGTTCTAAAAAACGCGGGGCGAGACCAAGGCGTAGAGGCCAAGCCTTAAGCCTTAGAAGCCTAGGCGGGCCTTGGCGTAAAAAGGCGTGAAAAGGCGTTTAGGCATTTTTTTAATATATTTTAATATTTTTTGACTATGACAAGGCTATTTAAAATACTAAATTGGTACAAACCTTAAAAATATGTTTAAATATTTGTAAATTAAAATACTATTTTTTTTAAAAACAAAAAAATTTCGTCTTTTCACGCCTTATAAAAAACTCGCGTTTTTTCAAGCCTTACCCCCAAAAAACGCACGTTTTTTCACGCCTTGCCCCAAAAAACGTTGACCATCGTTGACCACGCCTTGATCCACGCCTAGGGCCAAAACTTGGCGTATCTAAAAAGCCTCGCGCCTAGGCGCGTTTTTTAGAACACTAGTAATACCCCGTGCCAAACACTCCAAGCAATGATATATATATTGGAACTTGAAATAAATAATATGAGTGTAAACTAGAGTGTTAAATGATTTTTTCTTGAAAAATTAGACACTCAAAACATGAACTTTTTCGTTGTAAATTGAAGCTCTCAAACTCTCTCTTGGAGATGGAAAGATGTGAAAAAGTTAAGTGGAAAAAGTTGGTTCTCGCAAATATTAAGTCTGACCAAAAAGTTAGTGGGAAAAGAAGTGGAAAAGTGGAAAAACTTGTGACACCCCGCCTAATTAAACATCGGGTGATCAGGCCTTCATTAAATTAAAACAGGTTTCTCAAATGGTTCATTCTTAGCATCACTGTCAAAAACTTTTTAATTACTAATCCCCTAAGTAAAATTAGACCGGTGCTAAATTTTATCTTTCATTAAAACAGATAAATCAACCAAACGGAACAAAGTACAAATAATCATGTACTGTAATTCAAACAACAAAGTAAAAGTACAACAGAAAAAAAGTATTACCGAAGAAACCATCGGCTAAAAAAAATCCCAAACAATCAATAGAATAACCACTAGTCTGAATCTAACATCTGAGACTAATACCGGACAACAAGTCCATACATAGAAGAGTGCGAGATCCTGCGCTAGATCTGAATGAGAGATATCGTCTAGTCAAATCCTGTAAGCATCCACTGTACTATAGCTCCGAGTCTGGAATGGAATCATCAAATATGGCGTCCCTGTGGCTGGACACCTAAAAGGTTTTAAAAATATTTTTATAGCAAGAGTTAGTACTCAAAACATTTTGAAAATATTTAGCAAGCGTTTATCACAATATAAAATGCGGTTATTGATTACACATGTTAGGTTCTCGTACATTCTCTTGAGTTAACTCACCCCTCATCTTTTGTACACACCTAACGTTCTACACTTAGTTTATCTAGCCATACTTCTCAAGCTAACTAAAACCAAAGTAGTGAACTGAACTTATCTGTACCCAAGTTCCAGTACCGCCTATACAGTACAACCGTTTTACTAACATCTCGCGTATTTAAATAATTCCCAAGTAACATTTAATCTATGTTATTTCTCAAGACTTCTCATTTAGTTTCACTACTTAAATTACTACAGTTCTCACAATTGTTAACTTTCCCACTTATGTAATTAAGTTTCACTAAATAACTTACCATTTCAGTATGTATCTTTAAATACATACTATATATCAATCTACTAATACACGGAAGTAAAACATCATCAAGTATATATATTTCACACATAATATATACTAAATATCAGTCATTACTATATTGCCCTTTTTATACACGTAAAGGACTCTTGGTTCGGAATGATTCATCGACCCCAAGTAAGAATTGGTTCGGAATGATCCATCGACCCCAATTATTTTTAAAATTATATATATATACACATATTCTGGTTCGGGACTCTCTCATCGCGACCCCAGTTCAAAGTTTGGTTCGGCATTTCTCATCGACCCCAAACACATAATAACTTTATGTTAGTTCGGAATGTCTCATCGACCCTAACATAATTAATTTAGGTATAATCTCCCTACCTAAAAGATCACATAATTCAGTAGGTACACGCCCGACCTATTAATCATATACGTACGTAATATTTTAATCTCATATATCTACCGTACAATATTCGCTTTACGATTTATCTCATTAATCGTATTTATTTGAGTATTCACACAACTTTAAGGGTCCTAGTTACCCCTTACATATAATTTCAGTAGTTATTTCTTACCCTACTGGTCTATTACTTAAATTGAATTTACTTCGCCCCGTAACTCAATTGCAGAAGTCCCCGATACTCTACTAAATCGGATTATTCTCCTCGGTCCGTGATCCAAGCCCTACACCCAATGGCCTTATTGGACCTCAACAATATACCTACTGATCTTATTCTTACTCCCAAATAAGTATAATGTAAATCCTAGAATACTCATTCATTCCCGAACTCAACGAAGGATTATACCCAAAATTTTCGGAAAATAGCTTTCGTCGATCGATCGACGGCTGGGTTCGATCGATCGACATAGTCGATCGATCTACAGTCCGAGATCGATCGATCGATCGAACAGGGGCAGACGCAGTCTTCTTCTTCGTTAAGATTTTTCCTCCATTAACAAATCTCCAAACTCCATTATAGTCCACCAAACTTTAACCCAATGATCCTAACATATTTCCACATATACTAGGACAGTTTCTAACGTGTCAAGTACATCAAAGCTCCAATTACTTTAAAGAATTAATGAATTAAAATCCAGAATTTCTTGAAACCCTAGTTATGGTGTTCTTACCATATTATCATTCAAAATACAGATTTTTATTCCGAAAATCATCAAGTCTAATCTGAATATTAATTCTCTACATAGTTTAAATCATTCTACATGTGATTCCTATCCCAACATGCATAAATATCATCTTTCTCCAATCAAAATATTGATTTAAACAAAACTATTCAAAAACCCAACACATGGGTATTATAACTTTATAATTTGCAATAAACAACTTGCCTTATGATCAGTAGGGTCTGATTTCGTGGTTCTTGTTGATGATTGATGATCTTCATCCCTCAATCCTTCTTCCCCAACAAGTTGATGGTAGGAATCCCTTTGAATCCTTCCCAAATCTTCTTTTTGCTTTAGAAAGTTGTGCCTCTCTTCTCTCTAATGGTATTGGTGTTTTCATGGGTGTTCTAACCCTAATTCATCTATCATACGGCTGATATAAAACTCTCAATTTCGTAGGTCTCCATACCCTCTTATGTTAAAAGACTAAAATGCCCCCGAACGGTCTCGGTTTAGCCCAAAATTACCCCGGGACTCAACTAGTACCCCCGGGTATACTATTTTGACTAATTTGACCCTTCCGGACTCTTTGGTGACCTCTAAAATTCATTTGAGTCACTTAAAAAATATTACTCGTTCTCACCCCAACGCGGTCTATACGCGATAAGTAACTATTTACCACTCGTACTAAGTAAATAAAATGATGTAATATATACCGGTATCTATCTTTCGATTAATACACCATAATTACAATTTTAAATAAAACTCTTTAAATTACTACTCTTACGTAATTTAAATCAAGCCGATATTTTCTCATTTAATTCTCCAATCTAATTAAATGGAATATTTGGAATATTCAGAAATACGGGGTATTAAAAACTGCCAATTAATTGTTCTCGTCAAAACTCGTTCGAACGAGATTTTCGTTCGAATGAAGACTCGTTCGAAAGAGTCTTCTAACGAAATTCCAGAGAGAACCCGTTAGAAATCTCGTTGGAACATCATTTTTCGTTCGAACGACATTCCAGTGGCCAATGTCGGAACTCGTTGGCAAACTCGTTCGAACAACATTATTGTTCGAACGACAAACTCGTTCGAACGACAAACTCGTTCGAACGACAATTCGAACAAACTTCCAAAAAGTAAAAAAATTCTATTTTTAGCCTAGAAACTGTTATATACTATATTTTAAAGTTTTAATAATGATGATGCCAAGAATCAGCACCACCAGGTAAGGTGTTTCCAAGCTCAATACGCGAATAACAATGGCAGCACAGGTATATAAAGAGATAAGAGAAGGAGGTGAGGATACGAGGAGTCAACACCGGAATATGAGTGGTTCAGCCAATCTGGCCTACGTCCACTGTGAGTGTGTGAGTAATATCACTGAATGAAGGCACTAATGGCCATGGATACAATTCACTCAAGCTCTCTCTCTCTCTTTCTACTGTATATTTAGACAGAGTTTTAGCTAGGGTTTTTATCCTCCAATCCCCTTGGCTTGGTAGGGGATGATCCCTTTATATAATGCCTAGGGGGTGTAATGTACCCCCTATGCATGTAATGTGCATGTGTATAGTTTCCTCACCAATGAGGGTGTGCCAGCTGTCAGGTCCACATGTAAGTGATGATGATGAAATATTCCCCCCACATGTGGGGAATAATCTTGTTGTAACTGATCTTGGCCCAGGTGTCCTTATCCAAATGCTTGCGGATACTTTGACAGTCGTGCTGGTGAATGGCCTCGGCCTAGGAGAGGCCGAACTATAAGGGTAGGTCGTCCGACCCATTCGCGATGTGTCATGCGCTGTCTCGGCTTTATTCCAGCCGAGGTAAACACCTATATCGGCCTGGGCCGAGCCACTGTATCGTGCTGATGATAAGTGCTCCCTGGTAACCTCGGCCTCCTACGAGGTAGGGTTCATGCTGAAGACGTGTTTAGCTTCTTGTTATCTTGGCCTACCGTTGACCGGGGTTGCTATTCCTTGGCACCTGGAGTTGATGTTATCTGTGATATGAGAAGTGTTCCGGGGAGGGAGTACATGTCTTACTGTCGGCCTGGGCCGAGGTAGCCTTGGCCGAGGGAAGATATCGTGGGCCCCCCTGCACCGGTGGGTCGGCTAACGTCTCGGCTCTCATCTCGGCCGAGGTATGTTCCACTAGGCCGAGGTCATACTTGGGCATATCAATCACCCCCCAGCCCTTAGTCATTTACGAAGAGTGGTGGCTAAGGGGTTCTTGCCTCCGAGGTCTATTTACCTCAAAGTCAATACCCGCATGACACTTGTCCATTGCTAAGATGTGCCCACTTGGTTGGCATATGCTGTCAATTGTCCCCTTTGGCTTCCCAAGGCAATGATGAGCCTTGGGAATCGTGCCCAAGTATTTAAAGGCTAAAACCCTCCTTTTTCTTCTTCTTCCTCATTTCTCTCCTGTTCAAGCGATTACTCTCCTGTTTTCTGCGATTTTCTCTCCGAAGCTAGCCTCTGCTCCAGCGATTGTTCCGCTGAGGGATACCACCTTTCCTGCGCGATACTCTCCGCATTGTTCACCAACCTCACCTTCAGGTATCTTCCCTCTCCATCTCCTTCGTTTTTGATATTTTTAATTTTGAACTTTCCGGTTAGATCTTGAGTTTCCCGGTGAGTTCTTGGGATTTCCGGTTAGACCTTGAGTTTTCCGGTGGAGCAGGCTTCCTGCATAGGTTCCTTGGTTGGATCTAAAATTCCCTTAACTTTTCAAGCCATCTTTGTTTGTAGTTTTTAGGATATTCCCAAGTTTAAGGTCTGAAAAATCCTTGTGTCGTCCCCAGATGCTCAGACCCCTGTACCAACTTCTTGAAGACTTTCCATCTCTAGCGGAGAAGACCTTGGATAAAATTAGACAAATAGAGAGAGCTCAGGAAGAAGCTCGTAGGTCGCAAGAGTCCCCCATCAGACCCCTCTTTCCTCCTCCTCTCAAGGTGGTGTACCCTCGTCCTCCAGAAAATTTTTACCAGACAGACGCCTCTGCCAACAACTTGCCGATGTCCGAGTCTGAGTCTTCTACCTCTGATCCGATGTCAGTGGACTCTTTCCAAGAGGCCATGGACTTCACTACTCAGGCTGACCAGAACCCTGACTATGCCGAGGTCTCCAGTCGTGCCTCGTCTCAGAATGGCACAAGCACCTCTAGTTCTTCTTCAGAGGTTGAACTTGTAGAGCCAAGTGTGGCCGCGCCTGGCATCCTAAATGCTATTCCCCTGTCGGTCGTAACCGAGGCCGAGTTTGCTCAAAGGTTCCCCAGTAACCCGTCAACGTCTGCTCCAGCCGACGTTGAGTCTGACGATGATGAGGATGCCGAAAGTGAAGTTGACACATCTGAGGCAGACGAGTACGAGAGTACCATTACCGAGGTGGATTTACTGCACTTTCGGTACTTATATTCCATTAGCCCCTCTATCCACTTAAGGAGACCTCTGAGGGAGGAGAGAGCCTACCATGGCAGGGATGGTGAAATCTGCCTATACGAGCAGATGTTCAAGTTAGGTTTTTGCCTTCCCTTCCACCCCGTCATTAGGACCATTCTATCATTCATTAACTTGGCCCCCTCGCAGCTCTCTCCCAATGCCTGGAGGGTCATTATAGGGGCAACCATCTTGTGGAGGGCGGTTCACCACTCTGACCTCCCAGTGCAGGTCTTTGCTGGTTGCTACGTCCCTACCTCGGCCAAGAATCATCCGAGCTACTATCACTTTGTGGCTCGGAGGCCTGAGAAAAATATGCTCCTGGTCACTCAAACCTCCAACCATAATTGGAAACCCAGGTACTTTTTCGTCTCAGGGCCTTGGGAATTTGGTTCTTCTATTCCCTCTTCCATCTTCGAGCCAAGAATACCGACGAAATGGGGCAAAGTCTCCATGTCTACCAGGGCCGACCCTGGACTAAGTGTGCAACACGGCAAGAGGGTGAAGGCCCTGCAGGACCAAGGGGCCCATGGGATGTTTGTCAAATTTGAACATCTGCTGACCCCCCAGTATCTCTCGGGGACGAGCCTGGGCGGAAGTCCCCTAGCTGACTTTGGTAAGGATTTTTATTTTGACCCCAAGTGTAGCCTCTTATCTTACGTGCTTTATTTCTGCCTCATATCTTTTCACTTTTGCAGAGAAACCACCAGAGATTTCAGAAGAGTTGTGGGAGATGGCAGCCCCAAGCTTAGCTAGGCTTGTCAAGAAGACTGGTCTAAATGCTCCTCCACCAGCTCCCTCAACATCTAAGTCCAAGAAGAGGGCACCTGAGGTCCCTCCTCCTGAGGATCAGAGGCCGAGCTCCAGGACAAGGAGGACCCCAGATGATGCGATCCCTATCACAGCCGACACATTATCGGCTCGTCTGGACCAGTTAAAACTTTCTGACAGTGTGCTCGGCCACAGCCGACAAGCCATGGACGCTCTTAACAACATGATGACAGAGGCCGACAAGCGTTTCCTCAGGGCCATGGAAACCTCTACGATGGTTGAATTCGGCCTTCACAGAGTAGTTCAGGTACAACTTGTCCCTTTGTTCGAAGTGCAACATCTGATCTTGCTTTTATCTGACTTCTTCATTTACTATGCAGGGTGCGGCAGCCATGTATCAGCTATCTAACTGGACCCTGAGGAAATTGCCTCTCATTCAGAAGGGCCAGGAGGCGGAGAAAGTGGAGGGCACCCTGAAGGCTGAGGTTGCTCGTCTGAGGAAAGAGTTACAGGAGGCTGAGACCAAGGCTCAGACCTCTGAAAATAAGGTCCAATCCCTAGAGAAGGACATCTCTGCACTTGTTCAGAGTCATACCAAGGCCTTGAAGGACAAGGACGATGCTTTGCAGAGGAAAGTTGATGCTGCGGTGAAGGCTTCTCTTGCAGACGCCTCGGAGACAATAATTATCGACTATAAGGTCTCTGAGGAGTTTGTAGGTTTTGGCCTGGAGTACCTTGAAAGAGGTATCAAGGCCACCTCCAAGTGGGCCGAGGTAAGGGAGGCCGAGGTTGGCACCATTAAGGCCTCAGATTTTGTGGGCCTCAGCCTTGCCGATGCCCAATTTGCCCAGGCCTTGCAGGAGATAGAGGATGAAGCTGCTGCCCCTGGTCAAACTGTCACTCTGGAGGGAGCAGACCTCGGGGACACTAATACTGCAAACGAAGTAGCCGAGGTGACCAATACCGAGCAGGCCAACCCTGAAGAGGAATCAGACGTTCCTCATTCAGATGTTTAACTTGTATTTTCCCTTTTTGTTTTGACTTGTAATTTCGCCTGTAATTTTTTCACACTTAAATATTTTGCAATGCCAAGCTTTTGTTGAATGCAAGTATCTCTTCATCTTTATTTGTGAATGTTCCTGGATGCTATGCACCCTCTGTAGTCATTACTGGATGTGGTGTCATGACCATTACTTAAGAGTCTATAGCCGAGGTGTCTGAACTCAGACCTCGTCACCCCCGAGTGGTGTTATGAGAGTCTGAGGTCATCACCTGAGCCGAGGTAAGCCTCATAATTTCACCAAATTAATGATGTTAAAGGTCTGAGGTCCTCCAGCCGAGATGTCCGAGCTCAGACCTCGTCACCACCAAGTGGTGTTATGAGAGTCTGAGGTCATCACCTAGGCCGAGGTTAGCCTCATAATTTCACCAAATTAATGATGTTTAAGGTCTGAGGAAAGAGTCCTAAGAGGTTTCCCCAAGAATTTTCACCAAGTTAATGATGTTTAAGGTCTGAGGCCCTATAGCCGAGGTGTCTGAACTCAGACCTCGTCACCCCCGAGTGGTGTTATGAGAGTCTGAGGTCATCACCTGAGCCGAGGTAAGCCTCATAATTTCACCAAATTAATGATGTTAAAGGTCTGAGGTCCTCCAGCCGAGATGTCCGAGCTCAGACCTCGTCACCACCAAGTGGTGTTATGAGAGTCTGAGGTCATCACCTAGGCCGAGGTTAGCCTCATAATTTCACCAAATTAATGATGTTTAAGGTCTGAGGAAAGAGTCCTAAGAGGTTTCCCCAAGAATTTTCACCAAGTTAATGATGTTTAAGGTCTGAGGCCCTATAACCGAGGTGTTTGAACTCAGACCTCGTCACCCCCGAGTGGTGTTATGAGAGTCTGAGGTTATCACCTGAGCCGAGGTAAGCCTCATAATTTCACCAAATTAATGATGTTAAAGGTCTGAGGTCCTCCAGCCGAGATGTCCGAGCTCAGACCTCGTCACCACCAAGTGGTGTTATGAGAGTCTGAGGTCATCACCTAGGCCGAGGTTAGCCTCATAATTTCACCAAATTAATGATGTTTAAGGTCTGAGGAAAGAGTCCTAAGAGGTTTCCCCAAGAATTTTCACCAAGTTAATGATGTTTAAGGTCTGAGGTCCTCTAGCCGAGATGTCCGAGCTCAGACCTCGTCACCACCACGTGGTGTTATGAGAGTCTGAGGTCATCACCTAGGCCGAGGTAAGCCTCGTAATGTCACCAAATTAATGATGTTTAAGGTCTGAGGGAAGAGTCCTAAGAGGTTTCCCCAAAAAAATTTTCACCAAATGATGTTAAGATGAAACAAGAATTTGCCATGGAAACTGTTCTTTATTCACATCCTCTTCTCAATAAGATGGTACTTTTACAATTGACAAAATGGATGCAACATTATATGAAATATCTCTTTAGGTGGTCGGCATTCCACGGGTTGGTGAAGGGTTCTCCCTCTAGGTTCTCTAGCCTATACGTGCCAGGCACAACTTCTTCCGTTACTCTGTAGGGGCCATGCCAGTTCGGGTGTAGCTTGTTTGCTTTCTGTAGGGTTTTCTTAAGCACTAGGTCTCCTACCGCAATGGGTCTTGTCTTTACCCTTTGATTGTAGAACTTTGCTGCCCTCTGCTGGTAGGCTGCTTTCCTGACCTCCGCGTCTTCCCTTCTTTCTTCAATGAGGTCCAAGTCTAACCTCCTCCTTTCCCCATTGCTGTCCGGATCATAGGTCTGAATACGATGAGTTAGTAGGCCTATCTCCGTTGGTATGACGGCTTCTGAACCGTGTGCCAGCATGAATGGGGTTTCTCCTGTGGGTGTCCTTGCTGTTGTCCTGTAAGCCCATAGCACAGCGTAAACCTCTTCTATCCATCTCCCTTTCGCGTTTTCTAACCTCTTCTTGATTCCATCCAAGATTGTCCTATTTGTGACTTCAGTCTGGCCATTAGCCTGGGGTCGACCAGGAGACGAGAAGAACTGCTTAATCCCCACACTTTGGCAGTACTTCTCTAAGGAGGCGTTCTTGAACTGGGTCCCATTATCTGAGATGAGCGTGTTTGGGAGGCCATACCTACATATGATGTTCTTCCAGATGAACTGAAAGGTCTTCTGCTCCGTAATTTTTATCATTGGTTCGGCTTCTACCCATTTTGAGAAGTAGTCAATGGCAACTATCAAGAATCTATAGTTGTTGACTGCTCTTGGCAAAGGCCCTACCAAATCAATTCCCCATACCGCGAACGGCCATGGCGAACAAATTGATGTCATAGGCTGATGGGGTTGGTGAGGGATAGTGGCGAACCTCTGGCATTTGTCGCACCTCTTCACGTAGTCAGCAGCGTCCCTCGACAAGGTTGGCCACCAATATCCCTGAGTGATGATCCTCTTGGCTAGGGGTCTTCCTCCTATATGGCTAGAGTAAGAGCCCTCATGAACCTCCTGCAAGACCCGGGTTACCTCCATGGGATGCACACATCTGAGGAGGGGCAAGAGGAACTCCTTTTTATACAAGACATCCCCTACTAAAGAGAACTTGGCAGCTCTGTACCTCAACTTTCTTCCTTCCAGCTTGGACTCAGGTAGCTCCCCCTCTCTCAAGTACCTGACGAGCGGTCGATCCAAGAGTCCCCTAGGTTCACGTTGTGACAAGGGCTGCGCACCTCGTCCTCCTCGATGCTTGCCTTTCCCAGGACTTCAATTGGGATGGTTCTTCCCAAGTCTGTCTTCATTGCCGAGGCCAGCCTTGCCAATGCGTCGGCGTGATTGTTGCCCAATCTCGGCACTCTTTTCAGTTTGGCCTCTTCAAAAAATTCTAGCAATCCCCTTACCTTTTTTAGGTATCTGGCCATCCTCTCATCCTTGGCTTCGTACGCCCCCAATACTTGGTTGACAACCAACCTTGAGTCGCTATGTAGTAGAAGCCGCTTTACCCGCAGAGTTGTTGCCAATAGGAGGCCCGCTATCATGGCCTCATACTCAGACTCGTTGTTTGAGGCCTGGAAATTGAATCTTAAGGCATACTCAATGTTGGCTCCATCCGGAGCCGAAAGTACCAGCCCCGCGCTGCTTCCATCGTCACAGGAGGATCCATCCACGAAGAGGCTCCACACGTCTTCCTCTGAAGAGAAGACCCCTTCTCTCATCACTCCTTTTTCGAAGAGGTATCGATCCTCTTCATTCTCTTCTACTCTCCTCCGAGGCTTGCCTGATACAACCTCTCCTCGGCCCCGGAAGACGTAAGGGTCTATCTCTCCCGAATCTCGGGAGACACCTTTGCCGCTTTCCAAGCTATTCTCTGACTCAGTCTCTATCCAAGTGAACTCTGCGACAAAGTCAGCAAGGGCCTGTCCCTTAATGGCTGTCCTAGGCTGGTAAGTAAGATCATACTCCCCTAGTTCAATGGCCCAGGTCATCAATCTTCCGGACTTCTCAGGCTTGTGCAGGACCTGCCTTAAGGGGGAGTCCGTGAGGACTGTCATAGAGTGATCTTGAAAGTAGGGTTTCATTTTCCTTGAAGCATGGATAAGAGCATAAGCCAACTTCTCCATCCGGGGATAGTTCTGTTCAGACCCCTGTAGGGCCTTGCTGTTAAAGTACACAGGCCTCTGAACTCCACCCTCTTCTCGTATGATGGCCGCGCTAACGGCCGACTCAGAGACGGCTAGATACACAAACAACCTTTCTCCCGCAATGGGCCGGGACAGCAGCAGGGGAGACCCCAAGTAAGACTTGAGCTGATCAAAAGCTTTTTCACACTCTTCATCCCACTGGAAGGCCTTCCTTAGGACCTTGAAGAATGGAAGACACTTATCGGTTGCTCTGGAAACAAACCTGTTCAGGGCTGCCACTCTTCCCGTGAGTCTTTGGACATCCTTGATACTCCTAGGAGTCTTCATGTCAATCAATGCCTTGATCTTATTTGGGTTTGCCTCAATCCCCCTTTGATTAACGATGAACCCCAGGAACTTCCCAGCTCCTACCCCGAAGACACATTTAGCCGGGTTGAGCTTCATTCTGTACGAGTCCATGACATCGAAGGTCTTCTCAAGGTCTGCCACATGAGTACATGCCCTCAGGCTCTTCGTTAGCATATCGTCCACGTACACCTCCATGGTCTTACCTATCTGCTCCTCGAACATCCTATTGACGAGACTTTGATATGTTGCCCCCGCATTTTTCAGACCAAAGGGCATTACCTTGTAGCAATATGTCCCTTTGTCAGTGATGAAGGCTGTCTTCTCAGAATCTTCGGCGTCCATGAATATTTGGTTATAACCCGAATAAGCATCCATGAAGCTCATGAGCTCGTGCCCTGCTGTTGCGTCCACCATCTGGTCTATTCTCGGTAGGGGATAGCTGTCCTTCGGGCAGGACCTATTCAGGTCTGTGAAATCCACACACATCCGCCACTTTCCATTGGCCTTAGGCACGATCACTGCATTTGAGAGCCACTCTGGATAGGTGACCTCTCGTATGAACTCGGCCTCTTCCAACTTCTTCACCTCTTCCCGAATGACCTCATACTTCTCTCTGGAGTAAATTCTCCTCCTCTGCTTGATTGGCCTGGCATCCCTGTCCACGTTAAGTTTGTGGGTCATGACCTCGGGGTCTATACCAGGCATGTCGGTGTGGCTCCAGGCAAAGACACTCTGCCTCTTCCTGAGAAGGCTTACCAGCTCTTCCTTAATCTTTGTTTCAAGGGCCTTGCCGACCTGGATGGTTTTTTCCGGCTCGTCCTCATTGAGGACGATGGATTCTACCTCTTCCGCGGCCTCGCCCTTCTTCAGCTTCGTTTCATCTCTCGGATCAAGAGTGTCTATGCTGTAGGTGGTGGTTGCTCTCTTATGGGTCTCCTTCTCTTCAGCTGAGTTGAAGTAACACTCCCGTGCCGTGGTCTGATCCCCCTGCACTTCCCCTACCCCGTAAGGGGTCGGGAATTTTAGCATTTGATGGACCGTTGACGGCACGGCTTCAAACTCCTTGAGGGCTACTCTTCCAACGATGACGTTGTAGGCAGAGTAGACATTCTCGTCCATCACAAAAAAGTTTATCTTCTTAGTCAGCTTCTTAGGCCACTCATCCCCCATACGCACATCCATCTCATACATGCCTAACGGGTGCACTTTCTCACCACTAAAGCCTATCAAGGGATGGTGGTAGGGCACTAATCTTGATCTGCTGAGACCCAAGCTCTTGAAACAAGGCCAGAACATTACATCTGCTGAGCTTCCCCCATCTATGAGGATTCTCCCTACGTCGCACCCATGCACCCTTGTCGTTATGACCAAGGGGTCATCATGGGGGGCTAAGATGCCCTTGAAGTCGAGCCGGGAGAAACCCACCACCAGGGTGTCCATGTCCACCTTCGTTCTCTTCTGTACAGCGTCAAAAGACGTCAGGTTCACAATCTCTGGCCTGACTACCGACTTGGCCTCCGCGACATGAGCCTTTCTATCGGCTACCTCAGATCCACCCCCTGCGAATCCCCCACATATGGTGCTAACACCAAAGGAGATCATTCCTACCCTCTTCACTGGGGTGTTGTCATCCCTAGGTGGGAGATCTGGGTCATCTCCATCGTTGCCATCTGAATTATCATGCCTTTTAGCCGGGGCATCACCACGGCACTTGTCGTCTCTTCTCTTCCTAGGGTCTTCTCTGCCGCCCTTTGGGGCCTTGCCATCCACATACTTTCTTAGCTTCCCGGATTTTAGCATCTTCTCAATCTCGTCCTTCAGGGCAAAGCATCTGTCTGTGACATGGCCGTGGTCCTGATGAAACTCACACCAGAGGTTTTTATTCCTCTTATGCGGCGGAGCCTTCAACTTCTCTGGTGATCTTAGATCCCGGTCACTCTTGATCTCATTAAGAATGTGCTCACAGCTCACGGTCAGAGGAGTGTAATGGGAGAACTTGTCATCGGCTGACCGCTTCTTTCCTTCCTTCTTGCCCTGGGACCTCCCAGCACTACCGCGGTTCTCCTCCTCGTACTTGGCGGCCATCGCCTCCTCCGCATTCATTACTTTTCTTGCAGTGGACAACAGCTCCGCCATAGACTTGGGGGGGTCTTCCGCCAGCTTCCATAGTAGCTTTCCCTTCTGAAGACCTCCTATAAGGGCGGTCATGGCTATGCTTTCCTCGTAATCCTCCACCTCCAGCTTCTCCTTGTTGAATCTTGCTATATAGTCCCTTAGGCTTTCACCCTTAGCCTGTTTGACGTATAGGAGGTGGGTGGTCTTCTTTTGGGGCCTTACCCCAAAGCAGAAGTTGTGGATGAACTGCTCGGCCAATCCCTTGAAGTTTTCGATTGAATTCTTTGGAAGAGAGGTGAACCAGCTGTGCGCAGCCCCTGTTAGGGTGCCCGAGAAGGCCCTGCACTTCATCTCATCAGGTATTGAGTAAATATCTGCCGCCGACTGATACATCTCGATGTGGTGCACAGGGTTAGTGCTGCCATCGTACTTAGGAGTCACTACAGGAGGCTTGAATTTAGCTGGGGTTGGGAACCCCACTATCTTAGCTACAAATGGTGAGCCCTCCGTGTAGCCCCTCTGTAAGGGGTCCCTGCTCTTTATGAGGTCCCCTATCTTCTCCTCGAGACGTTGGATCGAGTCATTCCACGGTCTCCTCTCGTCAACTTGGCCGAGGTTGTCCTCTGCCACCTCTCTGCGGCGGACAGAAGGTTCTCCAGCCATGACCCTCTGACTGTAGACCTCTTCCTGTTCCCTTGCTCTTCCCTCCATGGGTCGGCCTTGGTCTGGCCGAGCCCCTCTTTGGGAGCCTGCCGCACTCCTTGACCTCGATAGCCTGTGTCTTAGGTCGTTAACTGGTCCCAGCCTCTCGAAGGCCGAGCCTCTGCTCAACCTGTTGAAGGCCGACCCTCTCTGCTGGGCCTCATCTCTTCTTCGGCCGACACATCCTTGGCTTTGCCGAAGAGGTCGTACGGTATCATCGGAAACCTCATATGGCTCCCAGCAGTCTTCTGGGGCCTCTTCCACTCCTATGTCATCGTACCTGTCCTCTGGGCAAGGGTTTCCTTGCCTCCCCAGGCGCAAACGCCTAGGGTCAGCAACGTCCCTTCTCCGCTGGGGTGCAGGTTGGTCCTTCATCGGTGCCTGGGGTGGTCCCCTGGCACCCGGTTGGGGTTGAACTGCCGCCGAGGTGATCAGGTCCGGTGAGACTCCAGGTGGTCTCATCATCATGGTTTGGCTGAGCTGTGCAAATTGCTCCTTCATCGCTTGTTGTGTTGCAGCCAAAGATTTCAAGGCAGCTGCCACCTCCGCCATTTCGGACTGGGGAGGAACCTGACTGGAGCTAGCTCCCCCACCTCCGGGTGGCGGAAGAGGCGGCGGCAAGTCTGGTGCCATGTGTTAAACTGTATAGAGTCTTGGTTGCAGGGGAGCTTAATACCTGAAAGGACCTCTTTCAATGGTGAAACAGCTCCACACAAGGGGTGGTTTCTGGTTCACCACCAGAGTCTCTGGTGAGGTAAAGCAGGAAATAAGGATGGGATAGCCTTTCGATTCCCACAGACGGCGCCAAAAATGATGATGCCAAGAATCAGCACCACCAGGTAAGGTGTTTCCAAGCTCAATACGCGAATAACAATGGCAGCACAGGTATATAAAGAGATAAGAGAAGGAGGTGAGGATACGAGGAGTCAACACCGGAATATGAGTGGTTCAGCCAATCTGGCCTATGTCCACTGTGAGTGTGTGAGTAATATCACTGAATGAAGGCACTAATGGCCATGGATACAATTCACTCAAGCTCTCTCTCTCTCTTTCTACTGTATATTTAGACAGAGTTTTAGCTAGGGTTTTTATCCTCCAATCCCCTTGGCTTGGTAGGGGATGATCCCTTTATATAATTCCTAGGGGGTGTAATGTACCCCCTATGCATGTAATGTGCATGTGTATAGTTTCCTCACCAATGAGGGTGTGCCAGCTGTCAGGTCCACATGTAAGTGATGATGATGAAATATTCCCCCCACATGTGGGGAATAATCTTGTTGTAACTGATCTTGGCCCAGGTGTCCTTATCCAAATGCTTGCGGATACTTTGACAGTCGTGCTGGTGAATGGCCTCGGCCTAGGAGAGGCCGAACTATAAGGGTAGGTCGTCCGACCCATTTGCGATGTGTCATGCGCTGTCTCGGCTTTATTCCAGCCGAGGTAAACACCTATATCGGCCTGGGTCGATCCACTGTATCGTGCTGATGATAAGTGCTCCCTGGTAACCTCTGCCTCCTACGAGGTAGGGTTCATGCTGAAGACGTGTTTAGCTTCTTGTTATCTTGGCCTACCGTTGACCGGGGTTGCTATTCCTTGGCACCTGGAGTTGATGTTATCTATGATATGAGAAGTGTTCCGGGGGGGGGAGTACATGTCTTACTGTCGGCCTGGGCCGAGGTAGCCTTGGCCGAGGGAAGATATCGTGGGCCCCCTGCACCGGTGGGTCGGCTAACGTCTCGGCTCTCATCTCGGCCGAGGTATGTTCCACTAGGCCGAGGTCATACTTGGGCATATCAAATAAAATCTTTCTGAAATAAACAACAGTTTTAAATAAACTACACCCTCCAAGCTCCTATATATATATATATATATATATATATTCAAAAAGCATTCATACCTTTGGAACAATGGAACCAATGTTGTTGATGTAGAAACGAGGCACACTAAACTCGACATTTGATGAAGCTTTAATATCTTGGCCGCTTCGTCTTCAACAAACACGTCATAGGCTTGAATGGATACAATTGAACTCCATCCTATAACTTAAATATTTTTGTCCGGAATTGATCCAAAACAACAAAGGAATCAATTGGAAATTTGTGTCCTTACAAAGTTGATGCGAAAAAAAAATTGCTCATTAATGTTGATTTGATAATCGAAATTATCCCTTTGGTACAATGAACAAGTTGCATCATCATTGCATCAATAGTCTAAAATTCATCATTATATTTGGACTCAATGACAGCCAAATTTATACACAGTAATATAATATTTATAATTATAGATTATGGCACTTTAAGGGATACATAATATAATCTAATATAAATATTAATATCAAAGCCTTAACCATAACCATAATAGTCATATCAATATTTAGTATATATCAAAAATATTATGACAGTCAAACATGATAAGACAACTGATGTATTTGTTAAAACACATAAAATGGAGAAATCTATAATTTTAAAAAATGGAAAATTTGAGCAATCACCATAAGAAAATTCTTTAAAAAATAATATTTCCAATAAGCAAAATTTTAAAAAAGAAATTGAGAAAGAAATAGCTGTCAACTTTACTATCAAATATGACAAATTTAAGGTTTTGAGACCAAAAACGTGCTCAAATAGTCATAGCAACGTTTATTTCTGAAAAAATTATGATTTTTCATCATTAAATCCTCTTGAATTGACATAATTTTTTTTATAAATCCTAGGTAAGTCGACAATTTTAATCTCAATTATTGCTTATTAGAGGCATAAGAAAACTGTTACTGAAAATGTCTCAAAATATTCAGATTTACAGTTTTATAAAATAAGCGGCTTTAAACATATAATTAAAATTGTTACAAAATAAAATCACAATTAGAGAACCAAAACCAATTTTAATTTGGTCATAAAATTTTGGTAAACAAAATCTCATTTTATGAATTTTTCTTTTACGTGACTATATAGATGCACCAATTAATTCATTTGGTTGCATCCACACATATCCTAAATTGATTTATCCTTAATTGTGCCTAGATCTTTAATTCATAAAGTGTGCAAAATAAGTTTACTTTTTTATGGAACACACATGCACCCACATAATACGTAATGAATATAAAATTAATATCTCTCGAAAAATATTATATGCAGTTCTTGATGTATAATCAGAGGTCCAAATATAAATGCGTACACATTAATTGAATATCTATGACTATAGATGAAGACACTTTCCTCCTAATCTAACATCATATAAATATTATGTCACAATTATTTTAGGAATTTTTGCAACCAAATAGAATATACTCATTAATCTAATATACGTTAACATAGGGTAGGAAGTTTTGGTGGACACCTATCCTATCTTTATGAAAATATTAGCACATGAGATTATTAACCTGAGAAATATCCATACAATCATTTGGAATGATATAAAGTACATAAGAATATCTAAACAATATAAATATTACATATGTAGTGAAAACAAAAATCTCGCAAAATATCAAAAAATTGAAAAAAATAGTTTTCACCACAAATATGTTTAGAATTGCAAAAGAATCACTCTCTAATTCGCGGAATCGAAAGTATAATTTTCGTGAGAGAGATATAAAAGTAAACGTTATGTCGAAATCAATTTTTTCTATTGGTGACACAAAAAAAAAGTCACTTGAAATACAGAGTTCATAATAGGCAATAAGATTTCAGGGGCGGAAATATTCAAAACGTCACATAAATTAATTTAAACAGATTTAGTGACAAAAAACAGAAACGTCACATAAGATTTTCATACATAAACATTAACCGATTCAGCGACAGAAAACTAAAACGTCGCAGTAAGTTTCACCCATCAATATAATCGGATTCAACGACAGAATATTGGTAGGTCGCGGAAAGTTTACACATAACTCTTAACAGATTCAACGACAAAAATAAAAATGTCGCAGAGAGTATTATTCATAAACATAAGAAGATTTTAAACTAAGTCCAAATTAGAGTAAAAAAAAAATATATAATAAAAACAACACATAAGTCTCATAGTTTAGAATATAAAATCTACTATGAAATATGAATTTCATATTTAGATACAAAAGATAATTATGTGATCTAAACCATATGCTCTGATACGACATGTTAGATTTAAAATTAATAAATCAATTAACAGTTTTTATAGACCGATAATACAATACATGAACATATAAACTGTTATATAAATATATGACCTTAATCTACATAATTATCACATGTGTCAAAAATAGGATTGAAAAAACATACCTAAGTCATCATTAGATTTGACGAGTGAATATGTTGTCATTCGTGCCTCCAACTTGAGATAAAAAATTAATATGGATTATAGGTTTCTCTCCCCTAGTCTTTCTAAAAATTGTTGCTTATTTCTTGTGCCTATATGATGGAGCTTAGGCTACTATTTATAAGAAGGGAGATGTCCTAAATCCCAAAAGTCATGCGAACGTAACCGTCCATCATGGTTAACTCAAGAGTTTACTTTAATTTATTTTTAATCAATACTTGGTTAATATAATTAACCAAAAACAAAATTGATCATTGGCTAGACTTTGGTGACCTTTTATTTACCTAATATAACTTATTACTTAATTTAATAATGAGCCATGATTATTTGATAATTCCAACAAGTGGTTATGAGAAATTAGGTGAAATGGGCATTTCTTCAAGTGGTGACCCCGCTAGTTCTTTTAATCGTGGAAATCAATCTTATTCAAAGGAAGATATTTGTATTGTCTCTAAGGGGAAGAGAAGGATGCTCTCTCTTTCTTTCTCAACTGTCTCCGTGTTCAACTCTCCTTTCGGCGGACAAATCAAATAAGAGAATAAAAAACACAATCATTGATTAATCAAATTCAATATTTTTGTTTGATATTTCAAACCCATCTCAGATTTCAAATTATTTTTGATAATATATCAAAGATCTACAATCAAATAGAAAAAGAAAGAGAGGGACAGGGGTTTCATCTTGACATAAACTAGAATACAATACAAATGAAAAGAAGAAGAGAGAATATATATCCTACTACAACCACCTAATAATGAAATAAAAGGGAAAATCTAAACTACCCTTAATACTAAATAAAACTATAATATCCCCCCTCAAACTCATGACGTTGCAGCGAGAAGCACTGAGAGTTTGCCAACCAAAAACTAAAAACGCTGAACTCGATGAGACTTCGTAAACAAATAAGGTATCTGTGCGGAAGAAGAAACAAAAGGCAAAGTAATGGCGCCATGTGTAAGATGATGACGAGTGATATGACAATCAATCCCGATGTGCTTGGTCTTCTCATGAAAAATTGAATTGTGAGCAATCTGAATAGCACTTTTATTATCACAGTACATAGGAGTGGGCTGAGAAAGAGAGACACCCATATCTGCAAGTAACCGATGTAGCCAAACAACCTCACGAGTGGTAGAAGCCATAGCACGATACTCGGCTTCCGTGGAAGACACAAAAACAACAACTTGCTTTTTGCTCTTCCAAGAAACAAGAGAATCAACCAAAAACATACAAAATCCAGTAACTGATTTGCGATCTGTAGGATCACCGACCCAATTAGCATCAGAGTATGCACACAGCTCCAAAGAAGAAGATGAAGGAAGTAAAAGACTTTGAAATCGAGTGCCTCTCAAGTATCGCAATATACGATGAACAGCTGCCCAATGAACTGTAGTAGGAGCAGTAACAAACTGACTAACAACATGGACCACAAGAGCTATATTTGGACGAGTAATAGTGAGATAAACCAAGCTGCCCACAATAGTTCAATATAAGGTGGGATCAGGCAAAAGAACACCATCATACGGGGAAAGATGAACATTAAGCTCCAGAGGGGTATCAACAATCTTAGTATCAGTGAGGCGGGCACGCTCAAGAATGTCCCCGATGTACTTAGATTGTGAGAGAAGATAACCCTTTGGAGAATGAGCTACCTCAATACCCAAAAAGTAACGTAGAGGCCCTAAATCCTTCATCTCAAAAAAACGAGATAATTCGGACTTCAACGTTGTAATTCCACCAACATCATCCCCAGTAATAATCATATCATCAACATACAAAGAGACCAGAATACGACCACCCGAGGTGCATCTGATAAAGAGAGCTGAATCATTCTCACTTGGAATGAACCCAAGGGAGGTAATCACTGCAAAAAACTTCTCAAACCAAGCCCATGGTGCAGGCTTTATTAAGCAAACAAACTTCACTAGGACCATGTGAAACACTCGGAGGAGGAGTCATATAAACCTCCTCATGAAGATCGCTATTCAAGAACGCATTTTTAACTTCCATTTACGATATATGCCACTAACGGATAGATGCAACAACAATAAGAGTACGAATAGTAGTCAATTTTGCAACCGTAGCAAAGGCTTCATCATAATCCATACTATATTGGTGAGAAAAATCCTGAGCAATCAATCTTGCTTTGTATCGCTCAATTGATCCATCTGACCTGGTTTTGATTTTATATACCTAACAACATTCAATTGCCCGCTTACCAGCAGGTAAGGGGACCAAACTCCAAGTATCTGTCTGATGCAAAGTAGAGAGTTCATCAGCCATAGCCTGTTGCCAAAGAGGATCAAGAACTGCCTCTTTATAAGACAAAGTCTCAGAGAGGCAATGAATAGAGGATAAAAATGAAGCAAAAGAATCCGAATAATAAGAATAAACAAAATCTAGTGACTGAGTGGACTTACGTGGACGTTTTGGATAGCGAGAAGTAGGTTCCATCGTTTCAGCAGGTGCTTGGGTGGCTACACGAGAAGGGGAGCATGAGCATCAGGAACATCAGATGGAAAAGTACCTGCATCAGTAGAAATAATAGGAATAGGAGCAACATGGGCTGGCACACTATCGGTGGTGCAAGGTACTTCAGATGGAACACTCTCATCATTATCAGAGAACGGATCAATATTGAAGATATCAGATTTAGTGAGTTCATGAGAGCTATCAGGAATAGAAAAGAAAGGAATATGCTCAAGAAACACAACATGGCGAGAGACATATAATTTTTTTGTAACTGGATCATAGCAACGATATCCCTTTTGACCCTCACCATAACCAAGAAAGACACAAATAGCTGACTTTGGAGATAATTTGGTACGTTCCACACGAGGTCGAAGAACAAAACAAGTACAGCTAAACACCTTTAAGGAAGAATAATCAGGGGCACACCGATACAACTTTTCAAAAGGTGACAAACCTGAGCAATGAGAGGTCAGAATCTTATTAATCAGATTGACAGCAGTAAGGACAACCTCTCCCCAAAACTCACTAGGGACATATGCGGATAATAAAAGAGAGCGAGCAGTTTCAACAATGTGCCGATGTTTTCTTTCAACAACACCATTTTCCTTAAGAGTGTCAG